>OZ030376.1:20237249-20837249 GCA_964023945.1 Ectemnius cavifrons | reverse complement strand
AAAATGTGCAATTGTTAGAGGAATGCTTGAAGAATCGGTAATTATGTGGGGTCAAATCCGAGTTAGTCCGTCGGATCAGAGAGTTGTCCGTTATTCCTGGGAGAGTGCACGAAATCGGCGAGAAAAGGGGAGCGGAAGCATTAATGAGAGAGAAAGAGAGGGAGAGAGAAAGGGAGAAGTCACGGTTACATGGGCGCACTTGGGGTTACCGGAAGTCGAGTGACCGTAGCGGGGCAGGTGAAGCTTTTATCCTTTTCGCTCTCGATCTTCCTCGAGCGCGAACACACCGGAGAAGTTGACGATGAGGAGGAGGAGCAGGAGAAAAGGACTGTGGTAAGCTCGTGCTGGGCTCTGCGAGATAGAAGTAGAGTAGAAGAAGCCTCGGAGGAAGTGGGTACCGGTCAAGAAGGAGCAAGGTGGTGCACTCCACCTCCTATCACCTAGGAAAACTAGCTTAAGACTCTTTCCTGCTTGTGTACCCTTTTCTCCCTCGAACAATGCTGATTGTGCTTAAGTGGATGCGCTTACTTTACTGCGCCTCGGGATTCAATGAGGAATGACTTAACTGTAAGGATGTAATGGGCCGATCTCGAGCCTACTTTCCTCCTTTCTTCCTGCTTCTCAAAACTCCTCTCACATCATCAACCAGAATTATATTAAATTGCATTCAACGAAGCTTGGCAAATTTCAAGATATGGTAGAAATTAAATACAGTGTATTATCCGGTATTAAGCACTTTATTAGTCGCTTCCAATTTTCTTCTGCGTCCCATCAACACGTAATGAGATACTGTTGCAATTTCGTGAAATTGCCGGCTCATATGCAGAGAGTCGCCCTCGGTTAAGGCCAATGTGCGACAGTGTTGACCAATTACCGGTAGTGATTCCTTGTCATAAAGATTGCTAAGTGTCCGGGCGATGAGGGCCGAAACGGTGGTTTCTCAGGCGATCGACATCCTGAAATGTCCGGGAGAGAGGAGGCTCTCTCGGGCAGGAAGGGCAGGAAGAGGAGATCGAGAGGGTCGATCGGCTTCGCTAGAGGAAGTGACGTGTTACCGATAGCCTCTTGGACGCGGACGCACACTCGCACCATGCGAGCCTTCAACCTCGAGGAAAGGAGTTGCCTTGCCGAGCCTCCTTGCTCCAGCCCTCCTTTCCTCTCTTTCGGACCTTATAACTTTACACGTTCTCACGCTTTCCATATACCGCCTGACTACCCTGCTTCTTCACATGCCTTTGAAACCGCACTCCCGAAACCTCAAATCGGAGGAAAATCATCTCTGTTATTTATTGAGTCAACACCGATCATGATAAAGACAGTGGTCCGCGCTAGTTTTCACAATGATTCGATGAACTGGCGATTGTAGAGTTGGCTGTAAGAGTATTACGGATTACAGAGAAGAGGCTTAGGGGCGTACACCGGCTTCCTAGTTATAATAAAGCAGGCAAAAAGTGGGGCAAAAACCTGCTCAGCCTTCGGCGAGTACACAGCGTACTCTCTCCCTGGCTTCTGCTCTCTATCGGTATATCCAGTCGCCTCCTCTCTTTTTGCTTCTTTCTCGCCGGTATATGAGTGAGTATCTCGCTTTCTTCTTATTCCACATCCACCTCTTCTTCCTCGATCACCGTAGGTGTTGCCGGAGCCGGACAACCTGTGCTCTCGAGAGCCAGCCAACTTCCTTCCTCCTGCGGTCATCCGCCACTGTCTTCTTCTTCTTTTTCTTACCTCCGCGACCAAGCCATCCTTGCTAATAACAGTTTCGTCATGCTGATTTTTCTCCGATCATAATATAAATGTAATCACAACTCTAACTTTGGTGACTCGAATTCACCTGCAGTCGACGATACAGCTATTTAAACTCTCGGCTGTTGATTCTCCAAAATCAAAATCTAGTCTTCTTCTTTAGAAAAGCTAGAATTTTGGTGCGGACGAGCAGATGCGCCTTTCACTAGGATCGTGAATTATTGCCCCGCCCGGGTATCAAAGGTGCAGTGCGAAGAAAACGAGGGAAGTGGAAGCAACATTAGTCATGGCCGGAGCACCTGAGCCTGCTTCGAGCAACTCTTCTCTCCTGGTGCACTTACTACATCACGCACTTCCTCCTATCTCGCGAACATGGAATAATGTTGGCTCTGGGGTTTTAGCCAGTTGCCGGTTGATTGTACAGTCGCTCCCGGTGCTCGGCACTGCGTCTACCTTTATCTCTGCGCCCGTGTCATTCCTTCGCTCTCCGGCCGGTTTCCGCTCGTCCTTTTATAATAGATCGCGCGCGCGCGAGCGCTACCCTCCATGCCCTGGCTTTTTAGGCCTGACAGAGCTGCTCCTAACTCTCATCCTTCTCTCTTCACACACACACGCACAGCCACCGCACATACGTACAGTTCCTCCTCGCCGGCTTTATTAATAACCGCGTTGGCTGATCGACGCTTACGATTTTCCCGACTTCCGTGTTCCCTCGCTCATCTCTGCCCTCGTAAATATATCCGGCGGCGGTGAATCGCTCGCTCGCTCGCCCGCTCTCTCACTTGCGGATTTCTGAATGAACGTAGAGCTGCCGCCTTTGCCTCCCGGCTCTAACCGTTCTAAGTCAAACCACTCGGACCTTCTTACAAAGTCACTGCCTTCATCACCTTCCGTTAGCTAAGATTAATCTTTCCAATCTTCCATCTCGTGCCAATATTATCAGGCTTGCTCTTAAAACCTGAGAATTTCCATTCCCAAGAAGTACACGTGTATACTAATAGGAATTGTAAGTTGGAAGGTATGTACAAAGTGGTAGTGCCAGGAGAGCGGAAACAGGCTCGATCTCCGCTCGACTGAATGAATGTAGGAACGTATCTCGGTAGTAGGACGGTCAAGCGGCAAAAGAATATCGATACAACGGTGAATGTCCGTGGCAAAATAATGCGGAGAAATCACTCTCACGGAGTGCGTGCGCGAGCGCGGTAAACGTAAAACCAGTTGGCCGATCAGCCACAAAAAAGACTTCGATCTACTAATAGGCGTTCTCTCGCCACTAGTTCTACACACTTGCTATCCAATGGCAGTGCCACGAGTACAGATGTTGTTATCGAACGATGTAACGCAACCATCCCCGCGCAACATTCTTAATCGAGTCTACCTTGACGACTTGACTCTTTTCACTCGATAGTACAAGCTAACTATTCATTTCGGATACATTGCTACCAATCAACTATCGACCATCTATTTCCCTATTCTAGTCGAGTGATCGGCAGGCATTAGAAAGACGAACGAGCGACATTAGAGTCGATCTTTATCCGAGGGTAATTCCGACGTAAATAAATATGTAGATTCGAGTGGACGCAGTGACTTTTCCTAAGTTCTTATCTAGCTCGATCGACGAGAGCTGGTACACACATGCTCTCTAGTCTAATCCACTATTTACCCTTAGTTCAAGAGAGTCAGGGCGCTTGTCCTTTCTCTCTTTCTTAGAGTCTGGTTCCCTCTCGCGTGTACGCACACCTGTTGTCCGTGATTAGGAGCAAGATCTCAGGTGGATAGGTGCTCACCGAAGTCGGCAAAGCGTTTCCCAGTTAATTTATCGAAACGAATGCGGCATAACCGGTTAGACACGGAGGAGGAGGCTTGCCTGCATCGACACTCTCGGCACACTCTGGCAGTGTGGCGCGCGAAACAGAAACCCTGGAAACTTCCAGCGCCGGGCACTGTCTTTCGATTGCACTTGCCCACCAGATTATGGAGATTCGCTCTGTCCAAGTGGAAGAAGAAGTGTGCAGCAGCAAGTGCACTACTCTGCCAGTCTCTCTATTTCGCGATGGCGCCAGCTAATTCGCACGGGAGAAATGTGTCTCCGAACGAACGCGTGTGCCACCAAAGTACCGGGCGCATTTACGTAAGTCAACTTCGAGAGTGAGGTATTTATATCGAGGAAGCTTTCGAGGAATTATGCGTGCCGTTGCTGGACAGTGAATACAGCAGCTCGGAAAGTGCAGGGAATGATTAGATGTTAAATGATATCTATAGGAAAATGCCCGGATATCCACTGACTCTCTTTATTTCTCTGGTATTCGATTGGTCACGATGTAGCAATTCAGCCGTGTATACAGCTATCTATACCTTTTACCCAGGAGCAAATGTTCCACCGGTTTCGCCGATATATCGAGGGCCGGCTTTATGAATGGTCGCCGGCTGCCGGAAATGCGTCCCGCGAGAAATTTTTAGCCTCCCCGTCGCCGTCCCCACCGCCGCCAGCAAGAAGCCAAGCATTAATCATATCGAGCAGCATCCTCGCTCACCGTCCAACCAAGAGGGAAACTCTCCTCCGCCAGGGTGGAAGAGAGATCGCCGGATAGAGACGAGAGCAGCAGTCGTTGACGTTGGTTAATAGTGTTTGCGCTCGCCTAATTACATTTAGCCTCTACCCAAATCCTGCGTGTCCTTCCTTCGATCTTCGTTCGTCTCCTTTCTTACGCCAAGCAAAATCCCCTTTTTCTCTTGCAATGTAATTTCAAGTTCACCAATTTCATTCTCGCCGATATTCTCCGAGAAGAGTATCGATTTTGCTATTGCGTGCAATCGGGCAGGGAGTGAATCGCGCGGCAATCGGAGTACAGTGTTACTTTTTTAGTAGGGTCCCCCCGGCAATCAGAGTCTCAAGGGAAAAGTCGTGATGGAAGTCTGAAAGATAGAGCGAGGGAGAAAGAAGGATAGAAAAGGAGAGAGGTAAACTACCGGTCTGAAACGTGGCCGAGGCGGCATGAATGAACGAGAACAACCGAATGAAGGAGCGCGCCGTGCTCTTCTCTCAGTATTGGTGCGTATCGGTGCGAGTGTTCACCAACAACATACACTTGGTGAGAGAGACTCGGAGGAGAAGCCGCTCGAGAAAGAGAGGGAGTGAGAGGGAGCGAGTGGCTCGAGTCATTGAGACGTGGGAGCGAGCAAGAGTCCCGAGAGATCAGAGCGCGCCGAGAGATCTGATAGCGGTGGCTCGTGATGTGTGTGCGTGTGTGCGTGAAAGGCAGGAGCGCGAGAGAGAAAGGAGAGGAAACGCGAGGAAGGGGAAAGGCGATGGAAGAGAAGGACGAGGCGAGTACGTTGGAGCGAGGAAAAGAGAGGGTAGAAGCCGGAGTATTCATTCATAAAACTGAGCGAGGAGAGTGAGCACTGCCAACCAAGCTAGCCAGCCAGCCAACGGAGGCTGCCAAGGGTTTCGTCTTCTCTCGCTTTAACTCTCCAGTCCGCCCCTCCTCGCCACACTTCACCTCACCTCGCCTCACCTCCTCCCTTCCCTTCCCTTCCCTTCCCGTACTCTAACATTATACATACAGGCTCTGATACAGCGACTAACGGTTTACACGCGATTTCGATCTGCCGATTCCAAGGTAGAGACGAATCCTCGGAAATATACATGATTGCCGAGACTCCAGCCGCACCGAAAATACATTCTACCGACAGACCTTGCTCGCTCTTTCGTTTAATGTGCCGATCGGGAGAAGCCAAATGAGAAGGCAAAGAAAGATTGGCGAGTGGGTCTATCTTTGATCTACATTGGTACGAGTGGGTGCAGTATGCGGGGGAATAAATAATTCGGTGACAAGGGCCGCGCAATTGCGAACACCTGTTCCCGAGATCCATCAGTGGAATTGGCTAATCTGGGATGGATGGTGCGGAGAGGTTGGCTTGGCCAGTGGCGAGGTGGCGAGGTGGCGAGGTGGCGAGGTGGATAAGCGAGAGATCAGTCAATCTTGGAAAGCGCGAATGGAGCTCTGAGAAAGTGGCGCGGGCCTCTTTCGAAGGCCGCGAGCAGCAACAGCCTGGTGAAGGTAGAGACCCTACGTTTCCTCTCGAGCAACAGCCAACCAGCCAGCCAGCCAGCCAGCCACCCAATGAAAAGTCGACGGATGCAAGGACAGCTGACGCGCGCGCCAGGGAAACCAACCGAAGCCGGACACCGAGAGAGCCAACACCTTACTTTATTCTGATCCAGATCCAAAGACATTAGTCTATTTAGTGTTATCGATACAACGCTCGATTATCACACCCTCTCGATGTAACATTTTTTCTTCGCGTGAGATGTCACCTGTATCGCCTCTTCCTTAGTAGAGGAGAGATAAAGGCGTTGGAGAGGATGGTCTCTTATCACCTGGAGGGCCACTCCATTGGATAAGAGAGATGGCGAGGGTGTCGAGGGGCCGGGGGGATAGTTGGTCTTGTAGATCGCGGATACCGTGATGTTCATCGCGGCCTCCACCTCCGTCGGCGGCAGCGGCGACGGCGGCAGCGTCCGGCGGTTTGTGAGGCAGCCCCCCACCTCCTGTTCTATATCGCTCGAGTAAGCCTGCGAACCCCTCTCACCCTTCCGCCGAGCGCTCTTCCTTCCTCTCTTACCCGTTGCCTCGCGTAGCCAGAAACCGAGAGGACGAGAGAGCGAGTGTGGGCCCAAGCGGGAAAGAGAGAGAGAAGAGAGGAGAGAAAGAGAGAAAGAGGGTCTCTCCTTGCCTGCCGTGGCTGGCTGGCTGGCTGGCTGGCTGGCGTGTGGAGTCGTGGAGTGCGTCTCGTCTTCTTTCGGTTTCGCTCTTTCACGTCGGCGTCGACGGTTCTCGCTCTCTTCCTCGAGCCGCTCGAGCCGCTCGAGCCGCTCGGCCTGCGCTCTCGCAGCCAGGCCTCCTTGCTTGCTTGCTTGCTTGCACGCGTTACTTACCTGCCGAACGTACGCGCGCTACGTACGAGCTCGCACCACACTCGGCTTCCTTCCGCAGCACCAGCACAGATCGCTCGCAGCTCGCAGCTCGCAGCTCGGAGCTCCGAGCAGATAGCAGAAAGCGCGAGTTCTCCGAATTAGTGCACCTCCACGTCTACGCAGACAACTCTGTCGATCGGGCCGGCCGGTTCGTTTCTCTTCTTACACGCGCCGCATTGTGATATGTACTGCCGGACCGTTACTGGTGACACTACGCTCCTGTATTCTCGCCGGGGATGAGCGTGTGTCTGTGCTAGGAGGGGAGAGAGAGAAAGAGAGAGAGAGAGAGAGAGGCCATCGTTGGTGCCTCGAGTGTACGCTGGGATAGTGTTCCCCATTGATAAGACGGATAAGAAGTGACACGAGTCCGGTACCCGCTCGAAGGATACAGTGATCACCCTTCTGTGCTCTTCGCAAGAACACATTCGATTCAGAGCCTGTTTCGCGTAGTGCGGCCATTTCGAGAAATCCTTGCTCTTTCCAATACTGCTCGACTACTCTCCTTGCGGGCTCAATCGCTCTCCACTTTCTGGGAGAATGATCTACAAGTTCCACGTGTAGCTTGGTCCAGTGTCCATTCTCCCTGGACCACCACCACCACCACCACCACCACCACCACCTGGTACGCTGCGGCGTCTGGTACAAGTGTGACATTGGCTTTAGGCGTACTGGATGGAGCTCTCGATATCTCAATCGAAGCAGCGGCTGCCAGTAGCCAAGGAAGAAGAAGGAGAGGATGTAGCAAGTGAATCAGTGGAATCGCGGCTTCTCTGGCAGAGGGATTGAGCGGCGGTGGCAGCGGCGTCTCGTCGCTCTTTCTCTTCCCTCTATCTTTCCCTCTCCCCCCTTCCCGCCTCCTCCTCCTTCCTCCCCCTTATCACCCTATCCCCCTCTACCCCCCTTTTTCACGCTCGGTTTCCCTCTCCCTCTCTAGCCGGTGCGTCCCTCCTTCCTTCTTCCTCGTTCCTCCTCGAGGAGAACCCTCGCCCCGAATCCTACCCGAGCAGAGCAAGAGGTTGCGCAAGCAGGTATTCGGAAATAGCCCGTGGCTCGCGCTTATGAATTGATAGCAAACACATGGTGGACACACACCGCCGCCTCTACTACTACGTACGCCAGAACTTGGAGCTTGGAACCCTCTGCCGAGCGCTCCGCCTCTCCCTACTGCCCCCCCCTACCCCCTACCCCCTACCCCGTCTTCGTACTCATCATCCTTCAGCATCCCCTTATGAGTCGTTGAAATCCGACGACAATTCAACACGCCCGCTGCCAACGTACTCTCAATTACACACCGTCTCATCTACTTAAGTCATAAGCGCATCCTACATCTGGCGCTTGAGAATTCGGTGTCACCAGCGATACGAAAGAACGTATTTAATATATCAGATGAAAGGAAATTCCAAGGGAACCACTGCTGGTTTCATGTGATCGATGAACGGCAAGTGGAATATCACCAAGTTCACGTTGCTGTAGGAATAAAAGTTGAGAGAGAATTGCTGAAGTTACATTTCTCAACTAGCATGGGATAAACGTCGGCGAAAATCGAACGCGTGAGTGGTGTCGGTAGTAGCAGGATCTTTGAAATGACTCGATGATCGATAACCGATACCTTGGAAGATATCGATGGAATGAAGGAGCGATAAGGCGTCAAGCTTCCTGGATACAGCTTGATACACCACGAAATCCCTGGTGGAGGCCTGCTCCGAGACTGGGTGGGTTTGTGCGAATGAGAGTGGTCCGGGTTTTCGTGTATGAGCGGTGACTACGTGAGAACGGGACACATGTACGTTGATTACGGCGGCGACGCTTACGCCGGAATGGGAATCAAGGCCATGAAGTCCTTTGGCAGGCCCAGAGGTACGATCAATCTTTAATAGACGCCACAATTCACAATTCATCCGACCCTATAATTCAAAGAAACGTACGAATTAAAAAAGGAATTATAGTTGCACAGTACACAGTATTGATTAATTCCGCCTTACTCTACTTGCGAATGCTGACCGACTAACTTCTCTCACCTGCTCACTTGATTAGAGCGGCCTCCCTTCCCGTTAGAGCATTCTTTTTTTTTTTTGTATCCACAAGGGAACTATAGAGACAGGAGAACGCAATTCAATTTGTCCTCATGCTACCTGACTCAAGGTATATATTTCTACAGTACGAACCCCCTCACATGGCCAAAGATAATTCTTGGCATTTCCACACTTCCATGCCTCGACTATTCCCGGTATAACGAATTGCTAGGCTGCTGGAAGGAAGGAGAGAAGAGAGCAGTGCCAGGCCAACTCCGAGAATAGAGGGCACAGTTTCGCATTGAGCAAGAGTGTGCATCTAGGTCAAGGGTTAAGGGTGCGGTGTCTCGAAGAAGACTATTTCGATGAAGGTGGCCCTGTTACCCTAGGTGGCACACTCCTCTGAAAGTTAACCCTGACTTTGACACTGGATATCTTGTCTAATCGTTTCCCACTTACTTGCCGGATTAATGTGACGGCCAGCCAGGGCCTCTCCGCTAGGAGAACGTGACTTAGGACACGACAGATTGTAACAGATGTCCGCAGGACGTCGCACCAGTGCAACCTGCATATCCAGACCTTAGCTGGATGCATATATGCACTTCCTGCAGTTGGAAGGACTCACACCCTATGAGACCCAGGCACATCCTTTCAATATCCTTCTCCCCTCTCACCTTCTCTACACTTATTTCTTGAGACAGCGATGATTTACTTTCTTTTCTTTTCTTTTAATAAAATAAAATATTAAAACAAAACTTTTTATGGACATAATCAATCGACAGGCAGGAATTAAAACTAAAGGCAAGCTAAAGTTAAATATAATACGGACATGAACACTCGCTAGCTCTGTTATCAGATGATTCACTTACTATTCCACCACTTACCTGAAAGTTGCAGATGTTCAAAATGATTTGGATAGAAAAAATGTAGTGGACGATTATTGTATTCTGGTGAGCGAGCATTCGAGCGGATTAATGGTGAATCTCATGGGTGGATGGGACCAGGGTTCACTCAAGTATTCCTTGGATAAGTAGGGGATATCTCGAGCGAGAAGCTATCCCGTGCTGATGCTGCTTCCAGGCAACCGGTTTCAGCGAATGGCTCGATCCGTTTTCTTCATGTAGATATTAGCCCGAGCGCAAGACATATTCGAACTAGCCTTCTAGGCTTCTCTAGTCTCTCAGTCTTTCTTCCCTTCCACTCTAAACATCCAACGATTCATTTAATTCTCACTCTTCCGGAATTCGAGAGATTCTCTTTGTCCACGGTCAGAGTCTACGGTCACTTGTACTTGATAGTAGTTGGTAAAAGAGACGCGAAGGGGGAGAAGGGCGAGGAGAGGAGGCCCTGGACCAATTTGCGTCTCGTAGAATGGGAAGCCAGGAAGTCGGCTTGGCAATGCGGCGGCATTATCGCGCCACGCACTCCGCTCGAGGACTATCTCGGTGAAACACGCGGTTTCTTGATTATTACTGGCTAACAATGACGACTACTGCTACTCACTCTCCCTTACACTTCCAACCATATTTATCCTTCGTGTTTATCATATTTTTATAGAAATTAATTATCTTCGCGTTTCTAAGTATATCAGGTATTTTGGCTGCAGGATTCGTCCTTTCTTTGATGCGAGCACTATGGTATACTTAGTGGGTTCTATCAAGCGAGAAAAGACTGGTCGTGATTATCACAATGGTTAACAATGAGCCAAAGAGCTCGTTAACATCGAGCGCACTATCGAGTGGCCCTGCTGCGAGATAAGGCAAGGACTACCCGAGTCCTCCCGCTCCTTTTTCCACTCTTATCTGTAGCACAACACAACTGGGGATTACCATGTACGGTATTCTCTCTCCACCCCTGGCCTGCCTCACCCATCCATCCACCATTCTCTCTCTCTCTTTCTCTTTCTCCGTCCGAATCACCGGAATGTAATCAAGCTTTCTGGTGACCACGCGCCACTGCGAGATAAACTGTGGTTATGATAGCGGGGCAAAAAATCGGGAACAGGATCGCGTCATACTCCTTTTTTTTGTAGCCGTTCAACTCGTTTTTTTCCCTACTTTTCCATGGACGGTTGAAATTATTATGCGATTCGTTCTGCAATTTGATTCAGTGTAGCTGTCACATTGGATCGTAGTTGTCATTTGTTAGGATATGCTCTGTGGTATACCAAGCTTGAGAGAGGACAAATCTTTTGACTGGGTGGGTTTCTACGTTAGCCAAAGTAGGTGTGGTCACAGAGACCATTAGGATGACAATGCACCGTGAACAAACAAACCGCCTTTTCTGCTTACGATAAACCCTATCTTCGGGACAGATTCTCCTGGTCAATCTTTGCCACGAAGGAAAAGCTGGCAACATGTGTCTCGCCCGATAACACTTATCTCCTGACATCCACCACATTTTTCATCACTCTCTCAGGGATATACCCCCAGGGAAATCTCGAGGGAATCTTGCCTGGTACTCAACGGAATACCGTACAAGCCTAACATTCTCATGGAAATCCGAATCTCTCATTCCTTGAGTCGTGCGAGCAACTCCGATCTTCGTCCTCGTTAAATTGATTCTGGAACACCTCCCCCAAAGATTCCCATGTACCCATGGGAATGATGAAAATACAGGGAAAGCATCAATTTGTGTCTGACACTCATTTTTGCCCTATTTTCGTCTCGTTCTTCGACGACTAACGAGACTGGCCTGCTGGGAAAGTATAAGGGAATGTCGCAGTACAGCTACTCCGTGTTACCAGGGGTTTATTTCATTTTCACGGGTTCACTCGAGCGATCAGCGCAACAGGTGTACAATAGGAGCGTGTGGGAAGCATCCACCAGCCATCATAAATTTCCCAGTTGGTACCCCGAGTCAATTATTCCTGTTATAATTAATTCTTGGTTGGTCGATTAATTCATTTGGCTTATGGGTTCGTATTGAAGAATAGGCATTAGCGCACTTCTCATTCCAGCAGTGAAGAAATCAATTTGCCACCGTGGACATATCACGTCATCTACAACGCTACTTCTTCCTTTCCATTTATTCACTCTGCAATTATAGATGACGTAGAATAAAAAGAACATAGATTCAGGGTTGTAAATCTTCATGTTTCATCAATTAAAAGTAAGGATTCTCCGTACTAATATAACCCAATGGTGGTAGAATAACTACCACGATCCATCTAGTATCTCTTAATGGACTCGAGCCAACAGTCTACAGGGATCCTTCTTTCTCCGCTTTTTATTCCATGGAAGAAGTCCATTTTTTTGGCAGCAATGCCATAAGGGAGAAGTGGTTAAGATGGAAGATTGAAATTTGGAAGGCGCAGCGGGCAAGAAGGCTCGAGTAGGTTTGTTCAGGACAGCTGGCGCAGTTGTTTGGCTGCTGGCGAGTATATTCCCGAGGAAAGAGGGATAAGCCAGAAGACGACAAGGAGAGGAGAGGAGAGGAGAGGAGAGAGAGAGAGAGAGAGAGAGAGGTGGATTGGGGGGAGGCGTGCGTGTACGTGGCGAGCACGTGCCCCGTGTCCGTTAAACTCATCCACAAACTTAGTTTGGCATGCTCCACGTGGGGAGTTGAAAAAATTACGAGGAGAGACACAGTCACGAGGGAGTGACTCTGTTCGCCTGGTGCTGCTGGAGTCGAGCACACAGCATAACACACACTTTTTTAATTTTCCTCCACCCAAGTGCAGCTACCACTCCAAATTACATCCTTGGCATCCTCTCCTTCTTCTTCTTGGCTCTCAGCTCCTCGTTAGCACGTGGACGAGACCGGCTCCCTTACGACCCAGTGCAACTGTCATACTATTTATTTCACACCTCCTGAACCACCACCCGAATTATCACTCGTCTCTCGTCTCTCGTCTCTCGCCTACCACTCGTCTCTGATCAATTAGGCAACCCACGTGGCTATAATAACAGTTGGAATTAAGAGCGATTCTTCCTCCGACTCCAAAGAACGATTCACCAGCGAGTAACACCGAGAGAAAGAAATTGCGGAAGCGGAATGATCGCGGGAGAGCTTACTTTCTATCCACTAGCCAATTAGAGTGAACTTTCATTGGGAGCGAAGTAATAAAGCGGGCGCATTGAAAACGAAATTTCTTGGGATAATTATACCGTGGAACTTGAGGTGAGAAGAAAGGTGAACGCGTCTCGCTTATGGTAATCCTGACACGGCCTTCGGACCAGTCGACCATTCCAAGCGAGTTCCTATCGCGTCTCACCTTTGATAACAAGTATACATTTAAAGAGAGAGGTATCAAAATTTGGATCTGATCATTGAATCTTGGAGTATCCATTAAAAAGGATGTCGGCGCCGGTGAAGGGTCCGCCTTCGCATTCTCACGATCGTTGGTGGTAGATAGATCGGTTTAATCGACGATTAACATCGCTTTGACTAGAATGTTGCGTTCGAGCAAGCGTAGCTTTGTTAAGCAGGCTTGAAGGGTTGGCAGTGGGGCAGAGGCTCGTTTAGGAATTAGTGTTTTAGGCGAATTAGGGTTATCCGATGAGGAGGAAAGGAATAGCCAGTCGACGGTATAATTGGATTTTAGAGGGGGAGAGCTAGCAGCCAGCAAATAACACTGGCTATGGAAATTTATGTTGAGCGAGTCAGGGGTCGAGTGTCACCTGGGTCGCGGGTCACCGGCTATTTGCATTTCCACTCGATTAAGCAATGCTCGCCTCATCCAGGACGGCTTCGCTCGTACTCGATATCCAAGCATCGTTGCTAAAAACTGCTACACCTGCATCTCCATCGGCTCGCCTCTTGCCTGCCAATCCAATTCCCCTTGCTATTGCCATCTTTCTTTTATCCTACACTTTTGCCAATTGATCGATACCACTCTCCCAAATATATTAACGCACTACCATATCCATCGCAATGGTAGATGCTTCGGTTTGTAACTCTTCACGTTTTACTTTCGGCGAGCAATAGCAGCTGTCTTTGGGGAGTCGGCAACATGCTCTTCTCTGCGAATTCCAAGTACCAATGTTTCGACTCCATTGACCAAGTTTGACAGTTGAGCGGACAAGGTTATCCGGCAGCTTGAGAGGGTGGTGGTAGTGGTGGTTCGCATCCTCGTGGCAGTCATACATGAGATAGATCTTCTTCGGTGATCTCGACTTTGAATTCGCAGGCCGTCGAATCCGTCGGTGGTCGCGCATTCGCAAGAGGCCAACCACAGGCGTCGTCGTTCCCGCGAAACTTCCAGATCTTCCATGCAAGGCACGTTGCACCGTTCTCCGCCGGCACGTGGGTACGAAAGTCGCCTTCTTCAGAAGTTCACTTCGATGCCTTCTCTGTCGTGACTAGTCGGCAGAAGTAGCGCTTGGGAAGTTCCAATGATTTTCGGCGCTCATGCAGAGATATCTATCGGACCGATGTGCATTTCGATAGGGAAACACTTTATTGTATTCGCGCACGCTGAACCGCAACGAGAGAGAGAGAGAGAGAGAGGGGCATGGCGTAGAGCCATGCCGAAAAAAAGAAGTGTGTGTGCTCCAATGGTTAAGCGTGTCGAATGCCGCCTCGTGCATGAGTATGCAAATTTCGTGGAGAGCGCGGACACACACTCTCTCTCTCTCTCTCTTTCTCTCTCCTCTGTCCATGTGTCCCTGTGCGTGTCGAGACAAAGGTGCTTATGGGTTACGGGAGACTTAACGTGCCTGCACGCCATACATACTTAATGGACTTTCGGCGGTGAGCAAGCCTCGAGAGCCCATTGTTACACCTATCCAAATCCGCCTTCCACTCGTTACAGATCATGTCCCTCGCTACAATATTGCCCACCCTAAATTTATCTCTCATTCATTTTAATTCAACAGTCATCCTTGCATTTCTCTCGAATTTCCAACTGGTCAGAGCAAGTTTTAACATAGAGATGCGTTAAGTATAAAAGTTGGTGGTGCGGTTTGGGGTGTGAAGCAAGCCAGGTTAAGTCTATTTATTCGAGCGCACCAGGTAGAAGCGGTCAGTCTGGCGTGTAAGGTCATACCCCGAGCATCTCCGGCGAAGATCGAGGGAAGGGATGAAGAAGTGTGTATTCACTGGTATACGAGCGCACAGAGCATAAGGCGATACGTACACGGTGCATACGACATAGAGCAAGCGTACCTACAACGACGAGGTGCGCCTGCACCTGCCTGGCAGCAGTTGCACCCCTCTTTATGACGATGCTATCTAGGATGGTGCCTCCCTGCTGGCCCCTTCCTGCCCCCCATCCTCCTTGCCCTTCCCAGTGCAGCTCCTGCTGCTCCCAGCGCGACACCTGACGCTCTCCTCTATACGTGCACCTTTCTACACGCTCCGCTTTACCTCGCCTCGCCAAGCCTCGCCACCGACCGATTCCACACCACTCGACTCTCTCGCCACGCTTCTCTTCTACCTTCCACTTTCTTTGCACAACCTTTAAACACTTACCAGTCTTTGATAGACTTTATCTTCGTTTCCTCCGCTTTCCCTCCTTTCCCCACCATTTCTAAGTCTTTATATTGTCCAAGGGAGACTCCCTCTATTCTTCCACGGTTATTTTCGATTGATTATTGATCGATCACACAGGGATAATTTAGGAATTAATATACATATATATCAGTTCTCCCCTGTCGATGATGAGTTACTCGAAAGAAAGGGTATGATCTAATAACAGAGCTCGGCGGTCAGGCACATAAATAGAGGGAAGACAATGCCAGTGCTCGCTACTTATCAGAGAAATTACATAGCGCCAGACAGGAACTTGATTTACAAGGTCCCGTGTGCTCGATGCCGCCGAACAAGTGGTCGATTAACCAGCGTCGATATTACTTGCCCCCGCAAAGTATCAAGGACATAAATGGTCGCACCAGCACACCGATGTTCTTCGTCCTCCCCACCCCCACCACCCCAACTGTCTTATTTTGCACTGGACTATTTCTATCGCGGCAATCTAAACCCGTTTGCGGGATTGCCTATCTGCATACTCGGACAGGTAGGAAATCACTGGTTTTCCCGGTTTCCTGCCGCCACGAGCGCACACACGAGAACAGAGCTAGCCAGCTAGCCAGCCAGCCGGCCGGCCGGCAGGCAGGCCTGCTGCCCCGAAAGCGCCACTTTACCATTCCACTGCTATCACCATAAAACTACACTGTAGCCTACTCGTCAAGAGATTCGATTGATTAACGAGTGTGTTGATGTCTCTGTTACAGATATACCGGCGCAAGTGCCGCCGTTGACACCTGGGACCAACAAGAAGATGACAGAGGCCCTCGAGGCTTCGTTCGCCTCCTGGGAAAAGGAACGAGTGCGCCTTAATATCACCAAAGGTTAGCTCATTTTACTTCCTTTTACTTTCTTCGCTAAATGTATGTTAGTGTTAAACTTACCGTTAAAAGGAAGAAGTTTTTCCTTGATTTTCACGTGACTAGCACTTACACATATTTATCCTTACCTCTCGTCTCGCTAGGACCACTCATGGTAATCTCTGCCATACTCTTCTTAAACTATAGTTAATTTTGCCGCGGCTTTTAGTTCACACCGCTTTACGTAGTCGAGGACGAAAGAACTCGGCTTTTCTCTCCCCGGGCATCATCCTCTGGCAGTCATGTGGAATGGGCGTCTTTCGCCACTTGGCTCGTCAAGTAGCTTAACGACTTATAATTATAGGATTAGCCTGCCGCGCTGCCACGTTTCGATTCGCCGATCCTGCGCGATTCCATCTAAATTGCGATCGTGGTATTAGCCTGAGATTAGATTTTCAAACTTGGTGTTGGTGGTGCCGGAGATTTTGCATTTCATGCAAAATATTTAGAGTACTTGAATGAGGATTGTAAAAAAATAAATGGCTGCTGGCATTGAAAGGACAGTAGCAATGGCAAAGGGTTAACTGATACTGGGAGGGAAGCAGTAGTGAGTGGGTGGCTGGAGAGAGAAAGAGAGAGAGAGAGAGTGAACGGGTTGGCAGCGGGCGGGCATGGTCGCTCTGATGTGATGTGATGTGCGACGAGTAGGAGAGGCAGAGCGGAGCGGCGATGTGCGGGAATCGTGAATGTGATGTTGATGGTTCTGATGGGGAGCCGATGCCATACATCCGGTATGCGCATTCAGAGCCACGCGGGTGTGACGTTACTTCCGGTCTACATGGCCCCGGGTTCGTACCCTCGGTACCCGGCCAGATCACCTACGCTCTCCTCTGACCTCCGTGAACCTAGCCAGTTACTTTGCCTCTTGTTCTACTTACTTCTCCAAAGCAATCTCTCCGAGCCTCCTCTATCACTCCTTTATCATCGCTCTCCCAAAGTATTAACACATCGCTGAACTCTTTGTCTGTTTAAACTTACGTGCATACTCGTGGTCGGTTAAGAATGTGTTAAGAAAATTGTGTTATGTTACCCCGATGAAAATCAAGTTACACAGATAAACTTAAACCTGTTGCTCAGAATTCTATGGGAGGAAGTATAGTCAGTGAGAATGATGGTGCTCGAGAGCGAAGAGAGTCACGTCGCATTTGGTGAGGAAAGGCTCGCGGAGCCAGGGAGAGACACATAATATCGGAATATCGTGCGCGGAATGCAACGTGTCGGTGTCATCGAAATTGCTTTACGATCATTTTGGATCGGCTACTCGAGGGAACGAGGGAGTGAGAGAGAGAGAGAGAGAGAAGCAGAGACCGAGACAGCAAATCGAAGCACCTGTCGGAACTCGGAGGGAGACAGGTAGAGAGAGAGGGAGAGAAAAAATGCATTGGCGAACGGTCGCGTACGCACCTCGACAAAGTCAGAAGCGACTGACGCATTCGTTATAATGATTTATTCAGATTCTGCCTTTCTTATGAATAATACACCGCTGACCAAGGATAGCCGACACCCTTGTGCTGCGCGCTCCTATCATGTCCACCTATATCAGAAACTTTCTCGCACAGCCGATGGATCAGTGTTGCTCGATGAATGATTAAAAAGTGAAGGTTCATCCTCCAAGTTTCGAGTGTTCGAAGAGGCAATTAATCTTAAGAGATAATTAACATATTGGCGCGTTGGTGGGGAGTTAATGTAAGATGGACGCGAGGGTCGAGTGAAAGAAACGGTGTGGTGTCCCCAGTTGGGGCACCTGTGTCGTATTGTGTCGGCGGAAATTTATCAGACGGCGCGGCCGGCGCAGAGACAGGTAGATCGGCCGGTATCGCAAGTAAACTGCGGCCGCACTCTCTGTGTTCCTCCTAAACCAACGAGCCGGCCGAAATCACAGTCGGGACTTGGATTTCTCGCGGTGAAAAGGCTGCACGTGGCACCTGCAGCCTATCTCTGTTTGAAGATGGATCTCGCGCGCGCTCCTCGAATGATCCTCTTTATCGTCCTTTCAAACACCATTTACAGGATTTTCTCTCGCCGCGTTTCTTCTCATAATCCTTACCACCATAAATGCACTCTGCGGCTACCACTTCATTCAGCTCGGTGAAAATTTCAATAGTATGGCGTACTATACTAACTGAAGAGTAAGATAAATAAAATTGAAGGGGGCGATCGGGAGAGAACGAGGACCCGGGAGATTTCACTGATAGAGTCGTCAAGGAGAAAAGAAAGAGAGAGGGAGGGAATGGTAGGGAGAAAAGTATAAGGAGTGTGCAAAGTCTGTTAACAATGCTGACAAGGAATAAGTTCGGTAAACATCGGCGCGATCCTCAAACATCGGCGGCCGCTTTGATCGCACCGTGCCGTTAGAGACTTCTTGCCCGGCTCTCTTTGCTCTCTCGCCTTCTCTCGACATTTATGTACGTAGCACGCGAAACGTGTCAATCCCCAAGTATTTCATCGTTTCTACGAAGCCACCTTCATTCATAACGAGAAAGAGCGAGAGAGATCCTTTTGGACTCGAGTATATCGTCCGAACCATCCGGAGATTTCGATAGGGAGACCTGCAAAGAACACTTGTATCTCGTTCGAACGCAACCCTCTCAAGCTCGATATCACACCTGACCAACTTACTTTCACTCTCAACTCAGTCTGGCAGACCCCAATCTTTTCCCCCCCGATAGAGCTTTAACAAGCCGGCCGCAATCGGCTAATCTAGGCAATTAATTTCTTACGACGTAATCAAGTATTAGATAAGGTGAAAAAACGGCTGACCGGAATATATTATGGCAGATTGCTACTGTGCGCTATCATCGTTGACAGGTCTAAACGACCAGACGTATAATATTACTGGAGACACTGACAATTCTCGGAGAATCCATCGAAATCTGTAGAGTCAATAAGAAACAGGTGATAAGACTCTGGTAGAGTATACCCTTTGAAAGTTGAGCCAGGAACCGATGTCCGAGAGTTTTCGGCGAGAGAAAAGAGCCGTGGCAGGGCCCAGCCGTAATTTCTGTTTGCATTATGAGGCGAGCTGTACTTTTACGCGGGTAGATACCGCGAAACAATGCAAGACACGCGTGCAAATATGGGCGCGCACCTCAAATGGGACATTCCAATGTTTCTCGGTACTGCCATCCACCAAAGATGGTCGCGACTGCTCGAGAGTCGATCCTACTGGCGATATGAACCATCATACATCGCATTCTGATATGCCAACTGCTCAATTTTCCGAGCAGAAAGCTTGGAAAGTCTCCTTGAAATTCCTTTAGAAATCGTAGTTGATAAGAATGTGCCGGTACCGGGTGATATGTAAATCGATGGGAATACCAGAAAGGGGCGTGTAAATAAACATTGGAATGATTTTACAGATCCGAGGCAATGGTCGGAAGCAGCTGTGGCACATTGGCTGCACTGGGCGATCGGCGAGTTTTCCCTGGAGGGTGTGGCGATGCAGCCCTGGCAACACATGACCGGGAAACAGATTTGTGCCATGGGCAAGGAGTCCTTCTTGGCACGTGCTCCCGCCTTCATGGGTGACATCCTCTGGGAACACCTTGAGATCCTACAGAAAGGTACGTCGCTCCAGCCCTCGCTCTCTACTTTCTTCTCCACCTGATCCCAACCCTCACTTGTCTTCCCCTTATTCTTATTTTTAGCCAGTAAGATTTCACATTCACTTCTCATAGAACACGTAGTCTCTCCTAACAAGTATCTTACACTACCACAAGAGAGGTACGCTGCTCTCACTTTCCTAAGAAATTCGCGAAGCAATACCTGAAAGCAGGTTGAATTGGGTGATACCTTCCACTTCCTTCGTTCAAGAAAAACAGATCGAGTTTCCTGAAAATGGCAATGTCGCGCGGCAGGTAGTGGCAGGAAAATATCCCGCCAACAATAAGACGAGACCAGGAGCGATTGAGAAAGTGTGGGAGGGTGGGGGAATGGGGAATGGGGAATGGGGCTTGGGTCTGTTTTCGAGAGGTTCAATCGAACTCCAAGTTTTTATCCAAAGGAAGGAGAGTAAAAAGAGCTGCGCGCACCATAGAATCTCCCACTCCGGATATCCTGTGCTAGGAGAATGGCCCGGTGTGGCATTCCCTATACCAGCCACTTACACGCTTTTCGAGCTCTCTCTCTCTCCCTCTCTCTCTCTTTCTCTCCCCCGCGTGTTTGTTGCGTGCTGAGGAATCCACTCGAATTTCGATTGCGAGATCCTTCCCCGAGATAGAAGGATCCTCTCTCCGGCCGAGGGATCATGGCGATTTTACGAGGGCCCGGATTCACCGAGGAAGTCCTCGAACCCGCTGGATCCCATGGACTTCTCCTCACCCTCTTTCCTCGTTAGAAATGCTAATTAGACTTGTCGATATTCTCTCCCACGACTCGCCCGGCTTATCAGCTGCGGCTCTTGGTGAATTCGAATCAGCCCAGGAATCTATGATGTCCTCGTCAAGTCGGAGCCTCCTGAAAAATGTCATAGGAAATTGGTAATCCTTGCTAACCACGTGAATACCGTTAGAGGATTAGGGAATTACTGAGTGCAGTGTCTATTGTTTTGTGTTAGCGGTCGTAAAATCTAAAGAATCGATTTTACTATTTTTCTTACATCGTTCGTTTCTCAACGGATTATATGGACGTATAAATTCCAGACGATCGCCGCGGGATATTTCAGGTGAAGTCCTTCATTTGGACGGTGTGTGATGCGATCGGGCAGGAAGTGGAGGTTCACCCATGATTTAACTCCCGTTAAGTAAAGGCCCGTACTTCCTCGCCGATCATTCGTGTCGCCTGATCACGCATCGAGGATACTTCGATTTACAGCGACCCCACAATTAGACTCGCCCCTTTGCAATCTTTGGCCAACCGAAACCATTAACAGATTGTTAGCCCCTATTCTGAAAACAAACCTTCATTACTACCAGTGCATTCAAGTTACTTTGAGGCTCGCGAAACTTGGATCGAGTAAGTGTAGATACATACGTGGACTCGACCCCGTACAGTAATTGCCTCGATTCCACGAACGAGAACGGATATTGGGAAACGCGTGTGCGTCGTTAGAAAAAAACCTCAAGTGGAAACTAAAAAGCTGCATCCTCCCGTTCCAAAGGTGCATGTTGCACTTACTGTGAAATCTGCCTGTTGAGATCTTATTGATATGTACAATGTTTCATTTCCATAGCGATTATCAATGATTGAAGAGACAAAGTTGGTAAAAAAAAGAAAGAAAGAAAGAGAAATTGGGAGAGGAATTGTATCGCGTCGGGAGAGAGTGAGAGAGGGTAAATTAGTCTGAGGGTTGATTTTCTTCTCGATTCAGACATCGACGCGGCGAAGGCCTCTTTGGAGAGCGTGCAGGCGAGCAACCTGTACGAGAGCGTATGCGTGCCAGACTTAGGTGATTTTTTGGGGTATCAAGGTGCGGCGCAGCAGGTGGCCACGCCGGAACACAAGAGCCCAGCGACACCAGCTAGCTCAGCAAGTGCCAATTCCACGGGTTCCAACCAACCAACGACTGCCACCCCCGTGCAATCACAGATAGCGCCGCCATCGGGCCCGTTGTCTATACCCTCGAGATCCTATCACGCTGACGGTAAGTCCACTATATCTTATTCTCCTTTCGCTTTTCTTCCTTCAATCTATCCAAAATTCGCTCTACCTATGCTCTATAAACATTTAAATATATATATATACCGCTAAAAACCGATGCAAAACTTCCAAAGGCAGTTGTTGCTTGGTGAGTATGTTTGCTCGCGTGAGAATAGTAAGACCAGTCGGCTTTTCATCAAGTATACCGGTGTATACATAGGAAAGACAAGACGTGAGATCGAAAGAGAAATGTAGCCTTCTCTCCCGAGTCGATTGTACCGAGTGGAGGACTGAAAAAATCCTGGAGACAGGGAAGTCCTGTCTGCCGTAACTGGCTATTGACTAGCGCCGAGAAGAATCGCCTTGACGGCATCGGGGATCGGAGAATAAATGGGGAGAGGGAGATTCCACATGCACTATCGATAAACAGTAGAGTACCCGACAGCTTGATTTCTCTCCTTTCATCCGGTTCTCTTTGCAATCGCTGACTTCTATATTCCCTGGAACAAACCAGTCAAATCGTCTACCTGACACCTTTGCTTCTACTCGCACCGACAAAAATAAATAGCATTACAAGGAGAGGATGAGCGTGCCATCATTATTCGCAGTAGCTGTTTTTGTGACCCTGAGATTCATTGTTTCTTACCCGAAATCCGTAGCAAGACGATGCTGCAAATACTCATCGAGAATATTAATGAATTTTCTAAATTAGAGTAGTATAAAATCGGGTAGGAAGAGGGCAAGAAGAATGGGGGACAGCCAGACGGTACATTTATTTCGCCGATTGCAACGAGCTGAACGAAAGCGTTGCTTCGTCTCGCTGGAGGAGTTTCTCATTGTTACGTCAGGGTGGCCGATAGGATCTCGAGGTTTGCACGTGTTGTTGCCACAAGCCTCTCATTATCGTCGCTCTTCGCTCCTCGCGCAAACTATCGTCCCGTCCTCCTGGCTCTGTCGTATGTTCGTGTCCTGTTGTGTGCGCCACACCAGCACCAGCAATGCACGACATGTCGCGATTTCACTGTACAGCTGGTTGCCAGCTAGCGCATAGACCCAGCTAGAAATCGAGTGATTAAGCGGCTGTAGCGTGCAGCCGCGGAGGGTGGAGATTGCGGCCTCTCCTGGAACACTCGCAATCCCCGGCATGATTCACCTGTCGTTTCTCTCATTTCTTAATGAATCCCCTCGCGCAACTCATTCACATACATAGACGGGAGTAGTCGCGTGAGTTCATTCCGCACCTCGGCTAACAATGGAAAAGCATAATCGAGGTTGGTTTTCCCGGAGCCTCCTGCTTCGCGCCAGCAGTTCACCTTTTTTCTCAATAGGCCATAGTGCCAGGAGGGTGGATTGCGCGATACTTACAGCAGAAAACGCAATCTACTGACTCATCCTTCCCATTCCATTACTTTCTTACTCTGTTCCCCATTCTCGATTCATTCATTCTGATATCGAAATAGCAACTTATGATTTAAAAAATCTTCCACGCAAAGCCCCCATCTCGTTGGTCGATGTTGCGCTATGTAAAGTAGGTGGTTGATATAAGTGTTTGGAAGTAGAGGCGACTACTGCAGATAGCAACGAGTGTCGACGAAGAAGATCGTGAAGCGAGGAGTCTCGGATCTCGGTAGCATAGGTAACAATTACCTAGGCAGAGGGGCCTTACGTCATTGCAGCAGTGACCGTGGGTGAACGAGGGAAAGTCGGGCCCTCTGCACGCTTCGCCGCGGACAATAGACGACGCGATTCGCTTCTCTCTTTCCTCCAAACCCCCCACACCCCACTCTCCCCACACCAACACACACATCACATCCCTCTCTCCCTTTCTCGTCGCATACTCCCACTGGTCTTTGGCCCAATAAAAACATCCACACGCACCACTCGTCGGTGCCCCTTTACCTCGTCCGGCTGCTTTGTACCGCAACCGACCGCCGACACTATGCCCAGACACCACTCCTCACCATACTTTGTCTTTGGAATCACTAAGAGTCATGAGATGATGGTCGTCCGACATGGTATACAGTAGGAGTACTCAAAAAATTTTGCGTAAGGTTTGCCAAACTGTATCTCGTAATTGAAGTCCGCCAAGAACATATCGTTCCAAGGAGGAGTCTCAGAGGGAAAGAGAGACCCGTATAATAGACTCATTATTTCTGCTTGCCGGAGCACTGTTACGTTATGTATTGCAGAGAGCTCTTCGAGGTCTCTGGTTCGACTCTCGCTTATCCTCGCTTTCAGCCGCCTCCTCTTGGAACGAATATCCACCACGCGCACTCTTCCATTCAATTCTTCTATGCTATTCTCATTGAGTTCGAGAACCAACTATTCCTGGATACTTTTATGGAAATCGTATCGGACAGCAAGTGGCGCGATTGTTTTAGAGGTGGCGAGGGCTTCCGCGGAGACTTCTGCTTGCTCTCGCAGGCACATATATGTAAATGATCCTTGGGATATAATACGCATCGAGACGGCGAGCGCATGTAAAACAAGCGAGCAACCGGACACATTAGGACAGTAGTGGTGTTAGAGCCGAGGGAAGCACTGCTAGAAGACACACCCGCTCCTTTCTATATCCTCCTTTTTTACTAGTTTTATATTTTAACTCGTGATTTCTGTCCACCAGTCAAGCTACTGCTGGTGAAAAGATTTTACAATATTTTAGTACGCTATTTTTTACATGATATAGAAGTATATTTTTATAAAAATATTGTTTAATTTTCGACTTTTTTCAATTTTCCTGAATTGTTCGTAAATCAACTGTTCAAGTGTCAAAACGCGTAGAAAACAAAGAGTCAGTGGTAGAAAAGCCGGAATTATGTCGGAAACAGCCGGAAACACCCTCCTGAATAATGGATCTCGTCTAATTTCGACGGTTTCTTCCATGTTTTTCAATCTTCCTGACCTTTCCGGGGGCTGAAATTTGGCGGAGAATGTTTTTTTGTATCAAGGAAGAAGTGACATAAATTCCAAAGCCCTAGCTCAAAATTCATTTTTTCGCAAATTTTTTAAGGCATACCCCTTCAAAAATTTTCGATTTTTCGAAGGTTCTCGGACTTTGACGAACGCTTGATAAATCGATTGTTTGAGTATCAAAACGGATAGAAAACATGAATCCAGTGGCCAAAGTGCCGGAATAGTACCGAAAACACATGAAAAACCGATTCTGAATAATTCACTTCCGTGGTTTTTCCCATGTTTTCCAACCTTCCCGACCTTTTCCGGGGCTGAAATTTGGTAGCGAATGTTTTTTTGCATCAAGGAAGAAGTGATATAAATTCTAGAGCCCTAGCTCAAAATTCATTTTTTCGCAAATTTTTTAAGGCATACCCCTTCAAAAATTTTCGATTTTTCGAAGGTTCTCGGACTTTGATGAACGCTTGATAAATCGATTGTTTATGTATCAAAACGGATAGAAAACATGCAAGCAGTGGTCAAAGTGCCGGAATTGTACCGAAAACACTTGGAAAACGAATCCTGAATAATCAACTTTGTCTGATTCCGACGGTTTTTCACATGTTTTCCAACCTTCCCGACATTTTCTGGGGCTGTAATTTGATGGAGAATGTTTTCTTGCATCAAGGAAGAAGTGATATAAATTCCAGAGCCCTAGCTCAAAATTCATTTTTTCGCAAATTTTTTAAGGCATACCCCTTCAAAAATTTTCGATTTTTCGAAGGTTCTCGGACTTTGACGAACGCTTGATAAATCGATTGTTTGAGTATCAAAACGGATAGAAAACATGAAACCAGTGGCCAAAGAGCCGGAATTGTACCGAAAACATATGGAAAACCGATCCTGAATAATTACTTTTATCTACTTCTGACGGTTTCTCTCATGTTTTCAAGTCTTCCCGACATTTTCCGGGGCTGTAATTTGGTGGGGATTGTTTTTTTGCATCAAGGAAGAAGTCATATAAATTCCAGAGCCGTAGCTCAAAATTCATTTTTTCGCAAATTTTTTAAGGCATACCCCTTCAAAAATTTTCGATTTTTCGAAGGTTCTCGGACTTTGACGAACGCTTGATAAATCGATTGTTTGAGTATCAAAACGGATAGAAAACATGAAACCAGTGGCCAAAGAGCCGGAATTGTACCGAAAACATATGGAAAACCGATCCTGAATAATTACTTTTATCTACTTCTGACGGTTTCTCTCATGTTTTCAAGTCTTCCCGACATTTTCCGGGGCTGTAATTTGGTGGGGATTGTTTTTTTGCATCAAGGAAGAAGTCATATAAATTCCAGAGCCGTAGCTCAAAATTCATTTTTTCGCAAATTTTTTAAGGCATACCCCTTCAAAAATTTTCGATTTTTCGAAGGTTCTCGGACTTTGACGAACGCTTGATAAATCGATTGTTTGAGTATCAAAACGGATAGAAAACATGAAACCAGTGGCCAAAGAGCCGGAATTGTACCGAAAACATATGGAAAACCGATCCTGAATAATTACTTTTATCTACTTCTGACGGTTTCTCTCATGTTTTCAAGTCTTCCCGACATTTTCCGGGGCTGTAATTTGGTGGGGATTGTTTTTTTGCATCAAGGAAGAAGTCATATAAATTCCAGAGCCCTAGCTCAAAATTCATTTTTTCGCAAATTTTTTAAGGCATACCCCTTCAAAAATTTTCGATTTTTCGAAGGTTCTCGGACTTTGACGAACGCTTGATAAATCGATTGTTTGAGTATCAAAACGGATAGAAAACATGAAACCAGTGGCCAAAGAGCCGGAATTGTACCGAAAACATATGGAAAACCGATCCTGAATAATTACTTTTATCTACTTCTGACGGTTTCTCTCATGTTTTCAAGTCTTCCCGACATTTTCCGGGGCTGTAATTTGGTGGGGATTGTTTTTTTGCATCAAGGAAGAAGTCATATAAATTCCAGAGCCGTAGCTCAAAATTCATTTTTTCGCAAATTTTTTAAGGCATACCCCTTCAAAAATTTTCGATTTTTCGAAGGTTCTCGGACTTTGACGAACGCTTGATAAATCGATTGTTTGAGTATCAAAACGGATAGAAAACATGAAACCAGTGGCCAAAGAGCCGGAATTGTACCGAAAACATATGGAAAACCGATCCTGAATAATTACTTTTATCTACTTCTGACGGTTTCTCTCATGTTTTCAAGTCTTCCCGACATTTTCCGGGGCTGTAATTTGGTGGGGATTGTTTTTTTGCATCAAGGAAGAAGTCATATAAATTCCAGAGCCGTAGCTCAAAATTCATTTTTTCGCAAATTTTTTAAGGCATACCCCTTCAAAAATTTTCGATTTTTCGAAGGTTCTCGGACTTTGACGAACGCTTGATAAATCGATTGTTTGAGTATCAAAACGGATAGAAAACATGAAACCAGTGGCCAAAGAGCCGGAATTGTACCGAAAACATATGGAAAACCGATCCTGAATAATTACTTTTATCTACTTCTGACGGTTTCTCTCATGTTTTCAAGTCTTCCCGACATTTTCCGGGGCTGTAATTTGGTGGGGATTGTTTTTTTGCATCAAGGAAGAAGTCATATAAATTCCAGAGCCCTAGCTCAAAATTCATTTTTTCGCAAATTTTTTAAGGCATACCCCTTCAAAAATTTTCGATTTTTCGAAGGTTCTCGGACTTTGATGAACGCTTGATAAATCGATTGTTTGAGTATCAAAACGGATAGAAAACATGGAACCAGTAGCAGAAATGCCGGAATTGTACCGAAAACACATGCAAACAGCTTCCTGAAAAATCAACTTTGTCTGATTCCGACGGTTTTTCCCATGTTTTCCAACCTTCCCGACCTTTTCCGGGGCTGAAATTTGGTAGCGAATGTTTTTTTGCATCAAGGAAGAAGTGATATAAATTCCAGAGCCCTAGCTCAAAATTCATTTTTTCGCAAATTTTTTAAGGCATACCCCTTCAAAAATTTTCGATTTTTCGAAGGTTCTCGGACTTTGACGAACGCTTGATAAATCGATTGTTTGAGTATCAAAACGGATAGAAAACATGAAACCAGTGGCCAAAGTGCCGGAATAGTACCGAAAACACATGGAAAACCGATCCTGAATAATTACGTTTTATGGTTTTTCCCATGTTTTCCATACTTCCCGACATTTTCCGGGGCTGTAATTTGGTGGAGAATGTTTTCTTGCATCAAGGAAGAAGTGATATAAATTTCAGAGCCCTAGGACAAACTTGATTTTTTCGTCATTTTTTGAAGGCTATTTTATTTCCGAACAACGATTTCGAGGCTGTTGCGTCTGGTGGAAGCGTGTACTATGAAATTCGAAACTGATAGCGTTCGAACATGACTTCCGTGCACGTGTAAGCCTGCGTAGTGAACTTTCCATCTATATTTTCAATTATTTTCTTTCTCTATGAAATGACAATAATGTAGCCTCAAATAATTACAATAATTGCAACTAAAAATTGCTCGTATACGAGAGAAGTAAGGAGGATCTTTGAGATCGCAAAGAAACTTGCATTGAGTCTCGTAGTGTCTTGTGGCTAGGCGGCCGGACAGAGGGTAGACCGAGCGTCACGTATGTCGCCGCACGTGCAGCCAGTGAGTTACAAGCGTGTCTCCAACACAGTCACACACGCACACAGACATAGAACCAGCTCAGACATACGTGTACTGGCATATGTATAAATTAAAGCTGGTGAATCCCGCGCGCAAAAGCGATAGCCGACGTTTTACCGAGAGACCAGTGACCACCATCGTGCCTAAAGGCGAAACCATCCAAAAAAGGATCGTCAGCCGTGACGCCATTGCTACCTTTATGGAAAACGGTTGGTCAATCGGGCGCGCTGACCACGCCAGCACAATGATTATTTGTTAAGCAATCACCCGCGTTATAACTAACCGCCAATATCCACGCGGCATTTTGATTACGAAGCGATCCACCATATCTACCTTCGTTTGAAATCCTCAGTGGCTTTGAACGTTGAAGCACGCCAGGATGGGAAAGTGGTTGCTACGTAATTGGAAGATAAATAGACGCCAGAGCGTGGTGGAGAAGTATTGATGGTTGCACGCGGATAAAGCGCAACGATGAAGACGGATGGAGGAATGGTGGCGGGTTGTGTTAGGGTGGCAAGGGCCGAAATGCCAGGGGGTTGGTCCAATAAATGGGGTTGGCGCAGGAGGGAGGGCGGGAGGGAAAGAGCGCGCAGAGGGTTGACGCAGGTTGTATTCATTCATGGGTTCATTCATAGTTCGTACAGCACGCCTCGGGGGCCCTACAAAGCCTCTCGCTCATTCAGAACTCACGACACGAGCTCACTCGCTCGCGCGCGCCGTTGCATCTCCTCTATGAGAGTGTATATGTAGTATGTGTGTGTACCTTTTCTTCGCCCCTTCTTCCTGTCGGTGCGACTAGAGTGTGGTAGTGGTGGTTGGCGGTGGCGACGACTGCGAAGACGACGACGACGACGACGTCGTCGTTTTCGTGACTGGTAGCGCAGGAAGGGCCCAGAAGGGCAAGCCGGGAGAGCGAGAGGTAGAAGAAGGCCCCGGCTGAAGGAAGAAAGGGCGAGTGGAAGCTCACGTTACAACCGGAAGCCGAGGCAGAGCACGGCAAACGCAGGGAGGTGGAGTCCTACCCCAATATCCCCGTCGAGAGCAAGATAGTTTTATAATGCCCTCGGTGGAGAGAGAGTGCTCCTCCCTTAATGCACCCCTAAATGCACCCTTCTTCAACATGAAATGCGCACTGCCATTGTTGCTCACTTGGAGAATGATGCCGAGAAAAAGAGAGGGAGAAAAGAAGACTGGCCCACCTCGAACCGGCACTCGACAGATGTATGAAGTAGTGTACCGATTCCAGTGGGACCACTTTTCATTCGAGTACGTTAAACTTACTCGTTTAAAAATAATCGAAGACAAGAATCCTGTGGTGATTTCATCTCAGAATCTCGCATACGTCTACGAACCGACCAAGTTCAATGAGAGATTCGTATCGGAAAGTAGAAAGACAATCGTTGAGTTTGATTGAGGTCGGTCGAAGATCGATTGAATTGCCGAACAAATGCTATATCGGAAGAGGGTTGTATTCGGGGAGAGGAAGAGAAAAGGAGTTGAGTGGAGAGAGTGAAGGGGTCGGTCATCAGTAGTGAGGGCAGTTCAACTGATAGAGAGAGGGAGTGGAAAGCACAAGGCACAAGGCATACACGAAGGCAAAGGCAAAGGCGAAGGCAAAGGCAAAGGCAAAGGCAAAGCGAGCAGGCAGAAGGCGCATCGAACTCGTGTCCTTATTGTGCGAGGCTCGTAAGTCCCATTACTATTGGTGGCGGACTATACCGAGCGAGCGAGCGAGTGAGTGAGCGCGCGAGGCACGAGGCGCAGGGGAGCGAGCACTTCCGGTCCCCTCTGCATCACGTGCGCGCGAGTCTACCGAGAAAGAAAGACAGCAGACAGAGCGAGAAAGAGAGAAAGAGAGGGCGAGAGTGAGTGTCAAATGATAGAGCAAGGGAGAGAGGAGGGCCTCGCTTTGCCTCTCTAGCATCCGGTCTCTCCTCGCCCCCCAAAAATAGGCTAGGCCCTTCGCTCCTCGTTTTCTTCGGCTCTCATTTACTCCAGCTCCACTCACGCGCCCGATATCTAACCATTGAGCACGTGCTACTATTGACTATTGTACGACGCTCCTCTTTTTCCAATGGCCCTTTCATCCCGGCTCATGCATCTGACGGTGCACGAGTAACATTTAGGCCCTTTCTACTAGTTGGCCTCGTTCCCTATGCCCAGTAATGAATTATGAAGGCGCGCGTCCAGTGGCCCTTATCCATGGCGTGCCCTTCGCCCGGCACTGACTATTACTTTACTTGTTGCTACATCGACCGTCACGCGTAGGTGCCCAGGAAAATGATTCGCCAGGTGCCCTCTCCCCTCGATGTTTCGCGCTCGCCGCGACTTTATTCTCCGAATCCCTCCACTCTCTCAAATCCTCCTTCTTTGTTTTGCAAAAAAAAAAACCAAGTGCTTGCATAGTAGTTCCCTTTGGAAGTTGAGAGTAGCTCGAGTTGGTGGCGATTCACGTCCGACGAATTCGGGAGCGGATGGACCCCGTTACGAGAGAAAGAACTTCTTCGCGGCTTGTATCTCGCACTGAGCCGCTGCTTTTTGCCGGACCAGGCTGCTTTTCCCACGCTTTTGGCCAGACGGCCGCCAGGAAGCGTTGGATTAAAATTCAATCAAGTTACTCCTGTAATTAAAGCCGCTACGCGCACTCTTCTTAGAGAGATCGGACGACTTGACCAATACTATAACGCGGGCGGTCCTGCAGTGACAAGCACGTGTGGTAAGACAGCAGCCGTTCTCGCGCTTCTCTCTTATAACTAAGTGTACACCACTTACCAACGAGAGAATGATGGAATTAATAACAGACTGGGGTCGGCGTTACCGCGCTCTTAGCGCGCTATCTAATTATCTAAGGCTGCAACGCGTACTAATTACATTTACGTTCACCTTCGCTAGCCAGCCGGTGGCTACGTGACCGCATCACGTCGTGTGCTGTGCTGCTGATGCCGAGCGCGCGATGCCAGGCAAGCTGCCGGCACAGCCGCGCGTGGAAAAGGCTACTCAAGAATTAGGTATTCGTCGATCGCTTTCAGGATTCATGAATGAAAAAGAAACTGCCTTGCTGCCTCGTGCCTGAAGGAAACGTTCCAGCCCAGATAGTACGACTTCCTGATAGTGCGAGTGAACCGTACGAGCCTCGTCCTGTCCGTTACTCGCGCGAATAACGGCCCTTTAATTCGCCATATCATCTTTCACTCCTCATCAACTCCATCCCTGGTTTCCTGTATGGATTATCCATCTTCTCATGAAATCACCCTGTTCCGCGGGTTTCACCAGTCAAATCGAAAAAGGAAGCGGTCTGCGCTTGATGTACACCACCTACTGCAAGGAAGGTAAAAGCGGGTAGGAGGGTGCTCGGCAACCCCCGACTCGGAGGAAGGGAGGAAATGGTGCGGAGGAAAAGTGAGGCGGCGGTGGCAGCAGGTGGTTGAAGGTTGAGGGGGCGGTTGTGGATGGTCGTTCCGTCCCCAGGCCCCTCTGCTCGTCCGCACCTCCTTGCTGCTGCCCCTCCAGCCGAGCTCTCCCCACTCCTCCCGGAGTTTTCCCCTACCCGAGGGCTTGTCTGCCCCCACCAGGACGGCTTCCACCTCCATTGAGCAGCCGTGGCGCGTTCGACGGCGAAAGCCTGGCCGCAGCTGGTCGAGTCGAGTGCGGGGGTCGGGGGTCAAGGGGGCGAGAGGTCGATGGTGGGGGTCGAGTGGCTAGGGGCGGGGGTCGACGAGAGCGGGTAGGGAGCGGTGGGGTCGCGCGAGGGAAGGAGGGCCGGGACGAGACGGGACGGGACGGGAAGCGGAGGACCACAGAGCGGAAACGGTACGCAGCGTCGTCACAGTGACACGCGCGCTCACGTCAAGTGGAGAGTAGTGCAGGCCATCAGTGGTGCTAGCTCTTCTACGCACGATTCTTCATCGCGATCGTGTCTCCGAGAACTTTTCCTCTTTTCCTCAGTTACGGTGCTCGGGTTTGCCACACGACTACTGCTAGCACACTCCCTGTGCTTCCCTGTGCTCCCTGTGCCTTGCTACTTGCTGCATTCGGGATATCCTTGGCGCTCAGTTGCGCTTTTCCGCTTCTCAGTGCCCGGTTTCGGTTCTTCGTTTCTGTCGGTGCAACTTGTGTCTGAAATCTGTGTCACTGATTGTGAAAGACGGTGTTGTACGAGAAAGAAGCCTTTTCAAAAGCGGATATAGTCCTTCGGGATCCGGCCTCTTGGAAGCCTTCACCTCCTCACCTGTTGCGCCGGCTCGCACTTGGATTGGACACACAGTTACCACCCGCTGCCTGATAGCCCGTATATCGCGTACGACACCAGGGATAATCTCTGGCAAACGAGACTGCAACGATTCTCTACCTGCTCGCGAGGACAATTAACAACGGAGGCGTCGTCGACGAGCCCGGACGATTTGCGGAATGCAACGGGCTGCACGGCACTACGACTAATGCGAAGCGCGCGAGCGACGTGACTCGACCGCCAACGCGCGCCAGGATTAACCACGTTAATCTGCGAGTACAACTCGACCTCGGTGTCAAGGGTGAATCGACATGGTGAACCCTGCCCGATTCTAACTCGGTTTCAATTGAAAAACATGTGCGGTCCTGTGGGATACTGCTAGATCGTGACTCGTGGAGTCCGGGCGAGGCTCGAGGCTCGTGGCTCTCTGTACGCTCAAGATCCGATTGGGAGAGCAAAGGAAGTCGGCAGCACGAATGCGCTGGCATCGCAGGGGTGCAGCCGACTGTTAGGGGTGTCCTTCGTCTTCGAGGAAGGACTTGGCAGGACAGGACGGCGTCACGGCGGGCGTCGTGAGCATCGAGACGTCGCGGCCTTCGGGGCAGCAGACGACGCCGGCCTCCCTAATCGTCGGCGGCGCGTACAATATCGCCAGCGATCTCAGTGGGAACACGGCCGCTGCTAGCGGCGTCGCAGCATCCTCGGAGATGGTGCTCCACATGCTCGATACGCTGATGACCGGCCAGGAACCCTTCTACGCCGATTACCCCTCGTATCAGGAGGCGGAGCCTCTCACCACCCATCCGCATCAACAGCATCCGCAGCATCAACACGCGATACCGCGAAACATGCTACCGGTATCCTTGGACGCGACCACCCACACGCCAGGTACACATCTATCACCGACACACACCTCGCTTTTTCTCCTCTTCAATCACATTCAAGCCGACTTAGCATCGGCATTACCCGGCATTTTCCACTTGACCAAAGTCTCATAAACCGCGCTCGTGCAAACCTTCATTTGGTATTAAATAGAGGCTTGGTCTATCCTGAGATTTGGATGGACGAGATAAAAATAGATGGGCCGGGGTGAAGAAGCTTTCGCTGTGGTGGCTGACGCGTCTCGATGAGCCACTCGTGTACACGCTATGCCTAATTGGCCATTTAACCAAGGTCGCTCTTCCACGATCGCATTAGAGTGCATTAGCAGTGTAATGAGAGGAATGCATTTTTGTCAGTGGAAGCTCGTGCTATCGTTCTTCCTTTCGTTAGTTTCCTCGCCTCTCTCTCAAGGGAGAAATGTAGCTGGACGCATCGTGCTCCTCATCCTCGCATAATCGATCGAGTCTCGATGCGCTATTGACGGATAATAGGCAGGCGTAATCATCGGTAGCTGTATCGTCGTTTTTTGCCGACGAGGGCTTTGTTCGTTGGACAGTAAGGCGCGGCACCATGCTAAACTGCCAATAAAATGTGCCTGGCAGACACACATCAGGGACGAAGTTACACGCTTGGAAGAACTCGTCGTGGCAACCTTCAAGATTGGAAAAGAAGTTGCGAGTGAAATGTTGCGTTAACGCGACATTAAAATATCATTCGTTACCAGGCGTGATACGCGCTGGTTGGTGATAGAGTAGTTGCGACTGGTCTCGATAGACGCATAGGAAAACCAAAGAGCGATCGTCAACGGAAACAGGGAAAAACGATAAGTGAGCTTTACCGCATTGCGGTCGGTTTCTCTCTCCCGGGATCCTTTCGCGTGCTCTGCTGGTCGCCGCGATTACAAAGTGTAATCGGAGCCCGCTTGGTAAACGAGACCCGAAGACACATTGTCAAGTAAATATCAGTGATCTTTGCCGACCGCTATTACGCTCGAGTTCTTCTTATTTGTAACGCGCAAAATCGCTCCAACACCTCTTCAAGTCAGAGCATAAAGGGGCGCCGCGCCACGCCGCGCCGCCCCAATAGCTTTCCTACCCAATTAATAGTATGTCGAAATAATCTCTTAACAAACTTCCTTTTAATAATAACTTACAGCTCTGCTTCTGTTGGCTTTTTCCTTGCCGAATTCAATGGCGGATTAAATGGGCAGCGCGAAGGGCAGGTTCGCGCTTGTATAGCATTCCGTGCGAGCAGTTTTTCGTGTCGAGACATACTCGGTGCACACGATCAGAGACCAGCACAGAAGTAGAAAGCAGGCAGACACAGGTTGTGTGTTCTCTCTCGTATGTAAGCAGCGCAGCGCAGCGCAAAGCGGCGTGGAGTGTGGGAGAGTTCGCAGGTCACCGGTCCACCGAACAATGCGCGATTTCGTTGCAAGCGAGGACGATTTTTTTATGAGCGTATCGCACTGCCTTCGATGTGTATGCATATGCATGAAATACAGGCCAATGCAACCAAGAAACGACTAGCGAGCAACCCTTTCTACTGCATCGAACAGTATTGGATGAGTTGGCCGATTGGCGATAAGTGGAATTAGTCTATGACTTGTCAGTCGTACGAGGAGAATAGGATTCCCGTACGGGCCGGAGTGTTGGCTTGCGGCGATATCGAGAATCACATGTGGAAAAGTAGAGGATCCCGCGGTCGGAGATAATGGGCTTCCGGCGTTGAAAGTTGAAAGGATGGTTGAGTCTGGGCTGGCTGGCTGGCTGGCTGGCCGGCTGGCAGGCTTGAGCCCACCGGCCGGCGCGCCGTTTCATTCGATTTGGCGCGTGCCTCGTGTCCGATCGTCCCTACCAGAGAGAGAAGGAAAGAGGGAGAGAGTGAGTGTACCTCTCTACGAGACACGCTCAACGCCTGCTTCTCTGCCTCGCCGCTCGCCTATCTGCTTCTTCGCCGCTTCCAGCTGAGAACTTCTTCCGTCTCCTTTCGTACTTCTGCCTGACCCTCGGCACCTGTTCCACAGCTGATACGCGGCCGCTGCTCCCGCTCCCCCTCCCCAACCCCAAACTCATCCTAACTGCAGGCCACACTCATTTCATTCTGCCCAAACTCGCAACTACAAAATTCCCCTCGCCTAATCGAAACTTTTCGATATTACTCAGGAATTTTAAACTACATTTCTATGGGGGGCAAGTATTTCCGAACTGTAGCATTTTCGGCGATACATTGAAGTTTCGATTTTGCCCAATACCTTCCATGTTTCGAATGTTCTCCGTAATTACGTCTATGATGATACCTCGTACGAAATAATAGTTATTTTAGGCTCTCAGTAATGAGGTAGATGGTCAAGCGCATTCCTCTGACGAAGACAGCCATCATTTCTGTGCATTTGGCATAGTCGGCATAAATAAAAGGGCTTGATCGCGGGGGGAAAAAATCGGCACGCCGACCGACGATTGTTCATCCGTGTGAACAGGCGCAGCGAATGAATACGCAGGAATTTCGGAATAGTTCGCTCGGGCAGAGAGCTCGTTTCTGGTTCTGGAGCGGTGGCGTTGCCGCCGCCGCTGCCGCTGCTAGCACCGCTCTCGCCCTTCGTCCCGGTCCCCGTTCTCGCCCCCGTCCCCGTCCCCGTCGCCGTCCCCGTCCCCGTCTCCGCCCCGGCCCGCCCCGCCGAGGGTGCATTTAGGTAGGACGAAAACGCGAGAATCCCGTGTTCTCTCGTCGTTCTGTCTCTCTTCCTCTGCCCCCTTTTTCCCTCTGCTGTTGCTCCTCTCACATATGTACATACGCGCGCCCGTGAGGGCCGACGGGAACCTGCACTCCCACGCTCACCGTCCATGAAATGGGCTGCCTGAGCCTGGAGACCTGCCGCCACACGCGAGCCCTTCGCTCTGCCAGGTGTACCCCCTTCACCCTTCACCCTTCACCCTTCACCCTGCCCTCTCCTCTTCTCTCTACCTACCTACCTATCCTCAACAATCTTCTAAAGCAAACTATCTTTTCTTCTCTTAATAAGTTCACCTAGAATTCCACTCGAATTTTACACTAATAGTCGAGAGATTCTTCCTCGGGATATACTGGTTTCACTAATTGAATGAGAACCCACGACGTACGATAATGTCATTGCTCCCATTAAAAAGAGAGAGAGACTTCTCCTGGCGCAATTGCGTGTACTATATGCTGTAATGGTGAAGTGATCAAGTATCGGGGGTGGCTCACTTTGGAAATGAAGTGGCGAATGATGAGATGAAAGGTGTTTTTGATCGAGTCTATTCAGGCTCATTAAGCAGAATTATTATCTGGCACGGCTATCGCCAAGCGGGCAACGATACTACCTGGCTTGGCCGAGGTGTCCTGCCAGGCCACCACCACCACCTGTTTTCCCCGTCATTAAGGGATACAACTGTGGGAACGCCGTCTGCTAGGCCAACGCGGCCGCACGATAATTCAACCGTTCACACAACACCACCCGTTTAAAGCCACTGGATTATGATAATTAATCGGAGCCATTGTCCGTATACTTTTAGAGAGGGGGGCATGCTCGTTAACATACGGGAGGCAGAAGTGCGCCTACAGGCACGACCATAATTTTTTATTTTTATAACAGTTTGCCGAATCCGCCGGCACACACTATATCTTTCAGAAAAAATCTACAAGCTAATTAATCTCGTATACAATGGCCCTGATAGGCCGATTCAGTCTTTTGGAACAAAGAATTGAGTAATACCATTGAAAATGATTCGGTGCTCGAGCTGCTTGAACCCTTAATTAGTGTTGCGTGTCGAAAAAGTCTAATTACAGTCATTTTCTCGTGTCGATACCCCACCTGCGCTCGCTGCTTGATAAATATCAGTGATTCTTGAATAACAATGCCCCCGTCGTTGGTGTAAAACAGCGGACAGTTAATACTCCAAGTGGCTCAACGGTAAACGCAAAAATCCTGATAAGATTAGCCGACTTCCGTCGACTTCCGTCCGGGCACAAGCGCGCCTTCCAGCCAGTTTCTCGGCTACTCCTCTCTCACCTACGAATCTTATCTACGTTAATTGAGTGAGAAATCTAGAAAACTAAGCTTTATCGAAGCGACGCATCATTTCACTCGCCGCCGCACTCTTATCAGGCATCGCCAGTCCGATTATTACTTTCACGTAAACTACGGTTCATTCATCAATGAAAGCTCTGATGAACACTCGCGGCCGAGATTGTTTTCCAGAATGCCAGACATTTCAACGAAGGAACTTGAGTGCCACCAGTTCCTCGTTATGTAATCTCCTTATTATTAGATACGAGTTCAAACGATCTCGAGTCGTGTTCCACATGACAATTAGACTGATTCGCTGTTTTCTTTTATGCTCGGCTTCCCTATCTCTGCCCGCTTGTAACGTGTATATATATAATTGTAGTGTAACAGCTCTCTGCGTGTAGCGTGTAGGATAGTCTTCCTTCTTAGGAGGACGGATCTGTTTGTCTATTTAACACATTGTTGACTGGCCACCACTTCACTCCTATTTGCGGACGTATCAACTTATGCACATTACATTAAACAATATATCTACAGGTCCAAATATAAAGTAACGCCACTTACATGTTATACGCGTTCATGAATCCACTGTTGCGGTCGCATTTCCGCGCTACTTCAAACATTATCACGGTTCGCGCTTGGACGACGTAGTTGCGGGGAAACGCGTGTCCGCAGCCTCCGGAATGAGCGGGAAAGAGTGAGAGAGTGAGTGAGTGAGTGAGTGAGAGAGAGCGAGAGGGGGGGGGGGGGGGGGGGAGCGAGTGAGAGAGCGACTGTTTTCTCGCGACCAAGGAAAGGAAGTTGAGAATAGGCGGAGTTCGCTCAGGCCAATCGTCGAGATGCGCAACGCCCACGTATCACCGTGCTGTTTCTCCCTACTGTGCAGACTCCGTAGCACACGTCGCGTGTGTCTCTTGCAATCTCTCGATACATTCCTTTGTGCAGCAGGAATCCCCGCGGCGTCAATTATCACGCCACAGAAATTTGTCATTTTAGAAAAATCTTCACCGCCAATTTTCGGTCTCTTTATCCTGGGACACCCTGGAATTATGCCGATTGCCAAATACGTCATTCTCCCACCACCTCCAAATGGTGTGCCTTCAATCTGGCCACGATTGACGTTCCCAATTAAAACTTGAGTTTATCAGGATGCCTTGATTAGAGCGGTTTCCTGGGTTTGGGTGCATTTATCATTATTATCTTATCACGGTCACTGCGATCTTTGATGCTATTACCAACCACCGATTCGTATTCATGAACTGGTGTCAGTAAGGTACACTAGCGCGCCTTGACGAGATGCCAGGGAAATGATTGCAATGGTTCATATAGTTGAAGTTTTGTATAGCTTAAACTTGTGATGAGTTATCAGAGTAGAGAGTTGAGTGATTGAACTGGGTTTTTTTATGTTGCAGGAGGCTATAACCACCTTCGCAGCCCTGTGTGCCAAGAGGAGACTCAGAGGGATGAAACCTCGCCACCACCTCACAACCATAGTAATCAACCGCCCAATTCTCATTCCAATACTCCCAACAGCAATAACAATAACAATAACAATAATAACGCGAACAACGCGTACATACACTTACGGAACTTGAACCAGCTCAAAACGGAATGTAAGTAGAGGTTGACTGCTTTAAGAAGTGGATTTTATAAAGTTGGGCTTGAGAGGGTAGAATGTGTTGCTAAATCTAGGTACTGAATTTACAGCTAACTACAGTAACCACCATATAACGGAGCACCTTCAAGGTGGAGGTGGAGGACTGACGAGTGGCAATGACCTAGGGGGTTCAGGGACCAACGAGAGTGATCTCAGGGTGAGCGGAGCCGCAACCGAGAGCTACATCACCCCAGCACATTACTCCGGCTATGATGAAGCTTCGGAATACCATAGTCTGCCGCAGGACCATCAGGCACCTCATCCATATAACTTGGATAGTTCGCCCGAGTTCTATAGCGCCAGCGGTATTCACCTTGAACCTAAGTACCAGCCATCACCCTTCAAAAACTATCCCCGAGGTGCGTGTCTTTTCTTCTTCGAACTGTTATTTCCAGTTGACGGCAATCTTTTATAATGACACATCCATTCTTGGTTCCTGCAGGCCGATATCATGAAGGATATAGCGAGGGTGGTGGTTATGGGCAGTACGATGCAACGCCATTCCAAACGGTTCCCGGAAGTGGAAGCGGGGGTGGAGGTGGCGGCGTCGGAGGTGAACAGTGGGCCGTCGGGCCCCTGGGTGAACATCTCTCCCATCATCCTGCTTTCCTCGCAAGTCTTGGACCCCGAGACTCTTCCAACCCTCATCATCAATCACCCATTGGCAACAACCCCGACCAGAAGCCACTACTTCAGAGCGCTATGCTCGCTGGCTATACAAGTAAGTTTCGTCGAAGTTGAAGCTTATTGCTAGAAGTATTGGTGTGTCATTGCAATATCTTGATCGTAGGCGGGGGACCATGTTTTACTGGATCGGGGCCGATTCAGCTGTGGCAATTTTTACTTGAACTCCTGACCGACAAGTCCTGTCAGGGGTTCATCTCGTGGACCGGTGATGGCTGGGAATTCAAGCTGACCGATCCGGACGAGGTTGCTCGCCGATGGGGTATTCGCAAGAACAAGCCTAAGATGAACTACGAGAAGCTGAGTCGCGGCCTCCGCTACTATTACGACAAGAATATCATACATAAAACCGCTGGGAAGCGGTACGTCTACCGCTTCGTTTGCGACTTGCAAGGTTTACTGGGGTGAGTAGTAAATATACAATGATCAGGTTGAATTTGTCTCCTTGCCCGGACAGAGTCTTTAATGTAAAATATGTATTGGTTACAGATATAGTCCGGAAGAACTTCATGCAATGGTAGACTTGAAGCCAGAAAAGAAGGAAGAAGACTGAGTTTTTGTTACTGGACATGCTTTAGAACTGTGTCACTGATGAACGCATATAACCAATTGCTCGGTGTCGTAGCAGAACAAAGGGAAAAACGAATCACGGGGAGCCGAAGGAATCGCAAACCAACTGATCAATTATTCAGAGTTGAAGATCGGCATGGTCTTCCGTTGTTCAGATATATAGTAAAATCGAATCGGTCGTATGTACCAAAGACAGGGTCTTCATACCATTGGTGCCTCAAGTTAATGACTAAATTGTGAACTTGTTTCTAAGTGATTAATTTGCCACGCCAGATTTTAGAGAATATTTATAGGAATAACTCGACAATTTATACATATTATATATATTATACGTGTTGATGGGGGGTACTGAATAAATCTGCTGCGCACGGTCTGTTGTGCTGTAAGAGAAATACCACAGAAAGTGATGCAAGTGAGAGGGAAAGCGAGAGCGCGAGTGAATGACATCCTCAGGATTCAACCTGATCGAACAGTTCCCAATTAGGGAGCCATCGCAATATATCTCGTGTTTGCCCGTAAGTCCAGTTGTAGTTGAGATACAACGCAATAGGGACAGTGGTCATGATTATACGCTACTCCCTAGCAGCAAGTAGGAGTAACTTGACAATTTATACATATTATATATATTATACATAAATATATATATATATATATTTTTAATGTTACATGATTTCTAAGCACAACACGGCATCGAATACTCTATGATGCGTCTAAATTATTTATGTCTCATCATTTTAACATGTGTGTTATATCTCGTTGATAGATGACACGATATGTGATTGTTATTACTATAATTTTACAACAATAAAACAATTACACCATTCACGAGCGAGCTTCAATCCGACTTTTATGCTTTTCTAGTGTCGACAACAAACTATGTTTGTTCTAACAGTAAGTTAGTTCTCTCACAGTCCCGTTCAGGAGCTCGCAGGAAACATTTGAAAAGTCGTTTTATACTACTTCCTATTCTCTCTGCATGTCCAATCTGCAAAAGAATCACAGACGAAACTCTTGTGGAAGGATCGCGATTAGATTTTGTTCAGCGAGTGTCTCGTATTCGACGAATAAAGTATGCTGTTAATTTCCCCCAGTTTATTCCCTGAAGTCTGCGTCCCGTAAGATCGTCTTTCTCGCGTTACTCTACCATCTGTATACATATGATAGAGATAACGGTAGTGATTATTTGTGGAAAACAGGGCGATGTGCAACCAGTGTTCGGAACCAAAACTAACATAGTACGATACCGAGTATGAACGAAGTAAGTGATAGACTCGTACTCTTTCAGTATAAGAATTCCTGTCGAATAAATTCACTAGTTGACCAAATATCGGAAAGTAATTTGTTACATTATCGCATATGCGTATATTATTATTGTACGAATTCGAGTCCCAAAAACTTCTGTAAGCGCCGCGAGTCTTATATCGCGAGAAATGAATGCTATCCTTGTAAATAAAAGGCAGAATCCTCGTAGGTTGTGTGGAACACTGGCTATCACATGTATATTAAATCGACCGAGAATGTTATCACTATTTTGTATAACTTACTTATACAAGTACATATTTTTACATTGTACAAAAGGTTGTTCTGTTGAACATAATTCTAATGTCAATTATCGATTAACATTGCGACACGAACGTATAATGGAAAGTGCGAGACGAGGTACTATAAGTTTCTTGCGCATTTAGGTACGTATCCAATTGAGAGGCTTCACGTACATCGGAATTGAACTCTCTTTGACTACATTTGTTAAGTATTGGTACTCTAGGCTAATCGACAGTGGAGTCTCCAATGTTGAAATGAAAGTATATTAGGCATTTAGATGCAATTAATAAATTTGGTCTATTACATCTCAATTCCTGTTGTATTCTCCGACCGTACAAACAGTTCCGATTGCCCAATTTCTTTATTGATGCAGGAATCAATGAAACATCTAACGATGTACAAACTCGACAACATTAAATTTGTGGATGTAATTAACAGTATACTGAGTCCACCAACGATTCTGACATACACTAGACCATAAGTCGAACTCGGCGAGAGCATCGCGTGTACACGTAAAATTAGGATCGAAATACTTCCTACTCTCTACACGAAAGTGGCCGTTTATAAATTGTATTAAATACTTTTAGCCAAATAAATGAGAAAATACTGTTGTACAAAAGTTGTGCTCATCTACCTGCACAGTTATCCTGATTCCCTCCAAGTTTGGTTACCAAACCCGATCGTACAATTGCATCGACTATCCGTGAAGATAATCATGCAAACTTTCCCTCACTAATTGGGATATTCTCCTTGAGGTATAGTAATGCACAATAGTTTTCTTCAGGCATTTTTTCATGTCTGGCACAGCATTGACACACATCACTTATTCACAAAACAAGAGAATGAATAATGGAGTGGCCCAGTTCATACCTACGGCGCTACTGATTCGTCCATTTAAATGGACTCGATCGAGACCTCTACGGCTACTGCTGATTGGCTAGGGCCAGCAATATATCGAACTGGATCAAATCCTCTTGCTCATTGGATCTTTTACAGTCAACGTCGAGACTTGCGATAATCGTGTTCGCCGGGTGTTTCATTTTACTATGAACCTTGGTATTTCATTTCTATTGTAGTTCGTACTCTGTTAACCTACTTTGTTGGCACATTTGATACCAATGGATTTATCTTCATTCGCACCCCCTCATCTTTCCTTTGTAAAGTGTATTGTAGAATTGGTAAGTGGAGTATCAGTCTTCGTTACCATTGGTCTGCGACTTCTCCTTCTAACTAAAATATTACTACTATTTCTCTGTTATTACTCTTTCAGGTTTTGAATTCATTGAAGGCAAATGCATCGTGTATTGCAATTCGCATTCACGATAGAAAAAGGACGTTTCACGTTATTGATAATGGAATGGGAATTACCAGACGTACCATAAGTACACTTGGAGAGCTCCAAGTGGACAATTTGAGCAATTTCAATTCCATCGAAAAACATATACTTTCGCGCATCAGAAAATTAGCGGATGCTATGAGTGTTACGTCAAGGACGTCCAATTCAAATACAACTTACACAAAAGTATATACATATAGGATGCTTGCATTTACAGGAATAACTGAAAAATGTTCTTATGTATAGGAATTCCGATCTCACGAGAAACCAAAAATAACTGTAGCTGGATTCAGACCTTCCTGTGGAACTACCATTAGTATCTATGGATTTTATGACATATCTCCTAGGAAATGGGATTGGAAAACTATGTATTATACAATTGGGAGCATTGCCCTAAATTGCCCTAATGTACGTGATTATGTTTTTTGCAACTTTTGGGACAGCATCTGACACACATTTTCCCAATGATTTACAGGTGTCGTTTTCCATCCGCGATGATAAAACACGAAAAGTCACATTGGCTCTGCCAAAGTCACGCCGTCCAATATCAGTTTTAAAAAAGTTTTATCGTACGGACATCTTGAAAGAAAGGGTGTGGTTCATAAGCAATGAATCGTCTTATTATTCAAGCACAAAGTTTGCAGCTTTTATTGGATTCTCGAAAAAATTGCCTGCGAAACAATACGTTTTTCTAAATAACAAACCCATAAGAGCACCGCAAATATTGCAATGCATCACTTCGATTGCCATGGCTTGCGCGGATCAAGTTAATCGGGCGTCAATCTTTATTCTACTCTTCATTACTTCCACTCGATACTCTTTTTCATTAGAGGACGGTTTGATCCTGCCAAATCTTTGTCACTTGATTGAAGTGATTCGGAAATGTTTAATAGAAAAATGTACCGGCATACAACTTATATCCACTTCTTCTTCAATTAAAGTTATGCGAGTTGGCCAAATGACCAACCAAAATTATCAACGAGGGCAGGCGTGTGGAAAACGGGCTATTGTCTTTGATATTTCCAAACCCATAATCAATGAACTGTCTTTGTTACACGTTGATATGAGTGCTTCCAAGCTTTCTACTGCGAGAGGCCACAAAAATCAGCGATACTTAGTCAAAACTGTTGAAATTGTTAATAAAAAAATTACACAAACAGAAATATTGGAAAAAAGCGAAAAGTGTCAATCGAATATGAACAAACTACAGCTCGACTATTTGGACCAACTTTGCGGATTTATCACTCCGGATCCTAAGAGAATGAAGAAGACAATCACACATAATTTCACTCTCTCATTTTCTCAATTGTCTGACTGGTCATATCACAGTAATCAATTTCACCGAGAAAAAGAATCACAGAAGAAACCAAATATGGACAAAAATAGTCGCTTTTCAATTCGTAAACGTTTTGTTTTTTTGCCTCCTAAATTGAACGCCATGGTACCCAATACGAATAAAAAGCTGGTCACACTAAAATCATTCAGTGGCTCGGACATGAGTATAATTTCACTGAAACGGCAATTCGGACTTCGAGGTTCTTAAATTACTTATTGTGATTCATTCTACTACATTAAGAGTAGTAACAACAAGAAATCTGTAGTTTCAGAAACGTTAAATCATCAGGAATTAGATGTACGTCCATGCAAGGCTGTAAAAAAGTTCTGTGAGTTTAGATTCGAGAAGAGTCATCTCAATTCCCTGCAGGTCAGTTTAATTGTAGAAAGAAGGTGTCAATTTTATATTGTTATAACTTTTACACTGTTCATAGGTATTGGGACAAATTTGTAATGAAGTAATAGCTGGACTTATAAGCCAGAAAGAAATGAAAGTACTCTTGCTGATAGATCAGCACGCGATTCATGAGAGGATTCGCTATGAAGATCTACTCAATAGTAAAACAACTGATGAATCAGCATCGTCACATTCCTTATAAAATTTATCATAAAGTTTCTTATACTTATTTCCAGAGTATACATCATTTGGACGAAGAGAATTCCTTTCTATTAGACTCAAGGAACCTATTGTTATAGAGATGTCAAAAGACACATATGTACTTGTTGTCTCCAATAAGGATTTGTTGCGAAAATACGGTATTAAATTTAGTTCTCTTAAACAAAACACCGTGATCATTCACTCTGTCCCAGAGTGTATTAAGAAAAATAAATATTATCACGACGGTGCGAGGATCAAAATGAACGTCCAAAGTTTGATTAACGAGGTGTTGCAAAATTTTGAAAAATCTTGCCCTCTTTCCATACTCAATTTGCCAGTCACTCTACAGAACTCCATCGCAACTGAAGCTTGTCATGGTAATGTTTTCACAACAGTCTCAGCTTGAGAGATATTTATTTATACATTGATTGTTACAAGAATTCACTTATGATAAGAGTATTTCAGGGGCAATAAAATTCGGCGACCAGCTGAGTTTAGAACAGTGCAAATCGTTAGTCGAGTTACTGAAGAGGACAAAGATCCCAACACAATGTGCACATGGTCGACCTTCTATTATTCCTATGTTGGATCTATCAAACTGGGACAGGAGTCAGAAGAAGATCATGCAGGTACACATACATGCGAACTTAGTATGCTTAAACTACTAGAATAGAAATCGTTTCACATAGAATCTAGAATAATTGTAGATAGAGAGCACTTACAAATTGCACCTATACACGCGTACAAATATTAACACGTATAATAAAATGATGGCTAAACGCACAATGATTTCGGTACGTTCAATCCGGCACATCTTCTTTATATCGGTTGCCACTATTTTCTATCATATGCTACCTGTTCTACTGGCGAATATGCTGCATCGAACGTGCTTATACATCATGACGGTACAGAAATTAGAAATCAGGGTAGGCCGCAATCAGAATATCTTTGCCGAAGTAGTTGACCCTGTTTACTACTATCATGAATTCGGTTCCACCGAGAGAAATTGGGCAGGCGTTGTTTGGACGTGTGAAAAAGCACATTGTGTACAGAGCGAGTTCCAATTCAGGTGAGGTGCCCACAAATATAGTAGTTACTGGTTGAATAATGTCATTTAGAGATGAACGAGCTTTTAGTACCAGTCCTTTGTCGCCCAATTTCAATTCCTTAATGTATCCGAGATAGTTTAGTGCCTTCGCCTCTTCTTGCTTGGCAAAGTATATCCAATTGTGCAATCCGATGATATCAGAGTCGAATTTCTCTGCTAAGAATACGGTCTCGAAACCAGAACTCGAAGCATCGCCATCGATTCGTTTAAACTGAGAGAACCAAATACGCTTCAAACCATCCTTGAATTCGTACTCGTCATCTGGAATGTATCCTTTTTCCGCGAGGAATTTCATTGTCAGCTTCATTACTTCGGTCTCAAGGATTTTATCGAGGAAATCGGATTCTTCCTTGCGCTCCTCCGAGGTCACAGTCTCCTTAGTCTTCACATCCAATTCGTAATTATCGTGCAGTGCTAGAGTGGCTTTTACCGTTGGGATTTCGTATGCTTCTGACTTCACAACCAGTAGACTACCGTAGGAAAGAAATAAAATTTGTATACGGCCTTTTTTGAGAAAGTATATTAAAGTTCAAGAGAATAGTACTTACGGCTCAGGGGCGTCATCGTTGGTACTCTCGTCCTTCTTCTGACCTTGCAGATTCACTGTGATGTATTTATTAGCATTATTCACGTCCTTTTCAAATAGGTTCTCGGTCAATTTTTTAAGGTCGTCGTTCGAGGTCACGAATCCCAGTGGATTCGGATTATTATTCTGAGCGTTCTCTTGAGAGTTTACATTACTCTTTCCGTCATTGGCCTGCGCTGTCGCCGGTGCATTATTATTCGGGGCACTGCTCTGGGCTGTTTGTGTCGATTCCCCTGGAGCTGCCGGATTAGAAACAGGAGTTCCTGCAGGAGGACTTTGAGGGTTACTTGCAGATGCTCCAGTCTGATCGCCGGCAGGAACAGGTGCCGTTCCATTATTGTAATAATTGTTATACGTAATGGAGGTATGGGGACCGCCAGCACTACCAGCATTACCAGCGCCACTATCCGATGTTCCTCTCTGGCCATATATTCCTCCGGGAATTATACGGTTTACAGCGGCATTTACGCCGGCGCTAACACCAGCGAAAACAAAGGCTTCTTTAGCTAATTGGCCAATACCTGGCCTGGATTGTCCAGACTGTACAAGAATAGTTTGAGGCATTTGCCCTATATTGGGACTATAAGGTGACCCGAAAGAAGGATTGTGTGGCTGGCTGTAAGGACTGCCGTATGATGGATTGTAGGATTGTCCGGGTGGGTGATACGGTTGCCCCACTGAAGGATTGTATCCTTGCCCATAAGGCGAATGTCCTCCAACTGGAGGATTGTATCCTTGGCCGTAAGGCGAATGTCCTCCAACTGGAGGATTGTATCCTTGACCGTAAGGCGAATGCCCACCGACTGATGGATTGTACCCTGATGCTGGTTGACTGTTTGTTCCCGGTGTGTAGTAGGGATTGTTAGCCGGTTGACGCGGATATCCGCCTAAAGAACGTTCATATTTATTATAATATAATTTTTTTATCTTACCCTAAGTCTAATGTCGGGAAAATTACAAATCGCTTACCCGAAGGGTTGTTTCCGGATTGTACATTAGATACACTCGATTTTGGCGCAGTTTCGTGTACTGGAGCTGATGGTCTTGCAGTTGTGTGAGTTGGTGATTTCGTGTGACTTGTTCTTCTACTCGAACCTATTGGAATGGTAAGTTAAAAGCTCAATCAATCGAATGGAGTTGTTGAGTACAAGCATTTTTTGAATTAACTTTGCCTTCAATATAGCAACTCTAACATGATTCAATCTTACTTTGGTGGTTGGTGTTGGATTTCGAACCAGCCCATCCCCATCCTCCACTTCTTCTGCCCCCGCCTACTGATTTTCGGCTTTCAGCACGGTCTTTACAACAAACATAGAATTAGCGGCCACATGAATTATTCGTCAAAATTAGTCAGTGTTTTTAAATAGGAATCAAACAAGCGAAACACGTGTCCGTTGGAGGCCAAAGCTTTTGTATAATTCTTGTGAGATAATCATGATGACGCTTCCCCATGAATGTTGCGGAAATAATTAAGTTATTAATTAAATTATCGCTTTGTAGTGAGCGCATTGGGTAAGCGTTACACTGACGTCGTAATAAGTAAAGCGGATGGGGAAAACTCCAATTGACTTAATACATCAATATACAGAATTGAGTTATAAATGAGAATAATTTGTTCCCACGAGTTTCTGTATGATAGCAGCTACGTGACAATCAGCAGTATCATTCGAACCCTCAATCACCCCACGATAGATTATTACGCATAATCCATATGTAATTTACCAATTCGCCCAATAAAGCAATCGACTCTGCTGCTAGCGAGCTTCTCCGGAGTTTCACGATTTCAGGAGATTTCGCAGAATTCATAATAAAGTCAATGTCAAACGGTATTCTCTCAACGTCACAACGTTTTCTAGCATAGGAGAGTCGAATTGGCGTCGCGTATACACGCCTTATTTCAACTGTGCATCAGAGAGACTGACAAGTGAATAATGATGTGCTATGTCACGTGGCCGCGTTGGCGTTCTCTTCACGGGAACAATTTGCTTGGTGATCATGTTATGAGCAACTCTGTTTGGTTGCAGTTACACGCAGTAATTTGAGCTGACTGTTATTTGTATCGTTTTACATCATGATCTGCATCGTCACTCTGTATTTTGGATGTCCTGTCATCGTGCCACTAAAGCTCAGGAAGTAGTACATTCTCATTAAGATCATACGGTGCTATCGTACTATCCTTCGAGGCATGGAAAGCTAGTGTGCAAGTAACTTCGTTCGACAGACAGGAAGTGGAGCGGCGCTCGCAAGTGTTTACTATGTACCGTTTAGTGAAGAGACAGAATGACAGAGAGAGGGAGAGAGAGTGGATTCCTTCAAGATGTAAGACGGTAGACAATTAGCAGTAAAGCCTCAATCCACAATTTCCAAGAAATCCAATTCATTCTCCATAAACTCAACGTCGATCTAAATGTATTCCTAAAACTTTCTCAAGTTTTAATCTCTTACTGTATTAGAAACTACTCTATGCGTAAGAATCATTAATCTCGACTAGTTCTTGTTAGTGAAGATAGAAGTTTCAAGTTAGAGCATACCAAATAGCAGCAGAGCGATGACCGTGCAAGTCAGGATCACAAAAATCTTCATTGCATCTGTGTATTCGTCACACAAATTCCGAACGTCTTGTACTTTACTCTCTGGGAATAGTTCTCGTTGGTCCTCGTCTTAAAAGGTTACGCTCTTCTCGACGGTCCGCGCGTCACTGAAGGACTTATGACTTGCGAACCGGCTCGCCAACTCATGACTCACACTGCTCCAGGCTTTCTCTATCCACTGATGCTCGGCGTGCTCGACAGGTGTGTGGTAGGGATTTCCTTGAAGCCTCTGCCACTGGTACCGTCTCGAACCAAGGCTCGAATCGGTTCAATTGTATAATGGCTTGTATGTAGAATTGTTTAGTGAGTATAGATTAATGTATACCCGGAACTATCTCAATTTACAAATGACGAACGAAGAAAATATCTAGACCTAATAATAGACTGTATATCGTGATATTCAATTGTTTCAGAAAAAGTTAAACTTTCGAAGACTTAAATTACATCGCAGGAGGATGTAAGGATTCTGGAAAAAAATAACAACTTGCGACATATAGGCAATTCAATTATTATTTATACTTTAATATCTGGGTGCTCCATGTATAAGAAGAGCTCCCGAGTAATTTATGAATTTCTAAGTTTAGGTACATTCCTTCTTTAAATACCAATATTTATAAAGCTCATATCCCCAATAAAAATATTACGAAAACATGTAATGTCTGTGTCAATTGTCGACTAGTGAGTTCGTACTAGAATATTGGAAGTCCAAGATCGATTAAGTCATTCCCATAATAACGGAAGGAATGGGTAAAAATATTAAATTTGCTACCACCAAGGGACACTGGGCACAAATTATTTGGCCGAGCGAAAAAACAGATGGTATACAAAGACATCTCCAATTCAGGTAGAGTACCGACAAATATCGTCGCGTTTGGTCGAATAACGCCATCCATTTGGAAGTTCAGCTTCAATAGCGCAGCGTCCTAAAGAGTGAATGATATTTGTTACGGTCACTTTTACTAACGCTTAATGCTTTCCGAACTTACTTGTCCGAGGTCCAATTTATCCACGTATCCCATATAGTCCAATTGCTTCTTCGCTTCCTGATACTCAAAGTAAAGCCAATCTTGGACACCTAGGATGTCGGTGCCGCCATACTTTTCAGCGGTGAAGATTCTCTCAAAGCCAGAAGTACTACCATCAAACTGATTAAACCACATATGACGAAGTATATCCTTCTTCTCGAAGTCATCAGGGTCAATGAAACCGAACTGAGATAGCCATTGCATTGCCCTGGACATTACACTTGTCTCCAGGAATGTGTCTATCAGCAAATTCTCCTGCATTCTCTTCTCCACAGTACGGCTCTCCTTTATTTGGGAATCGAACTCATAATTCTCATAAAGTGCTCGGGTAACGTAGATTGTCGGATAGTCAAGCACCTGAGGTTCTACAATAAATAATCTGACAAGCCAAAGAAAAGTACAAAAAATTAAAGGGACAATTATGTCTTTAAGAGTGCGGAAGTATGTGTAGTGTGTCAGTAAGATTCACTCACGGCTCTTGTGCTTCGTCAGTTATATTAGGAAATTGGGAAATTGAACGACTTTGGAGATTCACTTTCACATATTTCGTCAAATTAACAGCCTGCTTTTCGAATAATTCTTCTGATATTTTCCGTAAATCATCATCAGAAGCTTTGTATTGTGGGACATTAGTCGCGGGATTATCTGGAACGTTGCCCTCATTTCCTCCATCTCCCTGAGTTGCTGGAATACTTGGAGGTCCTGGAACCATTGCAGCTCCAGCGGTTGTAGTTGTTCCTCCTGGCAAGTCGGTGTTAGCCGGATTTGCAGAAGGAACGCTCGGAATATTCATGCCACTTGGAGCACTAGGAAAATTGGTAGCGCTTGCTCCTGGTAGAGGAGACGGGCTAAATGGAGGAGCGCCTCCCTGCGGTGCACTCGCACCATCCACCGTTCCATTCGCTCCGGGATAAGTATTGAAATACTGATTATTATAAGTTATGTGAGTAGATGGAGCGGTTCCACTACTCTCCGCTGGCTTGCTCTCTATTACATGGTGGTGATGGGGATTAATAACCCGATTCACTGCAGCATTCACCGTTGAGAAGACTAAAGCTTCCTTAAATATCTGGCCAAGTCCACGGCCAGAGTCCTGCTGACCGGGCATCATTATTACCGTCTGACCAGGAACATACGGCTGAGCAGCTGGTTGCGAGAGCATTTGTGGAGGCGGGCTGTATTGTGGATGCGCTGGTCCAGCATAGGCACTTCCGGCATAGTTGGTAGAATAAGGATTCCCGAGGGGAGGTTGACTCGGATGGCTGAATGAGTTAAAGTTATTCTGTCCTGGCATGGCCGGTGCACTTGGATGATATCCGATTGGCGGCCCACCAAATGAATGGGGTACATTGCTACCATGCTGAACTGGATAAGGTGGATTTACCCCGTGCGTTGGATAAGGGGAATTTGCTCCGTGTACCGGGTACGGGGCGCCCGATCCCTGCCCCGGGTATGAAAACTGTTGGCCATGAGGGCTTGGATAATGTGAATTAACACCAGTCGCAGTATTAGGAGTACTAAGATGTTCCTTGAAGCCGATATGTGGTGGCTGCGAACCAGGAACTGCAGGTTGACTTGGTCCCAGATGTGGATTGCTCCATGCATTATTCTGATTGGGTTGGTAAGGTGTACTTGGCTGGCCGAAACTCGTAGGTGCTATTATTCAAAAAAATTAATATTAAATTTCTAGTCTTGAATGATATAGTTTGTACCTTGGCTTGGGGATGTGCCAGAAGTGACCTTGGGTATACTCTGCATGGGCGGCGCAGACGGAGCGTGTGGCGGAAATGCGCCTATAACATTGACGCAACGATCGGTCACATTTTTATATTTATATGTTTTGAGACTTTTGCTCGGAATGATAAGCTTGAGTTACTGTTACCATATGGAGATCCATTAGGAGTATATGGGCCCGACGGTGTATATGGGTGTGATGGGGCAGGTGCCGAGGGTGAATGACTACCACCAAAGGAAGTTGGTGGCATCGATTGTGCTAAAAATATTTAATCAGTTCAATATATTCCTTATCACTTTTTATGGAAATTCGTTTGTCTTGCATACCAGGCCGTGTAGCACCACCTCCTTCTGCGTGCAGAAGCTGTGTCGAAAGATCTTTGTTTTGTTGATTCCTCGTTTGTCCTACGCTTCCGTGACTCGTTGGAGATGGCAGATTGCTACCAGAAGATACTCCGGTTCCATGACTGGTACCATGGGATGTACCGTGACTTCCGCCAGAAGAAGTGCCACGATTTCCATACGATTTAGGGCCAGCGCTCGGTTTCGATGACCATCTAGATCCGGAAAATTTCCTTGCGCCGCGTATGCCTTCTGTACAAATCAATCATATTCTCTCACAAGTAGATAAGCAACGAAGCTGTGGATCGGTGGACACTTGCCTATTACACAAACCACCAGAAGGAACAGAAACAGTAGATCACGACGTTTCATTTTCGGATTGTCCTTTACGTTTCGAGTGCAGTATTGTCAGCTCTGATGATCTGACTTTACTGGTACACGCAAGCAAAGCATATACCTTTATCAATTGCTTTTCGCAGTATACATTTTACGTCTTAGGGGACTTATCTGTCTTCGATTTCTTTGAACTCGGTTATGCACGTTTACGGGTCACTACCGATGACCTTGTACAGATATCAGTATTTGACTAGTGTTAACATGCTCTAATAGGTTTCCAAACGAAATCACTTCCATTCCAGAAATTTATTTACACATTCCAATGGGGATAAATATCTAATATTGAATAGAAAGGATAGACGCACTTAGAAGTATTGTAATAATATAATTTTTATTAATATTCGAAATATACATAACGACCTCCACCACTGTTCATATTTTTCATTACAAAAATAGTACCAGTCAATAACTTTAGGGTTGACAATACTTTAGACTATTCACCCAATGACTCGCAAATTGAAGTACAAGGTCTGACTGAAATTGTGATTGTTACAAATTGCAAGAAATTTAGAATGTGGTGAAAACATGAGTGTTAGTAAAACCACCACCAAATTGAACAGAGCCTTAAGAGTTATATTGATCGTTGTTCCATATTGGCTCTTGATTACTACATTTCATTTTGCACTCTTGGCTTCTTTGGCAATGTATCGATCCAAAATACTTTCGCTAGGGTAGTCGGGGACTGACAGTTGCCGGAAACCTTCATCATCCACGAAGCAAATTTCATGACCATCCTAAAAGGAATGTTGAAATTGAAATGTAAAGCATAATTATTTTTTTGGGAAAAATATGCTTTCCAAACATACTGGGTCAGCAAGTATAATGACCCTGACAGACGCTTTGCCTGGGGTATCAAGAGTAATAAGATCTGTGAGGATCTGACCGCCACTTTCTTTAATTTTCTTCTGAATTTTAGGTTGATCATCAAAAGGCACTGAGAATGCGATTCGTCCATATGCCTTTGCATGGTTCACTTCAGTCCCTGCCATCATTTTTATATGTATAATCTATATTTCAAAGTGGTTGTAGTGGTTATAATGAAGTATGATACCAATGTCTTCAAACTGTAATTTAGCCTGATTCTTGTCGTATCCCAGAAGAACAGATTTATCTGTCTGTTCGAACACTTTCAATTCCAGTATATCCTTCCAATATTCAATTGTCTTTTGAAGATTGGAGCTAGCTAAAGTCACCTTCTCCACTGGATCTATAAAATGCAAAGTGTAATATGTAATAATTGTTCCAGTTCTATTCAAAGAATGCTATTACTGTCAGTGACCTTTATCTATTGGCTGTGGTTCATTAATAATAAAATATTTATATCCGCCAGGTGCTTGGAGAACAAATTGCCCACTTTCTTCCGTCATTGGCCAGCCATCCTTTTTGGCTCTATCAATAACTTCCTTTGATTTGATAGTAATCCCACGAAAGTCATTGCCACATTCATACTCTTTTATTCCATAATTATATGTTAACTCAATGACAAAGTGAGTGTCTTCTGGGCCATATCCAATCATTGTCTTACTCCATCGGTTGTCGTATGGTCTGCAGAGGAAATATTCTTATAGCTTCAATAAAGAATTGGGTTCTTTCTCATTACATACCCATTGCAAGCAGCTTCGCAACCATCTGCGAATTCTTCGTGTCTTAGGACCTGTAAAAAATGATTTATGCTATCAAGACTTAGTTGGTAGTGCTTTATATTTGAGTGCTAACCTTCATGCCAAGAATTTCACGATAAAACTTGGCTGTCAACTTGCGATCCGGTATTTTGAAGACGAAGTGCAATGCCCGCCCAAGTACCATTTTGACGGATATGTTAATCACTACACTTACAATACTGAAGTAACTTTATCTTTGTGCAATCTGTGAAAAGTGCATTTGCCACACCCAGATGCAATTAACTCAATTTATCACAATGTAATAGTAATTGCACCACCAATCGCACATATACCTGCTATGTGAATCGTACATTCGATTCAAGGAAAATCAGCGAGAAATCGTCAACTAGTAATCAGCGGTGTGTCACGCTGAACGCACTCATCTATTGACGAAAAATTATAGCGATTTATTACAAACAAGAATTAACAGAACTTCTCAGAGCCTTTTATAACTAAAGAATTCGATTGCCTTATCGGAAATTGAGGGCTACTGCAGGAACCGATAAATTAAATGAAGTAACGGGCAAGACGCGGACTAAGCAAGAGCAGCTGGAGCAGGAGCAGACGACAGAGTAGGCTATATCGGGATCAATCAGAATACATGTGTTTTGACGTTGACAGCTGAATCCTTTCGAGATAATTGTTGTACTGGAAGAAGAGCAGTGGCAGTCGGTGATTTCGTCGCTCGAAGCGACTGTGCAACTTTGATAAAACAAGAGTCCGCCAGGAGATATGATAGAAAATCTTGCTGGCAAATTATGCCTTCTTTTGCCGGAAAATGCACACTCGGGTAAAAGATTACTATCCACACCGATTGGTTTGATAAAATCGAATAATCTTTCGTACTCACTAATAGTTTCTTTTCATTTTGCTATACAGCCGAACAATGGAAACTATTAGGCCAAGAAAAAGATGGATCATTATTGCTCGGATGGGTGGAAGAAACAAGCAAAGAGGATAATCAGAGCATTTCATATACTGTTATAGGCCACTACAACCGGCCTAATGACAAATTACACGTACATTTTCTATTCAATTATTTTCCAAAGCAAAGTCAAACTTCTCCCACGAACATTATATTCTTTTCCAGGTGCTTCATAGATTTTCAGACATACTGAATATCGTACAGGCAACCATAAATCAAAGTCACACAGTATGTGGATATGTTACAAAACACAAGACTTTTGCAGAAACAAGCGCAAATAAAGAGCCCACTGAAAAAGGAGAAAGTGAATGTACACCAACAGAAATGGAAGTGTACCAGGCGTACATCATAGAGTTGAATGTCCCAGAACCAAAAATTCATAATTTGGAGATAGAGAAAACCAAGCAAGTGCGCATCCAGTTTCTAAATAAGGAGAAGGCACAGTCCCAGACGGATAAATTCTTATTACTTATTCATCAAGAGTGTGTGTAATACAAAACTTATATAATTGTGACTTATAACGATCCTTTTATATCAGACATGTATTTATTTTATAGGTATTACTATATATACTCTCATATTTGATATCTCTATGGATGATTTAAGACCTATTCAAGAACTAAAGTCAGAATCATTGGTGAAGGAATTTATTTGGGCTCAATGGGATATGATAAACCAAGTGTTATACCACATTCACCACAGAAAGATTCCAGTGAGTCTAGTATCAGAAGATGACGAAGAAAAAGAAAATAAACCTACTAGAACTAATCCAACACTTAGTGGCCTTCAATTCCATGATGATTTGCCACATGAGACAGTGGTAAGCATACTACACGTTGTTTCTAGTAATGGCAGTAACACACTGGCCTTCCTTTCTACTAATCGTTTGCATGTGAATGCACTACTGAATCTTATAATGGAGTATATGTACTAAAGTCTTATATAATGGTGTTGGATAAGATCTTTAACAGGAGCTATCTGCCTTTCTAGCTAAACATACCACTGAATTTGCCTCAATTATTGACATCTTCTAATTGTGGAACTTACGAGGATGATGTTATCCCCTTGAGAGTGCACGATTGCTCGTTAGATTTAATCGTTGTATCAGATTCTAAGGGGATGGTTTGTGTTTGCCATCATTATCTGTATCGGCCGGTGAAGCCACCACAGCATGTACTTAACTCGCTGAGTGAATCTAACACTGTGCATTTTGCCTATTCAGTAACGCTTCTTCATCACAGCTGTGTGATACACTGTGTGATCCCAGGCATACCATGGTCGCGAGCAAAGATAATAAGACCTACCTTCGCGATCTACGACAGTCAGTATATGATAGTTTATGTACAAGGGCTGTTTACGCATCTTTTAGAGATTGGTGTAAATCATGAGCCATGCTGCCATATATTATGTGGGCCGTTAACTACGATTCCATCGCGATGTTCCTACCTAGTGCCATTGGTTGATTTGGAGACTAGTAGCAAAACAACAAAGAAGAAACATGATTCGTCCTTGGAAGGAAATGGCTCTATGAATTATTCAAGTTCCAGTATATTGACACTTGATCTTCCTACTTTGGATCTTGTACAGTTATCTATACCATCTGACTTTCTTGTTGAAGTCTTCCGTAAGGAAACGTCTGTCGAAATACGACTGGGAATATTCCATTACTTCTTATGCCATAGGAACGATCTCGATATTATTTCGGAGTTGATTTGTGTAATTGCGGAAAAGCCACGGGCTCTGGAAGTTACGCGATACATGCAGGAGATCCTCATCGGAGGTTCTTACGCCTTAGTGCAGAAAAATCTGTTGGCTGATGCAGTGCCATTGTTATCTTTACTTCCCGTTACTACAGTCGAGGAATACACAAGCTTTGAAATCAAAGTGAATGACTTGAATGTTACTTTGAGCCACGAAAAATTATGGAACACATCAGTGATGTTACTCTCGCCACAACAAAGATTAATTCCTTATCGCACTGATTTGTGGACCAAGCTGTGGGATCAGCTCAATAAAAATGGTGGAGAAAAGGCAAGATTCAAGCCGAGTCAGATAGCAGAAAAGTTGTTGGTTTCATTAGCATGCTATCAACCAGAAGCACTGTCCAGATGCAGCACGCCAATGTCTCCAAGTGGAGGGTATGGCGGTTCTAAGCAATGTCTCCACTTACACAGAACACTGTCTAATATAGGCATTTACGCAGATTGGTAGCAGCCACTGTATCTCTCGGGGAATTAACTGGAAGTCGCAGTAATAAAATGTTGGACTCGTGTTTACCGTTTCATGAGACAGAGAGTTGTACTGCCTCAAAGCAAGAGCATATTGTATCTGTGAATCTTCGCGAGCTGTCTATGTATTTGCTAAAACATGGCACGCAAAATTCAGTAACTTATATCCAAGGATCGTGTACCCCATTGCATGTACACGCAATGGCTACGAGATATGTAGCTGCACAGTTAGAAGCATCACGAGCCCTTTGCCAAATGCTCTGTCGAGCTGGTAGTGTTGACCCCCGTGTAGAGCAAGAACGTGGGTTTATTCTCATGTATGTATCATTCAATGCAATGTGGAGAACACATGGAGATGTTAATTTTTATTATCCCAATGTTAAATCTCTTCAGTGATCAGCTAGATGAAGCAAGGCGATGGTTGCTTTTCGTACTGTTAGAAAGATACAGATGTGCAATTGAAGGTATAGCTTATCCTGCACCTCAGGGATTTACATCCTTTTTTACATATCTTGGATATCGAGCCTTAAAGTACATGATGTTCGTGCAATATGTGCAACGATCAGTATTTGAATTGCAAGTTGATGTTAGCAAAATTATTATGGCAGGTAAGTTGATGTTGCACTACCAATTTCAAAATAATTGTACATTCAATGAACTTCCACAGACATAAGTGATACAAAAGAGAATGCTATCCGCAAGTTGAACTTACTGTCACTATTACCGCGATCGCGGGCTAAAAGACTTTTAAATCAATGGTTGCATCCAGTAAGCTTTATGTTGCGTGCCCGGGAGCACGCAGCCAATATACTGTCTGGTGAAATATGTCCAAATCGGAGCCGAACATCCCAGCACAAAAATCATCATAATGGTAAACTCTGACTCATTAGTTAATCCGAATTGTGAGAAACTGACTATAGTAGAATCTTTTTAGGACTTGCTGCTTTTCCTTCAGCGGATCGTCTATCACCTTTGGATACATTCCTCGATCTCCTTACTGCGAAAGGTATTAACTAACTTCAAAAATGCTCAACTTCATGTGTGACAATTTGTGTAACGAAAGATGAATTTCTCTCGCAGCTAGTCTGGCTGAATTGGACTTTGGTTTGCTCATAGAAGCAACAGTCACATCCACAGAAGATTTTTTATAAGCGGCTCCTGTAGCTATTAATTCAATACAGTGATTTCTATTGATTTAATAACTGTACTTTGAAAGAGTACACGATAGGATCACATTTTTATAAGATGTTTGATACAATTTGATTATGAAGATTGAGACCAACTGATTACATTTTATATTCCGTGCTTTGTTATCTGTTATGTTTTGTATTTTATATTAGTTTCAAAGTTAACTAATTGTTTTGTTTGGTGTTTCTATCATTATGTTTAAATTATACATGTTTGGAAAACATACGCGGGTTCACATTGTGCAATTTTAGTTGTTATATATATATATACATAAATACTATGTATGCGAATACGTGTTTTATAAAAGTTGATTACCAGTTTCCATGTCACAGATATATGTATGTATGTAGATGGATACAATACATCCGATTTCTAGCGCCTGTGATTATTTATACAAGAAAAACAAGGATTATGTAGTTAATTTTACACCTTAGGCTATGAATACAATGCAGTATTAAATAAAGAGTACTCCCATCAAATATATTCACTCCACCATCGCTCTTATCTACGACTGTATAATATATTAATCTAAATTTTATATTTATGTGCGTGTGGTATTTGTGCTTGACACTCAGTTCCGTCTTCGCCGGAAATCGATTGCCGCGCTTGCCCGCGCTTTCCATCGTATAGATATATATAAATCATGCTGGCTCAAACTATTACGTCACCGCTAATAAGAGAATTTTTTAATAGGTATACTATATACATGGAAAAATCGAGTACGAGAGGCGCATTTTGCTCGACCGACAGAAGGTGTGATATCTATAGCGTATATAATCTTGAGGGAGCATTCGAATTCGAAGTTTCGCCACGCAAAAGATTGTGATTGGCGAGACGGTGCAGCTTCAACGGAACGAACCAATGATTGCTAAGAACTGGTGCCGATTGTTGCGCTCTGCCTGTAAATGGGAACCGAGTAAACTGAACCCATTAAGCTACGACATCCCCCCGCCCCACTCCGCAGCAGCGAATGTCTATAGCAGAATAACATCGTCAGCGGTCAGCCATTGTTGTACGATGTGAAAATTTTTCCGCGATCTGTATCCGGCCCCGAAAAAAGCGCGCAAGCTGTGTTCGCATCGTTCTGTGATCAAGTGCTCGAGAAACCGAAGGGATGCATACGATTCCGGAATTAGGCACGAGCGTGCCAGCGTTCCTTGCCAAATTGTGGAAGTTAGTCGAGGATCCAGAAACCGACGACCTTATTTGTTGGTCGCCCGTAAGTACCATTATTTTTTCTTCCCCGCAACACCGAGCTCCATGCAATCTCGCAAACTGTATTTTATATGCGATCTCGTGGTTTTCCTTAGACCGGCCGTCTTTAATGTTCCCTCATAATCGAGCTTGGGATCGGCCCTTTAAAACGTTAGTTAAACGTTGCTCTCTGACCTGCACATTTTTACCTTCGCAACCTACATCCAGATCCAGCCGTACCTATGATGGCATCTCTTTTACATGTATTTATGCCTCTCAGGAATGCCAAATATTTAGCAATGTATGAGAGAACTCGCGCAGTTCCCTTCGTTCGAGTTCGTATTGTTTCCTTCAATCTTACTCCAATTTATTCGATCCGACTTACTGACAGTGGAGCCGAAAGCATTGCGCGATATTTTTCTGGAGAGTCTAATGTTCGGAGAGTTCATTTTGAAGTAGACAACATACTTGCCTTTCTAATGCACTGAGTGTCAGTGGCGACAAAGTTTTCCTTAAGAAGTAAAGGGCTGTGAGGATGCAAGTGCATTCAAATCACTCTGTACTATGTACCTTTAATTATCTAGATGATTTAGATGCACTTTAACGGTGGTGCACTCTGCGAAATTGGCCATTGATCTTTAAGTATTATTTACTATAGTGGGATAGTAGGATTGATCATTTCTTTAGCTCGCAGTGGGCCAATTGTCACAAGTAGCCATGCAATGAACCATTTAAAACTGTTGATAGCCAGAGTTGATGCTATAGAACTTTCTAACGTTAAATGATGTGTGTTAATGCCTGAATTATATTGGTTACTATTAAATTGTATATGAAATTTAATAAGAGACCTATCAATTAACTTGTACATGTGCAAATTACATAATATAAAAATTCATTACATCAGCTGATTATCACAAGTTCCATCAATGTTTCAGAATGGAAGAAGTTTCTTTATTAGAAATCAAGCACAGTTCGCTAGAGAATTGTTGCCACATTACTACAAACATAACAATATGGCCAGCTTTGTACGTCAGTTAAATATGTGTAAGTAGAAGGAAAACTTAATGTATAATGCACATTGAATCCAACTCACTTGCAACCATTTTTTTCTATTTGATTTTTTTTCAACTTCTAGATGGTTTCCATAAGAAAGTTTCTGTAGAATTAGGTGGTTTGAAATGCGATAGGGATGAGATGGAATTTGCCCATCAATTCTTTTGCAAAGGACATCCATATCTTGTGGAACATATTAAAAGAAAGGTATGCAAGGAATATTTTTTTTTGCCAGAAGAAGGTGTATAGGGCTCAGAAATTACAATTATATTCCCTTTGATCATTTCCATAGATCGCATCCAGTAAAGGTCAGGATCCAGCTCTTACTCCAATGAAACCAGAACTTATGAATAAAATGCTAACAGAAGTTAGAAGTATGAGAGGTCGTCAAGAACACTTAGACTCACGACTGGGTGCAATGAAACGTGAAAACGAGGCACTGTGGCGAGAGCTTGCAATGCTCAGGCAGAAGCATTTAAAACAACAACAAATTGTGAATAAGTTAATTCATTTCCTTGTAACACTAGTACAGCCATCGCGAGGTGGTGGTCTATCAGTTAAGAGACGATACCCGCTAATGATTGATGATTCAAACCGTCAACGCAGCAAACAAAGCAAATTATCGAAGGTAATATGCTTTTTCACCTCTCTTGAAGGTTGCACGTATCGTTTATGAGAATAGTCTAACATGCGAAAATTTATCGCAGCCGCAGGCGTCCCCGACGGGTCCGGTGATTCACGAACTCGATGCATCTGAGCCAGACTTGGATTCTCAATACATTGTAGCAGAGTAAGTATGACAATTAGATAGCAGAATTCCTAAGTATTTAATTGGTACTTAATTGTATGTATTCATTTCGTTAGGATGCTGGACAATCAAAGTCCAGCGATCGAAAGTCCCGAACACAATGACGCGAGCGTATTGGAAGACGATAGTATGGAGACTATACATTTAATTAACGATTCAATACCGTTGCGGGACGAGGTGCAGTTAATAAATCCGCAAGAAATCGACGTGAAGAAGAAGCGTGGGCACAAAGGAAAAAAGAAGTGAGTAAAGACTAATACACATATTACGTTTTACACCATTCAAATTCTTCCGCAGCGAGAACTATACGATCGTTCAATTCACTCTCATTATCATTATCATTATCAAACTGTAAAAATCATTGTAACGTTCTTATCCTTCATTATAATTGCAATTCCTGATATTACTCACACCCTCGGCATTAAAATTACTAGGAGGAAAAACAAGGTGCCTGTCAAAATTTTGATTCCATCGACGGAGAAAGGAGAAAAGCCAAGGTTAATCATTTTCTCTTGTCACTCGGTGTTGGTGTTCCTATTTTCGATATTACTTTCATAGAGATTGATTTAGACCATACCACAATTATCGCTTTGTTCAATTTCTGTTGCATGAGCATTCGACAATCACTCAATTCAGTTCTTCCTCAAAGTATCTATAATGCAAGTATTGAAAACTAACTGCCTTAACCCCTGGAAGCTAAAGTTTATACACCCATACAAGAAATATGTATGGTCTTAAGAACAGAAATAAATAAAACATTGGCAACTGAGGGTTAATCGATCAGACTGTGCTACTTTTTTCTAGTGGCTTATTAAACTTTGCATTGGTACTATAACATCATATTATTTAAATCAAAGAACAATTCTGTTACTTCAGTTTTAAATTTTCATTTACATAAGTTCTGCATAGACAAAATAGCACTCCAGAATACATTTGATCGGTTCTATTATGCATGTATTCAGTTCTTAACGTTCGTTGTGGCTTTTCAGATCGCGAGTTACATTTAGATATCATTAATGGGTTCATAACATATATCTTACAATTCACATTTTCAGTACCTCTCGAAATCATGAGAGAGTGCTTAACATCTGATATAGCAAACGTAATTTATAATTCAAATATATACTAATCTTCGTCGAATCTGATGATTCAGTATACAGCACAATTCAGTACTCCTTTCCTTGTATTGTATACATGTTACTTTCGTAATGTGTGATGAATCCTCACTGTAAGGGGTAGAGGTATATATATATATATATATTTATGTATATGTATATACATGTACAAGATTGTCATATCATGCATGATCTTGTATGTATGGGACAATAAGTTGAAACCGTAACAGCAGCGGCAGCTTGAGTTTTAAAGGTCATGCATGACCCCGATTATCTGCTTTAAGCTATCCTATTGTACTGCCCGTGAATTTTCTACCACGTTATTCGAGGCTATAGAGAAGAAATCATTTGAAACATCGCAATTAAGGCTGAAGCAGAGATCCACTCAAACTAAACGAAGATTGGCAACGACTTCTCTCACTTTTTAGGGAAGAAACGCACTTGTATGAAATGCCCCTCGACGATTCGGAAGTGACAATCGGATTACTGGAAAATAAGTCCGTTGTTTCTATACCCGTGCCGGTAGCTACCGTGCGTAGCTCAAAGCTGGCGGCAATGGCAGCTACTATGAACAAGAATAACGAGGTCGATAGCGAACTTGATTTGGAAGCCCCTGTAGAGAGTGAAGAGGATATGCAAGAGAATGATCCTGGATTGGTAAAGCTAGAGGATATCCTGATAGTTCCAGAGATTCTTAACGAAGAAAGTACAGCAGCTACGGAAAATGGGGAATTCACTGACAATGAGAGCGGTCGCGGAAGTAAAGTTGTTATCAGTGCCGATAAAGAAACCGAAGTACTTGCAGAAACATCATCCGTTGGTGGACCTACAAAGAGACCCAGCAGCAGATTCGGTCAATTGGATATGAGTGATAATGGCGAACAGGATCGTCAAGCGATAGATAATGCAAATCGGGTGGAGAAATCACTTGAGGAAGATAAGATCAACTGCAATGGAGCGGGCACAAGTGCTTCGAAAGATTTATCTTTGAGTTGCGTCAATTCCTCTGGCATGTCTGACGCTGCTTACAGGTTAGCACCAATGTAAGTTCCAACTCAGACAATGGGTAAACAAATTGAGCGCAGTACATTCCACTTATTCTTAGTGGAAATCCTTAATCAGAAGACAGAGGTGGGAGCCAACCAATTTTTCTATTCTTACTATCTTTTTCATGTTGCTGATTAAAAGATAGTGTTACACGATTTACTAATGATTTACCTACAACAATTTTTTTGTCAGATCTATAAAAGGTTGCCTTTGATCTAGGAATTTCACGAATTCTCGTAATGACTGGAAAGTGAGGATATGTGTACATGGGTATCATCTTCTTACACTTGAAATTATATTAGTCCACTACAACTTTTACATTCTCTTCTTTTGATGCAAAACATTCTATTGTTCTGAGTGAAATAGAATTTATTATTTAATTGTGATCGTTAGTGCTTATCGTTATTTGTTGTTGTCTTTATATTTGTTGTGTGAGTTCCAAAAGGCATCTAGTTTGCTTGCTCAAAGCAGTACCTTGTTTCATGAGAAGAGAATCACTTAATAAATTCTTAGGGGATCCTGTTCAAAATTGACAATCCTAATGACGTCGAGCATATCATCATAAATGATAGTCACGTATATACATGAGTACCCACGCCACTTCATGTTACATTTATAGTTACTACTTAAGACCTGTTACTCTGATAGTTAAAGGTGAAAGCTACGATACATAAGATTTGGAAAGTCAATGCTGAATTACTGAATTGAGTTAGTCCTTTAAGTCCATGGAATGTAATCAGCATACATGAAATTGGTAAATATTTGCGACTGTACAAGCACAGCTATGTCTGGCTGTACCATAAATTGGCGCTTTATATTCCCGCTTGATCATGAACTAATTATCATAATTTAAATTGATTCAAATGATTCATCAATGCAGTAGTGTTGGGTTTAATCATTGTGGTCATGCTTTCGATGCAAAACAGGCCGATAGGTAGGATCTACTTGTGCGGTCATGAAATACGACGAAGATTGTGCTTTTCAGAATCTGTATTAATGACGATTTTGTATGTTTCCCTCATTCGTCCATAAAGACATGGACAAACTTGTGCACACGAATGCTCTTTTATACATATTGAACTACTTTGAATACTTGTCTATAGGGAGGAAATGGATAGTCATCTCGAAACAATGCAGTCAGAGTTGGAAAATCTCCGTGATATTTTACGAGGCGAGGGCTACAGCATCGATGCTAATACTCTCCTTGGTGTAAGTAACTAAGAAATTTGTATACTTATTACGATACTAAACGATAATATAAATTTCTTCATTTCTGTGTTTCTATACTTTTTAACAGCTATTTGGTGCTGACGATCCAATGGCATTTGGTCTGCCCGTTAACCCTGAATTAAATCCGCATTGTGAGAAGGAAGATAATGATCATCCCAGTGGTACATTTCTTGACTTTCCAATTCCATTAAATGACCCTTATGAGTTTTAATATATTTGTGCTCACTCCGTAGTTGCAGACTCTATGAATGGAGGTGGCGGAGGTGAACTTATGGCATATAATCCTGCACCGAGTTTACTGGATTTCGACGACGATATCTTTCTGGGTGCTACATCGTCATCACCCGTCATTGGACCTAGTGGGGATTCGGTTCCAAACAGTCTTTATGCTACGGATCCGCTGGATTTGGAAGAAAATAAAGCTTCGCTTCTTGAATCTCTGGCAGCGAATGATGTTAATGCGTCCTAAAGTCTCATTCCTATGGTAAGTCTTTAAAATGGTTTCATTCTTAGTTTAGGGAATACTATCAATAGAAGAACTGATTGCCCCTCGAAACATAGTATTTCATTGCCGCAGTTACAATTGTTTTATTATTCTGGATTTATAGTAGAACTTTTATAAACTTGTATTTGAATACTTTGACGGGAACTTGCCTGGCTGGTCCCTTCATATCTCGTTCTCCATATTCAATAATTCTAGCAAAATTATATTTAATTGAGGTCCAGTTTCTATCTGAAATACAGTTATCTCAGGGCAGATTTTCTTCCAGGTTCAGATCTCTATTGTGACCAAAGCTTTGGTTTCAATATGTTTTATTCCTCGCGGATCGTCGCATGAGAATACGCACTCCCAGTGTATTTTGATACTGAATAAGCAACGAGCTTGTAGTGTACAAATCAAAGTACCTCTTATTGGTGGCGGTTTCAATCTCAATAGACACTCTCAGTTTGTGATTAAAAAGCCACCTGACCAGCGTATAAAATCCTTTGGATTTGCTGTTAGAGGCATCTGATTTCCACCACTCTTGATATTCGCTGTCTTGTGCTATACTATTGTATTGTATATCATCGACGAGCACTCTTGTTTTTATTGACACATTGTACGTTCGTAGGAATCTCATGCACTATAATGAATGTCACAATACATTTTTCTATTTTAAGATAAAGCGTGCTGATGTAGTAACTCATTTAAACTGCATCCTTTTCATTACATTTATTGAGCAGGCGTGTAATATTGTTCCTATGTCTTTCGTATACAGATTTTGGTTACTTATCTTCTGCGTTTATTCACCCACTGAATTGTTTATCGTCCAAATTTGTCGTGCTTAGAATGTAATTTTGCGCTTTTGAAACGGTAAGCATACAGCAGCTGAAGATTGTGACTGCGACATGTCAGAAAATACTTGTATACCATTTTCCTATACACTTGAAATATTGTTCGGATAAATCTGCTTTTTAGAAGAGAAGTGGTAATATGTGCCGATGTTCTTAAGCGCAAATAATTTAAAAAAGTATATACGAAATTCGTATTTGGTGTAAAAGCATCACCTTTTAATTCCATGAATTGCAACGACTATTTACTACATTTACAAATAAACTGACACTGATTAGTACGCTGATGGATGGAAAGATTGTACATACGAGCTAAAAAAGAGATTTTATATTTTTATATACGATATCTTTAGTGCGCCGTGTATTGTGAGTTCAGGGTGAGCAATATTCAAGTTCTGGTAAATTTAAATTGATCACTTGTGGCCTAAATTATTTATTTCTCTCTCTCTCTCTCTTTCTCTCTTATATGTAAATACTTTCTCAAAAAATTGCCACAAAAATCTACGATGCGATCAAATAAGTTGCCACGGTTTATGAAGAAACATCATTCATATTGAATGTCTAGAACATCGCTATAGGGATAAGTTCATTGTTACCACGAACTTGAAATAATAGCAATGATACAGATACAATGACGACAATTACATAAACAACAATGCCAACCGTATTATTAATTCTGTAAACTGTTACAATACATATTATACAAGTTGATTATTGGATTCAATTTCTCTTCCGCAACCAACCATTATTTTCATACATAATTTTCCATCCTTATAGTACATACATGAAATTTGATAGTGGATATCCTTTACGGTAATACTGTATTACCTACCTGCTTGTAGCATAAACTACAACTATATTGCTCGGCCTCGAATTCCGGAATATACTTTTTTAAACCCTCAGTCAAAGATCGACATCAATGAACACTTCGACTGCTGTAGATGAATGTACCAATTGCTTGTTATTATTTTCGGGAAATGTCATACTTCGAGTTTTAAAAGAGTTCTTGTATATAAGAACAATTTGCACATCTGATAGTGGTTCTTCTCATTCATTGAAGCATTATTACTTTACTTCCCTCTTGCCTATAAAAAATCTAAACAATTGTCTTTGGTAACCAGAAGACACGGCTTTGCCGCCACTTATTCCAATTTGTGAATCAGTACTGACTGAATCTACCACACCACTTGCTTAGGTCTAAGACAGTATTTTCTGGTTAGTAAATGAAAAAAGACTACAAGCCGTTCATGTAGACTTTCGTTAGTTCGCTCATATATATCTAACTTTTCTTTTCGTTTTAGCCTTGGAAGAAAGACTGCTGGATTTGTATTACCTCGTTGGTAATGTCTTCATTGTAATTAAAAGTCTAATGCTGCTTACTAGCTCTGCAACGATTTTAGTACGCAGGTAAAAAAAGAGAGGATTACAGGGAAAATTCGCCGTAAAACGAAAAGGCCAATCGGAAAAATATAGCATTGTCATCGGGCGCATCCTTAGTGTTAAAATTACACTAGGAGAGCGAACTTTATAAAGATGAACTAAAATTACTTTTCGTTCTAATTGAATTTGTAAATAAACGTTTAAGATATAGCATCGGACACGGCATGCTCAGAATTTTGTAGAATTTATCAATCCCACGATGAGAGCAACATTTTTTTTAAACACAATCTGTAGAGAGGGCAGTATTAACATGTTAATATGAGACAGTGCGACGAGCGGGCAAGTGTTTGTAGGCTAAAGCAAGTTGGGGCGGGTGCGCCAGCACCTAGTTCACTTCCTTTGTTTAATTATGTACACATATGCATACACAAGGCGATAGAAATATATCCAGAAACACATTAAAAGGGTTGCGAGGTTTTTTTATCATAGGAGTATTTTCATAACAGTTACTTTACAGTTATGGTACATGGTGAAATGTTAGGTGATGATAGTTCAAGATAGGATTTCGGTAACTAATAGTGACTTTATGTTATCACTGCCTTTTATTTTTAACAGAAATTGCCAATTATTTTGTTTCATCAGCTGATTAATGTGCTCCCTTTGCCAATTCTTTAATACCTGGCCTTCTGACAAAGGCAAATGAACAGTGATGTTAGTAATTTTATTGTAATTCCACAAACTAAAGTCAAATCTCGCGCGCTATATATATTTGATATTGTATTTTAAGTACGATGTATAAATTAGTTATATCTTGTAGCTTTTAGCCGTAATGCTTACCAAAACGAAGTGAGAACCAGCAGAGAATATATTGCTATCGAATGGATAATCAAATCACTGAAATCTTAAACTTGATCGTTTTTCTGAGTAAGTTAACAATTTGTGTTTGTATACACGAGAGCGCTATCATCAGAGAAATATAATGTTCTTTTCTTGTATTAACTCGACTTAGTTTGATTGTGCGAATATTTTTTTACATTTACTTTGCCAAGAGCAATTGTGTGCATTGTCAATTTTTCTAGAAAACGCAATGTGTGTATAGGTATACATATATTTGTATGTATGTTAGATGATTCCAATGTATGGTGGAGTATCAACCATAAATGAGTTATATAATTTACGTCTGTATGTTTCGCAGTCAATTGGCACACAAATTTATTTCTTTAAAAGTTATAAGCTGACTATCTCGACATAAATAACTAATAATCCTCTATGAACGATATACTTCCAAACAGAACACTTTCTAATAGTCGTTGCGGATGCGAAAAATTCCTCCCACCAATGATCAACGCCTGAACTTTATAGAATTAAATGTTTAATAACCTCATAACTGGGGTGATGAAGCAAATAGGTGTAACAATACATGTAAAGTCAGGCCATAGAGGATTCGGGTGCGATAACGATGTACAACTCGATGGACGTTGTAATGAAGTATAGTTGATGCTACATTGCTTTATAGTCATGAAACTTTGTAATAGATTAAAAGTTTTGTACGATACCAACGGATCTCAGGATATCCGCAGATTCAAAAATCACAATTTCATCTACGAGTTACTTGCGACTCACTTGAACACTAACAATAATATAAAAATATTAATTCATATAGGCAGTCGACGAATTTCTATCACGTATATGTTATTAATGTAATACTTATACCGTGAGTGCTCGTTCCCATACTTTCTCCGAGGGAACCGAATTTGTCCGCTAAGCCACTACACTCTTTGGTGGAACAATTTATTATAAATATATAATATTAAATTATTACCACTGATATCACACTTCTTACACGATTAAATTTGACACACATAAAGTTTTAACTGCGATGCGACGTATTGTTGACTTTGTTTGTTTTTAAAGAAAATTTAGATTATTGTTTGTAGATACCTGTTGCACATGCGTATTTTGAGCTACGTACACGTGAAGCCCAAAAATAAATGAAATTTATAGGCGCAAACTACAAGATCGTGTACTTACTATATGACCAGCATAAATATAAATTATAGTAATAACTGCCGGAGTTGGAAGCGACAAATGTCCAAATTGTTTAGAAGACACTGTTTGTTACCTAAGGAAAACACTTACTTCCTTCGGGAATTTGCACTGAAAAGAGATTATTACCATATATATGACATGCAAAAATAAACTTAAGCAAGGATCTTTTTGGTAACAAAGAATACAATATGAATGATCTTTGAGTCAAAAGCCACGATTAATATATATATAGCATTGCGGAATCAATTTTGCAGAAGTAATTCGCAATGTGAACACATTGATTGTCGTCGCATCTATCTGGTTGTACGGGCAGGAAACAGGTGTAGAGAAATCGTAGTATCCTTTTAAAAATAATAGCTCGTGTAAAGTTTTGTATATAATTAATAATTTCATAATTTCTGTAATAGTTCTACAAAATATTTGTTTATATGTTTACTAAACTTGTAAGAGAAAGATACAATAAATCTTGTTAAAAATAAAATTGTGGCGAAACAGAGTGTTTTGGTCAAAACCAAAGTGCTGGACATCCTCCTGAATAATGGAGTTCTCCTGATTTAGGCGGGATTTTCCATGTTTTCCAACCTTCCCGACCTTTTCCGGGGCTGCAATTTGGCGGAGAATGTTTTCTTGCATCAAGGAAGAAGTGATATAAACTCCAGAGCCCTAGCTCAAAATTCATTTTTTCGCAAATTTTTTAAGGCATACCCCTTCAAAAATTTTCGATTTTTCGAAGGTTCTCGGACTTTGACGAACGCTTGATAAATCGATTGTTTGAGTATCAAAACGGATAGAAAACATGAATCCAGTGGCCAAAGTGCCGGAATTGTACCGAAAACACATGGAAACAGCTTCCTGAAAAATCAACTTTGTCTGATTCCGACGGTTTTTCCCATGTTTTCCAACCTTCCCGACCTTTTCCGGGGCTGAATTTTGGTAGGGAATGTTTTTTTGCATCAAGGAAGAAGTGATATAAATTCTAGAGCCCTAGCTCAAAATTCATTTTTTCGCAAATTTTTTAAGGCATACCCCTTCAAAAATTTTCGATTTTTCGAAGGTTCTCGGACTTTGACGAACGCTTGATAAATCGATTGTTTGAGTATCAAAACGGATAGAAAACATGAAACCAGTGGCAGAAATGCCGGAATAGTACCGCAAACACATGGAAAACCGATCCTGAATAATTCACTTCCGTGGTTTTTCCCATGTTTTCCAACCTTCCCGACATTTTCCGGGGCTGTAATTTGGTGGGGAATGTTTTTTTGCATCAAGGAAGAAGTGATATAAATTCCAGAGCCCTAGCTCAAAATTCATTTTTTCGCAAATTTTTTAAGGATTCAGATTTTTCCATAGTAATTACTATAATTGCTAAAGAAGTAATACATCAATCGGAAGGAAAGACAAGACTTCTTGTTGTTTTGTGTATCTGTGTAGAAGTATCTAAATTTATATATAAGTACATTTACACAAGGGTTCATAATTAAATATATATATTTATTCTACATATTTTTGACATTTGTTACTTACATTTATTTGTATATAATCACAGATAGAAAGTTAAAATTATAAAAATCTGCACTTTTTCCATATCACACTTTCGTGACATCCAAATGAATCCCATTTACAAAATTTGCTCTTTACACGTCTCAGGACACTTCGTAGATCTCACAGACGACTATGGTACAAACATAAATAATGTAAACGTAGTATCCTATCCTCGTGGTAAGTTTAATTCAGGTGAGTAACATTTAAAGCCTTTTGTAAATCACACCGTTTTCCGCAGACCCCGGACATTACACCCGCTGCACACTTTCCAGAAAATGTTTATTGATGTAACGCAGACAGGGGCTAATGAAACGATGACAACAACCTCTTGTGGGCGTGTATATGGAGGTTTCCACATATTTCAAGAAAGTTTAAAGAACGGGTAGAATGGCATCGGTGGTGGGTTTGGCACGGGTGCGAGTTCTCCGCAAGTCTCTTCCTTTACGAACCTTCACAAAACCACAATGAACCTCCCTTAACATTGCTCTTAATACATCTTGACCAGAATTTAATCAGATATACGTATTTGATTGCCCACATAATTATGTGTAATCATCTGCATGCAGTTAAATTAATTATACAAAGCGCTCTCTCCGACAGTGGCCGATATACAACACTAATCAATTCATGAATACATGGATTATTGAACTAATCAAAGTAGTTGACATTATCCCCGACAGTTAATTGAAATATACGAAGCATTGCAGCATTGGGATGAAATGGTTGGTTAAGCTATATCTAACAATGCAAGGTAGCTGTGCCCACTTACTTCGTTCTTTCCACGTATACGTCCTTCAACCTGTCGAAAGCTGCACTTGTCATTTTGGCGCAACCACGAACATCTAAGTACTGAAGACTTTTTGAATGCGAGCTCAATTCATTAAGGCTGCAGTCGGTCAATTCCACACACCCCTACCAAATAGAATTTTAATATGGAAAAATCATATTTTGTATCCATAAGTCTCCAAGATATCGGAATATCATACCAATATACAAAGACGTTTCAATCTTCTTAACCGTCGTGCAATATACGATATTCCAGTGTCGGTTAAACCTGAGCACATTAATAAATTCAGATCTTCAACTGCAGGGTTGTTTTTCGTTAAATATTCAATTCCAATATCCGAAAGCTGCAAATTCATATAATACGACAATCAATGATAATACTTACAAATATCATCATATTTGTATTCATGTTCAGCCATACCTGTTCACATTCTGCAAGATTGAGTGTTTGCAGTTCAGGAAAATTAAATGCATACTTTAAACTATCATCGGTAATTCGTGTACAATTTGATAGGTCTAATGTTCGCAACCCCTTTAATCTCATAATAGAATAGCCTGGGGGAATATTCAAAGTTGAAGACTTTGAGATCTCTTCACGTATTTTGAGTACGTCACGTTTCCGAGCAGCATCACGAATGATCTCTTCTTCTGCTCTAGATCGCAAACTAATTCTTAATCTGCTTTCGACTGGCTCTGCTAAGTTGTTACCCTGAATATCTATATCACTTTTCGGATTACTAAGACTCATGCCTGTTATTCCAGCATCACTAATTCGCTCACAACCAAACAGAATTAGAGTCCTTAAATGCACGAGTTCCTTAAATATTATCTATAAAAAAGAACATTTTTTGAAATCTGGATACCATTGAACCTTTGATTAAACGTGCTGTCTCAAATGATGAATTTACCTGTAGTGTTTTGTCCGAAATGGCACTGATGCACAGACTAAGATCAAGCGATGTTAAATTGGGAAAGCACAAGCATATGTACTCAATTGATTCTTCAGAGAGATTCACAATTTTCGCAGCAAGTGTTCTAACACATTTATTTTCCAGCATCGTTCCAGCGGTATCTCGCTGGTCCTGGAAATCCTGAGCACCATTTTCCAAATGTTGCTCGTCATCCTCAGCGAGAATATTATCTTGAGTTTCGGAAGGCACATCCCAACATATACCGCGTGTGATACACTTCCCCGTGAGTTGTTCACAATACGAAACATTTAAGTATCTTAATCGTCTTAGTTTTCTAATGTGCTGTACACCGACGTCCGTTATTGCTCGACACCGTTCCAATTTCAAATATACTAAATTCGTCAAGTTTTTACATATACAAACTAAACTAGCATCGGTAATTCTAACGCAACGGCTCAGGTCAAGCGCTTGCAAACTAGTTTGATACTGACTCAATCCACGAATTCCAGCTAGTGATAGCTGTTGACAATTTTCTAACGCCAACGCCTCAAGCTTCAAGCCTTCCAAGGAACAGAGGGTGTTCAAGGCATTTGCGTCGACTAGTGTATAACTCAAATCAAGATGCTTCAGCTTGGTTGCTTGTTTCTCCAAGTAGCGAAGCATATTCTTAAAAGTGAGCACTGATTTTGAGCCCTCGGATGTTGATATACTGTCCCCTGGGTAAAACTTTTTATACAACCCAGCATGGAACGATATCTGACAACCCATCACAGAAAGCGAATCCAAATTTGGACATATCGCAACTAGTCTATTGAATAGCATGTCGCTTAAGAATCGATTGTAAGTCAACCTGAGTACCAGCAGATTTTGAAATTTTTCAGAAAGCTCCTTTATATCATTCTCATCTTCAAGGAGTCTACCAGATATCAGAAAATTTTGACAATTGTCAAAGTGAAGTGACCTCAGGGAAGTGCAAGCCTTAAGAATTTCCACCAGAGCTTTTTCTGTTATGTCACAAGCTGACTAGAAAAAAATACATGTACTATAATAAATATCCTGATCAGCAATTTGCACCAAATTCCATAACTACTGTATTAACAGAATATACCAGAACAAGGCTCCTTATACAAGGGCCATTATGACGCCATATTCGCATGTGCCTCGCAAGCTCTACTTGTGTAAAACTTATATGAAAGTAAGGTCTTGTACAACTGTGCAGCATATAGATGATTTTACTTGCACTATACGTGGAGGATTTACCAACATATAGTTGCTCTTGATCCAGAAACTCTGGAGCAAGAGATGCTTCTCTCCATGTACGATTAACTAGTCCTGCTGCTAATCTATCCGGTACAGATAGATACGACATTATATGTATAAGTACCTGCAAAAGAAATGTTGCTTTCACAGTATTGCTAGTGTCTAATACGAAATCTCATTAGATTAAGGTTAGCATAGTGGTCTGCTTCAGAATGTACGCATACGATGTGTGTACGTGAATTGGCAAAATTGAAGAAGACTCACTTCTAAGGGTAATTGAGGCGGTTCTTCATCTGACACATCGTCAAGTGTATCTTTGCTATCCGACATTTCTGCCATGATTTCAGCGAGTCGAAACAACGTATTCAACTATAATTACTCTCCTGTGTCATAAGGTGCCAAGGCCAGAAATTGGAGTGCGACCTGTCCTCAGCTGATCCAGCTGATCCACGTGAGGATCACTCATCCACACCGATAGACACACTAGCAAAGAAAACTCGCTGCTCACAGCTGGCTCACAGAGGCACGTGCCGCAAAACGTCAAACATTGCGTTGGTGGGATTTTCAGCACATGCGTACTATCTGCTGCACCGCTTTCTTATCTGCCACGATTTGAGGGAATTCTCATCTGCTGATATATATCTCACGCTAATTATACTGCTCATGATTCGCATTTTTTCCTTATCGACACCGCAGCGAAGTTCCAATAGATCTGCGCTTTACTTGACATTTCGTATGAGCGTATATAAATAGCTGTATTCTCAAGGGATGAATAAATCTTTTCCCATTTTTTTTTCCAGTGTAAAGTAAAGTGAACAAATAAGAGACGAAATGGAATTAATGGCATATGTTCCTAACTATGGAGCGAAGCTGGAAACGGAGGTAATCTATGGTATTTTTACGAGTTCTGCAATACAGACTTGCTCGATGTTATTGTAACCATTAAGGCATTATGTGTTGTTAATCCCATAAATGTACCTCTGTACGCAACAGCCGTTACCGGTGCTTCAACATATCTGTGAGGTCCCTCGAAAACGCAGCGAGTTAAAAGGAATCATAAAAGGAAAGACGTTTTGTGTACGATTGCGCCGATGGTTTCAACGCGTCCGATTGATCTCTCGAAAGCATCCTTTCACACGATGGAGCCTCAAAAGTACTTCGGCAGTGAACTTCGAGATCAACAGGCATTTGAAAACCTACCCCAATATGATCCACCCTTTCAGTAACTTCAGGTCTCTTATAAACTGCTCGATAACAATCAATGAAGTACAGCGCGCTGAAGAGTGTTTGTCATTTAATTCTTACAGAATATTCTGGGAAACCGTGATAACGATATACACGATAATTGCCCTCCTAATAACTCCGTACTATCTCTCCTTTTACTTCAACGGTCACACAAAGTGGAAACACATTCTTAATAATGTGATTGATTGCATATTTGTTTGCGATGTTATCGTAATGTTCTTCACCGGTTACTATGATGATCGGACAAAAGTAATTGTATTGGACCCAAGGATAGTAGCTAGGTAGCTTTCTTTCTTCATATGACAAATTAAATGTATGATACAGCTATAGATGAAAGCCCAAACTTTTCGAATTGCAGAAAGTACTTGAAGACTTACTTTATCATTGATGTCATACCAATTATCCCGCTAGATACAATCATCGAGTTGTTATCGGACTCGACCTGGTATTTGACTTGTTTAAACATGCTCAAAATCTTACGAATGCGAATAGCTGCTATTTATTGGAACAGGCTACGCTATGTGAGCCATTATCGAATTAAACACAATGTTTACCATTCGATAGATTTATTATAACATAACGTAAATCTCAAGGTGTTCAGAGTTGGTTTTCAACTTAACAAATTATTGGAAATAAGTGTGGTCGTTGGCATGTGCGTCCACTGGGCAGCTTGCCTCGAGTATTTTATACCACTGATGGTGGTCAAGATTGTCGGCGAAAACAAGGAGTTAGTGCAAAGCCCGAGATGTTCTCTTACAGTCAGATAAGAATTCTTATCGATCATTTGCATGACAGGTCATGGATCTACTCCAAATATATGGCGACCAAGGATACCACATTAACGAAGTACCTGATGTGCTTGAACCGTGCAACCACTGCCCTTGTTCGCTCCCAGCACTACCTGGATATGAAAACTCCCGAGGATATAGCATTGAACTTGATTTTTACTATCATAGGATTCCTCGGCTTCATATATATTCTAGGTATGACTGACTTAATCGGCTTCTGTAATCTAGTTCAATTGCAATTAAACCCTGCAGCTCAAATGTCCCAATTAATGGCGAGTTTCCACTCGACCAGCAAAAGGCAGCTGATGCTAATACAACAGTTGCGGGATTACATGCGACACAAGGAACTACCGCCGGCCTTGCAAAAACGATTACTCATCTTCTATAACTACCGTTATAGGAAAGGTTTTGACAGGAACAGACGTATTCTGAATCAAGTGTCACCCTATTTGCGAGAAGTACTCGCTACAGCTCGTGTTTTGTTTGGCTGGCTTTGTTTTTATATTTATCAATTTCAGGAACTAATGTTACACAACTACTTGAGGGTGGTGAGCGGTGTCGAACTATTTCAGCATATACCACAGCCACTGATAGTAGATATAATAGCCGCGTTGCGACCGGAAGTTTACATGACTGGAGACGTCGTTGTTCGCGCAGGTACACGCGGCGATGCTCTTTACTTCATTGGATGTGGAACAGTCGCAGTTTATACCAGCACTGGTAAAGAAGTTAGTGCTCCGCATTATCATATGTAAAGGCAACTTTCTACCTTTTTAGCTCGAGACTTCATGTCCCCAAATATTTTAAGATTTGTCACTTGGAGGACGGCGCCTACTTCGGCGAGATCTCACTCGTTATGGAGAATGAGTTCCGAATCGCCAGTGTCATTGCTGCAGAAACCAGCGAGATCTACATTCTCTCTCGTGCTGACTTTCAAAGTATTGTCATGGCAACGTCGGGTCTGCTGGCCCGTCTGCAGACTGTAGTCCTGGAGCAATTGGATCGAACGCTACTGCTTGAGGAAGCTTACAATTTGGAGGGAACCATGTCTCCTATACATATTAACATAAGCACCCTAAAGAACAGGAAACGAGAATGACGTCTAAACATAATGTGCCCTTTCAGCAATTAGTCTATAATTGCCAAGTCGCTTCAACGAAAGTGCAAGTAATGTATATCACAGTGCGTCGACTTTTAGGCCAAAAAGTTAGAGTTGAGAATTCTAATCAGTCAAAAAGTTGCGGCTCAATATAATCGATCTAAGAATGAAATACCGCCCTTCTTTTCTGAGGATTCTTATAGGACTGCTGATAGACGGACATGAGTCTCCAATGTTCAGGATAGTCTGCATCCCTGCAGCCATTGACAACACTGAACGGAGGTGTAAGCGTGTCAATGCAAAAAGATCTTCTTGCGAAAGGCGTTTTGGGCCGTGGTATTATGTTCTTTGGTGACAGACCATTCTTCTTCCTCTCTTGCTCCCTGTCATTCTTCTCAGTTCCCAATGCTAGCCCCACTGCTGATTTTGTTAATCTTGGGTCGTCCCGTCCTATTTTTTCCGCGCACGCCACGCATCTCCTATATGGCCTTTCTGATTTCGAACGTCGTTCACGTCCATGTTTGGACAATGTTACTCCGTCCAGATTTTTGCAAAGGCACTGGCAGCAACACCCAGTTTTCCAACTCTGCTTCTTATCTTCTTCCTCGTTCCCTTGTGCTTTGGAACTTTTCATCTGGCAATGAGTTCCCAATTCTTGGTCATTGCGGGGATAATCCACGTAGTTTTTGTTTACTTCAGGATGTTCCGATTGTGTGGGTGCTGACCGAATGCAGGCTCTGGTAGAATCTGGAGTGTGCTGGACCAACGCGAATATTGCCGGTGCCGAGCCACCCTCGGATCCATCTACGTGTGTGGCTTTTCGAGGCTCGTAGGTAGGATTAATCGGCGTCTCCCAACAGATGGCAAGGTCCATTCTGGTCTCTGGTTTCTTACAACCAAGCACTGCCCCATAGCGATGGGCTCTCTTATCCATGTTCTGTTCGTCCTCCGTAGGATGATCGACACAATTACACTTCCCCGAGGATAATCGCCTGCAGGACTTCTCCAGTTTAAAATTTTTGAATACAGAATCATCAACTCTATCGGGCAATGGTTGGTGTTCCAAGTTTTCAGCGTGCAATCTTTTTGCCAGTGCAAACTTATCGTAGCAGGAAGTTGCCTCATCCAAAATTGGCTCTGCGCTTTTCCTCATAGCGCGCTTCTCTTGTCTGCCGTATCCGGGTATGTCTTTCCGCAATGAAGATATTCTCAAGTTCCCCGTGACGTATTTCGGTTGACAGCAATCATGGGACTCATTCGATCCCGTAAGCACTAGCTTCCCCGGACAATGAGCGCAACATCTCTGACTTTTCATGCTCACGAAATTTCATTTCCTCGTTTAATATCTGTGGCTACCTTGCTGCACGTGCAATAAACAATCGGCCACTGGCCGGATTACTTGATGTTCTAATGTTAAAAATCATTCGACCATGACGCGGTCACTGTTTCAACAATTAGGGCAGGTATACCGACTGTGAAGGAATGCCCCAAGGTGGAAACCCAGGTAGCGTTAGCATTGTTTACTTGACAACGGGGAGCTCAATACCGTCCCTCTTACATAACTATGTATAGCCCAAAAGGTAGAGCGCTACGAATTCCGCGCTTTCCATGAAAGTGATGCTTTTACAGATATTCATATTGCATTGTTATTGGGAAATTCCTCCTTCAGGTATCCAGGAATTTTCCTCATGGAGTTGGCGATTCCCCGTAACGTGACACAATACATTCGCGATTCGAGTCGTGCCTATGACTCACTTGCAAAGTCCGAGCTCGTTCGAATGCGTCTGGCAACTTCCGGACTGGGAAGTACCGCTCTGCGCCTACATGTGTAGCGAAAATGATGAAGACCCTCCTCGGCATTGTCTCCTGCACAACATCTCCATTAAACGATAATAATTTCTGAGAAGCTATTGCGCCACTATTCGTGAAAGATTACAGATAACATATACGGATATCCTGGAATATACGTATAAAATAAATTAGACGGGTCGAAATTCGGAGGCATTGCGGAACTGTTGTGCCTCTTTCCCTAAATGACACTGGATGCAGGAACTTGAGCTAGATATCCGATGCTGACAGTATTTATAGAAACAAATCATAGATCTTGTAACATTTTACTGGATCACTGCCATTCCCCTTCTCCCTGGTTGCGTGAAGGTCTTGACGTAAAGCTGTTGGACTTCGACTGCCCAGCTTATTCGCGGTAACACGTGCGCCTAGCACGCGACACCTAAGGTACTTTTGTTCATTCTCTTGTTGTACCACTTCCAAATCAGATTTTCAGTTAAAGTGCAACGAATGTCATACCTAAAATGAAAGACAATGAAAGGAAGAATAATAGCACAATCTAGTCGAAGTGCAATTGAGAGTGTTTTGTGAGTGAGGATTGTGCGAACCGTAGTACATGCTACAGCCTTGAGAGAAATTGCAATGGCAATTAACAAGTGATGATCTCTTATTAAGTGCCAACTCCTCGAATTATACGGGAATGAGAACAAGTTCTTCGTGATACAAGTTGGTAAACCCACTTCAAGAAAACCGTGACGTCCTACCCGTGACGTGACATCACGAGCAATATGAATCAGCTTCTCCCCATTTGATGGCCACAAGTTTGTCCCTTCCAAATCGTAGACTACTCATTAGCTGTAGTCAGACTGACCGTGCGTGTGTCGTTTTGCCAGTCCTTTCGCCCCTCGAAGGAAGGTGCCATGTGATTGAAATTCAACGTGTGTCTCGAGTATTAATATTCAAGTAAGAGATATTGTTCGCTGGGCCAACATCCCTTCACAATAATATAAATACGTGTCGACCAATGCTGACATAGTGTTACGAAAGAGTGGCAACGAAAACTCTTTCGCCACTCTTTCCAAGAACTTTTCCGCGGATTTAGAAACTCGACTGGCCGAGGGCAGCCTCGGAAGGTGGCAATGAAGTGGACGCACTACGGAAAGCCATACGTCCTACTTCTAGCACCAGCAAAACTCAAGAGGAAGTAGCTTAGGAAGTGTAAAGAACTCTCTCATCGAAGATGACCAATCCAAACAGTGTGGAAGATGAAATCCTATTCATGGATGACGTTAATGACGATGTATCGAAACGTCTAACATTGAAACCAGTTGATGCGCGCATGGTGAGATCTCGATCTGGTTCATTACGTGAAACGGACAATGTTAATAATCCTCGACCGACTTCTGGCCCGGAGATCGATGACCTGGAAGATGACAGCAGACTACCCATCGGTTTTGATAGTAGAGTCGGTATCGATGATGGTCTTTTACCTGAGCTGCCGAGGGTTCCGCCGAGGCAGATACCCTACTTTCCACAACCACCTCTCATTACTACACCTGATGTGAACGTCTACCAACACAAGAAGACTCTGGCCCAGGGTATGATGGACCTGGCACTTTTATCGGCTAATGCCAATCAGTTGAGATACGTATTGCAAACCGACGGTGGTCACCCGTATTACTTTCCCTCTCTGGCTATGATCGGCGCAAGCCTGTTTCTGCAAATTGCAGTGGGCATTGGTCTTATTTGGAACAGCAGGTACAATGTCAAGGATGACGCTCAAATGTGCAAGGCCGACAGGGCCAACAACTGGACGGTAATCGGGATATTTCTCGTGACAATATTAAATGTGTTCATTTCGTCGTTCGGTGTCGTCGATCAAGTGTCAACAACGACCACTTGACCGTAGTCCCTTACTCTCCCTCTAGCTAATTACTTTAAGTTTTGACAAGAGAATACTCTCGATGACTGAGTGTGTATTATTATGTTAAATGTAATTGACTGATGAATGCCAGATTCACACGCGACAAAACAGGTATTATACTTTTTCTTCGACACGCAATGACACTGTAATGCAAACAACTTTATTATGTCTTTTATTTTGCTAGAAAATAAAGATTTCGTACTAAATTTGCGCACACGCTGGAATTAGTTTTAATAGATCCTTAAGTTCCCTTCGAATTTCCTCTTTCCTTTTATGGAGATTTTCCGTCTCTTTATTTAAGCGGACGGTTGTATCTTTCAGTACAATTTCGGCCTCGGTAGTGCCGCTGTGAGCCCTAAGAAAACGCGACGAGCACTCTAAATCGTCAAATCGATTTAACAAATCGCTTGGACTGACACCATTGAGCCTTGTTTTGATCTCAGAATGTAAGAGTGACGTAAAACTTAATAATTCGTGCCAGTTTAGATCGCCCGTACAATTTTCCAGCTTATTATGCTCTTCTATTACGGTCACCTGTAATAAAATCGATTGAAAGTACTCACGACTCCCCGTACTGTTCTAACCCTCTAACACATATCCATCTTGATGAGTTTACCATCCATTCGAAAAACACTGGCTCCTTCTTCACCCACTTCATATGAACGTCCAACAAGTAACTCATGTTTCTTAGTTCTCTCGTATAATTCTCAACGTCCCGCGATTTTAAATTTTTATTGCCTTCCGATAAACTCTTTATGAGTATTAATTCCGAGACACTCAAGTGTGGCAGACCACTCGCATTTGTACTTGCAGCATGCACTTTTGCTACCAATTTCGCCTTCTCCGAGAGCAATTCGCTAATTTCTTTTATATTGCAATTTATCTTGCCATTTAAATCCAGGAACATATTAATTTTTGATACCAACGATTCCGGTGTGGAATTAAAAGCTTCTTCGCTTATTCTGTTGGCTCTACTTTGCGAGCATTCTCTTCCCAAGCGACTGTTCCCCAAATGTTCCTGGACCACTATATCCATGACGTTTTGCGTACCGAGAAGCCATGCGAACGCTAATAATAGCTGCCTGTTACTACTGCTTTCTTTAGATTGACAGTAAAACTCTATTGTTTGGTACTGCAAATAAGCGAAACGCAATTTCGTTGCCGCATGTGTATCTAAATGATATTTCGTGAATTAAAGAACAAGTAATATCGATCTACATGATTTTATATGAAAAACTATTTTGCCCACCAAAGTCTCGAAGATCGAGTCGGACTTTCCTTCGTTTGACAACGTGAAAACTCAAGATATCCAAAACGTGCCAGAAGCTCTGTGTCTAAGAAGTTAATATACTTTTTATAATTCTGTCACCTGGCGAGCAAGGTTATGTCTAGAAGATACCAACAACACTTTCAGCTGACTCGTCGAATTTGGCTAATCGAAAGTATTCCGGCTTCAAAGGGACGTTGATTGATAAATTTAAATGCTGGCACAGTAAAGATAACACACTCTTGATGTCTGACATTTCTGTAATTGAAATTCACTACACCGGTGAGAGAGGCTTGCGCGAGCGCTAGCAGCAACTAGGCACGTGATTGAATACGAGATCGAATACATTATAATATTCCATTTAGAATAAAACGTAAAACGTGAAGGTAGACCAGCGGCGCCAATAATGCTTGGAATGTGGCGTGCACCGATCGATGAATACCGATTATCAAAGAATTCCGAAAATGCTAAAGTGCAAGACCGGTTGCCCGGAGAACTTGTCTCCTGTGGCTTGTCAAATCAGTATTGTCAGGACTATCGAGTCACCAAGGTCAATATACATATAGCCCCGGGCTTAGAAAACAAAAGGAAAGTGATGAAGGGATTTGTGGCCGCGCTCAACAGGTGGAACGATTTTGAGTGACGGTATCTATAGTAAGGGACCGCCACTACCTGCTGCTTTCATGCTTAATTACAACTCAGTCACCTCAATTACACTAATAATAACTTTATGATAAATTCAGCAGCGGTTCTACTTCCTCCCAAGGGTTTATTGTTGTGATTATTGTACCACCTCAATGTAAACAAAGCAATAATGCATTCCTGCACTGAATGGTTAGTGAGCGGAATCGATAAACAACGCCTTCATGCATAACTTGACAATATTATTTCAGTACTATATATTGCTAGATAATCGAAACGACTGAGGGCAGTCGGTTCTTTCCCCCGAGGCGCTTGAAATACCTCATTAACCGTGAGATTCTACTTTCTATCTGACATTGAGGGCACCATTCACGAAACCAGAGTAGAAGCTATGCTACTAGAAGTGTAACATTTAATATATGTACTATGAGTCAATGTGTATATGTGTTAAGTATTAAGAGATAAAATTGTAGTACATGCCGAACAGGTGATTAGCTGGCAGCGAATACTCTAAACCGTGAATGAGTAAACGGTATGATCGGCGAAGAAATCAGCGACCGATGCATAAAGAAGTATAGTGCACCGGAAGTATCCCCCCCCCCTCCCTCCCCCGCCGGTACTGGTCACCGAAGCGTGGACAGAGGTTCGCGTAAATAATGAGGATACCTGCTCGTTGATATTCGTTCAATCGTGTTCGATCACTCGAAGCCTAAGGATCGCGGTGCGATTCCCTCGACGAAGCAGGTTGTGTTCTAATAAGTTGTTCCTCGACGCACGGGCAGATCTCGCTTCCTGTGAATCTCTGGCCGTCTCTATCTCTTGGTGTATCTTCCATCCTCCCTCCACTGTTATCGGCGTTGTTGCGTTGCTTGCCTCTTGCCCGGAGAAGTGGAGGTTCCGTTCGGTGTGTGCGGGCCTGATCCGTAAAAAGGAAGGGGATACTGACTCTCGGCTCTCTCGTGCCAAATGTACTCGTGATCGTGAGCTTGGTGAGCTCGGGTGAAAAAAGAGTGAGTGCTTGGTGCTACGGTGTGATATCCCTCTGGACACGCAGCATCATCCTGCCCTCCCTTCGGACTTCTCAGACTTTGAATTTCGAATAGCCAAACCATGGCAGTGAAACGCCTTACCACAACTCAGATGCTCGCCTATTTTTTACTGTTACTGGTGAGTAACAGTACATTGATTCTACATCGATATGGATTCCTAAAGAATATCTCTCAGGACAAGAACTAAATCATTTTAAAGGAAATTTGAACGCAACTGACGGCACTTTGGAAATTCGGTTCGATGAGTTCGCTGATTTGTTTCTGCGTGCTTACGTTGATCTGTTATAGTCTGGAGGATGTCATCCTTCGAATTAACTTTCGAATTCGTTGAATTAGACCTGCACAATTTAACACTGACTACAGTGATCTGTAGGTCCAAGTTGATATCTGCGTTCTGTCTTGATGGGGAGCTCGTCTGACAAGTGTGTGTATTTGGGTCCAATCGAAGGGCAAATGTTATCACGCGAGACAAAACCGATATGAAAGCCGATATCACGAATCCGAGAAACTGAGATTCTATGAGTCAAGAACGTAAACTTGAATTTACGTAAGGAGATGCGTTACTGCCTCTACTATAACAGGATCTCAAATTTCACGGTGAACCTGTGCCGTGTTAAATTGCCGGTTCAATTAATTATTTTCAACCGCACAGAAACAAGGCGGATATAACGATCGAAGGTCTCTCGTGAAACCTGACGAATTTGGAATGTCTGACATTATAAATAACTCGATGCTAACACGTTATTTAATACAGTCACGGCAGTGATCATAACGATGAACTTTAAATACCATTTAATGTGAATACAAGGTCACAGAATTCTTTATCTAGTTGCCCTTTGGTTCTGTCTTATTGAATTTTTATATTTGGATGCACGACTTCCCGGCTTCTTAGAAGTCTCGTGAGTCCCGCGCTCCTTTCAATTTTAACAGACCTGTAATGTAAATTGACGACATACTTAGCTTCAGGAATAGACTCTCTACCGGGAAAAAAAATTGTAATTCTAGCTTTGCAAGTTTTTGTTTGTACTATTTAAGAAGACATTCATTATCTTTGTGGGGACAAGATAAGTAGAAAATTATGCTAAATAGATCTGATGTTCATTTTCGAATGTGCTCAAGAAGGTTGTAAATATTGGTACAGACGATCGCAATACAAGTCCATAGAAGAATTTCCGTGTCGAGAATAGTTTTATCTTTACCTGAAATCTCGCAGTCTATTCTTTACAGCCGGGCCGATAGTTCCGCGAGAAGTAAAAGGGGAAACATCCTCGACAATTTAAAACGACCTAATCGTCTCCTACGTCAACTCTTTAATAAGCCTGATGTGTGTAAATTGAGTAATTTGTTTTAATCACAGACCCGTCAGCTGTATGCCTATCCGCAACGAGTTGGGCAAGTGTCGGAGTCAATTTCCACCGAGCCATTGACTGAAGTAGAGAATAATGGAAATGGAGCTACTGTGGGTAATTCACCAAGACTGAACAATGAAGACGTAGTAACACGGATTGTCCAGACTGCCATCGAGAACGGTATTCTTGATACAATCAGCTGGACTAGAAACAATCAGGATTCCAGGAGAGAAATCGAAAGGGATACTACTCGATATGAGAACACCCATGCTTCGAGTACATTGTTAAAGAAACGTACAACCGATAACCAGCAGGGACAGCAAGGACAACGCCGATTGTTCGGGAACGAAAATGGTTTGTCTTGAGTCGCCGGCAATCTGTCCGTGGGATATGATATTTAGAAGATTGTCACTATAATCTGATATCCTTTCAGGATCCTCCATGACCGACTTGATGCAATCAGACGGTAAGATTGTCTTTCCCACGGACGATGGAATGATCGGGAAGCCTCATAAATTTAGCCCCAGGCCCGCCCCTGTTTGTCAAGGGGCGACCTTTTGTGAAAGAGCGTCCTTTTACCCGGAGGATTTGGTGAACCAGGCGATGCAGTTGAACGACACACTCAAGTTGCTGGCTGGTGTCGATGTGGTTAGTCAAAGTTCATTCTGGAACAGATTCTCAATCATGTTTCATTAGACCATCGCGCATTAACACTTGTATATTTGGCATTAGGTCTCTGAAATTGAACAGCGAATCGATGTTATGGATGACGTTCCTCTCTGCGTGTCTACGGTAAGTAACACATGCAAAAAGAAAACATTCTTTCCCACACCAGTTGACTTAGCAGTAGTAGTTGATTCATCGACTCTTTTTTAACTTCAGGAACAAGTAGTATACCCGAAATCGGCAGAGAACAAGCGCAAGGAGTGGCTGTTCGTGGTGAACCAGGATAATTTCAAGCAGGGAATACGAATCGAGACTTGCAGGTCAGTATTGAAAAACTATGCGATGAACAGCGAGGTACATATGATGTAACTTCCACGTCTGGCACCTATTTGACGCAAAAAGTTTATCTGACCTTCAAACTGCAATTCGTCATGATTGGCGTAATTTTAAGTTTAATATATTCGACAATCATCGTTATACATACATATTCAACGTAAATACTATCTCTTATTTATATAAAGAAATTTGATTTCCAGTAACGAGAATGGCGATTGCAGTGTGATAGATGGTCTGGCTGAAGGATATAAGACCACATGCAAGCAGAAATATATTTATCGGCAACTTGCCGCTGTCTCTAATGATGGAAAAGTTGCTCCTGACATGTTCAGATTTCCATCGAGTTGCTGCTGCCACGTAAAATTTACCGGGAACCCACTGACGAGAATTGGTCTTTTAGGCATCAACCAGAGAAGCCAAACTCCCGCGCCGATGTCCCGCAGAAGAAAGTGAATGATCGAACTAAGTATTCACCTTCTGACTATAGCTTGTTCATTCACTCCTCTTACTCCGGGAATCTTAGGCAGGCAGAGATTCGGTTGGGTGAGAAATACGGGGGGCATGCTTTAATCGAATCTCAGAGGACATGTGAGAGGTCTGTCAAGTACAATGCTGACAATAAAAAGTCTTGTATATAGGAACGTATGCGTGAATGCCTTGAGGCAAACTTCGTGCAGGATGGATCCACCAGCTTAGCTGGTGGAATTGAGAGACTTAAGGGCGATGAAAGACTCGCAGGCGTTTCTTCATTCATCCATAGGGCATGGATCTCAAAAATAGAAATTAAAGGATAGCTTGGCTGTCCGTGTACGTATGTCGTGAGTCCGAAATATGCGGGGACGCGAGATATTGGACGTGCTTACGTATACAAAGCAATGTCGAGGATTTTATCGTTTGGTAGATGAAGTGACTCTCCACAATGCACACGGATCTATGTTATGTGATATTATGTGATATTATAATTAGTGACATAAGAGTAGCGTTTTGTTCGACACAGATGCTTAATTTCACCAATCAATACTGCAATACATGCATTGAAGGTTTTTGTGACTGTTCAACATGTATGTCTTGTGGATAGCTACTCATTTTGTGAAATTATGCATCCATTTGTATGCCTATTCTCCAACTCACTAGATAAGCTGTAGAAAATTGGGGAGGTATCTTTGAATTGGAATATTGCTATGAAGGTAGTCTTCAGGGACTGTCTATATAATATACAGTATCGACTCGTAAAAGTAACTTCTTATTATGTACTTTTGTAAATGTATCTGAACATGTACAGCAAACAATGTTAACAAACAAGTTGGCTCTAGTTTTTCCAACAATTATTCAACTCTTGGGGAATCCATAGAACCTGGTCCTTTTTCCCTATCTCGGTCTTGGCAATCGTTGTCAAATTCTTGCATCTAGTATCTTCTGAGATGTAATTGTTCCAGAAACATTTTGTACCATATTATTAATTTGTACATAGATTTATTTTTATATTCTAAATACATTGTTTCCGACTATCCTCTAGACTTTACTTCGTCCTTACTCTTCTAAGATTAATTGAATACTCATATTGTCATTTCCCAACTACATCATTATTGCTTTTGCTGCATGTATAGGAACCATAAATAAAGCATTCCTGAAGGATGTAAAAGTATGTAAACATTGTCGCCTAAATCTTCCCGTTAGAAAAAAAAAACTATATGCTTCTAGATTAGTAGAAAGGTTCGTTATTTAAAAGAAATACAACAGTTAATTGTAGACTAGGCAAAATACGTATGAATTAATTCGTTATCTCTTCACTTCGGTCTCCGCGAGCTGCCAACTGTAAATTTTTACATTCTAACAATGAATACAGAAATAGGAAGAGTGGGCCGTGCTTTGTGAACGTTAATATTCACGATATATACATAATACACTAATTAATAATTTTCTCGCACTAGGAGTACTACGTAAAATGCCGTAATTACGGTACTAACTTTTATCGCTTCCTCACTTGGAATAAAAAAATCGTGCAAAATCGTTTTTGTATCAAAAGTCGAGTATAATATGAGTAACCATTTAAAATATCTAGTATGTTAGTATATTACCATATACTGAAATTCATCGGATCTTAGAAGTGGAAGAACTTTGTGATAAAAAGTGTGCGAATCCCTTTATATAGCGCATGTAAGAAATGGCAGTTTCAATTCTCCGTCAAGTTTTTCCAAATATTGTCTGATAATAAATGCAGTCTAGTTCAAATCCTAAATGCAAATGTGATGCACATAACATTGAAATGAAAATGCACAAATGCTCCGAGCAAACATAAGGAACATCAACAATAAAAATCAGTCATGTTATCAACAGTCCCGTTACAAAGTTCCTTATAGGCCAGTCTAAAGCACCTCTCCATTGTGCTCAGCAAGCCTAAACAAAAAATACGATATTCGAGAATTGGAGCAATGAAAACTGAATGTTTTCATTGAATCCTCATACTTGACGATGCTATTGTACCTTAACACTGTACGCATTACTGAATGCATCCTTCATTTGCATCTGTGATTGTATACTGGACAACTGTGCACTAGTCATATCGAGGTCTCTGCTGCTAATATGCCCAATGTGCCTAAAGTTAGTAGGAACACCTATCATGCTCCTGTCTATCCTGAGTCTCTGATGTGTTCTCTGCCTTCCGTTCCTCGTTGATTCTTGTTGAGCCAGGCAGCAAGTGAAACACTGCACCCATAGTTCTCCGCTACCCGCCATTTTTGATGCACAGAACGTTTAATAATCTCAGGGAAGACCTTCTTGCGTCCTTAGAATATCTGCGATAAAGCAAATAGTTCAACATAGATTAATATTCGCATTAATGCTATTGTATGGTTCGTATACAACAAGGAAAATCAGAAAAAAAGTTCTATATCTCATTGCATATAAATTTCGAGTAGCTAAACAGATTTAATAAAGATTAGAAGAGTTGCTCACCGTCGTCAAGTAATCGTGTTGTTATTCGGTCTAACCTTCGTGGTGGCACTGGACTCCAAGCTAGAGAAAAGCAAAACAAACATTCCCTTTGATCGATGAGTATTGTGCCTTGGAAAGATAACTGTATATATTCCAGCTTCCTGCCAGTTGAACGAAAGGCAAGGTTTAAAATTTGTTTCGATAGTAATAACTAATAGAAGGCTAATATATTATTGAAATTGTGAGATGATACATACCGGTTCAAGGGACACGCAAGCTTTATCAGCCCACAAAGGTAAACGGATCTACTTCTTTCTGAGCAGGATCAATTGTCTCACGAAATCATCTTAAGGAAAATCACGTTGAAACTACTTTCCAAGACAAGCCGTTTTAAGGAATTAGATCAAAGTCTCGTCAAAATTCTCTCTATAAAGCTTTGAGTGAATACTTGCTCGTGTGAACTTATGATTGAAAAGTAAAATGGACTGTCAACGTGATCGACGGTTAGCACGGCACAACACAGCATAGTGAATTATATATTGTGCTCCTGAGCGGTTGACTACTGCTCTGCAGGTTACGCCGAAAACTCCGCAGGAAGTGCTGATGGCGCTCGTAACAAAGACATCGGGGAAGCCGAGAAAACACTACGCTAATTAATATATAACTTCATTTTAATGAAGCCTAATCACTAATAGGATATTTAATAATTGTATTTAAGAGCATTAATATAAACTATACGTCAGGTCAGAGTTTGAAGGAAAAGGGCAGGCTTTAGAATGATCACGTCTGGAACGGAAAAAGATATCTCTATATACTATTCAAAGCAGGTTTGTAAAGGGTTTTGATAGAGTATGTTTTATTAAATAAATTATATACAGCTTCTCACACAGAGGCATTGCCACATCATCAAAACATCATACATATTTGATGAAATATAAATTAGGATGTTAATATCTTCGACTACAATGACATTGACTTCGGAGGCCCTTATGTTTTTTAGTTAACACATGCGCATACTTCCTACACGTGTTTAGCTATTCCTCGGATTTATAAAATACAAATCCTAGAAATGGGTCGCTATTTTAGGCACAGTGTGCCCGCAAATTACGATTAAGGCTGATAAAGATCAATGCGACAATCGTCAATGATTTATATGGTGACTCCTCTTCCTTTCCGTCAGCTCCCTCAAATCCCTCGCAATTGAGATCGTCCCTATGGAGGACTCATTGCCCGCTCTTCTCTACATAGATGTTATTAGAATTATCACAGTCTGTGTATTTACAGTTTAAACGCTAGCTCAACAAACCCCTTGCTTATGACTAATGATTAATGTCCTCCTGAAATCGGAGCCGATTTCGCTGCTTTATTGGACGGCAGAGCGATTCTAATCTCTTCTTTACTTCCCTTCTCGTGAGAACAATGCGTTCTTTCTTTATTTCACTTGCTCGCTTTCTCTTTCTCTCTCCCTCTCTCTCTCTTTTCCCTCCCTTCCTTAGCTCGGTTCGGTTTCAAAGAGGAAAACCAAGGAAGAAAAATACTTTTAAAGGCATGCATAGCGGAACGTTACCATTTAGCGCATAAAGTATGAAATAATATCAATAAGTTAATTGATACCACTTATATCTTAAAAACGGACGTATATTACTCGCAACTCCTATTTACATCTTAAGTATTTATACAACGTTGAATAATCAAAAGTTGAAATATTCTATGTCGAAAGCAAGACTTGTTCGCATAAATATTCGCCACGATAGATTGACGAATACTTTTATCTTCCACGGGTTACTTTTCTGTACAGAAAGTAAAAACCCCCACACTTCGTTTTGCCGGCCTGTCAAAGGTATAGTATATGTATGTAGTAAGTAAAAAAAATGGAATAGTACGAGTCATTCACTTATAATTTGCAGTTGGTCTGATCCCACTAGCTGCTCATAGCTGAATGTAAACGAACTTCGTAACAATTACTATACCTTTAATTGGCAGTTAATCCATAATTTTTCAATTGTTCACTTCGAAATGTTAACAGAACATACAAAAAAAGCTCTACGAGTCATCAATTTATGCGATTATAGAGACATTAAATACACTATAGTGAATAACCAAAATATTATTCGAGTTGTATCGAGTTTCCGAAAGCCTCATTCATTGAGATTGTGTGCAACTATTTAATTATTTATCATGGTACTCAACATTTCCTCTTATAGCCTGCATTTGACACCCTATGTGTTTGCTGTAATCTAGAAGTATATCTTTCTGTTTGACCATTTGCGAAACCTTGTTTCCCCGGCTCAAAATTTGAAATTCAACCACTGACGTCGTGTTCTCCACGTATTTGTCCTCCTTTTTGTCGGGTGCGTAATGACTGTCTGGAGGTAGAAGCTTTTGAAAGAAAGAGTATTTGGCGCAAACAGAGCGATGAAACTACGAGACTACTAGATACCCGGTTAATTACAAAAGCGGTTTTTCGTGTGCCATTCTTCTTCTGGAGCGCAAATATTTTCCCTCTTGTCAATTCCATGCACGTGAACTTTTAACGTTAAAAGAACTATTATGCGTCAACGATGCATTCATTCTATCTCTGTCTGAGACACAAATACTTGGGTTGACAAGGAAGCAAACTTATGCTTTTACACGTAGCTGACTTCAAAACTGTTCTTCAAATTAGGCCGCAATCCAATCACTCGTAGCTAATTGACCACAAAAATGTTGTGGCCGAAATTGACCCTCCTGTACTGGACCAGGGTGCATAAAGTATCCAAGGTTGATACTCGGGTACAGCCCAAGATGTACGTGCGTAAAAAAATTGAGACTTGGCAAATATCTGTTTACCGTGCGAACCCAAGGAAGTCGGTAAGTCTATCGTTCCAATCATGAAGCCAATGGGTTGGCCCATGATTGGTCTGCCTATGTTTACATGGATTGATATCCTTTTCTGGTGGCATGTATTCTTCACCCCGAATGCAGAAGTAGCTCTTAATGGGACTTCGGCACATAGGACAGCGATCCAGCTTTCCGAAGCAGGAGGCGCAGATGCACGTATGCCTGCAGGGTAGCAGGGCTCTTGACAAAGGGAAGTACTGGCATACTACGCACAATTGTTCACCCGCGGTGTTCCAGAGTGAACCCTCTGTATCGCCAGTCCCCGATGCAACTAAGGCACCACGCGCTGAGCTGCCGTTGTTATTGCACGGTTCCGCTAATGCCAATGCTGGACCCAGTCCCGATGACACATCTCCCTCATCGTAGTTCGTCGAGTTCCCAGTCGCCAGATACAATTGCTGCCAACAAATTAAAATCATTGCTCGTTTTCTTCCAATAATCATTATATCCTTATCAACTATTATTAAGTACTCATCCCACATTTTCTATAAAACTCTACGTATTCTAGTGTGCAATGTGTTCAGCAGGCGTTATGTGGACAGGATAATACGTATACATGTCGCGACCTTTTAGTATTATAGCGGTTCTTCATTACGCGACGAGTTTAGATCGTAAAGACTAACAATTGACTATTGCAAAACTGCTGACAGAATGATTATGTCTTGTTCATTGTGACCCCGAGGTTGTAAGTCCGACTAACAGACAAAAGAATTTATTGGTCAACAGAAACACTTGGAAATTCTTTTCCTAGAGCCTTTGCATAAATTTAAATGAGCAATGGAACATGAAAGAAAAAAATCTCAGGGGTTGAGAAAAGTTTTAATTATTTTTCTGAGACTATCTTTCCGGATACACGAACCGATGGCTCGTCGGATCGAAGAAGTCGCAATAAGCCTTTCAAGCTGTATCTATTATCATCAAAGTATTCAGCTAAACGACACATGCTAATAAGTCGAACGGGTTTTAAATTTGGGGTCACGTTCATGAATATCATTACAGTAAGATCCATACTAACCCATATTGCACGATTCTAAAAAGGAATTAATCATTTTCACGCGATGATTTATCTGGTATAGAGAGGATCGGGAAGTATGAAGATCCGCTATAGACTATACAAATATTTACAAATACAGGGCATACGTGCCATTCCTAGCACGTTATGAAAACTCATCGGCACGTGTGCGACAAAAACATAAAGGAAACCAACTTGTTTCCACGTCATCCATGGAATTCTTTTTTAACGTGACATATATGCGGATGCCGCCCAATATAGCTGGGAAACTTTTTACTCGCTTTTTATTATCAGTCTAAAATTCGTAATAATTGCCAGAATGTAATTGGGTTGGTCTAGTTATCGCTGCGAAAGATCAGCTTGTTAGTATACATCTCTCCAACGGCGTTCCCTAGAACTGGAAGGTCGACCTACCTTCACCCTGCTTTTTCTTTGCACAAGCATTGCTGTCTTGGGAATTAAGGCTTTAAAGGATCCGTGTATAATGTCAAACTCTGTGATAATTTCATGAACTAACCGACGGGCAAGACTCCATCGCTTTTAACTGGAATATGTATACAGCGGAGACCATTTCGAGCGCAATCGAAGACCTATTTCGGTATGCAGGTCGGAGTAACTGTACTGGCTCGCAGGTATGGTAATCACATCATTTCTCCCGCAGATTTGCATAGTAGCTCGTTAGCAAGGAGAAGGCGTTTGGGATTAAGAATCTCAAGGGTTAATAAGAGGCAGAACTCACCTTGAGGCAGGACAACTGGCCGTTAGCCTGCTTTAAATATTGCGCTAGTATTGAGGTTGGGAGCGTGCAAACACTATCCTTGATATGCACCACGTTGACCAATGCCACCTACAAATGTCACAAACACGAGAAAAAAAAACAATTAATATATCTCATGTCTCAGCAAAAACACAGGTCGAGGTTTTTCTAATAGGACTGGTGGTCTGTGTTTGCATCTTTCTTTTTCTACCGTTGCTTTTTTGATGATTTTTTATCACATAAAAATAGAGACTCAAGACAGTCATATGTTTTTCCAAGAGGCTCTTGGTGAAGAATTGGATCGAGTTGGAAAACGACACGGGAAATTGCGTTGCATGGCAATAGCCTGGTATAGGCTACCGAGCGAGTCAAGCCAATTATGATGCTCGCGTAAATTAGACGCACCAATGTTGCATTCGAAGTACTCTCTCGCATGGTGCAAGTTACGTTAACATGAAAAATTGCGACATTTCGCATAGCTCGTAATAGGAGACAAGAGAGAGAGAAAGGGGAGGGTGAGGGAGCAGATGGAGAGAAATCAGGGAGAGATACTCACAGTCTCGTCGGGATGAGGGTCCCCGTTGTCTCGTCTGGTGAGGAAAATCACCAGGGGATAGCAGAGACGGGGAGGCGTTCCCAGCTCCAATTCCGGGGCTGGTAGAGATAATCTCAATGTTTCTTCACCATGAGGTTGCCGTCTAGACATTGCAGTCAAGGAAATCAGATACTTCAGACTGGGAAATTCGCCCTTCACATTTATGACGATGAATGTCATCAGCAGTTCGCGCGATCTCGAAAAATATGATTCAACCGATAAGGACTGCGATGCGTATAAGTCCAAGCTGCTCGATTATTAAATCTGGCGATACGATTGGCCGAGATTTGCCGGCAATGGGTACAGCGAAATATAGTGAAACGCGTTTTAGAGTCGTAAATCTGAAGTACCTTTAGGCCGTTCATACGATTTCGTAAGCATAAATTAACTTTTTTTTGGTCGCGACGTGACCTGCATAACTTGTGAAGCCCGACGAGCCAAAGGAAGCAAGTATGAATGATGTGTTTACGATTCAGTAATTCGGAGATGAATAGTACCGCGCGTCGCGAGACTTATTGAAAAAGGATACGTTTGTGGCGGTGTGAGGTACTGAGCATGCCCTTGGAGAAGAGTGCCGTTCAAGGATGCATCACGGAGGGTGCTCCACGGCTTCCACAGCGCCAGATGAAGTTCCCTTATACTCACGCCCCAGATTGCCTGAAGGGAGTATTCCACTTGGCTCGAGACTTCGCACTCCACCTCTGCAAGCAGACGCACAACGTACAAAGGATCAGTATGTAGTCACATACGAATCACACAACATCCACCTTCTCATCTAAAGTCTCATCTAATACTGGCCAACCTGTATTATGTATTAAGGGTTCACGAACGGTTCATAAATCGTTTGTTTCAGTTTCAAAACGGATAGAAAACAAAGAATAAGTAGCTAAAGTGCTGGAATTGTATCCAAAACATCCGAAAAGGCCCTCTGGAATAATTGGTTTCGTTGAATTTCGACTGTTTTTTCTACGTTTTTCAATCTTCCCGACTATTTCTGGGGCTGAAATTTGGTGGAGAATGTTTTTTTGCATCAAGGAAGAAGTGATATAAATTCTAGAGCCCTAGCTCAAAATTCATTTTTTCGCAAATTTTTTAAGGCATACCCCTTCAAAAATTTTCGATTTTTCGAAGGTTCTCGGACTTTGACGAACGCTTGATAAATCGATTGTTTAAGTATCAAAACGGATAGAAAACATGAATCCAGTGGCCAAAGTGCCGGAATTGTACCGAAAACACATGGAAAACCGATCCTGAATAATTGACTTCCGTGGTTTTTCCCATGTTTTCCAACCTTCCCGACCTTTTCCGGGGCTGAAATTTGGTAGGGAATGTTTTTTTGCATCAAGGAAGAAGTGATATAAATTCTAGAGCCCTAGCTCAAAATTCATTTTTTCGCAAATTTTTTAAGGCATACCCCTTCAAAAATTTTCGATTTTTCGAAGGTTCTCGGACTTTGACGAACGCTTGATAAATCGATTGTTTAAGTATCAAAACGGATAGAAAACATGAAACCAGTGGCAGAAATGCCGGAATAGTACCGAAAACACATGGAAAACCGATCCTGAATAATTCACTTCCGTGGTTTTTCCCATGTTTTCCAACCTTCCCGACATTTTCCGGGGCTGTAATTTGGTGGGGAATGTTTTTTTGCATCAAGGAAGAAGTGATATAAATTCTAGAGCCCTAGCTCAAAATTCATTTTTTCGCAAATTTTTTAAGGCATACCCCTTCAAAAATTTTCGATTTTTCGAAGGTTCTCGGACTTTGACGAACGCTTGATAAATCGATTGTTTGAGTATGAAAACGGATAGAAAACATGAAACCAGTGGCCAAAGTGCCGGAATTGTACCGAAAACACATGGAAAACCGATCCTGAATAATTCACTCCCGTGGTTTTTCCCATGTTTTCCAACCTTCCCGACCTTTTCCGGGGCTGTAATTTGGCGGAGAATGTTTTCTTGCGTCAAGGAAGAAGTGACATAAATTCCAGAGCCCTAGCTCAAAGTTTATTTTTTCATGGTACTGAAAGTACAGCTCCTTGGAAAAACTTGCGGTCACTAAGGGTTACTCACACATCTTCATCGAATAACAAAATGTTAACTTCCTATTCCCAATGGTTATGGAGATATTGTTAATTGTGCAAAGAATTCCAACTGAAAATTATATAATAGGAAGATTATCTTGTACTTGAGTCGGCGACACATCTCTGCTGCAATAACGAGAAGCCCATTTTTCTCTCAGACATTGCGAGAACTCTATTCTGACCGGCTTGAACAACTTTGACCGTTGCTCAGACTTTCTATGCCAGCTTACGTAACACTGATATCCACCTAATTGCCTAAACTTATACCAGCCCGTTATATGATGTTCCACTGAAGATTTGATCAGTGACATATGCAGAGAAGAGGGCAAGGCGTACGTACAATTCAGCTGGATAGTGTGGAACAAAGCAATGACATATTCGGATCCTTCTTTGAATTCTGACATACGCAGCTAAGAACCAAATAATACGTACAACTATATTACGAGAACGAAAGAGAAAGAATGAGTCTACTTGGAAAGCTTCTGCCCGATCTTTCTTTCTTCCTCTCTCCTCCTCTTTTTTGACCATGTGTTATTTCACATGAAGTAACTGAAAATCGTTACGTAAGAGAAGGCCGGCCGCTTTCAACTTTTTTTCCTTCTTGTCTCGCCAGCCGGGATATCTCTGAAGCAAGAAGGTTTCCAGGTCACGCGTGAGAGGAGCCGCATACACACTCCAATCCTTTCTTCAATGCCTTAGTGCTCTTGAATCGTCCCGTAGGTGCGATGGCGCTATCTAACTCTCAAGTATTGATTTTCATCGATAGTGCTGGACTTTAGGATTCTTTCTCACCGAAAGGAATACTGAAAACTATCTTTCAAAATGGTCGGAGGATTACGGGCTGACCTTGCGACACTTGGCAACGTTAACGAACCGATAACCAGTATGTACTGTTTGCCGGTGTAATTGGCGACTATTCGACCGGTAGGTTTAAAGACGAAACAAATTTAAATACACAAGTTATACTGCATTTAAATGAGGAGGGAGGGAGAGAGAGATAGAGATAGAGTACTAGTATAATCAAAGCGATCTAACATGAATGCAGATTGTACTAGCAATGTCTTAAAACTTTTTCTTAACTGTAAATCTAACTTTAATGTACTTCTTGTACTTCTTGGTGACATTGCAAATGCAAACCAGCTGACCCGAGAACCCAGTTTAATAGAATCATTTATGGTCGTTAACAAGCTTATTATGCTCGTCTTTAAAGAACGACAGATATCAATCTCGGCTGAATGCGATTCGAGGAAATATGTTCTCAACTGAGCATCCGTTTTGGTAGAGGAGTGAAAAGAGGACGTACTGGCCGAGCGGCCAACCAGCTCAATTAAAAGAGGGAACGAGAGTGGGCTATCGCTGTTTACGCTGTATTGTGATAACAGGCGGTAATCGTGCCTTGTTACAGCAAGTGTTCGTTACTTCCTTTTTTCGCAGCTCCTGCTCTGTAAGCAGTGCGCGCTTATCAGGAAGGATGTGGCATCGTTTAAAACTTAAACACGATCATTTGGCTTTTGCAGACGAAAAACGAGCTCGTCGGCACGAATTGTTCGAAGGGCGTTTTTGCATGTTTACAAAACGCATCAACTTTCGATGCATCCGCATCAGGAAGTTATGAATTATCGGCAGGAGCGCTTATACTTGGAGAAGTTTAAGGATTTCCAAGTTAGCAGCCTGCTCGCTAGCGCTTGTCATGAGCATGTATACAAGCAAAATAACTGCACGCTGTCGTTACCTTTTGCATAATATGGCCGGTTAGCAGCGTGTTAATAACTAGTTGATAAACGATCGTTGCTTTTATCATTGAAATGACTGTTTCTTGCGTATCAATTGAATTTTTTCCTTAGGCCTCGGTGCAATGTTTCTCTTTCTTTCTCTCTTTCTCTCTCTCTCTCAGCATGGCAAGCACGATCTCACAAAGATCGCATAAGTTTTGTCGGCACAACGGACGTGAAAATCCGCACGTTCAAGAAAGCCCACCAACCACCACGTAATCCTGACGAAATGTATTTCTCCGGCACGCTTTTCGCAATGAAATGTTTACTATTAAACAAAATGATTGCATATACATGGAAAATATACATCACGCATCTCGCTGGGATTTCGTTCTTGAACTTTGAGGTATTTGGAAGATAAAGAGCGATTAAGGAAGATGAATCCGAGTGTCTGAATGAGCAAGGACATCCAGAGATGGATGATTAGAGTCATCGCTCAGAGTCGACAAGAGTCACGTGTGGAATATGCTAAGGAAGGACGACTCAAGAATTAATAATTTCAGTACGCGATATATCAATGTAGATGGCAAGTGTCCAAAGAATCCAATTAATATGTTTAATCGTGAGTGAACTGGAAATTAAACCAGAAGAAGCGAAAGCATACGAATGGTTCAAATGCTTGCGAGCGCCACTGGCGAACTATAGCCAATCAGACTATCGGAAAGATCAGCCGATTTGTCGTAATGGGGAATTTTGTATTTCTCGGAATCACTTCGAAATCAAATGAATGAGACACACAAGACGCGAGGATAGTGGATGTACCCTGGCAAAGTTGGCGAACCTTCTCCAGCCGAAAAACAACAACCGGTCGCGGCCGTGTTGAGTGTGTTTGGTGAAAGGCAGAGTGTATTAGCTGTTGCGCTAACACCACACTTTACTTCAGGAGCAGGCATAAAGCAATGTTTTAATCGAACGAAGAAGACGGGATATAGGCACCTTCGAACGAAGCATCGCCACGCAAGATTACTGCTTTCGATACTCGACCCTGTACTTATTCGCTCTGGTATTCGAGGAGACCTTCTCCGGCTCGATCTCATGTCTCACCTGAACTCCTTGGACCACGCGACGACGCAACCTCATTACCAGACTTATTTTCCATCTACTCTTCTTATGTATCATTCATTCGACCTTTCGTATAAGATTCCAAATATTGAAATAGTGAGAAATCAGTGAAGCAGTGGCGACACGAATGAATTGAACAATAAATGAACTGGTTCCGGGATTGGTTCATTCACGCTTGATGTCTCGCAAGAGAGCTACGTTTCGATTTGAGCCGACGAATGGATTAGCAAATTCTCAAGATAGTTGGTCCGCTTATTATAAGTTATGTGGCGTGAGTCTGTGAGGTAGGAAGGAACCCGGTGCTTGTCGAAGAAGTAGCTCGAACAACGGGGCGAAAACGGCTAGGAGCCGCATTCGAGAGCGCAGCTATCTCGCATGTGTATGTACGGTTAGCCTTGAAGTGTTGCCACGGTGTTGAAATCCCACAGAACGCAGAACTCGCTTGGAGAACACGGTTCCCCAGGATCGAGCTGCTTATTCGGCAAGCGAGAGACGCCGGTAATTTTCCTGGAGCCTCCACTGCCATATCGAGCGGAGCCCAGACGGCTTGATAAAAACCAAGGGAAATGCTCGATTTATAGGATCACGACATTCATATTCATGTACTCGTCCAACATATTCATATTTATCTTTGCCATGCCAATAAACAGCGCGACACTTAACACTAAGCCTGTTCTCCGCTTACAAAGCCGCAAATCGGACATATGCATGCCAGCCAGCTCGGTGAATTCAAGGAACCAAACAGACTTCGACGGTGTTTATATGAAAATGAGCAGGGAAAACGCGATAGCGTGGAACGGCTTGGTTGACTGATAAAGTCAGGCAAAGCACAAATCGCGTGGATACTTCTTTATTCCGGGCTTTCCCTTGTTTTTCCTCGATCAAGCTCCACAAGATACGCTGTCTGAACGACCTTCTTTCTCTCTCTCGCTCTTTCTCTCTCTGTAGATTTTCCACTCTTGACTCTCGACCCGCATCCTTCCCTATCCCAATTCTGACCTTTCACTTATTTTAACGCTCGTCTCACTCTCGAAAGCTAGTACATTCCAATAAGAATTGCAGCTGTCTAGCTGCTGATTGAGAAGTAAGCGCGCCATTAACACCAACGAACAAACGGAATTACTGGTATAAATATTTATCGCGGTTTCTCTGCACGTGTACAGGCTTCTCGAACGTGCGAGCTGTACGTTACGCACAAGAAAAGGAACTGCTAATAATGCCGCTTGCTTTCCTCCTTTAGCATTTATTCTGCCAATAAAACAAGTAAATGAGCGCATGAATTTCCATCTTAATATAAATCATTGTGGAAGACACTCACACCAACTGGAGACATCATTGATTTGTTAGGTGTCGCATAAAATTGACCGGACTTTAAGGTGCTAATAAGAGAATATCCGGAACAGAAGCATTTCGGCCCGATTAGCCGGCAATGGAAGAACTAAACTCCGGGGCTTCGGATCTACCGCTCGTCCTTTCTCTCTCCAGTGACGATCTGGCAATCAACTTATAATATTACGTCACAGGTCTCTCTCCCTTTCGTAACCTGGACCAAGCACTTCTTTCCCCGGCGATCCAATCGCGATTACACGTTACACAATGTGTAGGAGAGTCTCGTTGTCTGTTAGTGTGGAGGAGTGTTAGTGTGCTAAGGCGAAAGGCCACTGCTATATTACTCATTTTACGTCCCTCGCTCTATCGCTACTAAACAGGACCACCTGCTAATTTATCATTGTAATGCTAGCTCATTACGAACTAACGTGCACTCTTGCTATCTTGGAAATACGAATTTTCTAGTTTTTAATTTGTACCGCGGGGAACGAATACTATTTGAATGACTCTAGTGTCCAGTATGGATGTGGGACAGAGAAGAGGGAAGCCAGTAGGTAATGACTGGAAGGTCTTTATAATGATACTAACTCTAGGGGAGAAAGAGAGAGTGGGAGAGATATGTATTAAATTGTTCTACAAGTTGCCACGCAACTTACGTAACATTCACGTATTCCAGTAACAGAGCGCTGTCCTCGATGAACGAGACTAAACTTTACTAACGACCCTCACACGGGTTTCACATGGTCGCCTACACGCTTGGAATTCGAAAACGCCCTGCCCTTGCCTCCTCCCCCTCGCTCCATCCACTTTGCTCATCTTCTCTCACCAAGGGACCTCGCCAAGATTACACATTCGACTTCTTCTCTTTCCGCGAACCGCATCATCCGACTTCCCAATTGACACGTCCTTCGCCGATTCTCTAATAAAAACACTACAAACCTGTCTAGAGAAAGTAAGAAGAAGAGCTGCTTGATAGAGAGATCGAAAAAGATTGGCAGGAATTGTTCGTGCGAGCAGAGCTAAAGTCCAACGGAATAAGAGGATGCTGTACCTCCGACATTTCAACCCCTCCCTTTTACTTTCCTATATCTGCAGCTCTATAACTTTATTGCGACCAGATTCCCAATAGCGAGCTGTAAAAAGAATTTCACAGTCAAGAGGCTCGATTATCAAGTCACTACGCTCGATCGCACAACAGGGGAACCTTCCGTCGCAAACACTGAGAGCGGCGCTTCTTCGCTCTTTCTAATTAACACATTGTTCACCGGGCGATTCTAAGCAGCAACTAGCGCGTGCTAGCTACTTCTTTTCATAATTCAAGACAGAAATGCCTGCATCCAAATGAATCTTAATCACTTTGACTGCATACAACTTTTGATTTTAATAATTGCAAAAAATATGGAAGCTAATACATTGGATACAATTCCCGCTTACTTATCGGGCATAAAGAATATGGCACGTTAATCAGATTCCAGCATTGAATGGAACCATACATCTTTAAACAATTCTTTGAATTTATATTGCAAATAAGGCTGCTCGCACTCAACTAATAATTGCCGTATAATTAGTGAGCTGGCCGCTCTAGAAGTTACATTTTAATAAGGGCAGTGTCGCCTAATATGAAGATTGCCTTGGTGTATCCATTAATCTACGGCAAACAAAAAGACGGAATCTGAATGCAAAAACGGCAGGTTCAGTTTGGCATTATGCAAATATTGGGAAAGATCGATGAATATTATTGGCACCCGAATTCCGGCGGGGATACGTTCGCTCGAAAGTGATCCAGCTATTAATAGCCAAGCAATCCAGACATAACTATTAATTCGTGGCTGACATTCACAAAAATAAGTTTTCAATCTACGATCAACACACTGTTCACTGGCTATTTTAAACCGTAACTAACGAATGTCATTGGCTATGCTTATAATTGAATAAAGAATGTGAAAATTTAAATAGATTTCAATCACATCATTAGCACATCATTTATTTGCATTACAGATTTGAATCGCAAACTTAAGTGCACTCATGGTCGGTCAATAATATATTAACTAACTAAACCGGTATCACCAGTAAAGTCCATGCACCATTGTCATGTCTCTAAAGTGTCTAAAATAACGGGAACTTGAGACACGAGAAAAATACAGTTGACGATACTACTAGTAAACTTGTTCTATCACTTGGAAAAAATTATATCGAAACAGAAGGAGGATGTATCGCTGCGAGATGTAGCGAATTGCCGGTTCGCTCAAGTTAAATGACTCAGAATGACCTGGCCGAGAGCGGTCAAGGTAAGATTTCGTAATTCGAGGTAGCGTATCGCACTTGCATACCAATTATGGTGGGGCACCGTCATCTTTTTTTCTCGTTGCGCCCGCTTGTAACCCACTTTCCGCTCTCTCGATTCCTTTCTGCTCTCTGCAGAGCATTCAGCTGAGATATAAAGGGAGGGGAGAGAGAGAGAGAGAGAGATATGAGATGAGATAAAATGAGATGAGATGAGATGAGATGAGATGGGAGCAGCTGCTCCCTTCTCGCTCCTCGCGCAGTCAATTCCCTCGTAAACTCGTTTAGTGTCTGCTGCTCCTAACCGAATCCCTCATTAATAAATCAACGAGTCTTAAAAAAGCGTTACCAACACATACTACTACAATCTGTATGCAGATATAGAGCGTGCAAATGTAAAGTAAAGCAAAAAAAGTTGACTAAGTGACTGTTACAGTCCGGTCGGAATTCTTTCCGAGCGGCTGTGCGAGCGAGATTGCCTGACTGATTGCTGAATAACATTAAGGTGAGCTGCAGCGTGGCTAAGGCTACGTGACTGTCGGCACAGAAGTGTCAACGGGCTGTGGGCTGTGGGTATCGTGCGAGAAAAATAAATAGAGTAGAATTTCAGGTGGCTTTTGTTCGACTCACCGGCATAGGTGCTCTTGAAACTCTCGTGAAGCTTGAAGGTGAAGGGAATGTGAACCTTCATCATCTCCATCTGAGGTATGCGCGGCGAATGTGTCATTACGCTTCCTCCCACGCCGATCAACTCGTCGCCGTGAATACGAAGTATGATCATGTTCCTGCAGCCAACGTACCGAGAGCTTTTTTTAACACGCTCCTCCAATACATAGAGTCGCCCAACCAAATCTATACACACTTTATCACCAGATTTCACAATTAGCAATACTGAAAATTACTCGCGTGATATAATTCACGCGTCATATTACTTCTTATTTAATACAAGCTGTGATAATAATTGCTAATAATACTTATTCCCGATATTAACATTTAAAGTGTGTATACATATTATTGGGACACTCTGTATGTACATGAGCAGTACGCTCATTATAGAGTCGCGGCTAAGTAAAGTGGGACCCGAGCCGAATGCATGCAAGGCACACTCATGTAAATGCAATATAATTTGGACATATCAAGTTCACTTGCAAGGGGACTTATATTCGTTTAATGCCGCTGTTTCACTGCTTCGAGAATGCAGGATACCTCGGCGAGTAAGGCCTTTTCGTAAATAACTACCCTCTCCATTTCAGACCTTGAAGAACCACCTACCACTTTCAATCTAACATTAATTTCGGTTGATCAACCGATGGAAAGGTTTGGAAAGTTAAGACTACTGCTGCCTGATCGGTGTCCCATTCTACGTAACCACACTCTATGTATGTATACTTTATATCCTTAAGTTAAGCGCCTCCCGCCGGCATATATTATTCATATCACTCTATAGGATAATATAAATACTGATGCAATGATGGCGATGTAAATGTAAAAAATTAACTTTAGTAGTGACGAGTTGTTAGTGATACTTCTGCTTCAATGCTAGAACTATGATAACGCGATCTGGACCTTTCGAGCGAGTGCATTTGCCAGGTTCAAGCAAAATTATGCAAAAGGCCGACGTCAATAACCGATGTAGTAATAACCCTTGTAAAACTTTTTTAGAAAGCGTCCCATAAGTGGCCATATATGCCCACATGATTGCCGGCTCTTCTCAAGTGTACCATTGACATCTACCAATCGCGCCCTACTTCTCCTCGAAATCGATTCTTACTTGCGAAAAGTCTTATTGGCATAAAAAGCCATTAACTGTTTAACCACCGCTACTGCCGATTTTGACTCGCTAAATGGAGACCGTACCAGTAAGAATCACTCAAGCTTGATTGTGTCACGATTTGACCTTTCGACTTCGAGTACCCTTCAAATACATCTCAGACTCGATTAGTAACTTACTTAGCAAGAGTGGCGCAACAGTGGCAAAAGTCATAAGCGAATACATTATAATACATTAGAGCAGTGCATTAGAGCGGTAATGATCAGATATCTGCCGTTATTCTAGTGTGATTTAAAAAAACTTGATTATCAACCAGTCCATTTAAGCATGATTCACGTTTCCCAGCACCGATCAATATCTGATTTGATAATTCATAAGAAGTCGAATCGCTATTCCACAAATGTGAGACATGATTTTATAATTCGTGCAATCGACTTACAGGAAAGAAACACCAAATGGGATACAAAGAATGAATATTTTTATGTTCAGACAAGGAAATTAGACGGCTTTAAAAAAACATTAATTATAGGACTTTAATTATAGTCTGAGCAATTTACCCTACGCGGAGGTGGGTAAATCTAACATGAAACGCTCAAGGACATTGTCGAACGTCATCTGGCGACTACAAAAAATCATTATCGAACAGTCGACAGCGAGAACAACGTACCCTTTCACTTATGTGCAAAGTATTCGCTTCCTCTTATCATTGTGCTATCGTAGAACACACCCTCGCGTCCCCATTGGCCATATGAATCATACTCAAAAAGACAATGTATGCGGTATGAAAAGACCGAAGGAACGAGTGCGGCGGATATCCGTGTCTTTGAACTTTCCTCGCGCAAACACACCGCTGTCGCTGCCGCTGCCGCAATGCCGTTGCGGAACTCATTTCGCAAAGAGCGAGACACCCACTCTCCCGAAAGCTGCTTAATGGGCATTAAAGATATTTCGCAATTCTTTACAAGTGGTTCTCGGTCTAATCAATCAAGCGAATTCACCAATTTCTTATAAGAGGCCAGCAGACAATACTAGTTTCCCAGGAGGCACAAAGAACTAACAGTTTCGTGATTCGCCAGAGGGTTCGTTCTATTATGAAAGGTCTCGCAAGATGGCAAGTATGCCTCTGAACTTTAACTTTTCCAGTTCTTCCTGAAAATGCTTGCATCATCCGCAGCAGCAGGAGACGACACCTATGCGTGTCGCAAAAATTTCGCGCACGCAATACGTGCTTGATGACGACAAACTGTGTTTCACAATTGGTGTCCAGCTTGCCTCTAAGTAAGCCTAGCCCAGCGTCAACAGATTTATATGATGATATGATAGGCTCATAACTCATAATATAATAAACATAGGTCAGGATATACAAATCAAACTAATCCCAGGCATAAATCTGCATAAAGTTTGCGTAACCGAACTATGAGACCAAACCAGATCAAACGAGTTGCGTATTCAGGGCTTTAATGCGTCTCATCTACATCGTTTTAACAAGTGCACCAAGGGCATTAGCATATGTAAAGAGGAGTAAGTAAACTATTGGTGCTGGTGCTTCTGCATAGTTCATAAAAGATTCAAGGCTTCGATAGCTATCACTTTAAGCCGGTTAAGGAAAGGCCACGTAACCGCGCCTATCAGATCCATAGCATCGCCCTTGAGCCGAAATCTATGGCAGACGAACTCTCTATCCCTTTAAACCGGTATTAATTATATAAGGTCGCGAGTCAATTTCGATTAACATCCACCATGAGATCTAAGCATGATTTTGAAGAAGTTCCCTAAATTAGCCCTGTTGGCAAAAGAGTGGGAAATATTGACGACACGTAGATATCGATATCGTCGGGATGGAGATTGATTGAAGTGCGAACGACCTCTCATATCATACGCCTGTCAATGACCTCGAGCAGCCTTGAGACAGCCTGATATTACACGACATTACAGTTATGCGAGCATACGCGAATTACAGCTCGACGATGAGCACAACTAGCAAGTCCCCCAAGGACTGACGGCTCACTCAACAATCAACTACCACTTTTTACCGCAATGAAAGTTATCATTCGTAACTCTGTCACTACTAGCATGTACAAATCTTATTCAAATGTTAACGCATTGTTCTCGACTACTCTATCGCACCAATCATATTAAAATCGTAATCTAACGAGAGGCAAAATTCTATGGAAATTTTTAAGGTGAGATTGACTGATCGAGCAGAGTTCCGGTGAGTCGTCGAATGCTGATCTCTCATGCAGAATTCTGATCGGTTAGTCAAACATGATTTACGAGTATAATCGTGATACTGCATATACATACGTGTATGAGAAATGCAACACCTTAAAAATCATCGATTAATTATCAAAGAATCTACATATGTGCGATAGAAGCCGTCCACGGTTCTTTACCATAATCACTATTGATCCCAGCATGCTCGGAGCAACTGCGCGCCGCGGTAACCCATAAATATGGAACGAGCACGAAAATACTGCCGCGTGGAGGAACCAAACAATAATGTCAATTAGCAGTATTCATTTGGATTACAAATTACTGCCCCACTAGTATTAGCTGACTAAAGACAAGCCTTTTTATGGAACTCGTTATATTCTATCGGCCACTTTTATCATTCTACCCTGTTAGTCCAGTGGTTATTCCAACGCCACCAGTGGCGAATCAACCATTTAGCAAAACGATACACCATACAAATTGGAGGGTAACCCTGCGATTTCTAAGAGTAATTACGTAAAACTGTTGTGCAATGCCGAGGGAAGATGTTATCATAGTGGGAAAGGTATATATGTACCAAGAAAGGCGAGGGTTGTGTTATATATCGGGGATATGGGCGTATCCCTTACCTAAATTAATGAGTTCCCTTACCGCGATAAATGTTACGCAATGTATTTGATTTCCAAAAGCAATTTTGTCCGCGGTAGAAGCGTGTCCAAGGATAAACGAACGAAGCTCATGCTCGACTAAAAATTATTTAAATATTGCACGCGTTCGTCATGGTGCCTCGTTGGAGAAGGCCTGCAATGCTCGATTTGGTAAGTCCCTGTAGGATACAATCTTATATAACTCTGAGCCATGTGCTTGTCAGTTCATATTCATAGGTACGAGTTCCTAGTGGGGCTCCAACCGTCCAACCGATCTAATAGGAAACGGTGATGTATATCCTCGGCGTCATGCGTTCGGATAAGCTAATCTACATGTACAAGAAAGGATTTTCATGATTCTAACACGTCTACTCAATCTGAAAGGTGAGATTTCCAAAGGAATCTTACAACTTCCCAAGACTTCAGAATGTTGGCAACACATTCTTAAATAAATAGCCGATTTGTCTGACTTTTATGTGTCAAAATGGCAAGCGGTTATGCGTGGTTTTACAGCAGGATGAAAAACTACCTTCTGACCATAGATTATGAGCGAACTCGTGAATTTCTCGCGACTGGCGTAACACGTTAAACACATTCTACGGTCCACCATTCTCCAGCCGAGCCCTGCCAGTATAATATCTGGCCGACCTTGACAGCAATTCTAAGAAAGGGAAGTCTATCTCCTTCCGCACCATAGTTTTTGCGATAGTACCATAGAAAAGGAGTAAGCGAGTCTTTTTGAAATGAAAAAGAAAAAGATATCCAAAGAAAAGTTTGAGCTACTATACATAGAGCATCTAATAATTTAAAGAAGTTGATGCAGTGATACAACCGACAAAAACAATAACGAAGGCTGGCAGGTATACTCGACCCGAAGGTGCTAAGTGATAATTTTACGACTATTTGACAATGACTTCCCAACCCGCTTGACACCTCAGTTTCTACATCGAATTAATAATCCTGCTGCACACGACTATAAGCAAAAATCTAAGTAGATTTCCCTCTTCCCATATACGTATGTAACTATACAACCGGGCTATTACGAGTGCGTCGACCCATTTTGCAAGCCGGTGTGAAATTAGCTCGGAGGATGAATCACTTCATGCTCCCATTTTTCTAGATCTATAATTATTTATGGTGATGTTTTTCTATTAGAATGACATACGTACAATGGGTAATTTAACTCTGAAAAAAGTTAGTTCCACTTATGAATATACGTCTATTTCTTACTATGGTCTGTCAATAACCAGCAGGTGGGTTTTTTAAAAGTTCTAGATAAAGCTGCTGGGATTGATTATTGAATAGCGTTGTCAGCCGATACGATCGAAATTGTTTTTGACGCGTATTTATGAGAACGCGGCAAACAATCGTAGCGCGCTATTTACGTGTCCAAACAAACAAGTTGAAAATAGCCATCGGACAGTGATACGGACTCTAGGTAAAATGGAATACATATGCAAAACGCGTCACCTTCTACGCCGGATCTATTTTTATCGTGGTGATGGTTCTAATTAAGATTGAAAAAGACAGAGTGCCAATAGAGATTTGACACACAAATCCTTGGAGGTTTCACGATTTGCAAATATTCATAAGGCTTTCAGCGAGCCTACTTTCAAGAAGAGCCTACTTGGAAGCGGCAGTGTCACTCGGGAAAATGACTGACATGCTGCGGAACTCGTGACCAACGATTCCCGGCTTAATCAAAGGCAAATGAACCTCGATGACACACAATACACGCAACTCTGAATGATTGTAAAAGGGAATCCCAATTCACAAGTCTTAGGAAGTTCCTTGTGTTTATGAAACTGTCAAATCGGATAACATTTCCTATACCCACTGGCAAAACCTCTGATCGCGTGTTATCTTATCGTGTACGGCCGGCCTGACGCAATACTCGGGCAAAACTCTCACGATTCCGGCGAGCGCGTAATTAAGAAACATTGAATTGCATAGTTATGAATGTGCAACCCACGCGCCTACCCATCGCCGTTGAATGGTTAAATTTATGAGAGATAGTTAATGAGATTACCGGGAGCATGTAAAGTACAAATACGGTACAAAGACCTCAATCATGAGGACGTCGGTCGCCGGTAAACAAAGCCTAATACTCATTGTGTTCGCAAGATGCATGTATAGTAAGAATAGGATAGGTGCTAAGAAAAGCATACCTCATAATAAAGAGGAAGACTCCGCAGAAGCATATGATCACGGCGAGGACGGAGAATATGTTGGAGAGCTCCGCGACGGACACTAACATCGCCGTCATTGTACGAATAGCAGATAGGGTGTTTCAGCGTGGGTTGTCTTCCCCTGAGTACGCAGCAGTCTACCCAAGCAGGAAAGTATAGGTGCGCTCGGCTTGGTATATCCGCACGTAGATCCAAGCAAGTATATACACCCGCGGGTACACACTGCCAGGGAATGGATAGGGGCGAGAGTCGAGTGCGCGCACCACCGGCTGTACTCGTGGTTGTAATGCTCGCTGTCAAAGTCAAAGTCAGATTGCGAACTCTGACTAGGAGGAGTCACGACACTGCCCTCGAAAACTCTATACTTTATCATCGACCTCTTCCTTCTTGATAACACTGGCACACTCCGCCGTTTACTTCTCTACTAAATAATTCCCTTTTCTTTCTCTACCTCGATAGAACTTCCTCACATAGGTTGCCTTCGAGTACTTCCAATTTTTTCTTGATCCTTTAGTCCCTTAGCTGATCGCTTCAATCTTATAGTGTAGTTTGGTTGGACAGCTTCTGCGTGCACGATCAGTCTCCACGGCAAGGAACTTGAGAGGCAATTGAATGAGCGCGTTCTCAGTGGCTGCAGCTGCAGCCAAACAGCACATAAGGGCACACAGAGCACACTCCTACGATTGTAGTTCATCCAAACGGTTCAGAGCACACAGCAGCATCGGCTGCTCGCATGCGAGTACATGCCGACTAGGAGAGGATCGATGATTGCCCGGCCGCTTTTGCCGGTCTCTGGTCGTGGAAATTCGTGTACTGTTAATGCGGACCTCGAGTTTAAGGTTCGCAAGAGAGTAGTAGTCGCTCACGCAAGTGACTGCGCCTACCAGATGTGGCCTGAGACTGGCGGCGGTTCAGCGGTGGGGAAAACTTATACCCGGCCGCTCGGAACTCTCGCTGCTGCTGCTGCTGCTGCTGCTCTTGCTGTTGCTCTTGCGCTCGGTGTTCCTGGCTCCTGTGGGCACCGGCGACTTCTTGCGCTTGTGCACGCACTGACCAATACCTCACGCGACTCCGAATCCGCGGTGGCATCTGCGAGTATCACGACGTCCCTGGAGACGCGCCTGGAAACACAGGGAACTTCTCGTCAGTTTTCTGTCCACCGCTCCTGCCCAGGTTTGCGCCTGCCATTAGAGCCGATCTTCGTAATCGCGTTTATGTAATAATTCCTCGGCGAGGTGAGAGGCTTCTCTGGAAAGCACTTGCCTACACCTAGTACAAATGAATAATATAATTTCTCTATCCTGCTCCTGGAATAGAGAGATTCGACTGAATGGTTCGCTGGTTTCACTTGGGAAAAAGAGTCGTTCTGGCGAATGATACACTAACTTGACGTATTAGTAGTTTCATTGATTAGGTAGCGGAAGAAGTAACTGCGGCGTTACTTAACCCACGAACGAAAAGAATTACCTTGCCTTACGGTCTTTCAAAACGCGTCTTCCCATCGAAATCAGCCGACAGCACGCGTCATGTCAACGAGCAACACACGCGTCACACCGTGCAATCAGCTGCACGATCTACACATCTACAGGTGACATATCCGTAGCTGTAGAAAAAGGGTCGGCCAGCTGAAACAGCTGATGTAACGCTCGCTACCGACATCTAGCTCGTCTAACCGACTCTTATTGTGTCCATACCACAAGCACGATCGACATGTTGGATTCCCTCTTGATTAATGAGTAAAAATTAAAACGCAACTACCTTTTAGTTCATTGTGTTGTCTCGCTCTTCTAGTCGGGGTTTTGTGTGACTGAAAGAGACAAGCGGAGCCTCCAAAAATGTCGAAGCTGGTCGGTGTGGACTTCGAGGTCTTCGGGAGAGTACAAGGTATGGGGTGCACCGCGCGACATACGCTTTACTGACAATCGCAATATTAACTAACCAAGTACACGTCAATTTCTAGGTGTCTTCTTCAGAAAAGTAAGTACTAGCTTGAAAAACTTGGCAATTTTCGTGAGAACAAACCGATAACTGTTCTGCTTGCCGGAGAGACATTGCCGAGGTACTACCCTCGGGCGACATCTAACGATTCTCACTGATACTAAGAATCAACGCTACATTACATACTACATGTTACCGATTTGAATTTGAAAAAACGCCTTGAGCCCGTATATAACATATAACATGTAATTTTACTTTCTAACACTTTTTAATTAATGCAGTTCTTGTTTGTGGTATTGCAGTACACTCAGAAACAGGGTAAAGAATTGGGGCTGAAAGGTTGGTGTATGAACACCGATGAAGGTACTGTAGTGGGTCGTTTGGAAGGCGATAAAGGAAAAGTCGAAGAAATGTACGACCTGTAAATCTTTCCTACACGAGTGTGTGGTAATAATCCTCTCATATTACAGGAAACGTTGGCTGCAATATAAGGGTAGCCCGCAATCAGCTATAGACAAAGCAGAATTTCGTAACGAGAAAGAGATATCCCAGCTGAGTGCCAACGATTTTCAAATAAAGAAGTAAAACAAGTGCCTCCCAGTGGTTATGCATAAGTTTATTTATTCTAGTATTTTTTGCTTTAATTAGTATCCCTGTGATAAATTATTTTGCGTTGATAAGATGTTCGCACAATTTTCTAGTAAAATTTGCCTACCTGCTTGAGTTAAGCGAATAAACTTTATGGTTTGAGATCCAACCTTCCAAACACATTCTGCTGCGTATGTTAATAGAATTATGGCCGAAACTTTTAAAGCCCATCCCGTTACCTAAAGATCCGTTATACTGCAATGTCTTCCGACTTTAGTGGGAATGTACACAGCGTACAAATGTCAGCCAGTTCATGGAAACATTTACCCTACCTTCAGTTATATATTTGCTTCTCTTACAAGATGAATGCTTTTATCTTATGCGTCAAATAACTTGCGCTATGTTCTATTGATCGCAGCTATCAATTCGAATAACCATGCAAATGGTGATAGTGAAAAGGATGAAGTTATTCTGCTGTTGGGAATAAGTGGGAGGGTTTCTCTTTGCGCTGGTGGATTCGAGCTGGCTGAGCTGCTCGATGCGCTCCTGTTGTAGCTTGTAGCTCATTAGTTCCTGAGCACGCAGCCAGCTCTCTCAGTACAGTAACGTTTCGCCGAGCACTCTACCTTCGCGGTGATTGCAGTGCATCAGTGCACCTCGAGATCTCGAGCTCACACCTGCACTCTCCGAAAAGGTCCCATTCTGATTTTCTGCGCGTTCCACAATCTGACGAAAGGTGCTCCAACAGTCTCTCGCAGCAGTGTGCCCAGTGTAAGACTAAGGGCTTTCAAAAAAGAGAAGCGGTGGTTAACGGAAAAGGCGACGTATCAGAGTGAGAGCAGCGATAACCAGGAGTGATCTTTGAATGACACAATGCGGTGATTAGTAAAGGTGAAGGAATGCCAACCAACATGAGGTGCTTCAAGAGTTTCTTCAAGCACACCTGGCACCCGCAACAGGTGAGGATGGACTGAATAAAGTACCGAATCACAAATTCAAGTGACAAGTATGCTCAGCCAAGACAACATCTGTTAATCAATCTGAGAATGCACCGCGTTCTCTATAACAATCATCTAACATCTTGATTCTCCAAGAGAAACATAACATTCACCAATCTTATATTGTATTAAAGTAGCGAAGATTATTCCACTTCCATTTTATACGTTTGGTTGTCCGTAGCAGTAGAATGGAGAGAAACTGCATTCTTTGAATTCCATTTCATTTCGCAATCCTTCCTTCCTAACTACCGAGCAAACCCTGTAGAACGGGTCATGTGCAATGAGACGGTCCAAGAAGGAAAATGACGAGTACAAAGTGCGAATGACGGGTCGGAGGTATGCCCAGGATAATCAGATGCAGGATTGTCTTCCTTCTCTGTTGTGACTAACTATTCAATCGCAGCCTTGAGTTGTTGTCCTATGGCAAGGCAACTTTCACTATTCTATCCTCTTCCAGGACCTCCTTACACTTTCTCCTCTTTCCCGTTATCGTCCGCTAAAGAATCTCATCGAACGGGTTCCTCTAACCTTACCAATCTCTTCTCCGATAATTAAAAAACGAAAGAAATCCAGGTTGAGGTAGAAAAAGTGTCTCCGAATCTCAAAGCCATACTCTCGACGTTCGTCCCGCTTCGAGAGGAACGGAGCGATTATCTCTACTTCCGGCAAACTGTCAGCTGGCATTAATCGCGAGGGCACGGTGTATAACTTTGCACGTGTGAAAATAATTGAACAGCTAGCTGTCGAATTTCACATTTACCTTGCTCAGATTTCAACATCGGAGTGACAGACGAAATATTCGCGAGTAATATAATACATATTACATATTGCTACCGTGCTCGTATGAAACACAATTTCACGGGTATTGAATAGTGCAGCAATATTAAAAAGATCTGCTCAATTCGAAATCCGGGCCAACTTCGATTTCTCACATGGCAATCATTGTCATCCTGGGCGACCATCATATGCAGGAAGCAAATGAGCTTGTGTGCCTGGCTGTCTGTGAACCAGGTTGCGCAAGGTATTACTGTAATTATATTCGCGGAAACCGCCTGCCTCGCTACGGTATACCTGTTGCATCCATGCAAACCTGTTGCACCAACTATCCCATTCTTTGATTTCAATTCAATCAATGACCTGTCAATTGAGAAGTCTATCTTAGAAAATAAAGTGTTGCTGATCAAAAAAGGAAGAAGTCTCGGAAAGGATTGACAAGGATCAACCGCGAGTTCCTTTAACTGATTCCGTAGAGGGAAGATCATCGTGTTTTCGTGATCGCGGGAAGGGAGTAGCTGCTCGATACTGGGGGATCAGGGGTCGGCTATGATAAGGACTGATAATGGGCTTCGCATTCAGTGTAAGTGGTCAGTGCTTACTGTGCTGTGCTCTAGTAAACCAGAGCCCACTTGTCTTTCGCTCGTTCGCTCGTTCACTCACTTGCTAACCCGGCTCGAATGCTTCGGATTAGTGCGCCAAAGTGAAGATGTACCCACCCTGAAAGCCCACTCATCAGAAATATGAGTAAAGACGAGAATCTCAATGTCAGGAATCATGGATTTACAATCAATAACGTAAGTGCAGGGCAGATCGCTCTATATCCATTGAGCAAGCTACTACAGATTGTAATTTACAAGTAATTTATCAACTTGAATCAATCGTAACTAAAATTCATTCGAGCATACAAAAAATGAGCGTTGTTACCTCATACGCGATGATAAAATTGATTTGAACCGCCTATGATTATTGGCAGTAATGTCAGGCCTATTAGATGGGGTCAAATTGAGTCAAGGAATGAGTGACAAACAAACTAATGACATCGCTTATGATTAGCATAATAATCTTTAGCATTACTGGTCACAGATTTTATAAACCAGACTTTATAAAACGATAGAAAAACGTAATGCAGTTCCACGTTGCGTTAACTATTTTTGGCCTTGTGTCGAAGTTCCTTGAGGAAAGTCGCGCAACATTTGCTATTTCGATGAGATAATAGCCGCTTCTTTCTAATATAGTGCCGCACAACAACGTGCTAATGAATGACCGAAATGAAAGGCTAATGATGCATTTAACTTATCGGCGTCGTTTCACGCTTGTAGAATGTTCAGGAAAAAAGTGTGGTTGCATAAGAGCCAGCAGGTGGACAAGACCGTTAAGATCGGCGATTAAAAAAGTATAAACTGAGTTTATTATTATTAGGAGATGATGATAGTACCGTCGCCAAGTTCGATATGGGACTATCCACAGCTGGATCAGGTCACTCGCCTAATGGGTGGTTCGCTCATCCCAGCTGGACCACGAGCAGATTCTTTCCCCCCTAAGAACCGGATTCCAGAGGCACGCGTAATACCTCTACCTTCCAGTCTTCCTTTCACCTTTAATTTCAACAACACCGTCCATTCACCCGTGTGTCCCTCCACCCTCCAATTTCTGCCAACTTTCTAAAAATATCGATCAAAACTTGCTACATGTACACCATCTCTGGGAAACATCGAAGCTCAGCAAAGTTCGCAGATCGAGCCTTTAAACGGAGAAGATTGCGAGATACAATCGAAATCCTATCCACGCAAATGATTGCGAAATAGTCGATGATTACGAATAGTTGCATCGGCGGTCCAACTGCATTTCATGTCTGCCAATTACGCAAGTACCTTGGTATTCCACAGACAATCGACTGCCCACAGTCTAAAATAATCACCAATGATTCGAGAACAGACTACCGACTGGAATTCTAGTTTGATTTTTCTCCTTTTCTTTGGAGCCCCGTGATTAAAGAGCACGGAGTCAAATGACTCAAGTGGATGCCCTTCATTTCGTAAATAGGAAACTGCGGTTCGGGAAACCTGGCTCGGTCTGGTTTTTACCGGTGACAGACCCCAAACCGCATTACCAACACTTTAAAATTCTACACGCAAGCTCGGCTTATCCTCGCCACTACTACTCCGTCAAACAAGACTTCTATCTACTTGCCACGTTTATTCTACCTCCGATACATCACAAAACATTGCCTTTACCGCGAAGCTATCGCATATCCACACAATCCATACCGCCTCCGCCTCCGCCACCGTCTTTGCCTGCGCCGCCGGATTATCTAACTCTCTCGTCCTCTATTAAACAACCAATGCTAAAGGAAACTCTTAATTCTAAAGAAAACAAATCTTAATTTCTAGATGGAGAGTTCGTCGAGGTTTGAATCGTCGAAAACGGAACTGCAGAGTGAGACGGAATTGGGAGAGGTCAAGGTGACGACGTCAACCAGCAGCATTGCAACCTCCACACCGATCCAACCAGGAAACCTACCCTGCAGAAGCGGGGGTTGCAAGTCCTTCAGGAACAGGATCGAACCACGTGCCGAAAGTCCTTGGCATACTCTTAAGACTGTCTTCCTGGTATCAGTGATCGTCGCCCTTTTCGTCTGGGTCATCGTTTATACCCTGCTCGCCCAGTACCAAATAGTTTGATCAGACTTCAATCAAGTCACCCATTGAAAAAGCTCTCGAAGCTACGACTACCTCGAATTCACATAGGACTCCACGGGACTTTCTATATATCCTGTCGTTAATGAAACTCGACAAATATTTGGAGAATGATCGGCAAAAAGTAACAATCAGAGAATATTCCCATTGTGGCCCGGAGAATGACACTCCTCGGTGGTATGTGAGTAAAATGTGCGAGATAGACTTATTGGGACTCCTTATCAAAGCGTATTGTCTCACGAGCGTATACTCCGAGAACGAAATGTAATGTTTGAATTGTATGTGTCTCTTGTGTGTTGGCTCTCGGGAATGCAGCGAGTCCTTCTTTATTTTCCTTGGCACATTGCTTTCCGATGTGTCAAAGGCACCTAGTGCAATTTTGTATATAAACTTATTTATACTATACTACCTATGCATCGACAATGAGTGTAACTTTAAGTCAGCTGCTAAGCTCACTCTTCTTACTAAGTTTTTACTTCAGCTAACCTTGTGTTCTCTTACTTTCCTTTTGCGATAACTCGACTACATTATATACTTTATAATCTTGCTCGACTTTTCAAATTATCGATACCTTTGTAACTGCACTGTTTCGCATTTTATACACGTCTCCTTTTGTACATACACCTCAATAAACTATCTAAAATTTACACGACAACAATAACAATGGTTATTGTAAGTAATAACAATTGCTAATTCGGAAGACGGTAGTGTAATTCTCTGCTAATATTAGTTTTGTTGCCCCCGATTTCTTATCGTACCGAAAGTGTACTCTGAGAATCTTATCTCGTTGTTGGGATAACGGGCCGATATACGAAAATATAGGGAATTTATACAGTGTAAATGGGTAAAGTCATTGTCCGGCATACGTCTATAAATGAAGCGTTTATAAGTCGAAAACCCCAGTGAAAGAATTACATAGAGAAATTCGTATTGTACTCGAACTCGAACTCGAACTCGAGCCGAGTGCAAAATATTTGACTGTGCGATTGTCTTTTCGACCTAGTCATCATACTTCAAGTTGAAGCGACAGACTTATTGTGTATCGCGCGAGATAAAAGTATCGAAAAGGCCCGAATGTTTGCAGACAGGAGGCACAGGCGGCTCAGAATCACAATGCACCGTTAATGCACGTGGAATTCGAAGCTGTACGCTGTACGTAACACCTGATACGCAACCTACTGCTGGCCTTGGAGTTCTCCGTCGAATATTTATATTTCTGCCAGGCTGACACATGTTAGGTCCGCGTGCCATCACCAGTATGTATCAAAGGTACAATATTTCCAACACTGACGCTCGGATTAGATGGATCTGCTTAGGGGAGCGTTTAGATCTACTCGCCTGGATGTACTCCGGAGGGAGAATTGACCCTTTGCGTTCCACTTTCATTCAATCTCAACATCACACATTTTTTCCCTATTCAATACTTGAATACTTCGCCTGCAATAATACGTATCGTTTCACAACTCGAGAAATACTGTCACAATGCTATTGATTGTAGGGAATATGTGAAAGAAACAGTAAAGCTGTCATTGGAAAAGGAAATCCTGGTGCTGAACACATGAGAGACATTGATTTGAAGCCGTTATACTTTCAGAGAGATTATTATTACAAGAAGTCGAGGAAGGGGAAGAGCCGCGACCGATGTATCGCGTCGGTCCAAGAGGGTTTAGCCTTTCCGATAGATGGTACGTAGAAGATTGGTCAAGCTCCACGAGATCGCCAAGCTGAAGCGGAAAGACGTAGAGAAGATCGCACGATATCAGGAGACACCCGCCACCGATCAGGCATCGCGTCCTCAAATTGGACTAATTGAACGGCAAGTTCCAGCGTCGCGTGAGCATCATCGCCTTTTCTTGCGCATTCATGAATCCTCATATCAATTTTAACCAATCTCTTATTTCCACAAGTTCAACGCACGGATCTGTTGGACTCGAAGAGAGCAGAGGAAACGATAGGACAATTGGCTGCCGCCGAACGAGCCGGACCCTCCAGGTCCCCGGATAAATCGACTTCGAGCATCGAACCAAGCCAAGGAAAGTCCTTGCACACTTCGCAAGACAAGGCAGTGCAAATGCGAGAAAATCCTAGTGCCGAGAAGCTACGTCCCAACGATGACCTCGAGAGCGATGTGACTGTCCAAGAAACAAATGAAATAGACATTTTCTCACAACTTCCTATTTCTTATACGCTGAATTGACCATATGATTTTAGTCCTCCTGCATGGAAGAAAGGGCAAGGGTACCGAGATACGTTCTGGTCGGCTGGGACAGCAATCGAACCAAGATCATGCTTTGCCTCATGGTGCTCCTCTTACTCTGGGCGTGCATCTACTTTCCTCTAATTACTAGTTAAACTCAACTATCTAAGTTATCCCTAAGTTTTAAGCTAACCTAAAAACTATCATGTAAATACATCTACCAGAATTATTCAATTGCTCATCTGTATTGTTTGTAAGAGAAAAATAAATGGGTTCGACAACCTGACTCGTTTTATTCGGTTGTACCAACTGCGAATAAAGTTGAAGACCTAACTTGCCTTATCGGTCACTCACACCAAGACGCGTTAAACTTGATAGTCCGCTTATTCTTGTGGGATGCAATGCCTATTTTTAAAATTTATAAAAGATGTGCAAGTAAAATAGAGAAATAAAAGGGTGGGACTTCCCCTCGTGAAAAGTTCCACCCATTCAGTTACACATGATTATTCTTATTATTCATCTATCAATGTTTAGATAAGACTATGGCTAATACAGTAGTTGAAAATGTTGGTGCATATGCCCATACATTTAATCAATTCGACTCACATACCTGCCTCCAGACATATGAATAATAATTCCTGGAATTTCCCAGATGTGTGTACGCGAAAAGATAAAATTGAACGACCAGTGGTAAACTGGAATTAATGTCAAGGGGGATGACATCATTCTTACAGAATCATCGAACGGAATTAAAAAAAAAAAAATTAAAAATTATAAATTGCTACAACGAAAGTATCAGTATGTATTCTGTATTTATGTTGTAAGAACTCATTGAGGATTTGTTCTATTGGCTTGCATTTTAAAAACTGCAGAATGATAGCTTCAGTGGGAAGATACTTGTGGCTTGTAATGACCTTCGTCAGGGTCGAGTGTCGGGCAACCGTGCCAATGAGCAAACGGGACTCGAGAGACGAATGGAAAGTGTGGGGAACTCGCCTGAAGGCTCTCGAATCAAGACGCAGAGGATCAGTTGGTCTCAAAACGTCTACGTAGTACTAACGTCCAGTACAGGCAACTGTACCGAGCTCCGAAGGATAGAGATTAAAGATCCTCAAGAAATCTCGACACCCACCAAGGACCCTCCTTTAAAGCCATGCGGCTCAAGGAGAACGCCTCCTTTCTTTTGCTTCTGCTGACACTCTGCCTTATTTCTGGTGAGTTTCACTTGCATTTAGTCTTTCAGCTACGCCAACATGTCTGAGAAATAAATTGTGAGCCTACTATTTTCATCGGTCGATTGAATAAGTCCGTGTGAATGAAGTATTTCTTGGTAGCTCCATATACCGGGTCTATTGTCGGTGATGAGTCAATTCACGCTGTTTATGAGACGCGTGAAAGGAATCAAGTTATGTTTCGGACGACTGATCCTAGTTTCGAAAGCTATTTATTATGCGAAGCGTAATATAACAGTAGGATCTTTGTATACATAGCAAATATTGGCCGAATAAAACTAAAACTGCCGTTGGTACACACTGCAGTTTGACATGTGTTGCCTAGACGGCTTTTAGTTAAAGGCTTCTTGGAAGCTATCGTGTCTTCCTATTATGGCTGGCACTTGCGCATACAAAACTAATCATCGTTCGTAGCATCAGCCGAAAAGAGAGCGAAAAAAGATGTTGTCGTATAAGGGGACCTTCTCCAACCTCAAAGAGACTTCTCTCAATACATTGTTGACCAGCCACGAGTATATGTATTCGTCTTCGCATTCGCACATGCTTTAACACGATCGTAAAGCAGGCGTGCATAAATTTCAAATCGTACGACTATTCTAAGGAACTGCTCATTGCACATTTCATGGCACGTATTAATCGTCCAGTAACATTGAATACGATTAAACGACCGAGTGTGCTTGAGTTTTCTGCGAATTTATCTGGCTCGCACTAGCATAAGCAGGTTGCATAATTTCATGCTTAATCGCGAACGGTTTATCTCAAACGAAGCTCTGTGCATTACTCCTAATGTTTGCTATTCTAGCATTTTTTCGTCTGATGGATTATGAAAGTCAAGTTTATGTGTAGAAGATCTTGCTTACTGCAATCGAAAATCCAGCTTGGTTTCTTCCATTAATATCAAAGTTATAATTTGCTGATCTCAGGGGAGAAAAGAATTGAGATGGATTTGAGGGCGACGTATCTTCGCTCGACCTAAATACAATACATCGTATCTCCTCCAAGTGACCCTGAGTGACCCCAACTCCGATCGAAGTTCATGCGACTCAAGAAAAGCTTCTTTAAATCATTTTTTTCTTGTTCTCCCATCCTGCTCGGATTCATACTCAATTTCCCTTCCGGGATCAATTCTATTATGCGAATTAACAAATCTTGGGATGCGTCATTGCATAATCTGTTTGCCTGAATTACGATGGAAAAAATTTGCCATTTAATTCAGGAGGCGCCGAAGCAGGATGGAAGTTCTGGAAGAAGAAGGACAAGGAAACAACAGTTGCACCAGAAGTCTCGACGACTGAAGTGACACCAACCCCAAGTGCTGCAACCACAGCGAGAGCAGTTGGTCCACCAACTACTTCCAGGCCTCCGGGTTCTCCGGCAAACGCTGGATCGGCAATTATCGGTGCTGCTAATCCTGGATTAGCCATTGGGGTGGGTGCCACAGGCCAGGATATCCGGAACAATGCACGACCACAAAGACCAAATCCTGGTACTGAAGTTGGACTTGATATAAACCAGCCAAAACCTGGAAGGCCTGGAACTGGTGGTAATACTGGCCAAGGGTACAGAGATTGGGCAGCTGATTTAACAGGAGCTGGAGAACCTGGTAGACAAGCGCCCCGACTGCCTTCGCAAGGACCGGCACTGAGTGGTCCTGGTCCTGCAGGCTCTAATAGTCCTACATCAATCTCTGGTTCTCCCTCGCAACCCCAAGCACCAGGTATCAATTTTTTAAAATTTCGAAAGAAATTTCACAGATAGATTATTCGATTTATTGGCAAATATTGTAAGACACGATGTGATAACTTATCACAGATAAAAATGATTATTTGAATGTATTCCTAGGCACCAGGCCGGCTTCAATCCCTGGAAGTGGACCAGTGCCATCCCTATCTTCGACCGCAGGTTGAGACTCGCGTTAACTATAAAAGAATCCTTTGGAAATCGTATGAAACCAAATCACCCGTCAATTGACTTATTAAAATTGTAGCTCCCAGACCAACCCTAGCACCATTTAGCACTACAGCACGCCCTCAACCATCTAGTCCAGGTGGAAGACCAACACCAGCACCAGTAAATGTTCCATCTCAGCCTCAATCTCCAGGTATATTAATTTTATGTAATACGATACTGATTCAGAATAGTCGGAGATTTACTTTGACTGTACTTTAGGATCGAGACCTTCTTCTCCCGGAAGTCCAACTGGTGGAATATCAAACCCAGGTGAAACATCATTATTTCATTCAAATAAATGTATAAGTAACACAAATTATGAGATGCCAATTATCTTAAAGATTTCCCTCCTCTCGGTCCAAGAACTCCAGGAGGTAATAATCAACCATACAATCAACCTGGAGGAAATGTAAGACCTGGCAGTGTTACGACAGCATCACCAAGACCAGGAAGTCCCAATGATCCTGACAGATCCTGGGCTGATGTTGCGGGTACTGGAAGCAGACCTAACTCGCCTACTCCATCACCGAGGCAACCCAGTTACCCCAGTCAACCAACTCCTGGTACGTTACACGTATGTTAGTTAAACAAAGAAATTTCGATCTTTATTTTATTTAATTTGCATTGTCCAAAGGTCCAACGCAACCGCGACCTGGATCACCGAATCAACCAGGAGCAAACAGACCATCTGCGGGGACAATTGCAGCGGGAGGAGCATTGGCCGGTGCAGCAGGAGCTGCAATTGGTGCTGGAGCAGCAACCGCAAACGGCAAACAATACTCGAGCAATCCAATTTACAGCAAGGGAAATACCATCACGGACGAGGACCTAGAGAAACTAGCGGAGTCTCTCTTTATTAAGGATACAAATAATGCTAACAGCCACATTACCTTAAATCTGCAAAAGAAAACTTCGAGCAGTAGTCCTACTGACGAGGCACCCCAATCGTAAGTCAGCTACAGAATTAATTAACTTTAAACGCTTCCTATCAATTCCAATCATTATGAAATATTTGATTGCAGGTTATTCTCCGTGCATCCGAACGCCTATGAAATACCCACGATTCAGAGAGTTCGTGCAATTTTTGACAACTATCAATTGGATACCCACACCAATGAATACATAAGTCCAGCCCAAAGACAGGAGGAAAGTCTTTTAGTGGACACATTCCTCAGCACTAATGTCATGTCCGCGGCCATGAGATTCCTCGCAGACAAAGGACAAGTGAGAAAGGATTACTACGAGTACAAGGATACTCTTAGGAAGCTCTGGTTCAATCTTTTCTCACGGGGCCAAGGAAAAATTGGAAGCACTGGCTTCGAACATGTATTCATGGCGGAACTGAAGCCTGGTACTTCTAGCCCAGAAGTTCTGGGTCTTCACAATTGGATATACTTTAGTGCGGAGGAAGCCAAGAGGACCGTTGATTATCTCGGATATATAGACAAAGTCGATCTAGGAACGGTGAGTTTATTATTTACTTTACCATTTGGATGGGTTAAAAGATATTCGACTGACTATGGCATTCGTCTTTCAGAAAGCTTCCATTCTCAAGTTGCACGCGAGATTCAACGGGCATGACAAACCAGTGACTACAATGTTTGTCGGTACTTCACCAGAATTGGAGATGGCCCTCTACACCGTCTGCTTCTATGCGAGACCCGACGGAAAGTGCCCAGTTTCTCTTGGTGGCACAAAGTTCAACATTGTCACCTACAAGTTCAAATATCGAGGAAACGATCTTGTTGGGACTGCGTATCCTGAGATTTAGTCTTTCAAAAAAGAAACCTCATGAAAGAGATGTTAGTTAGATGAACAAATTAATTGTAAGACAATGAAGCTTTCAGATAATACTCAATAACTGTGAATCTCTTGCAAATAGGGTTGCAGTGTATAAATAAACCAGATGCTGACAACCTGTCTTCCTTCCTTTTTTACCCCTTTTTCTAATTGATTAAATTTTTATATAACAGAGTTAATGACCTATAACTCATAAATAGTGCGATTTGTTTTTCTTGTACAAACTGCGAACTGCACTCACGCTGGCCCAAATTATTCGCCAGACAAAAAGAATACGACAAGGTAAACAGATAAGTAAGCGCGTGAATCGGTGACTCCAGTTCGATAAGGTTGGCTGATGTCAGTAAGAAGAGATAGAGCAAGATAGAGCAAGATAGGGGGAGGGAGAGAGTGCGGTGCGATAAACAGGCGATGGGCCGCCGATCGTAATGGGGACTGTCAGTTCGGCTCGTGGGTCTCGATAGAGCAAAATCATGTACGCGATACTACGAGCATTCTCGAGGCATCACAAGTTACGATCCTCCGATGGGAATTCCGGATACATTCGGCGCTCGTACCACAGCGACAATGGAGTTTACGGATACAGAACGAAACCCCGGCGACATTTCGAAGGTATTGCCGATTCCGAGGTCTTTCATTTCTCTCCACTTGTTAATATACAATAAATGAGGCATAAAAAGTGCATTCCATTTCAAACACTTCTCACCAAGTAGTACCGTTGTATGTACTCACCACACAATCCAGACGGAATATTTATACTACACTTGAATGGCGATTGCGGTCATGCAAAGGGCGTCGCGAATATTGAACGATATTATACGGCAAGGAATACTCTATGAATTCAAGAATACAATGTGTCGTCACACTAGAACGGTGCACCTGCCGCGGGCACCAAACTGTACGAAAAATAAATACCCGTGTTCAAGTCCGAGCCCGCAGAATAAAGCGCGGGATGAGGAATCAAGTCTGTACTGGCGCTCTACGCCTTCACTGTGCCGCACTGCGTTTCTCGATCCAACAACAAAAATTGTGACCTTGAAACTGCTACAGTCCCGTCAATACTACTTCATCTTCGTAAATATATATAAATTTTATGGTCGACTAAGAAGTGGTTATTGAGATTTATTGTTTAGGACATAAACAACAATATTTCGCCATATTGCGTTATATTATTATAATGAGACAATCCCATTCAATACTTTATTAATGCTTTGTAGTTCATTATATCGAAAAATGGAAAAAATCTGAAGGAGTATCCTCAAGAAATTTGCGAAAAAATGAATTTTGAGCTAGGGCTCTGGAATTTATATCACTTCTTCCTTGATGCAAGAAAACATTCTCTACCAAATTAGAGCCCCAGGAAATGTCGGGAAGTATGGAAAACATGTGAAAAACCACGGAACCTAATTATTCAGGATTGGTTTTCTATGTGTTTTCTATACAATTCCGGCACTTTGACCACTGGATTCATGTTTTCTATCCGTTTTGATACTCAAACAATCGATTTATCAAGCGTTCGTTAAAGTCCGCGAACCTTCGAAAAATCGAAAAATTTTGAAGGGGTATGCCTTAAAAAATTTGCGAAAAAATGAATTTTGAGCTAGGGCTCTGGAATTTATATCACTTCTTCCTTGATGCAAAAAAACATTCTCCACCAAATTGCAGCCCCGGAAAAGGTCGGGAACGTTGGAAAACATGGGAAAAACCGTCGGAATCAGACAAAGTCGATTTTTCAGGAAGCTGTTTCCATGTGTTTTCGGTACAATTCCGGCACTTTGGCCACTGGATTCATGTTTTCTATTCGTTTTGATACTCAAACAATCGATTTATCAAGCGTTCGTCAAAGTCCGAGGACCTTCGAAAAATCGAAAATTTTTGAAGGGGTATGCCTTAAAAAATTTGCGAAAAAATGAATTTTGAGCTAGGGCTCTGGAATTTATATCACTTCTTCCTTGATACAAAAAAACATTCTCCACCAATTTTCAGCCCCGGAAAAGGTCGGGAAGTATGGAAAACATGGGAAAAACCACGGAAGTGAATTATTCAGGATCGGTTTTCCATGTGTTTTCGGTACAATTCCGGCATTTCTGCCACTGGTTTCATGTTTTCTATCCGTTTTGATACTCAAACAATCGATTTATCAAGCGTTCGTCAAAGTCCGAGAACCTTCGAAAAATCGAAAATTTTTGAAGGGGTATGCCTTAAAAAATTTGCGAAAAAATGAATTTTGAGCTAGGGCTCTAGAATTTATATCACTTCTTCCTTGATGCAAAAAAACATTCGCTACCAAATTTCAGCCCCGCAAAAGGTCGGGAAGGTTGGAAAACATGGGAAAAACCACGGAAGTGAATTATTCAGAATCGGTTTTCCATGTGTTTTCGGTACAATTCCGGCACTTTGGCCACTGGATTCATGTTTTCTATCCGTTTTGATACTTAAACAATCGATTTATCAAGCGTTCGTCAAAGTCCGAGAACCTTCGAAAAATCGAAATTTTTTGAAGGGGTATGCCTTAAAAAATTTGCGAAAAAATGAATTTTGAGCTAGAGCTCTGGAATTTATATCACTTCTTCCTTGATGCAAGAAAACATTCTCCACCAAATTGCAGCCCCGGAAAAGGTCGGGAAGGTTGGAAAACATGGGAAAAACCGCCTAAATTAAGACAACTCGAATATTCAGGAATCTCTCTCCTCGTGTTTTCGATACAATTCCGGCATTTCTGCCACTGGTTTCATGTTTTCCAACCGTTTTGATAGTTAAACAATCAATTTATCAAGCGTTCGGAAAAGCCCGAAAAGTTTCTAAAAGTCGAAGGGTTAAAAAATAATTTTTTAAAAATATGCTTTTATGTCATAGTAAAATATAGTACACTAAAATATTGCAACATCTCCCCATCACCAGTACCGTGACAAATGGACAGGAAGATGAGTCAGTACAAAAGCATACAAGAATATAAGAAGTGGTTGAATAGCCGGCACAATTGCCCGTGAATCACTCAAAAACAAAAGGTCGCGTACCTCGGTAACTCGGTGATGATTTGGCCTTTGATCTAATTAGGCGGTGCTTTAAAACATCAGGAATCATACAGGCTAACACTCCAGAAACACCACACAGCATAAAGGCATATGAAAATTGTCGACGCACTTCGATACTCTAACCACGGCACTATCGGCAGTTTTAACTTTCGAGAAGATCGAGTAGATCCGCGTTCCCTAAAGCGACTGGTGCGGCGTCACATGTCACTGCACGTCACATCACGCCGGTAGAGCGCTGCCCTATACACGCGCGCCATATTTGAATACACAGCCCTTCTCCCTTCTCGATTTTTTTACTTGATACATCACGATATTTAGCTATGCGTATAAATACATATATCATCACGAAGTAAATAAAAGAATAATGCTCGCTACAAGATTTCATGTTGCGATAATGAACAACGATAATGAGGACGAGTACGCAATATGTAGAATTATCGCTATCATTGAACCCGCACTCTAATTTTGGAGAAATTTATAAGCCTCCCTGCTATTGAACTGTTTGTCTTCTTTTTTCTAATAAATGTCTCATCCAAAGTCTACTCTCCGTCTTTCAGTGGCCAAAAAAGACTTGGAGATGCAATCTAGATACAGCAATTTCTTCAGACTAGTCTCAGCTTACAGAGACCTGGGTCACAAGCAAGCGGTTGTAAATCCGATAGCTAGAAGTGCTCCCGAGATTTTGAAAGAACTTGATCCCATGAGATTTGGATTAAGTGTAACCGATAGGGTGATGTTTCGGGGAATTTTGACGACAGATGAGGCCGAAGGTACCGTAGCAGATGCTTTGAAAATTCTGAATTCCACATACTGTGGTCCAATAGGAGTGGAATTCTCTTTTCTGGAGGTAATAAGGTGCTCTATTTCAAGAAAAGGTTCAAACATTCTTACGTATGCCTTGCGTTTCTTTGTAGAAGATGTACTTAAGATGTGCTCCTGATATGTATTACTCTCTACACAGACCGAAGAAGAGCGAGAATGGTTCGCTACGGCCGTCGAAGAAGGTGTGCCTGAACCTTTGACGAGCGAAACACAAAGGGCAATTGCTAAGGAGATGCTGAAAAGTCAGGCTTTTGATAATTTCTTGGCCATTAAATTCGTCAGCCTTAAAAGATACGGTGGCGAAGGTGCGGAAAGCATGATGGCATTCTTCCACGAGTTATTCAAGCTTTCCACGTCGGGTAACAACAAATCAAATGCACCAACGCTAATTATAACATTATAAACATACAGTAGACTGATGCTAGTGATTTGGTTACAGTTGATTTGGAAGATTTAGTTATTTGTATGCCACATCGGGGACGCCTGAACTTTCTTACTGGGATGCTGAATTTCCCACCAGAAAAACTTTTCCGTAAGCTCCGTGGTCTCTCGGAATTTCCCGATGATGCAAAGGCTACTGGCGATGTGATTAGTCATCTTGTGTCGTCCACTGATCTTGATATTGATGGGAAAGATATTCATATTACGATGCTGCGAAATCCATCGCATCTGGAGGCTGTTAACCCAGTGTCGATGGGAAAGACTCGTGGTATTATGCAAGATATCAAGGACGGAGCTTATAGCGATAATGAGAACGTACAGTGGGGTGATAAAGTATTAAACGTGCAAGTAAGAATCTTGCTAAAAGACTGTAGAATAAAAATCGATTCCCAATAATTGAATCTAAAACTCCTTCGCGAATACAGGTACATGGCGATGCAGCTTATACCGGCCAAGGTGTGAACCAAGAATGCTTGGAATTATCCGCCGTTCCACATTTTGAAATAGGAGGAACAATACATTTGGTAGTAAATAATCAAGTCGGTTTTACGACCCCGGGGGTCAGAGGACGATCTTCCAGATATTGTACAGATTTAGCTAAAATAATCTCGGCACCTATTATTCATGTTAACGGTGACGAGCCAGAGGTACGGACTACATAACATTATCCGCTTCAATACAAGATTTGAAATTGCGAACATTAATTATAGATGGTTGTCAGGGCTACCAGGATGGCATTTAACTATCAAAGAAAGTTCCGAAAGGATGTCTTCGTGGATCTGAATTGTTTCAGACGATGGGGTCACAATGAACTCGATGAACCACTCTTTACGAATCCGCTCACCTACAAGATTATACACAATCGTCCGTAAGTATTTCAGATAATCCTTCTATCTCAACCAAAGTCAATGTCTACTTTGTCATCATCTAGATCTATACCAGATCGATATTTGAACATGTTATCGAAAACGGACGTTCTCTCCGCGGAAGAAGCAAACAATATTGTTAACAAGCATAGTGCCTGGTTGAACCAGGCTTTAAAAGAAGTGGACATTTATGTGCCAGAACCAACGTACTTCACTGGACGATGGAGTGAAATAAAACAGGCAGAACCAAGTGTCTCACACTGGGATACTGGGGTTGATTTAACACTGTTGCAATTAATAGCTGAAAAGAGCGTTCGCATAGAGGATGGCTCGGTAGATACACGTCACTCCCCTGCTTCTTGGCGCTAAGAACTTATCTGAGAAAGAAAGTATTAATATTTCTTTTGACCGTTAGATTATACACCCAACTTTAATAAAGGGTCATGTTCAATCCCGATTGAAGAAAATTGCAAATGGCAATGAACTCGACTGGGCCAGTGCCGAAGCATTAGCAATTGGAACGTTGTTATACCAAGGATACAACGTCAGGATAAGTGGGCAAGATATAGGACGCGGAACGTTTTCACACCGTCACGCAATGCTTGTCGATCAATCTACTGGAGGTACGTAATTACCATCCAGTCCGTTTAATGTACTTCCTTTTGATTCCCTTATTAATAATCAATCTGCGTCAACTGGCAGACATGCACATTCCCCTGAACCATATAGTAGAAGGTCAAACGGGGCAATTAGAACTTGCCAACAGTATATTATCAGAGGAGGCAGTCCTTGGCTATGAATATGGCATTAGTATAACGACACCGACGACTCTTACTATCTGGGAGGCCCAATTCGGAGACTTCTTCAACGGGGCTCAAATAATCATTGACACATTCATAAGTAGTGGCGAAGCGAAGTGGATGTTAAGCAGCGGGCTAACTATGCTTTTGCCACATGGGTACGATGGTGCTGGGCCAGAACATAGTTCTTGCAGACTAGAAAGATTTTTACAATTAACCGACAGTAAGGAGGACAAACCGGACGGGGACGACGTTAATATGCAAATTGTTAATCCTACTACGCCTGCACAATACTTCCACTTATTAAGGAGACAAGTAATATTGATGAAATTCTATTTACATTAATTCAATATGGAGAATGCCAATATATTTTGTCCACCTTTTCTAGATGGTGAGGAACTTCCGAAAACCCCTTGTAATAGTTGCACCCAAAGTTCTGCTCAGGCATACTGCTGCGACGTCGCCGCTCACAGATATGGAGCCACGTACTGGCTTTAAGAATGTAATAGGTAAACAATGTGAAAATTGATTTTCAGTCAGTCACGTACTAGGAGAAGAATAATTGATTTATGTTCAGGGGATGATAAGGTGGACCCGCTTACTGTAAATAAAGTGATTCTTGTAAGTGGGAAACATTACTATGGCCTTGACAATCATAGAGATAGCGCAGGTGAAAAGAACGTGGCTATTGTCAGAGTTGAAAGTCTTTGCCCTTTCCCTGTGCACGATCTACTTGAGGAGCTCACGAAATACAAGAACGCTAAAAGATTCATTTGGAGTCAAGAAGAACCACAGAATATGGGCGCCTGGAGTTTTGTAAAACCACGATTCGAAAACTTATGTGGACGATCGGTAAGTGAATGTAGTTTCAATTTATCGTATGCAATATATCTGTTGAGATAAAATGGTAAAAATGGTTAAATCTAGATCAAATACTCGGGGCGTGAAAGTATGGCAGCACCTGCTGTTGGCGAGGGTCAAGTACATCAAAGAGAAGCTCAAGAAGTAATTGTTAAACCATTTTCTATGAAATGATTTTCACGTCATTTTTTAAAAATATAAGAAGTAGATGATTAGATCTCTTCTATTTATACATGTGGTTGAATGATTATTATTTCATTTATACATATCCATAACGTCACCACTTCGCTGTACCACCCTTGTTACTTCATAATATACATTGTAAATGAAGAAATAAATTATGTACATCTTAATAATTTCTAAACTGGACATACTTTGATTCACTACTAAACTCAACCGTTAGATCACAAAAGTATTCCACTTCAATTTCATACAATGATAGGACATTGAATTATTGAATTCTATCAAAAATAAATTTAAGTATAATGTTTTTTCTTATTGTACGTCTGTCTCCGCTAAGATGGGAAATATTTTACGATAAATATTATAGAGTCAGAAATTAGAAGGTTCAGTTAAACTATTTACCAATAGGTTTAGTCACCTTTACAAAGATGATTTTAAAACACATTATGTTCCACCTCCACTCTCCTCAGCTGCCAATCGTTCATGCTCTTTTTTTATAAGACTCCTTAGCTCATCCTGCACAAAAGTATATGACATGATTCATAAACCCGTTCTAAAATTAACAGTAGTAAATTATATCACACTTACACCCCAGCCCAGTTTATCCGCAAGAAGCTGACTACCAGTATCGCAATCACCCAACCAAGCTACATCGCGTCCACCATGGGAACTCTGTGCATCGAAAACTAGTCCATGTCGCATTCCCAATAGCCTCATTATCCTATTTTCCATTCCAACTTTTTCTTTGTTAATAAGAAGCCGAGGACAATTTGATCGAACCCTAAGTAGAAAAGACCATTAAAACGATTAAAGAACGATTAAAAGAAAAGACCAGTTAAAAGTCTTATGCAATTAAATGTTCCTTGTATTAATTCGTCATACCTATCGACCAAGGATGCAAAAGGTTGGACTGCAAGACTAGAACCCATTATAATTAAAAGGTCAGCTTGCTCAAAGTCATTATCAGAAAGGTGATGAAAACGATCGGGTAACATTTCACCAAAAAATACGATATCAGGCTTAACAACACCTTCTTCGCATTCCTCACATTTTGGGACCGTACCTTCTATGATCTTTTCTACAATATAGATGGATCTTAATATAACCATAAAGTTTTACCAGAATCCCTGGTAAAATGCACATGTTGACAAATGCAATGTTCATTTGAAGCTTACTCTTCATCCAGGGCAGAGTATACGGTGCTCTACATTCCAAACACCTTCCAGTGTGGAAAGTTCCATGAGCTTCCACTAATTTTTCTTGTGGTAGACCAGCTATCCTCTCCAAAGTATCTATATTTTGTGTATAATGCCTGAGCAGCATGCCTTTCTCTGACAACAGTCTAATAAAGTAATGGCATGGTGTTGGTTTGTAACCTTCAGGTAACAATTCCTTCGCGAGCGCAAAGAATGGTTCAGGATTGTGATGGAAATAATCTAGTTGAAATATAGCTTGAGGATATGGCAAATTATATTTATCTAACTTGTTGTAAATTCCACTGTTTGGTGACCGGAAATCTGGGATTCCGGCAGCTGGAAGATATAATAAAAATCTTGATTATTTCCACATAAGTATAACATATTTCTTGTTAGTAACTTACATGTTGATATGCCAGCACCAGCCATTGTAATAATCTTTGGGTTTTCGTGACTCTTTATATACTCTACTATTCCATCCATTGTAAGATCACTGAGGAGATTTTGTGCATTTCCATCTTCGGGTGTTCCAAAGATTTTCAATTTTTGCATCAAATACTTTCTTATGTTCACCATCTCTGGATCTTCCGCTTCAGCTTGATCTGTAGACGAGTGACTAGCACCTTCATCCGGGGCACTTTCTGCTCCTGAACAAGAGATTTATCACATATAAGAGTACACCTGCTTCTCCATTTACATCCAAATTACAATTTTTTGTGTCGAAAATATTCCCAGATCTTCAACCTCAATAGAATCTATTCACCGGGGTAATTTAGTTAAGAACTGTAATCCAATTGATTAATATTCCCGTGTGCGATAGGTAACCTCCGTGCAAATACGAGTTCTTCATCCATGTCTGTATCGGAAGATGCATGGTAATAATAGAAATAATTAATAAATTGATCGAGCTGCATACACTAAATAACGAACTTAATAATTAAGTGGTTTAACACCGAATCAGATAATAAATCAGATATGAAGGAATCACCACTCAACAAGCGATATAGCCTCGCAGCAAACAGGCTAATACTATTTATGTAGATAAAAAGAATAATCCTTTACGAGTATTAAATCACAAGATGTTTGCGGGTCATAGATATACATTCTGGAATAAGGATTGCACAAATCGTTGTCACATTACCCCTTTCTTTTTCATCCTTCCGCTCCTCCATATCGTTCTATTGTTTTTACGCTTGTTTGTACTCTTCGTGATTTGCTCTATTTAGACGCACATTCCACACAAATTTGTCGCGGATGTGTTTGCAGAAATTTATGTTTATATATTCGCTTGCACTTCGCGACTTTGAAACCTTCTCGTGTGTATGTTACAACCCCGACTTCAATATGCTCTTTGATGCACTTTGGTGTAGTAGTGTGCGTCACAAAAACTCGTGGTACTACGAACAATCGATCATGATATCAATGACATTCTATCTTTATTCGAATTTTCATCTTTTCTAATCAGCTCGGTTTCGCGAAAGTGACAAAAAACTTTTAATTCTTTAATGCAGACTGATGTAGACCATGGAGACCAATGCAGACAGTGGCTTTAAAGTGAAACCGGAAGTCCGCGAATCGGATGTAGTAATTTGAACTTTAAACAATAAATCGCTAATCCAATATCTGGCCCAATAAGAGGCCATGTCAGCAGAGATAAATGATACATGGATCATGATTGGCAATGAATTGATATGCGAGTCCCAATTGGGCACTAACTGCGCGCCCAAAAGTTATCCTCGGTAGAATCCACGTAGAATCACGAATCGCCCCGTAATTGTTGGTGAATCTTTCATTAAACGCGCATCTTCTACTCCTTGCTGTGTTTGAACATTTTAATTAAACCATCCCCACGAGTATTTCTTCGCGTCGCATTACGTTGTTTAGAATATAATGACAAGTGTATTCAAAAGGTCCGAACACGTTTGAGCCGCAAGCCTACAACCTTTCGTTGTATCGATCGGTGACAGTTGGCGCGCGATTTATATTTGATACTTGTCAAATACTTGAAAGTGTTTGGAAAGTGCTCGAGGATCGCCAAGGGTGAGTGATTGACACTTTGAATGAAAACAGTAGAAACATTTATTTGGACCTGAGAAATGTACAAAACAACAAATCTGCAACTGGCAATGCAGCCTTGCCACAATAGAACTTATTAGTGGCTTTTCTTTTGAGAGTCACTCTTTCCTAATATTTTACTCCTCTGAGTAAACATGTGAAGGTACAGGTGTGGGAAAACTGAAAGAGAAATATTTGATTTATAGTTACGTGATGATAAAGTTAGACTTCCTAGACAGATGACTTACTGGGAATGTACGATAGCATTACTACGATAAGGAGATAGTAGTAGCTAAATGTAAAGTTCCAAGAGTTGGGCATTGTATAGCTATATGCATCTGGATGAGACTTAGCATACATAGCTGCAGCATAGATGCATAATAGTTCACCCGTTATACCAATGGGATACAGAGCAATAAATAATGTGTATCTAAATCAAATAATGTGCTATTAGTATCAACGATTGTAAAAAAATCATATTATTGTGTCCGGGAAAACTTTCTGGACTCCATACCTAAGCCACACGAGTATATGTGGCACAAAGCCAATCAGATTCATAAAGTAGTATGAATATCTGATGATTTCTGTGAAAGACCATGCTATCAAGCACAATGGTAATCCGATTGATGATGCAGCGTAACTATCTGGACTTGCAAGTAGTACACCACAGACTACTAACACTCTACTTGCTACTTGAAAGGCAGTTATAATTGGGTTTGAAGGTACCAAGCCAGTAGCAGCATGAACAACCTGAGTTGAAAAATATGTGTTATTCCTGTCTTAGCATAGTGTTCTATCAGAGACAGAAAATCTTGGTTCATACTTCCAATATAGCAGCATTTTGGAAGATCATTAACAATAACTTCTCACTTTGCCACAATTGGCCTTCCACCGTGGAAGTGAAGTCATGTCGTACAAGTTTACACAGTACATAGGACCACCTGAAGTAAATGCAATCGATTAATTCAGTATTCTTGATGAGAAACTGTCATTAGCATATATAAGTATGCAGTAGGTTTTGCCACATCTTGTATGTAGAAATAAGGTTGGTCATTTTGTCATAAATGAGAACACGTAATGTTGACAAAAAATAATAATTTCATTAGGAAATAAATGTTACACGTAAATGGAATTCGATATCGAAGTGGTATACTCAAAGTAGGTTAAGAGAAAACACTCGAAAGGAATTACGATGTTGATGATTGGAAAAACATTTTGATTCGCGATATTTACCCCAAAACTTGCACGAGATTATATGTCCTCAAGTAGAGTAAACTGAGAAAGCTAGGCTTCCGTGATTTCGTAGTTTTGCCTGCCATAATCGAGCACTAGGTATTAGTGGAGCCGACGTTGGAACATTAACTGTAATGACGATATCACGAGTCGGAGTTCAACTGGCAAGTGAGAAAAGGAGCCTCTGTCTCGACAGGCTAGCATACGTGGTCAACGTGTAGTCAGCAAGTAAACGAATTCAGTTTTCATTCACGTACACACGGACAGGTCTTTTCGTTTCGTCAAGATAGGTAGCACACACGTGTAGTCAACCAATCGTACTCAGTTTTGGTGCTTGACCTTTTTCCATCCTCATTTCTGGAGTTCAGCAGGTCGCTATTGAGTAGATTCTCAGGTAAAGTAAAGTGAAAGACGGAATGCGTTGCATAGGCACAATGTTAAATACTCTGAATAAGATATGAGGTGCGACCGGTCGCTCGTCATGTCGTTTAAGAATGGAAGCTCTTAATATCTAACCACTAATTAACCGAAAGTCTCCCAGTTATTTACGTTAATCACATGTCTATGGAGAAGTACATAATTTTAAATAAAACATATATTAAAACATTATAGAGATTATTTGTTAAATTAATATTATTTCCAACAATTTGTTGGATATATTTATTATTTTAGCGAACGCAGTTGTTCTTTGGTATATAGTTTTTACAGTATCGTGACGAAGAGTAATACAAAAAATTGTTTATTGATAGATATTGCGTCAACTTACTTACTTTACATACTGACCTTCGGTATCGACAACTGTATTGCTATAAATATGTGGCAGAAATCACAGTGCAGAAACGTTGTATCATGTAGTTCGCAGATAACGCAATTAATACACGATATAGTTTGGATAACTTTCACCAGGATTCAATATAATAATCTAGGATACTAATAGGAGTGGAGTGGTTGTCGCACTAATAATGCAGCGGGAAGGGGTATTCAAGTTGTTCGGGAATCTAAAGAAAGCCTGGGACCAGGGAAACCATCGATTGATTCGAAATAGTATCTTTGTTTATGGTGAGGATGTTGCCGCGGCGAGGAACAACAGATTGCCGATTGTCGCATTGGAATCAACGATTATAACGCATGGCATGCCTTATCCGAACAATTTGCATACGGCCATCCGAGTCGAGGACGCAGTGCGAAAGAAAGTTCGTAGTCTCTTATATCGGCCGTTGAGAACTTTATGAAATTCTATCCAGAAATGAAGTAGATTTATACATGATCCTTTGCTTATGACTTTCAGGGTGCAGTGCCGGCAACAATCGGCATTTTAAATGGGCAAGTACATGTCGGCTTGTCTCATGAACAATTGGAAGTACTCTCGAAGGCTGACCCTCTAAGAACTATGAAATGTTCACGACGCGATCTCTCTCTAATTATATCGGAAAAATTGAATGGGGGCACGACGGTCAGTGCTACAATGTTGCTGGCTAATCTAGCAAATATACAAATAATGGCAACTGGGGGCATCGGCGGCGTACATAGAGGTGCTGAATTAACTTTTGATGTTAGCACCGATCTAATAGAGTTGGGTAAAACACGCGTAGCTGTCGTTTGTTCCGGTGTCAAATCCATTCTGGACATACCCAAAACCCTGGAGTATCTGGTTAGTAAATGTAGCGTAATAAATGTTTATCAAGTATACGTCATTCTATAACCATTTGTATGCTATGTTTCTTGTCTCAGGAAACGCAAGGCGTCCCCGTCATTAAAATCGGCGAGACCGATGCGTTTCCCGCGTTTTATTGCGCTGAGACATATGACAAAATTAAAGCACCCTATAGAATTTCTACTTCTAAAGCTGCCGCGAGTATTATAAAAACCCAGACGGAATTAGGGTTGAAAACTGGTATACTATTCGCGGTACCGATACCCCCGGAATTTGCGCTCGATCCAAATGAAATGGAAGATGCTATATCTAAAGCTTTAGAAAGGGCAAAATCCAAGTGTATAACTGGCAAGGCTGTCACGCCGTTTCTATTGAAAGAACTTAATGAACTTACGACAGGGCTCTCCCTCCAAGCAAGTTAGTATATATATACATACTTCACCACGTGAGACATATTGCAAACTAAACATTGTCAATGGGTATTCCGGTTTGTATCGAATTTTTAGACATTGCGTTAATAGAGAATAATGCTGGTGTTGCGGCTGAAATCGCAGTGGACCTGGTCGAAGAGAATGCATCGCTTTCTGGGTGTGAAAAGTCCGAATGCGTCCTGTCTACAAATAGGAATCCTGTAAGTAAATACATGAAAAGCAGTAAGTAGAAGACTAATTAATTGAGGACGCTTGATGCAGGTGGTAGTAGGTGGCGCCATAATGGATACCACCCTGCAGGTAACGGATGAGGAGTTCACGGTGAGTAAAAGACATGATTATACTAAATAACCAATTTTCCTTGTATTCATATTTCATAGTTATTGTAGAACGTGTAACAGTATTTACATACAATTACGACCACAGAGGCTTTATTTATGTACACTTAAGAATATCGAGTAACATGAACTCATAGTATAGTATGGGGAAGAGTGAGACGGTATACATGTAGTAGCTAGTAAAAATTCAACCGAAAGTTAGAATAAATTGCGAGAATTACATGATTAGTCTTGGAGTGACAATGAAATATCTACCGATGGTATCGGACGAATCACGAATAAGCATTACAGTCTCAAACGGCAGAAGATGAGAAGGAATGTGACAGAAATCGATACTTGCACGAATGATTGATGTATGATAATTCTGGTGAAAGACGAGATAAGCGAGTTTCGTTGTGCACGATCATATGGAATTAAGAAAATAACGAACATACTCTTGATCGGTTACACTGTTTCCCATACTCGGCTACAGTAGTCCTAGCGAGTTAATCTCGTACGACGTAAGTACCATATCTAACCATCTGAGATACAGTAAATCGGGTGTTTAAGCAGGCACTATTCCAAGCTCCCTCACTCCCATCCTCTCGAATATACATGTTACGTTTACGTGTATCAATCAGTTATAAATTTCAACACACGCTCGAACTCTCTTAAAGCCGTCCTCAATAAATGGGATCGTATAGTTATTCGACAGTATATAATCCGAGTAAAGTACAGAGATACAAACGTCACGGCTTTTACCATTTGATAGTACATAGTATACAACGTGAGGATTCAATAGCTAGGGTAGAAGGAACGATGAGAAACGTAGGTGGGGTATCATGTCGTCTGGGTCAGGCAAAAGTTGCGACAGCTTATTTTCCTATTTAAAAAGATAACAGATGGATCTTCACTTCTGGGCGGTCTTTCCAGTAACATAGTTGCCGTCTAATTGTAAGTAGTTGATTCAAAAATCAGTTATTATCTAGCTGTCTCGTTACATAGCCCTCCATTATTATATACATTTAGTGGCGGAGGCTGTGTGTCTGCGAGGTGTAAGCTTCTGATATTATTATTAGCTTATTACATTCAACAATAATTCGATGGCCTGGTTAAGAAAGAACCTGTTACGATTGCTCGCGTTACCATATCATCATGGGACGATGTCGTGCCTTGAATGCGGATCATTGAAAACGCACGCCCTTCAACGCCTCATCGAAATGAACACGCGCGACTTACGGGAAAATGCGTACAGCAAGAAACATTTTATCCACTAATAGTTCAGCGATGACTACGTGTTAACGTTTGACACTAATAATACCCTGTTTTCCAGACCGATATAATTACGAGAAGCGAAACGATGCAATTTCGCGTGTAGAACGAACGAAAGCATTTAACTCGCGCATAGGTGGGTACGTAAGGGTCAATGTTCTTCCTAGTTGCGAAATGAACGCTAGCTTCCTCTCCTTCTATATCAACAGACAACGAATCTTCCTCGGCTTTTTCTTAAACAGACGATCGACACTTTGTGTGTGTGTAGTATCTCTACCATACACCGCTATATACACTCTACTAGTCACGTGTGTCCTTTATCTTTGCATTCATAAATGTATAACCCTAAGATTCGATTAGTCTTAACTAGGAAGCCAATTACTTTGAATATCCTGGTTATACTCAGTGTCTCTATACCTTACAGCACAAATCAATACGAGCTACTCGTTGCTACACATACTCTTTATGTCATTTATATCAAAAGAACTAGGAATTTTATAGTCGTGTCACACTTATGTGACCGCGAGACTTTCTCGCATCACTTAGCGTGTGCTCCCTCGTGTACATATTTCTCCTATTATGAGTAGCTCTTGAAAACGGATTTATAGTCCTTTTGTTTCGTGGTGGTAGTGGTGATTGGTAGGGGGAGGGGGCAGGGGGCAGGGGAGGGGGATGAATTTGGCAGTAAGTAGTATCTCACAATATTCTCCCGTAACTATCGTCTCTAGAAATTATTGTATTCCCCGTGTCTTTTGTGCTGAACTAACTAGTACGCGATGATACGAAATGCTCGATGATGAGATTGAGGAAAGGGCTAGAAGAAAGAAACGTAACGCATTGGTTGTTGGGCGGTAAGAGAATTTAGTTCTCCGTCGCTACCATGTAATCCCAATCGAGTCATCCCTTTCGCGTATGCTCCTCCCTCCTGATCTCTCGCTCTTTACGATCTAGATATATCTAGCAAGTGTGAAGCAATTCGACAGCCTACTACAAGTACTCCTTGTAAAAATGTAGAAACAACGTGTCTCCCTATCATCGTTTGATGAGTAGTGGCGGTGAGAATACTTTGCGCTGGTTAGATTCCAATCTGGACTGGAAGAAGAGAATTGCCTTTAACAAAGGCGGTCCAAGGACCTACGTAAGTGCTCTATATATACCCTATAGAGAAACTCGAATGAGACTCGTAACTCGACATTAGGTACTGATGATGTATACTATTCATCAACGATAGTTACAACCAACTGTGACATACTACTCGCGTGACTCATATGCCAGTTACGTAAAAATCGGTATACCACGGGTTGTGGGATATCAAGAACGCACACGGTATACATAAACTTATATCTCATTGGCTCATCCTCGGAAAAACACATATGAGAACTTACGGCTAAAACGAAATCTGCGAAAGTAAGGGATTTGATCGACCGTGTGAGGACGGAAAGATTTGTATTAAGGAATATGGAGAACGCGTGGAGAGTGAGTTTAAGGATCCCGGAGGCAATGTAACTACCTCTCACCTTTGTATGTACTGACTCGCCTGACACTGTTTCTCCTCCTGGCCTTCTGTATTTTTGCGTGTATTTTTTTTTTGTCACCTCTTGCCTCGCGTTTCCGCTGTTGTGTTCTGGCCTCTCCTCTGCCGTTATTAGGCGCCGAGTACTTGTACTTTGTCATTGTCACCCACCCTGCCAATGATCCGCTTTGTCTTCCAGGCACACTTTGAACTGGGTCCTATCCTTGGACTCCACGACTCTCTATCTCTATTCACGCCAGTCTCACGGAAACCGTACGACCCCTCAGAATAATCACCTTCCACGGAACGCCCGATGCTTCTGCATAATGAAGTAAATCATAGCGACCACAAAGTTAATAACGTAACCGCATAACTGTAATGGTAAATTGAGATGGATAATCAACTATGATACATGTGGCGTACGTAGAGAGATTGTGGATACTACTGTTTCCAAAGAACCAATGGAGGTTGGTTATTCTGTGAAAGCTATGTCTGTAAAATACTGGTTTGCGTGAGACTACTTCGTTTTCCGTAAGTTTCGAGTCCTGAAGTACATAACTACAAGCGACATCCCAAGGAACTACAGTTTAAAAAATGAGGATGCACTTAGAACTGTATATATTTTGATTTGGTCATTCGTTATGTTTAATTCGCCGCGGCGTCGATACGTCAAGTTTGAACGTATCCACTTGAACGGTTTTAGAGCGTACTTTGGTCTTGGAGTTTAGCTAACACTCGTCGCTCAGCAGTCTTCCTGGTTGCCGCGTTCCCAATCAAAGGACCTCGGAAATCCATGCTCTCATTCTACCATCCCTTTCTCATTTCTTTAGTTTTTGGCAAGAACTTGAATGTGTACATCAAGCGGCTTTTTTAGGTCTTCCGGGGGAAAGTAAAGGTTGAGGTATTAATAAGACGAAGTATGCTTTCCAAGCGTTCTCGAGATGAAATCGTTTCTTTCTTTATAGTCGAATGTTCTTCTAAGCTATTGCGAAACTAAAGGCTAACCGAGTCAAGCGGAGGTTACTTGGTCTCATTGTCAGATTGGACTCGTGTGAGAATGCTAGTTGATCGCATTCGAAACTTTTTCATTTAACGATTTCCACTCTAGCTTCGTAACATTAGCCTTAAGTTAGGCGAGTCCTTAACTTATCTACGATCGAGCCTCTCCTTTCGGCGAGATCAATACCCGCCGCTGCTTCTTATCTCTAGGTGGAACATGAGCCGCACGCTTCTCGCCAACAGCAGGCACGAGCACTACGGGTTCTACATACTTACACGCTCACTCCCCCATCCTCAGCTAGCCCTGTCCTTGTCCTGTCTTGTCCTGTCTTGTCTTGTCTTGTCCTCTGCACTGCACTACTGCCTTCACAGATACGGGAGAGAGAAAAAGATCGTAGGGGCAGAAACTGCTGTATCCGACTAGGTTTCTAATTGGACACAGATATTCGGAACACGTTTCAGTAGATGCTTCGGTGAACGATACTTTTAGAACACACGGTCGTATCCTGGTTATCCAGCGATTATCACCTCTGTCGATATAGTCTCTATGATAGTGTTATTCTAATATTACGCTCTAGATCAGACACACTCGCGATGTATCTATGTACTTCTAAGTCCGATGAGAGTAGATTCACTATTATCCTCCTCGACATCTAGATCGAGATGTCAACCGAAAAAAGTGCACTCTAACTTGATTTCCGATAAATCACTTACTACTGTGCCCCGAATTCAGTACACTCAATTGTCCAGTAACGTAAGATGCTGCTTGTAAGAATTGCGGTGAAAACAGGGCTCATCTGTGACTCCTCTTGATTCCGTGAAGTATACCCCGGTGAGCAGAGGATAGAATTCGTCCGGTTCGTTGAGAGATCCTGTGATTGACGGGAGATCGGACATTCTTCATGGTAAGGCGTCTCTCTTTCCGGTCCCGTTTCCGTGCAAGTAATGGTAGCTCTAATGGAGAGAAGCATTTTTGGAAGGATAAGCGGTATGACAGTAGATACTGTCCAGTTGGACGATTAACAAGCTCGGCGGCTCTCAGCAGTCCGCTACTTAATATCATCCAGCATCCTGTGGCGCTCGTCGTACCATCCAGTCATCGTGATTCTCTCTCGCTTTCGCTCTCTCTCTTTCGCGCGCGCTCTCTCTCTCGCTCGCTCTCTCTCTCTTTCACTCTCTCTCTTTCGCTCTCCCCCCCTCTCTCTCTCTCGTTCTCTCTCCGGCTCTCTTGTTCTGTTTGTCTTTTTTAGATTTCAGGCGTGTTTCAAGCCCGTGACTTGTTCTCTCTTAAAAAAGAAACGGTAATACCTAGAAAGGACATATATCCGTGTGTGTAGGTGCGCATCTATGTACAGGTGGGAAATGCAGTGAAAAGTAGGATGTACATGCGATTTAATACGCCTCGCAATAAGAGATGGTCTGTGATAATTCGTGCGGTTAAGAATGGAGAAAGTTAACAATAGTTCAATTTACTTCAGTTCCAAGTGATTTTGAGAAATACACGAACTGAACTTGTGGTAAGTGGATTGACGATACACAGGAAGTAGGGTAGGAGAGAGTGCTCGACGTGATTCCAATAAGGAGAAGGCCAAAGCAATATCCGCGTAATAAGTTTCTCATATCTCGCCGCCGCTCCTTTTTAATTTTAATCCGAGGACACCCTTTTTCGACCGCATACCAGTTGGCCACCCACCACCACTGTACGAACCCAATTTAATTGGATCTCTCGCGATCGGAAGGGCTTGAAGAGTTCCGACTAACTTTCTATAATATTTCTCGGCTTAAATGGCAAGTTTAAAAAGCTACATAGCGGGAAAGCACCTTTTAGAAATTAAATCTGATGGAACTATATTGTTGCACCCAGGTGTACCAACTGCTCCCGTTATTGCGCCCAGTTTTCGTACTATAGCGCGAGATCGTGTATTATTTTCACGTTAGGCAAATTCCGACGAGAAATTTATTTCTAGCAGCAGCCTGCCATACCCTGTCCCGTCGCTCTTAGCACAAATACCAAAAATATTGGACTTTAAATCGCACGGACTTCATATAAAGTGATACGAGTTATCTATTCTTATATATCTGCCAAGTAGGAGGTCAAAAAATCTTTGGCATGAATGAAAGAAATTTTGTGTTTCGTACTGCCCGGGCACACAAGTTTCCGAGTAAAAAAAGAATTTTAAAGAAAACATCAAAATGCAGGAAACTGTTCTAACTGGCTCTCGGAGATAGAGAAAAAAATATGCATTCAGAAGTCAGAAGTGCAGCCGGCTTCTTAAGCAAAAAGAAAAGGACTTGAAAATACAGCTTTTCAACAAGACGAGCGAATATTATTTTCTAGAGCGTATATGATACGCGATGTTTCTAAAATCCGAAAGTGGAGTAGAATTGAGAAGGGAGGGTGAGTGCGTAAATGTGGAATTCATGAATTTTAGAATGGAGAAAAAAGAGGAAAAGTAGCTTACTTATAGATGGTGATCTCGGCGGGCCGGTTACTCCTGTAGAGGAAGTGATTCGAGGTGTTTCGCCACCACTTCCATAGTCAGGTCCGCCTGCCCTGACTTCCTGCTGTTATCCCCGTCGCCGGACTGCCACCGTTTGAAAGCAGTAACCTTCGATTGAACTCCCGCATCTCATAATTATTGTTGCCGTTGCTCTTCTCGCGCGATCCACAATTATGGTTCATCGAGGTCGGAGTGGTCTCCTCGAGGATTAGGGCACAATGGCTATTTGTGTCGCTATCCGCACCCCCATCCTGAAGGTTGTTCGCTAGTAACGGATGTCGGCCGGCATTGCAATCATCTGGTTGAAGCAATAATGATGCGTTACCTAGGAAGATATATCCTCAGTCAGATTCATCAAAATATCTATTTCAGCTGATTGAAATTTTGCCGAATTTTTAGTAGTGTTAATCCGAGCGACAGAGATGATATGAAAGATACAATAGGGAGGGTGGATCGAGCACTGATAAAGGTATTGTTTTCGTGCACGAACTGGTGGTACGAATCACCAGGAACAATCTCACTCGACTGAGGCAGCATACGTCATACGTATGACCTTCCGATACAGGCCGTCAATTCCCTCGTCAAGAGGTCGTGGTTTATGAGGACGAGCATTACCAACAGGCGCCTACCATATACCAGATATGCTAACATAAAAAGTATTCGTCCACTGGAGTGCCATAAGGAAAAAGAATTAGTAGCCAAAGTGCCGGAATTATATCGAAAACACCCGGAAAGGGCCTCTGGAATAATTGGTCTCGTCGAATTTCGATGATTTTTTTCACGTTTTCCTATCTTCCTGGTCGTTTCAGGAGCTGAAAATTGGTGGAGAATGTTTTTTTGCATCAAGGAAGAAGTGATATAAATTCCAGAGCCCTAGCTCAAAATTCATTTTTTCGCAAATTTTTTAAGGCATACCCCTTCAAAAATTTTCGATTTTTCGAAGGTTCTCGGACTTTAACGAACGCTTGATAAATCCATTGTTTGAGTATCAAAACGGATAGAAAACATGAAACCAGTGGCAGAAATGCCGGAATTGTACCGAAAACACATGGAAAACCGATCCTGAATAATTCACTTCCGTGGTTTTTCCCATGTTTTCCATACTTCCCGACATTTTCCGGGGCTGTAATTTGGTGGAGAATGTTTTTTTGCATCAAGGAAGAAGTGATATAAATTCCAGAGCCCTAGCTCAAAATTCATTTTTTCGCAAATTTTTTAAGGCATACCCCTTCAAAAATTTTCGATTTTTCGAAGGTTCTCGGACTTTAACGAACGCTTGATAAATCCATTGTTTGAGTATCAAAACGGATAGAAAACATGAAACCAGTGGCGGAAATGCCGGAATTGTACCGAAAACACATGGAAAACCGATCCTGAATAATTCACTTCCGTGGTTTTTCCCATGTTTTCCATACTTCCCGACATTTTCCGGGGCTGTAATTTGGCGGGGAATGTTTTTTTGCATCAAGGAAGAAGTGATATAAATTCCAGAGCCCTAGCTCAAAATTCGTTTTTTCGCAAATTTTTTAAGGCATACCCCTTCAAAAATTTTCGATTTTTCGAAGGTTCTCGGACTTTGACGAATGCTTGATAAATCGATTGTTTGAGTATCAAAACGGATAGAAAACATGAAACCAGTGGCAGAAATGGCGGAATTGTACCGAAAACATATGGAAAACCGATCCTGAATAATTAAGATCCGTGGTTTTTCCCATGTTTTCCAACCTTCGCGACCTTTTCCGGGGCTGTAATTTGGTAGGGAATGTTTTTTTGCATCGAGGAAGAAGTGATATAAATTCTAGAGCCCTAGCTCAAAATTCATTTTTTCGCAAATTTTTTAAGGCATACCCCTTCAAAAATTTTCGATTTTTCGAAGGTTCTCGGACTTTGACGAACGCTTGATAAATCGATTGTTTAAGTATCTAAACGGATAGAAAACATGAATCCAGTGGCCAAAGTGCCGGAATTGTACCGAAAACACATGCAAACAGCTTCCTGAAAAATCAACTCTGTCTGATTCCGACGGTTTTTCCCATGTTTTCCAACCTTCCCGACATTTTCTGGGGCTGAAATTTGGTAGGGAATGTTTTTTTGCATCAAGGAAGAAGTGATATAAATTCCAGAGCCCTAGCTCAAAATTCATTTTTTCATGATTTTTTCTGATTAATTCATTCAATTGCGAGCAGAGTCAGTCGCGTCATTGTTGTCCGGATTGAAACTATTGGATTTTCGAGATGCAGATTAATTAGACTCAGATGATAGACGATATTTGGGAGGTACTCAATAGGTGAGTTGTCGATCCTTGGCAAACTGGAGCTGGCATTAACTTGGCCAAAGGGTATTCTTCTTATTTATGATTGGAGTCGGGTGAAGTCGGGTGGAGATCGGGAGACTCCTTTTGTCGAGTGGATAGGAAATGGCCGCTTTCTTTTCGGGCTCGGTCTCGTTCGGGAAATTTGCCGTTTCCCACTGGCATTATACAGGAGAAGTAATTGTACGCTGTTTGGAAAGGGAAGAGAAGTTGAAGCTTCTGCTGGCTTAGTGACTGGTCGGCCAAAATCCGAGGGAAATATAGACTAGCCGTGGCGAAGGCGCAACCAGGTCGTCGAAAGCAAGCATTGCGCTCTATACATGCTGTGTCAAACACTTATTATCCCCGAGCACGCAATGTCCTAGTTCTTCTAGACCGATTCGAGCAAGCAGGGTGAGTCTATGCGGCTTGTATTACTCTTAATACCAACCGCTTGTTTCCGCTTATATCTGTGGCTACCCACGGAATTGTAACTTTGCGCACTCAAAGAAATAGAAACCGCAAGATGTCTGTGTTTTACGGATGGTTAAATTTCTAGCTAATTCCTCCATTTATCCCACCTCTTTTCGAGCCGCGAGCGTCCTCCTTACTGCCGCTCTGCGGTTTTCAATCCTTTGCGTTTAACTAATCTCGGCTACTTCAGAGCTACCCTTTTTATTTTATAGCAAAGTTACTGCGCAATAAAATGAAAAGTACCATACGTTCCTCCCCTCCAGCCTCATTCTTTTAACGAAATTAGTAGCGTACTGATTCTATCCGATGATAGACAAGCTTTTCGGTTTTCAAGTTTCTAGTGCGAAAAAGTAATTATAGAGAGTGGGACTGCCTAATGGAAAATTAACAGCCGCGAGGTTATTCTCTGAATCGAGCGACTGATTAGTTTCGAGAGCGAGTTAACTCGGGCAAAGCTAGCTGCTTGTACCGTACTTCCAAAGCCATCGAGCTTTTTCTAATGAGCTTGCTTTCCCGACGGTTATTACCGCAATCAGCCACGAAGAGAAATGAAGTAGGCTACTTGTGAATGAAGAATCCTGAAGAATATACTCAAGAATCCGGGACCGATGGAACTTGTCAAAAGTGGTACTCGAAATCCTCCCCGGTGTACTTCTTCAGTTTTCCTGACGCAATGCCTACCGACGAGTGTCTACCACGATTAATTAATCCCTCCAAATTAGACCTGCTTCCTTCTTAGAAAGAGGAAAACTCGATGGAAAACACGAAGCAGTGCCGTGCTGCGCCGAAAAGGAAAACAGTCTGGTTCTGGTGGAAATGGAGAATTACGATGGAAATAGGTGGCCAGGTGTTTCGCATTTAAAGTGCTCGTTGTTCTGGTAAAGGGTAATTCGCGTGCGAGCTTGCCTGGTTGCCTGCTGGATCCCGGAAGTATAGGAAGAGTATATGTCTGCCAGCGGTACCCAGGACTCGTGAAAAATTAAAGGAGCCCAACGTCCAATGTAATTCCCCTCGGGTAGAGCTTTGCACCAGGAGAAACTGGGTAATCTCGCACTTATTCAACCTCAGGGGTATTTCTGACAGGTAGAGAACTGAATACCCGTTCGAAAAAGAAATTAGGAATGCATCTAACCCGTATGACAGTGCTGCTCGGTTCAACTCGGCGTGGCTCGGCTTGGCTCGGCTCTCGTTAACGACAGCTATTCTCGCTCGAAGCGGTAAACATATTTTCCTCCGCGGAGAGAAATTGCGTGACCAACGCGAGTGGAATCGACTCAATCTAAAATGTCTAGCAAGCCGTGCTAGTCGCTGAAACTATGTTACCCTTTATCATCTAGGAATCGCGCCAATTCATGGGATCGTGCAAAGTTGGCGAGCTTACGGCTGCCTGTTTCATGACAACGGTAGCTTTCACTGGCCAAGTGATCCACGCTTGCTCCAACTAATTCCATTTCTTTCCCCCTTTTTTTTTAATTACTCAGCCCAATCGCGTGCCAGTTAATTTGGTCTAAGTTGGCCAGAGACTAGGGCTTAGGTTCCAGGCTATAAAAGTAGGCTCGTTCCTGCCAGGAGAATAGTTCTCTTTTTCGGAGCAGTATTATCGCGAGGTTCGATCACTCTAATTTGGCTGACCCGAGTAAGAAAGGTATCTGCATCGTGGCAAACGGCAGTAAGCTCTACTTAGTTCAAGCGTATGCTCATCCAATTACTTCCGGCGGATTCTCGCCGTTAACGGAGCCTTTGCTCCGTAAGCCTCTGTGCCAATTTGAAACGGTACACCTTCCCAACAAGACTCGATGCGTAATTGGTATCGACTACGAAGCCCTATCGCAGAAAATCATCCGGCCACGGCCAGCCCTTTTTTTCCTAAGGGGCAACAGACCAGTAAGTCCGAGTATATCCTACTCCCTCAGTGCTGCGTACTCTACTATTCATTTCAGGGACTTTCCACTCCCAACCATAAATAAATCTGATAATTATTTGAGTGTCTTGGAGCACGTAGATCTTAAAGTTTCTAAAGTCGTAAAGGTTCGATAAGAGTAATTGGGTGAGGAGGAGGTGGTGGAGGAGGAAAGGTAGGGGAGAAAGAGAGAGACGGGAGGAAACATACCAGAAGGCGTAACGGCATTGGGCAGAGTGGTGCGTCGCACGATACTCCCATTATTGGTCGATTCCGGGAGGACCTGGGCGAAGGGTGGTTGTGCGAAGGTGGTGGCTGGCGGTGGTGGCTCTCTGAGAAGTCGTATCTTCTGTATCATCTCGCGTATCTCGTAGCGCAGTATTCCGAGAAAGCAAAGCTTGGCGAAGGCGATGACGCAGAAGCCGAGGACAAAGAGGAGATCGGCGGTCTTGCGAAGCCAACGCATCACCGAGTCCTCGCAGCCCCTTGCGTACGGTTGGTGGCACGTGTCGGTGACGTTGCTGCTCGGGCCGCAACAGGTCTGGGGCCAGCGTGTGCCAAAATCCCTGGGCCCGCTAACGCCACAACATGCGAACTCCTTTTGCAAGCGGTCCCAGTGCTCGCTGAATCGCGCCTCCTTCCCGTACTCCATCTGCAACGTCGAAACAGTGTCCTCGATCAATAACACATACGCCAACACTCCAACACACTCTCTAGCCCGCTCTCCTCACCCTTTTCCCCTCCCACAGCCTTTATCTTTCATCCCTAGTGCTTGCACAGGCTGCTTTCCACTCTTCCACCAAATAATAATTACCCTAACTTTACAAAAACACTTGGTTCTCCTCTTAACACTTTATTTACCACCTTGGAAGAAGACTAGGCGAAATTTTCTACTAGTGAAATTAGTGTTAATCAAATCGTTTTTGCTAACAGTAATCTGACTGATGCGAATGCGGCTGTAGGGAACGCCTTCGATCTCGAGACTCGAGATAGAGCGGCTGAGCAAAAAACGACCTTATCCTGTGAAAAATCGATTATACGTGAGGACAGCTAGGTCCATTAGTTTCTTCCTGGGTGAAAGGGAGCCTCCCCAAAGCCCGGAAGGGAAGCCCGGGCAAAACTGCATGGGCGCGGCAGCGGCAAAAAAACTTGATAAATAAATCTTGCCGGATGACCAACTATTCCGGTGTTGTAACCTAAGCTTCCGACCCTCCTCATCTTTCCCCTCCACTGAGATTTGTTGCCAAAGTTGCTTAGCTCATCTCCCTCAATAAGTGCGCCGATTTTTTAACATACCGGCTACACAACGAGCGGTAGAGCCTTTGTTGTTAGAAGTTTCTGCTTTGAAAAAGCAAAAGAAAATGGAGACAACTGTAGGTGGGGGCCAGAACTCCCGCAGGTATCGAGCCTGTAGTTCTCCCTTTGTCTAGCCCGTCAGGAGGATGAGGGGGATGGAGTCCGATAATAAGAAGGTCAAAGTTTTTTCCCGCTCTTCCAATTAAGTCAAGCCTCGCGGTGAGGGGACACTCCGCGAGAGCTAGATAGAAAGAGAGAGAACGGAAGCTGGAGGCCGTTGGTGAAAAGTAGAGAGGGTGGACTTCATTATTACAGGATACGCAGACATAATCGGAACACTTGTCCCTCTACGAAAGGCATACTCCGCTATTATAGTGATAATAAATCCGAGTGGTAAGTATCGATAAAGGAAAGAGCCGTCGACATCCACAGCCGATACGCAATTCTACCCGGTGATTATCTGATCGAGACCGAATAATCGAATAAGAAAGGATCCGGGCTAAGAATAATGAAACCAGTTCTATGGAAGATAAGCAATAAGAGAGAGGGAAGCAGTCTCTGGTGACGACCACGCTTGGATTAGGATTGTTAGTACGAGGACAATCGACTTGGAGCACTCCGTTAATCGATACTCAGAACAACTGACTTTCATCTACCAGAAATAATAATAACCACTTGGTGAAACTAGGTTTCGCCCTAGCTTGAATTTCAACGCGCGCCGATTTATCTTGGACCATTTTTTGGCGAATTAGTCGCAGGTCCGCATCGATCGCGGCTTCGCCTAACCAGGCTATCAACTTCACTGAAGAGAACAGGGAGTTTGTCTTGCTTGAACCGGTGCGCTATTGTCCGTTCCCGTTAAAATGACGAGTACACTCTCAATCGGGCATTAATATCTTACTTTTAAAGAGTTCCAGAGTTTTATAATCGTAGAAAATTTTCCCGGCCTCCATTGCCGTTTTTTGTAGCGTGTTTACTGTTTCTGTTATCGCGGAGGACCGCTCGAGCGAGAGGGACCGCGAGTTGTTGAAAAGTTGGTCCGATTATTTAGGGTTTCGGAAAATGTTTAACTTTTTCGTTTGAGTTCGATTCTCGGTTTAAAGACTTGGGACCCTTGGGTACCAGTTGCGAGGGTTGATTGGTCCCCCTTCGAACTTTCCCTCTCTCTTTCTCCCTGCCAAGTATGTCGATCGTAGAGAAACTTTTGAAACAGTAAAGAAGAAAAGTGGCAAACTAATCCTGCTAGAATCCGATGTAAGCTTTCGAATCACAGTTAGGTGACACCTACGTTGTCTGTCTGGTATTGAACTGGTATAAGAGTAGCAATAAATGATTTCTTATATAATGAATGTGAAATAGTTTATTAGCGGAAGAAGAGTAATCGAGAAAAACTATGTTTTGACTTATATTTCGCTGGGCTAGCACTACTGAAAGTTGTCTACCAATGCCAAGTATCACAATATTGACGAGCTGAGGTATATATGTATACATAAATATATATAGGCAAGTGCCTCCTCGCCAGTTATAAATAAACGGGACCGGTGGGTTTGGGTGCTCGGTAGGTTTGTGTCTGGCTCTTTCTTCAAAAGGCAAAGGGCAATAGACGCGTCTGAAAGGCTGTCGCCGCCGCCACTGCCGACGCCGCCGCCGCTTCGGAGTGTGCCGGATATCCAAGCGATAGCTCAGCAATCAAAAGGAACAGGGAGAAAAAGGAAATTTCAAGCACGACGCCTTCATTCTTCTTCGATCAAGCCGTGCTCAGCCCCGCTACTCCCTATACATGTACTTCTCTATCTACTACACCAACCTACCGCGGTCTAATGTCAAGTGTCAGACCCATCAAAGTTCATCCCGATACTTGGAAGCCCTTCTCTATTACTATCACATTTCCCACCCGTATATTCGCAACCCCACACTCCAATAGTCCACCGATTCACAGAATTTTCAGATAGATAAATATAAATGTCCCCGCGGTAAGTCCAGTTCATACAGTATATAATACACGGAGAGAGTATTTACAGTATTCGATGACTATAGAATCTAGAGTATACTTGCCAACTCCAATCTTTCATTTCTCGCGAGGCAAAACTCCAAACTATCCTCCTCCCGCGCAAGAGACAAGGACCTTTGAACTTGTACTCTTTCGAATCCCAGAGGAACTAGAATCCAAAGCAAGATGTCCGCGGGGTTCCCAGTAGCATCGTTACACCGGTGGAATTATGAAATCGATTTTTGCGAGATCGCGCACTCGGTGACTGTTCGCCTGGACGTCTCTCTGTCTCTCTTCCTCCCCATCCCCCCATCCCCCCACTTTCTCTCTATCTATCTCTCTTTCTCTCACTCTGTCTCTGTATATATGTCTTTTATAGTTATCGATTAAACGATGAAAGCTGATAGCCCGCTCGCAATGGCCACCGGGCACCACACCAGCCGGCATTCCCAAGAAATTAAACTATTCACCTCACCTCCTATTATCCTAGATCCTTTATTAACCTTTCACGCCAATGCATTCTATTCGGTTTCAAGCGTCACTTTTTACCAGTCCGGTTCAATAAAGACACGCTCCTTTTCAATGAATAGAAAAACTCTAACGATTTCTCTATTTCACTTACTCAATACTGAATTTGCGTGTTGAGTTAGCCGACAGTGTAGAGACTTTGTTTCACTCTCGGTTGATTAATAGATCTAACACCAAATATTGGTCAAAGATAGCTGGTGGATTCCTCATTTTAGTTGATCTGTCTTCCGCTGCAAGCGCAACCTGATCGATGAAGTAGCATAGACGTTTCATATTTTTAGAATCCTTCGGAACTCCGACAAGGAAAACATTCCAGTGACGACCACGCCTCTCCAGTTTCATCGATGGCAGAATCGCCCGTTACTTTTAACAGATACGTCTCCAAGGAGTGTTACTACTATCGGAATTTGAGAAGGCGATAGCTCGCGGCAATTGCTTTTAATCCGTATACTTTCATCGATTTAAATCTTCGCGGACGACTTCTGCCCGAGGCGATGCTTTTCTCAAGTTCCGGATGTTCATAGTAATATTCGCACTGAATGCGCTTGCTGCCAGCGGCAAGGAACCTTTCAGAAATCGTTCGCCCGTCCAGGAAACAGAGGAGTAATCTTTCTTGTCGAGAACAAAAGACGGTCCAATTTCTTCTTAAGAATCTGTGAGATTCAATAGTGGACAAGTCCAGCCTGATTCAACACGGCGTAATCGAATTCATCGAGTGCCAAAAAACTTTACTTATAGACCTTCCTCCTTAATGACAATAGCCAACGAGCGGAAAATGTTGGCGAAAACATTGGCCAAGTGCTCGCGGCTGCAGGAGAGATCGTCTGACTCCACTTGATCCTAATGTCTATGCACTTTGCAAATTTTGACCCTCCTTATGCAAGAATGAACGTGCTTCTCTCGCGACAGCACTGGAGACGCTTCCGAGTGCTCTCTAAAGAGCCTCTAAGCGATTCCGAGTCGTCAATCAATTTCCACCCAATCTTCAACTAATGACACTACAAGTTCCAACAATTTAGATAACAATTGATTGGTCAGTTGGAAGATTGTAGAAGACACTAATCATAGCCATTGAAATCCAATTGTCTGGTTGAAGCGACGCAAGAAAGAGGCAAGCACAAGTTTCTTCTGATACTAGCTCTTGAGAATGTCGATATTCCCAACAGCGAACCGAAAGCTATTACGCTAGAAGGATAACCAATGTCTTAGCAGAATAACGATTGAAAGTAAGAGGGCGTTCATCACTTGCTTCGAAAGTACAATCACGGCCTCGAATTTATTAAGGACTAAAAAGTGCAGGCTGCCTGCCGAAGGTCCGCTCATCTTTTTAACCACGCTCGGCGAAGTTATCTTCTTATAGCGTTCATTGTACTCTTCTTGCCACTCAAGGTCGAATCATCTTCACGATCATCCGCGGTTTCGTGTAACACTCTAGAAAAAGTACGGTCGAGGTCAATGAATAATCGTTGAAACGGCGTTTTCGGACTTGTATCAGTCATTTAATCGATAGTGCTCCTAAATATTATACTTGCTGGAAATTCAAGAGTCCTAAAAAGGATTGACAATCAACCAAACTATAATCTTCATTATAGCCTCGTTATCTTTTATAGCGATCGTTGTATTTTTGATTGTCTCGTTATCATGTGGTTGGTTCATTCGGACTTAAAGTAGATCTCCACCAGTCTCTTAGACTCCGCAATTCGGCGAACATTACTGTTACCAGTACTGGAGAAGGCTCGCATATACCTCTCAGTTACTCTAATGAGCGTTAAGCTAGATTACGTGAACTCAGCTTGGAATGCCATTTGCCCTCTGATATTCCCCGGCTCGACCTCGAAATATTCCTGCCTAATTTGAGCTTTATAGCCCCCTTGGTGCTTGTTTATTCTACATATATTACCGGAGTTCAACTTGCCACATGGCACGCTCCTGCTCGTGATAGAGAGCACTATTCTATTTAGAATAAGCGCGATACTTGCTTCTATAAGTATATATAAATCTGAAAATGCGAACGAATGATGTTTGACTGGAACTATGAAAAGTAGAGTTTGCTCGGCAATTGACCGGAAAGCATAGTTATTCGAGCAGCATCAGTAGTTATTGTTCATTCATGGAAGGTAAACGACCGGAGGCTCGCTGCTGTTAATAGTTGAGCGAGCACCTCGGATATTTTGAGAGCAGCACGCGTTTAACTACGGATTTAATAGGAGAGAGGCCAAAGAGCGAGAGAAAATTCTTGTTGAGAGGCTGCCACGCCGCCCGCGACTGGCCAAGAGTGTTTGCAGAAACATAAGCGCAAAGTTGCAAGCTCTCCGGGCTTGGTAACGGCCCGTTAAGCGCCGTCGGTTCTTTACACAATGCTCTCTCAGAAGGCAAACAGAGCGTGAATATCGCGCGACACTCACGGAATTCTTTCTTTCCCTGACAATGACCCTGTCTACCCGAGGCCTGCCCTCCAATGGAAACTCTGAATAGAAAAAGCTTGCTTCCTATACTTTCGTTTATCTAACCCTTCTCCTTCAACAATTTCTTAAGTTCTTCGTCAAAATTATCCTACCAACAAATAGCAAATGTCTTTCCACTATTTTCGGAGAATGTCAGACACGATTATCCCATTCGATCATTGAGTTTTTTTCCTCTGGCGACAAGCCACTTGAGCCAGCAATATCCCTGCTATCTATGCGGAACTATATCTAATTCTCGGAATAATGTCATCCCAAAAAACAAGGCTAGCGGTAGAAAAAGAAGGAGTGAGCGAGGAGGAATTTGATGGATCGACATCTCGAGGCTATGAGAAGATTATCAGGGTGATTCTCCGCCAGAAAACAGTCGCAAGAAACAAGGAGAAGAGCCCACCTTTAATCCTCCTATTCTAGGGATAAAGATGAGAATTTAGATTTCGATTATTTATCGCAAGACATTAGCCCCATCAGCCCTGCGTCCCTTCTGCCTGGAAGAGTGGAATAGATAAGAACCGGATTGGGGAGGCTCGACGCGTAATGGAAATAAATATGTATGAATTTTCCGAGACGATAGGATCGACTGTTTATTGCCTCGTGCATATTGGAAACTGGAAGTTGAGAGGCTTGTGAGAATCTGTCGTATAATATCATATAGTATCATCGTACCCGCACGATGTTACTCAAGTGCTCCGTCCGTTTTGTTCGGATCAATGACTGAGCAATTCTGAGCGATCGATATCGGTTAATTCAATGAATCAGATCGGTTAAGGACGACCCTATACCAGCGCGAAGAGCAAATCGGCTTGGCACGTGCGCTCCATTAATCTCGATTGGCATTGCAGATATACATATATATACATACACGACCAAGTCACGCACAACGAAACAATGATTTCACATGACATATGCATATGTATAATAATACTCAAGGAAGAAAAGCAATAAGAGAAATGTGATAAAGAAAGTATAAGACTGACCTGAAGCCGTAGCCTGAGCGAAGGTTTAAGCTCGGCGCGCATCCTCTCGAAGCGGAAGACCCAGGCGACGCCGATAACAGCGTCGCCGAAGAGGAGTGCCAGGAGTAGTACCCAATAGGCGTTGAGGAGTCGTGCGCTCAGTCTCCTGGCAGCGATGCAGCCGAGTAATTGGACGAGTCCTAGTTGAGTGGCAAGGGCCAGGTAGGCGTAAAGGGCTGTCGGGTCGAAAGCTCTCGGGACCCCGGGTATAACGTATCGTCGGGGATCGCCGGTGAAGAGGAGGGTACGGGAGACCGCGGCGGCGAAGCCGAGCGCGCTTCCAAGGAGCACGATGTTACACGCGTAGATCCAGAGCCGGTAATATCGCATCGCGACGTCCTGGCCACAACCGGCGGCGGCTGGACGTGGGGTCGTCACCGAGGACGGCGCCTCGACGGCGACGTACTCGCCACTGCTGCCCCGCCTGCTGTTCCTCTTCACGATATTATTGTTCCTACTGTTGTTGTTATTGTTGTTGTTGTTCGCGTTAATGTTGTTGTTGTTGTTGCTGGTGCTGTTATTGTTGTTGTTGATGCCGCCGCTGTTGCCGCTATTGTTGTTATTGTTGTTGGCAATAATGTTGCCGATGTTGTGGTGGTGGTGGTTGTTGTTATTGTTGTTGTTGTTGTGGTTGACAGTGGTAGTAGTAGTGACGTCGCTGGAGTGCCGATGATGCTCCCGGCGATCCTCCAGGAAAAATAGGAAGGGCGGATTCGCGCTGCAGTCCTTCTTCGCTGTCTTTTGGCTGTGCGTCGACTGCGGGGTGACTGAACGTTGTAGCAGCAGCATCACCGTCATACTATCGTGCCTCCCTGGTTACGCGTGTCCTCGTGTCGTAAGGATAAGGATTATGCCCCCGGCTAGAATCGCTAACCGAGGCTCGCACTCCTCTTCTTCTGCCTTCTTGGTTTTAGTTTTAGCACTCCCGTATCGAGAGCGAAAGCGTCTCCTCAGGAAGAGACCGTGTCACGCGAGCTCTCTACCACGTGGCTCGAATACTCCCTTCATTGCAAACTTCCTATCCTCCACTTCTTCCTAGGATTATCCTTAGCCGATCCCTGTGGATTAGAGAAATTGGTCAGCGTTTTCGCGATAGTCACCTTTAAAATATTCACCCGTCTCTCTTTATCCCTTTCTCTTCTCCAGCTCGGTAAATGAAAATGTGAGAATAAAGCTTTATACGTGCCCAACATGGTAAACTGATTTACAGGCCTCACATTCAGTTTTACCAGGGCTTTTTTCACGCTCGAGGCCTCGCCATGTTAATTAGGACACGATTAGAGAGCTTCCTCGATCGATGCCCCTGACACGCTCGATGGCGAATGGCCTCGCGCGCGCGCTTACGCTCGAGCTTCTATTTGTTAACCCTTCTGTCAGTAGAACGATCGACTGACAAGATCCCAGTTATTTCGACAAACATCCTACATAAAGAATACACCTGTATTTTTAACTTAACGATATATGCGTATTGAGCGTTCAGGTATGTAAAGATTAGTGATAACAAGGGAATGGAAAGTAGAAGACGAAGCATATAAGTTCGGTGAATATCAAGCTACACCATGATACGTGCCCCGATTATCACTTTGTCCAGCTAGAATGAAATTTAAAGGGAACGGTACTTGATTAGAAATAAATCATCCGAAGAAAGTCGATTGATCGACCGCACGCGCCATTGGCGAGACATTGTCCGGTCGAGGAAGCCAGTTCGAATCGACTGCGAGGCAATGATAGCCAGCAGCACATCGTCCTCTCTTCGCACGAGTGCTTACTTCCCCGGCTGATTCTCAAGATGCGGGATACACTTGGCGATCGTGTAGTATCATATCTCAAAATAAGGCCACGAAGAAAGGAATGGAGAGGAGAAGCTGGAAAGGCCCTTTCCATTGGCAGATTACGAATTGACGAGGAAATATTGCTGATTCGAGCGAGGACTTGTACAACTCACGGTGAAATGGAGTGAAGGAAAGAGAGGGTTGGATTTCGTTGGATAGATGAGGATTCTCTCAAGGCGTTCCATAAATGGAGGGTTTCCAGTTTATTTGTTAGCCCCCTTGAGAAGAGGCAACGATGCGCGCCTCTCTTACATCGGCAGCCGGTAGTTAATGGGAGCTTGGTGATGACCTCACATGCGACAGACAGCGAGCCAGTTTCTCACGGATTCATTCGAGGAGAGCATCCGATTGCTCGCACCGCAGCCACCACACAGCTCGGTTAATTGTACTCACTCGTCAGCAGAGAATCTACTTAAAAGCACCCCTTCTCTCCGCCGTTGCAACCCTTCACCTCCTAAACGGCTAGCCTCTCTTGCCAAGCGGCTTACCCGCCAACCTGGCACACTATTATTGCCCAAGGAACCTACATCTCCACAATACGTCCTCGAGAATTCTTAGAAGCGATAAGCTTCGATCTATGACAAAGCTGCCGCAGTCGTTGATGGTTGACGGTAACAATAAATATAAAGTGAATGAGCTGTGAAAACAAAGCTAAAAGGAGGTGTGAAAGAACCATAAAATAAATTAGCATGAGAATTGAGAACGTATGTTGATGGTGTTTGCACTCCTTTGGGGTGGAAACCAATGTGATACGCCAAGTGGCGGAAATAATCCGGGTCGAACCCACCGTTGCTGTGGTGGAAGTTAGCCGATAACAATTGCCTTGTAAAAGTCTGTTCCCTGGAAGGAACGCTATCGCAAGAAAAACTCATTCCGACCTCTATACGAGCGTACAGCTTGTAAGACACGTCTATGTAGATGATTTATACATATAATATGTAGATGAGCACGATAGGCCAGAATGCGGAGAATTACTAGGGTCAGCGCGCCAGCCAGTAAATCATGCAGGTAGAGCATTACTGTAGAATAGTGTGGTAGATTTCCAATGAGCAAGCGGAAGATTGCGAGAAACGGCTTTTGGACTAACTTGGTGGGATTTAGCAGGACTAAAGTGTATTTCTTTCTGACAGTTGTAGCGTGCAATAGACAATTCTATTATCGATCTCTCTTGGTATTGTTAGCCTCTTTCGGGGACGAGGAGGAAAGTTTGCTTTGGCCAAAGAGACCGGGACGCGGGAGACACTGCAACGGAAAGGTAGGAAAGGAGGAGGCGAGGTGAGAGCTGAGGTATCCTAGCACGTAAAGAGCACCAGTCTAGGAGAAAGATGGATGTAAAGGTATCCACACGCCAATCCAATCTCTGCACGTGTATGCCCGGGTGGCCCGAAAACGTCCGATTTGACTTACGATCGTCCTACTACTTTACCTCGGACAATTTTCGGTCACTCATCGAAAAAGCTCGACCACAATTGATCAAGCCTGAAAAAAACCCTGGCAGCCGAGAGCCACGAAAAAATGAATTTGGAGCTAGGGCTCTGGAATTTATATCACTTCTTCCTTGGTGTAAGAAAACATTCTCTACAGAATTTCAGTCCCAGAAATAGTCGGGAAGTATGGAAAACATGGGAAAAACCGTCGGAATCAGACAAAGTTGATTTTTCAGGATCGGTTTTCCATGTGTTTTCGGTACAATTCCGGCATTTCTGCCACTGGTTTCATGTTTTCTATCCGTTTTGATACTCAAACAATCGATTTATCAAGCGTTCGTTAAAGTCCGCGAACCTTCGAAAAATCGAAAATTTTTGAAGGGGTATGCCTTAAAAAATTTGCGAAAAAATGAATTTTGAGCTAGGGCTCTGGAATTTATATCACTTCTTCCTTGATGCAAGAAAACATTCTCCACCAAATTACAGCCCCGGAAAAGGTCGCGAAGGTTGGAAAACATGGGAAAAACCACGGAAGTGAATTATTCAGGATCGGTTTTCCATGTGTTTTCGGTACAATTCCGGCATTTCTGCCACTGGTTTCATGTTTTCTATCCGTTTTGATACTCAAACAATCGATTTATCAAGCGTTCGTCAAAGTCCGAGAACCTTCGAAAAATCGAAAATTTTTGAAGGGGTATGCCTTAAAAAATTTGCGAAAAAATGAATTTTGAGCTAGGGCTCTGGAATTTATGTCACTTCTTCCTTGATGCAAGAAAACATTCTCCACCAAATTACAGCCCCGGAACTAGTCGGTAAGTATGGAAAACATGGGAAAAACCACGGAAGTGAATTATTCAGGATCGGTTTTCCATGTGTTTTCGGTACAATTCCGGCATTTCTGCCACTAGTTTCATGTTTTCTATCCGTTTTGATACTCAAACAATCGATTTATCAAACGTTCGCCAAAGTCCGAGGACCTTCGAAAAATCAAAAATTTTTGAAGGGGTACGCGCACACGCCAAGTTATTTTTATTCATAAAACTGGAATTAAATGTGAGTATCATTGAATAAAATCTCCGCTTTATTTGAGATTTATTAACATTATTACGCAAAAACGAGATGGTGAAAAATTCTGCAAATATGGGTCTTTTTGATACAACTACCTTAAAGGCATAAAACAGCCAGTGAAGAATGTAACAATGTGGTGCTGGATTTTGCAAAGACTGGAAAGAGAAACAGAGAGTTGAATAGTGAATAGGTCAGCCGTTGGATAGGTGTAGGTGTTGGCTTTGAAAAGTCAGCCGTATAAGCTGATGCAGGCTCGTCGGACCTGTTTATTTCAATCGCGAGAAAAAAGACGGCAGGTAGGCTGTCGGTAATCGCTACTAATGCGAGGCTGCACATTCGTGCCTGCACTCGCACCGAGAAATCTTTCAAAAATCTAGCAACTTCCTTCGCCGGATGAATACGCGCCTGGCTGCTTTTCCATTTTACACGCCGGATAATTAACAATTTCGATCAAGTTTACGCATCGCGCATGTTGCACAGTTGGAATTAACGGATGCGCGTATTATCTCTCTCGTCTCACTCGCACTCTCTTATTTCTAGTATACGTATAAGAAAAAAAGGTCAGGCGAGCACGCGTCTCGGAATATTCATCGACCTCCGTATCGAAAGTAATTTACGTCCTCCACATGGCGAGCCTTTAAATTCCTATGGCACGCTACGAGAAATTGGCCAGTTGCTATAGGCGCCTCGTGAAAGCTCCAACGGTTGGACCAGATGGATTTTAATCGCATCAGATATTGCGGGAAAAAGAATGATCAGCTGAATTTCGCCAAGCTAGACTAGAAGCAAGCAGGCGTAGAGCACGAGTGAATCTGAATGCCCTATTGGATGGACAGAAATCGAAAGCGTTGGACCGCACTGGAATTAAAAGTGTATCGGACAGATTGAAAGAGCCACTTGACGCTCTATTTACCCGGGATGATGCCACTTAGATTAAGGAAAACTAGTATATGTTTACTATCACCGGAGGGAGTGAATTAAACTTTTAAAATAAGCTCGAGGCTATGCGACGGACAACCATGAATATGGATTTCAGTCCGAGAGATTCCACTGAATTCGCAATTTCAGATTCCGTAATCCAGTAAGACAAATCTGGCAAACATGAATGATCGAACTTTTCCAATTGTCCAAGTCAAAATCCTGTTATTTCTTTTCTTGAGCGTGAGTGTACCTTTAATATGAATTGCGCTTTAGCGGGCCACTTTCTGTCCATGTAGGTCCCTGGGGATCTTCTGACACGGAGGGAGTTCATTTGGTTCGGAGAATATTGGAGTTTCGCTTGTCGAAATCAGAGAATGTGTGTGTGAGAGAGAGAGAGAGAGAAAGTGGGAGAGAAGAGCTGAACTTTTCGGCACGTGTGTTTGCTGTGGACCCTCCTCTCCTTGTCGCTCTCGTCGTGTCAGTAGATAGCAGGGGGTCGGAGGGGATTGGGGTTGGGTATGCAGCAGCCACCACATGTGCTTCGTGCCGGAGAAGGATAATACATACTTGTGTATTTTAAAGCACACTGCAGGGCCAAGATATAGGTGTACCTAGTGCACTTTACGATGCACGTATATGCGACTAACCACATCTATATATAGCCGTCTATATACGGAGATAGGAGTGCAGGGTGAGAGGGGGAGAGAAAGATAGACAGAGAGGTTTACCAAGGCAGGGGAACGAGGGTGAGATGGAGAAAGTGAGAGAGAGAGTGAGGCGGGGAAAGAATGACAAGGGGATGGACAGAGGGGCTCGGCAAGAAAGAGCGGCGACAGACAGGATGAAGAAGAGGCGCCCGATAGATCCGCGGGTTATCGACAAAGGGGGGGGGGGGGGGGGGGGGGATGAGAGTGTTGACTAGTAATGTTCCAAAGTGGATCCTCATGGCGAGTCTAGTGCGGCCACCGAGTAGATTGAGTTCGGTGCATTCTAACGTAACGAAACATCGAAGAATATTAAGCTGCCATCGATCCAGGAAATTCCGACGTTGTAGATTGCTTTGGGAAAAGCAAGCTTCAGAAAATGCTTCCTTCTAAACAGATCTTGCCAATCCTCTCGGCGGAATCCGGTTCCTACATGGAGCGAAGAGTGACTGATCTTAAATCCGTCGGTTGAAGCGGAAATCGAGGAAGAAAAATTCCACCGATTTCCTCGGCCCTTCTTAATGAAATTCCATTGCCAGGTAAACGGCAAGGGCGCTTGTTTAATTTGCAATTGGCAGGGATATTTGATAGAATTCTCAGAAGGCGAGCATGCCGGCGACGAAACAGATGAGCAAGGAATGAAGGAACGAACAGACGCGCTTGGGAGTCTCAGGCGAAATAGGAAAGATTGGTGAGCGCGGCGGAGAGAGAAAGAGAGAGAGAGAGAATGATAGGGCAAAAGGGGCGGGGAGAGAGAAGGGTGAGAGCGAGTGTCCGCGAGAGTGAGAGAGAGTGAGAGAGAGTGGGAGGAAAGGGATAGAGGAGAAGCGAGAGGCAGAAAGGGGTGGCGTTATGCAATCCTCCTCCCGACCTTCCTGAAGGGATTTATCGCCGCTATCCTTCGTCCCGTTTTTCTCCCAAGGCATATCGAAACTGCTTTCGCTTCGACAGAGCTTTCCTCGTCACCGCCCTTAACGCCTGGGTCACTTTGCCCTCCGGTAACGATGTGTCATGTCTCCAGTTCCTCGTTCATCCCCTTACCATCACTCGCGTTCACAGCTCCGGTATCCTTGCTTCCACATTCCTACTCCACTCCGACCACTGGAGAACTCCTTTTACAACTCTTTCTACATCCTTAACACAAGATACGAAAGGGTTGCTCTCGCAACAACAGCTTGCCAGTCTCGCTGGAATCGCTCCAACCAACAGAGTGTACGATATCGGGAGTACACGTGAGTTTACAGGGGGATCGGAAGCAGGCTGATCGATCGGTATGATGAATCTCTGATGGAGTATCGAAACCGAGGAGGAGAGAGAAAGAGAGAAAGAGTGAAGAGAATATATGTATAAAGAGTCGTAGGTGGTAGGAACTTACGATCGAGACGGCGGCAGCTGACGAGAGATATGAGAAGGTTGTCGTGATCGTAGAGGATGAGGCGCGTTAGGTACTGACCTTAGGCGCCGGATAAAAGAACATCGAGAAAGACACACAATCAACCTGGCACGCACATCCTCGGCACAGAGAAAAATCTTGTGGTTGAGATTAAGCGTCAGTAATCCGGTAGAGCAGCACACTCTCGAGTGAAGCGGGGCAAGCACCGTGGTCCTCGCGTAAAGTCTATAAGGATCGCATGTCGAGCCTCGCCGTGGGAGGAAGACGCGTCTTGCTCGTTCATTCCAGAGGTTCGTTCTGGCTCTTGGCTCTCATATGCGCGGTGGTATGTACGCCTTTTTCAACAGCACGATCGCACACGAACCGTTGCCCGCGTCACTTTTCCACTCGGCCTCCTCCTCCTTCTCTTGCTGCTGCTGCTGCTGCTGGTGGTCGTCGTCGTCGCCGCCGCCGCTGCCGCCGTCGCCACCACCGCGGCGACCGCCGTTGCCACCACCGACGACGACGACGCCGACGCCGGAGCCGAAGCCAACGGCGAGCCCTCCAATACTTTCACCACCTCCACCGAGGACGACTCTCTCCTACTTCTATTCCTACCGTTCCTATTTCTACTCCTACAACGATTGGTACTCCTACTCCTGGCGATGCTCGCGTCACCAAACTCGATCCTACTGGTCCCACTGCTCTCGCAGATGATCCTCCTGCTGATTCTCCTCGGATGACAATCAGGTTCACTCGTCCTGCTCAATCTAGCGAACCTTCTCGCTGTACTCGAGATCTCAGGGTTACGGATGGATCTGACGATGCTAGTGGACAAAGTCCTAGTTAACACCTCGAGGGCCCAGCATCCGCAGCGCATAGCGGACTCTCGAGGCTCCCGAGGCCGTCGAGAGCAGCCTCATGCACCCTTCTTTTACAATTAGTATACTTTCTCTGTTGCGTTGAACCGAAGCCACGACTCCTCTAGTACGACAGCACAAATCCTCTATTCAACGAATAACGTTCATCACTAAACACACAAGCGATCCGTTTTTTCCTCTATAACAGAGTGGTTACCATCGCGTTGAAAAGTTTAAACCGGCGATAATAAGACGCCGGTACTCAGACATACATTCCACAAGATTTGCGACACGCCGGTGAAAACACAGAGGGGCACAGTGAGTGTGTCAGGTGTCCGGTGTACGAGAAATGGCGAAATACGACGGCGACGACGACGGCGAAGGTGAAGGTGAAATGGCAAAAAGATTGGAGCAGAAGTTGGACAAGGGGATGGGAGGCTGGAGAGTCTGGGCACCCGTTGTCGCGTCTGGCGAGATATGGTGCGGGTCTGGGTGCCGTCGACGCCGCCCGAGGTAGGCAACCGGACTGAGGCGGCCTGCGCGCTGTCGCCGACAGACAGCTCGAGCTCTCGAGCAGTACGAGAGGGTGCCGGAGGCGCCGAAAGGGAGGTTACGACGGAGAGACCTTTTGCCAGACCGAGAGGGAGAATCCACGAGAGCATGCCTGGAGGGGTAAAATCGCGCGAGTGACAATGCGAGAAGGAGAGGCAACCGGGCGAGGGAGAGAGAAGGAGAGGCCCTCCATAATAAACCCCGAAGGTAGAAACAGCCCGACTGGAGGATGGAAAGTGGTAACTACGCGAACGGGAAACGAAGAGGGATGATGCAAGGACGGTTCGGAGGGGTCTCCCACAAGCGGGAGCAGTGGAAATGCCAAGCACGCGTGGAACGTGGCACGCGCAACAGACCGAGAGAACGTTCGCAAGAGAGAGAAAAAGGGTGGATGAAGCTAAGGGGTGGTAGATGCTAGAAGCACATCCGAGAGGAGAAGCTGGAAAAGAGACGGAGAGCCTCGCTCTGGAAAGTGGAAATGGTGAAAGCGAAGCAGGCGCACTGCGAAGCGAGCCGACTCGATGCTTGAAAGCCTTTCAAGGAGGAGGAGGAGGAGGAGGAGGAGGAGGAGGAGGAGGAGGAAATAGAGTCAGGGGATGTGGGATGCAGTGGGATGCAGTGCGATGCACAGAATGTGAAAGAAAGATGAGAGACTGGACGAAAGGCCGCGAGCGAGGCGAACTAGAGGATGGCAAGAGGGAAACACAGAGGAGAAGGTTTCTGCCAAGAAGGATGGGGTCACGATGAAGAAGCGGGGCCGGCGAGAAGAGGAAAGGCAAACCCCTCAAAAGTGTTGGCGCGAGCGAGTGTGGGTGAGAATACCGAGCACCAGATGAGATGGGACGAAACAAAGCTTTGCGTGGCATCGATGGCAAAGAAGTAGACTCCAGCTTCCTTGAAAAGAAGGAAATAAGGAGCATGACGTGAATAAGTAGCTATTGTACTAAACGCGACTGATTTTGCAGAGAATTTAAGCGGGAATAAAGTAAATGAAATATTCAAGTAGTGACAGAGGAACTTCCTAATCTTACAAATTACCTTTTTCCCGCTCTGTAAAATGAACGTGCCAATTTTCTCTTGACTTGCCTGTATCTTCAGATATGATAGGGGAACCTCCAAGAAAAACAGTGCAGCCAATTAACTCAATTCGCGGTATAAACTACCCAAATGGGACGATCACAAAAATAAGTCGGACATAAGAGCACTGGCACTTAATTATAGCTGTCTCTCTTGATTGAAAAGCGAAGACTAATGGATTTCTGGTTATAGAACAGGGTCACCGAAGAAAGTTGTGTTAATGATGGGTAAGATTCAACAGTCGAAAGGGCGGCTTTCAAGCTGAGCTTATCGTAATTTCTTACCGTCTACATGAATCGAGCGGCAATCTCAAACGAAACACAGTAATAGGAAGGCACATCTCGATGTTGAAAATCCCAATCAATAATCGACGTATTTTTCCAGGCGGATGGTAGAACGTATGCCTGTACAAGTCACGAAAGTTGCGGTGGGGTCGGACGAAACGTCGCCAACGCCTTGATCAGCCTTGGTCTAAATGGTACGCGGTTAATATCCGTCGTTGGTAACGACCAGCCTGGGAAAGCTATAATTAAAAGTCTAGGCAATGGTGCCCAGACCGTTGAACAGTTGTCCCACACAAATACCGCGAGGTACGCATCCTCTCAGCCTGCAAAAGATCTAGGACGCCGCGAGCAATATTTCAAACACATTTTCTATATTACTCTGCTTCGCCCGGGCAAAAAAGATAATAAAAATATAGCATTGGTTGAAAACGAATTAGAGTCGGATAACTGAAAAGCTTTTTTCTTTTACAGCTGTTGCGTGATTGTGGATAAAAAAGGAGAATGCCGCCTTGTCGTAGGTGAAATGGAAGTATTCAATGCCATCAGTCCACAATTAATAAACAATTACCGCAAGCACGTGGAGAATGCGAGTATCATCGTTCTAGATGGAAACCTTCCGCTCGATACCATGCGCTTTATACTCGAGTTGGCGTCGGACTTCAATATTCCAGGTAAGTTTGGTTTCATCTTTATTTACCGCATTAATCATAACATGTACAATACATAAGTAAAAATATTGGTTGTAACTTTCGTACAAAAAATACATGTGTCGGTATATGTATTACAATAACGTGTATACTACGGACGGCAACATTGGATGATAGCGGCTTCCAATACTCCTAAATAAGCTCCATTATAAAATGGATATTAAAACTTTAATAGTGAGAACATGCCACTACTTACTCTAAAGCTATAGAAAGATCATTTTTTATAAAACAAGTTTGGACGGAATTGAGTTATATCCAAGGCACATGAATAAGTTAAACACTTGGTCTCCCGTGCACAATGTCAGATCTACTACATTACTCGATGCGGGTGACGCAAACGATTAATACATTTTGCATATACTTTTCCTGAATCTCTAAATATCATTGAAATCCCGGCTACACATACCCGCTACGCTGTGAGCCGTGATGACTCTGCGGATTTGGGTGCATCTGCATAACTAAATTCCGCGACTCCCTGCGTAATTTGTAACCCGCACGTGCATCTAAATACAAGAGGAATGCTCCGAGCGCATGAAACATGAATGAAATTACGGCCAGCGCGTACGACCAGGACAAATGATTGAAGTTGGGATACATGAGCCAATCCCGACGCCAACATTGGCCGCCAAATATCGATACCGCCAAGAACAAAAGTCCGCCTGAAATTCGATTGAATTATGATTACTTCTGACAAGGTTCTTAATGAAATTATGACACATACCTGCAGCTGCATCGCAGATAAATGCAATTGAAGACAAGAGCCACTCATTGTTCAAGACAAATCTTAACGGCCACCTCACCAAAATCAAGGCAATCAATGCCTGACTAAAGAACGAGAGAAGGAGAGCAAGAGTGACAAATGCTTGCACCACCATAAGCCAGACTGGCAACAGCCATTCTCTGATCACATAGTACTCTTGCGAGAATATATGATGGCAACCATCAAACTGCTTGTCAAACTGGTAATATGGGTATCTGAACTGGTCAAAGCAGTACTCCCACAAGCCCATATGCTTGAAATTGCTGAATGTTTCTTGATAAGACTCTATCCAGTACGGACTGAAAATTAATAGCAAAACTTACAAATATTGTTAATCAAAGTCTGGATTGAGTTAATTGGGCACAAAGTTGTTGTTGTTATCGCACATTGATGTATCAAGGGAATATTACATTACCTGGTGAATGCCATTACAAGAAACACACCAGCGATATAAGTGATCGTACCCCCAAACACGACAGCGTCTATTTGAAAGATACAGTAAGTTAATGAAGGTTAAGAGAATTTGTGATTTGATCAAGACCAACTAAGTAAACCCTTACTTGAGGCGCGATGATATTCCTGCTTCTCGGCAGTCATGCCGAAAGTTTGCGCTTCACTTGTGATAAAAAGTAACCGTACTTTCGTCTAGATCAACTTTTGTTTATACCTCTGCGTGGTTCCAACCTTGCACACTTGCCACACCTCTCCTACACTCGGCCATATTGCACTACTACTACTACGACCGTTACGACTTGCTAAGACCCACCTAGCGCCAATCCCAATGATTCAGACCTTCTCCACCTTCACTGAATGGAGCCTCCATCCACTCTTCTATTCTATAGTATCCCTACACATAGTAATCGCTACCTCTCGATATTTGTCAACAATTCCTTAACATCTGCATGCTTTATAGGAATTATTTGAGAATCAGGGCTGGCGTAAAAAATCTAATATCAACATTCGACGTACTTTTATTGAGTGAAAGACCCGTTACAAAAAAGTGTTGTACTTATACACTGCACTTACTTATAGACATTTCTACTTATAGTTATTATACACGCTATACAAGATACTGCTTTGACGGACGGATGCTGATTACAATACTACATTTCAGATCGGTTCCTCCTAATTTTATGTTCATTAGAAGTGGAACATCGTGGCAGTTTATAATGCGAAGCCAACTTATCGCATCTGGAATCGCATCTTAAATCGCATTTACTACATTTCTTAAGTCTGTATACACATATAAAACTTGATAGAAAAATACAAATCTGGCTTCACGCCTCGTTTTGTACTAAAAAAAACATGGCGCTTACACTATACTCTCTATCGAGAGTTTGTTCTACCGCGAACAATCTCGTACGTGGACGGAGTAACGTTTGATTTTGGTAATGCAATATTGTGCAAGTCTTAACAAGGAGTGTTGAATGGAATACGCTAATTATTTATGAGATTCGAGTTGAAATCGTGTCTGAGATTCCTTCAAGTAATCGCGTTTCTTGCACTGAATATTCGCTTCGACCAGGAATAGTACGCTCGCGATAATGGTCAAGACGGTACCGACGACACCGAGGCCAAAAGACCAGCCCAAATAATTGTTTGCGTGTCCGGGCATCCAACCACTGGCATTTCCCAAGCAGGCGAACACTATGACAGCGATAGCACCACTTACTCCGCTGACCAGGAGCAAGTAACCGATGGTATTAATAAGCTGGACGTATCGCTTCTGCTCGGGATCACAGCAAAGCGAGAAGAGTAATATCAATCCGAAGGATATCAGGCCCAGCAGGAAGCACATAGTAAAGAAAAATTGTGTTGCTATCATGAAAGCTGTAACAAACATCGAGAACGCCTCGGTTAATTTGGAATGCAGTCCTCCGAAGTTCTCACGAACGGACCCAATATCGAACTCGAAATTGAATGTGTGTTCGAGCTCTCAAGGGTCTCATTATACATGATGATTCATTAAATTCCAGTTAATTACAAATGTCATAGAATTGATACAGGGTGGTAAGATCATTTTACGGGAAAGAGAAATTGCAACTTACGAGGCAAAAGAAATCCCCGAATTTCGGAGTAACCAGCGGTGAAAGGGTCGAAAACCCATCTGCAGCCGACGAAGAAACGTTGTGGGGCATCTGCTTCCTGGGGATTTGGAAGTGACCTGAAGCAATGCCTCCACAGACCAAGTTTATCAAGCCGGGCACCTGTTATGCGGTAATCGCTAACTAACCACGCTGGTGTGCCAAATGCAACGCAGACGCAGATGAACGCGACGAAAAAGACGCCGACCCCTGTGTTACCAGCCAAGCTCCTTTTCTTCATTTTGACTCCTCTCAACGAATGTTTTGAAGAATATCACAGTGCAAAGAACAGACTACCGTGGCGTTCGAGGAATCCGCATCCACTGATCCAGTAAAGATCCCACGGTATTAACCACACCCAAACACGTTATGTTGTGTCGTCCCTGTAGCGTACTACCTCCTGCTATCCAACCTAACCTTGTCGACTCGTCACTGTGAGACTGCGATCACATCACCACCATCGTCACCATCATGCACCATCCTAGATACGAGCAGCAGAACTTGTGCTATAGTTTCAATGCATGCTCTATACGCCTTTGTCTCCTTGAAATTGCGACCCAGAGTTTCACATTGTGCACGTAACCTACCCATCCTTTTTCATTGTATTGATTTAGATTTCGACTTTTTCGAACAGAGAAACAGCTATACAGAAATGATATTTATGAAAAGATATATGCTATGAAAAATGGCATTTGTTCTATATGCGTTTCAGAGTCATTTTCCCAAGTATGCGCGCACTGGTTTTTATGTAAATTCTCATAGTAAGGACGTTGCATCATTAGAGAGTTTCGCTTGAATTGTTCCTTTAACGCGTACTGACAACTTGGGGGTCACATGCAAAGTGCAAAGCTCTTTAAAGCTAACAACTTCTCCAGTGAACACGCTTTCACTTTCCTTTAGTTTTCAAGATATTCATTTTCAAAGAACCCTAATTATTTCGTCGCCAATCCACCCACTACATTTCTTGTCAATTTTTTTGTATTGTTTTCCGCCTTCGAAGTGCAACAGACCATCGAACAAATTTATGATTTTCCTGCAGAACACTTTTTTACGATGTAGATATTTCCAACGTAGACCATAAAAAGGTGGAAGTTGAGAGACAACGATCACATAAGTGAAGTGAAATGTAGAAGACGATTAAAATAGGAAGGGAAGTGGGTCAACGACTTACACCTGAATTCGATCTTCGGACACGCAATCCTATGTATAATTCAGCCTGAGTTATTTCCCCCGATAGAGGAATTGGGTCGTAATTTAACCGTATTTGCCGTTTGTGGCGTAATTAATCGGTAACGTGAACTTCATCAATTTCTAGGACCACTCTAGGTTCCACTAGCAAAAAGATCCAACTTAGAAAAATATTACCTTTCAACAGTTGTAATTTAAACAACATTTTATTTGCATCAATTATTACAATATTACGATATGGTCAAGATCTCACTTACATCGTGATTCACATGATGACGCTCAGATATGTGCGCGCTAATTATGCAATTACATCATCCCATCCGGCATGTACGAATTTTAGAAGTACATGGGTCCTTTGATCAACAGACTTTATCAAGGGTTTCAATTTAGTACAATGCTTGTACAAAGCCAAAAATGCGTAAAAATTATAGATGCCGGCAGATTGTACATCAGAGCCGCCTTTATTTACAGACTACAAAAATCCTTAGACCTATGGACGGATTCGTACTATTATTTATATATATATATATATATCAATGACTTAAAGGCAGAGTATTGAAGGATTCATCCTTCTAAGACGTTACATGTAACATGCTTTAAACAGATGCTTCTTTCTTTTATTTTAATGAAGCATCCCATTAGTTGGAATTGCATTCATAACTTGTTAGTGATATCTACCTAGATAAGCATAAACTATATCTGTTTTGGTAAAACCATTAAGAAAATAATGAGTATAAATATAAAAATATATACGTTCGAGTCTTTAAAAATGGGTATGCAGCTCATTCCGAAATAAATGGACGGAAACACAAGTCTATCGAGCGGCAGATAAATGTTAGAGGATAGAAATAAGTTATCCAAAAGGTTTTGCATCAATCTGAATGCGAGATTGACTGCGTTAAATAGTTGTGTGTGTTTTTTGTTCCTCATTCAGTATTCTATCTAATTTCTTTCTATGCCTACGCCCTTCAATTAAGAAAAGAACACCTCCGGTAACTAAAACAACACTACCGACGACAGCAAGTGCAAAGGACCAGCCAATATCATTGTGATCCCAATTAGGCATCCAATCCCTGCCATCGCCACGTGCCCCAAATATTATCACGGCGATAATGCCACATGTTCCTGCCAGAGTGAGATTTCCCCCAGTGGTCCATAGAAGCAGTTGATACTTGTCATGGTGCCTTGAGCAGCATGTATAAAGAATAGTCAAGAAGCCTCCTATCAGTAGGAGCGTCATACAGAGAGTAAAGAAGAACTGTGTTGCAACAAAGAAGTCTGGCAACAGGATATCGTGAATTATGTAGTACTCCTCTTCGAACACCCACCAGCAACCGTAAAACTTAGTATCATACAAATGGTGTGGATCCTCGTACCCTTGGAAGCATACTTGCCACAATCCTGGAAAGGAACAATAACTATCAAATAGTTCCCTTGGATAAATTGTGCTAACCAAATCGAAGAAAGCAATAGTAGGCTACGCAAATGAATTTATTAATTTACAAACTATGCAACCCCTGATGATACTTTCTTCCTTATATTGTAGGTCTAGTTCCATTATAAGAACCATATATTTACTTCAGTTTCGTGATAAAGTCGTTAAAGATGCATGCGCTTGATTTACCGATTCGTATGAACTGAGGATTTTCCAATTTTCCATCTGTTTCCAGCCAATTGGGTGTGGTGAAGGCAATCACAATTAGTACGAACGCGATAGCCGTACACACGGCTGCACTCTTCCCTGTTTTCGTCTTTCCCATTATGTCATCTGACCTCTCGCAGCGCGCTGTCCAAAGATACAAGTGCTGCAAATGTTCATCCAATGATTAATTCTGTCCTGACATAATATTTCTCCTGTCATTTTTCTCGTGCTTACACAAACGCTTAAATTTTACGGCTGCACGCCAGTCTCACTATAGTTCCCAAGTACTCCGTATATTTACAACGTTGAAAAGAAACCGTAGAGACACCTGTTCACGAGGAAAGTCTGACTTGTACAACCAGACACATACCGACTGCGCCACCTAACGTACGATATCCTAACAGAACACGCGGTACAATTCAAACGGAAGAATTTTCAGGAGTAGAAATAAATTTCCTTCCCGGAGCATGCCATGCAATGTTCAAGAAGAATTCAATTTCTCTTTCAGTTTGGTACGAACCCACCGATATAAATAAAGCGACGAAAATTTTTGAGGCAGGAGATGGATGGCAGAAAGTATTGCATTTTCTATCTCCAAATAAGAATGAGCTGATTACTATAGCCAAATATTTCGGAGTACCCGTACCTACGATGCAATCTACAACTACATCGGAAATAACGGCAATTGCAGAAAAACTAGCAGGAATTGTACCTGTTATTATAAGCACTTTGGGCTCCCAGGGTGTCTTGGTAAGTACTATAGAGTCTCTGATAAAAAGCAACAGGAAAAGATGTATGGTGTCTGCAGGTGAGTCGACAAGGCATGGGAAATCAGCCGTTCTACGACACTCGAGGAAGACTGATGAGAAATCCACCTGTTTCCTCGCGGCTGTATCCTCCAACAACTTGCATCTCGACGAATTCAAATGAAACGTTCAATGTAAGCGGTTGCGGAGATTGCTTGACAGCTGGTATATTGTGTGGTATTCATAAGAATTTTAATGAAACAAATTGCATTTCTCTGGCTCTAAAAGCTGCGTCGCTTTCTCTGAAGTCCTTTGACGCCGTCCCTGATACACTTTCAACATTGCGTGACGCGAATATATGACAAATGGCTTGATATTATTAAAATCGGGTGTAGATATAGGAATTTGAATTTGATGGCCGAAAAGGACAAGGTTTTTAATTCATCGCGTATATTTTTGTTTTTATATACGTTTATAAGTCTTACAATATAACAACATGCAATGTGTATGTGTGTATAAATGTGAATTGAAATAATTTATAACTCTCTTTAACATATATCAAAAGAACACAGACTTAAGCCAGGAGTGCATTTACAACTAATAAAACATAGCATATATCGTTATAAAAAATAATACTGCCTTTCCTAAACATACGTAGTACAAATTATATCTCCGCGTTAACGTTCATTTTCAACAACTGATTTCTTCCACCTTGCAATAAATTCGTTTACGTTAAACTTTCGTTTACATCCTTCGTAATTCATATATCTTATCTTTCCAAAAACGCATCGCTCTCCCCATCCCTGATCGTGAAGACCACAAATGGACCACATACAACCTAAAATTTAATAAAAAGTCAGGCCAGGAATTTCCTCTGAAGAAGATATCACTCTGGTCCAACATACCCACATATCCATTAGGATCGTTACCATCTATACTATATCGATCGTTCAAATATAATGCCCACTCTAGTGCTTCTTGCGGTGTTTTAGTATACTCTAAAAATTTTTTTGCCCAATACATTCGCAAATAGCCGTGCATCTTTCCATGTCGTACTAATTGTTGTTGGCACGCATTCCATAAATCGTCATGCGTTTCTGCCTTTTCCATCTGACATAGCGTATATGAGTATTCTCGTTTATCATTGCTGCACGCGTGATTATATATTATAAAAAATTCTATGGGGTATAGTAATTATTTAAATTAACATAGTCAACTTACCTGTGGGCAATTAGTGTTGCTATCGCCCACGCACTAGCCCCATCCATCGAATCATATTTATTGTTATAAAAACAATAATTATCGCTAAGCTCGCGGCGAATGATAGCTTCCTCGTTGAAGGAACTGACCGCTTCCACGTACTGATTCCTATAGTGGTTGACTTCTAACACACAGCGTTGGACGGATATCATGCCGAAGTGGAACCATGGGGACAAATTGCTGGTACAATTTAGGACAGGATTGTTACGACCAACCGCGTATCTTTCCAAACGTTCATTCAAGAACGATTCCAATTCTTGGACGGCTGCACGATATCCCGGCTTGGCCCATGTAATTTCATCTACAGTCTTGTCAACGTCCACATGCTTCCAAATATCAGTCCAATCATTTTTATTAAATTCTTGTTCCGACGAACACACATGGTGTATAACCGGCGGAAATTGGGTTAAAAAGGTACTGAGAATTGGGAGTATTTTCTGTCTAAATGTGCGTGCCGCATACTCCTGTTTCGGAGATGCGTACCAACAGGGCACAATGTTATGTGCATCTACCTTTAAAAAGGACATGTATTGTTAATAAAAGAAAAAGAAAACTGTTGTGATTATTTTCATTTTACGTAATAACGGATAATCTCCAATTACTTGACACATCGGCACTTGCTTCGGAAGATTCTTTGCCAAATTGTGCACCCAAGATGTCGACAGTCGTAAGGGTGAAAAATCGGCGATGACCGCACCCATATCATACTCTCTTACAAAATCGAGTACGGTAGTATCTGGTTCCCCGCGCAATAAGTGAAAGTTTATGTTCAATTTTGTACATTCGTCCTCGACTTCCATTAAACCCTTAATTAGAAACTTGTAATGTCTCATAGTACTGTTCAGGTACTTTGGCGGAACACAGAAACATACGTGAAGGGGTAAGCTATTCTTTAACGCTGTCCTCTGTGCGAAGAGAAGAGCCCAATTGTCTGAAATTTAATATACCCTTATCTTGCGTCACGCGCTAATTTAATGAAAATCATTACCTCGGTTGCCTACCTTGGACCCTAATATCACGAATCATCCAGTACAAAATGCCTTTACACTTTTTCTTGACATTATTCCTATCCTTTAAGAGGCGAACGCGATTCTTGTTAAACTTGTAAGACATAACCGATTCGGCTGCCTAAAATTGACGGCAGAAATTCAAATCAGACTAAAGTCACGGTGTAAGAAGCGACTTTCTAAATTAAATAACGATCTTACATTTCGCCTGACACTTTCGAGCTGTTGCAAAAGGTGGCAGACTTTTTGCCGCTTCTGCGGGTTACGAATACTCATCTCTTTGTCCCCGTGAGGGCTGTGCTAAAATTTAGAACCGGCTGATTTTGAATTTACACATTTGCTACGCCGATTTTTATCAGTCCTCTAGAATTAAACTACTTTATCCGATAAAGCATAAAGGACAATTAACAAGGATGAGATTGCTATTTCCTCTAATGTCATTTGGTTGATGTGTATGTACATGAATAACTTCGGCAACGTTCAAATGCAATCGGAAGTCGACGCAAGCGCTGTGCATACGTCGCCAGTAGCAACTTTCTCGTGTATATACTACGTACTATAGTAGAACCGGTGCAGAAACGAGCTATTCGAATTTTTCTTAGCAAATGCTTTTAGCAATTTGTAGCCGCAATGAATCAGCTGACAATCAGATTGATCTTAGTAAGCAAAACTCTGGTCGAATAAACAAGCTTGTGATGCGCATGTAATAGCCATAGCATTACAATTACACGCTGGGAGAAGGAAGTTGAATTAATCGCCGACCTTCGGTAACCGCATCCAATTTCATATGTGCGACACGCTTATAAGAACTTACATGTGAAAGGACGTTAAAGAAAGCCGATGTAATGTGTATATCTTGTGCTCGGGAAAGAATGGGTTACAGGATAAAGCGGTTGTAGAATTAAAATTTAACTTACAAATATACGATTATCTCTCAAAAGGGGAGGATCATAGAGTCTTTGGAAGAAGTCTACTGCTTTACCGCGACGCAGCACTATCAGCAGAGAATACGTAGGACATGTAGTGACATGTAGCAACGCGAGCAAGGCCTATTCGCAACAGAAGTAAACATAGTCGCGGTCGCAGACGTGGTGGGTAGGGATATCCTACCCCGCTCTACCGCCAAAGCGTCTCCAGGCACCTCACACCAGCAGTACATGTATTGCTTATTACCACCCACACAGCGCAGTGCAGCACACCGAAGCAAAGCGAAGAGCGAAGCAGAGCGGAGCACTAGCCGCGGCCGTGGCGCGCCGATGGGGGAAAAGCTGGCCAGAGCGGGGATGTTGGTAGTATGGTGGGGGAAGGGAGGACAAATGGGAAGCCGGTAAATGAAATCACGTGGTCGAAGGCGCAGTATGACCGCGAGCAGAACGGGTTAACCTGGAACAGAGACGAACCGGCGTTCGAAAGAGAAGGTTGGCGGGGACGCTCGTTCGCGTGAGTTTGAGAGAGAGACCAGCGGCGACGTAAGGCGGGAGTGTGAGGGAAGAGTAGAGGGTGCTCCACGCGGTGTTGTTCGCAAGAGGAAAGAAGAGGGAGTACCTCAAGCGGGAGAGAGGGAGTGATAAGCTGCTGGCAGTTAATACTAGAAGAGGATAGAAAGCGGCGCGCAACAGCGAGAGAAGTGGAAGCGCAAAAGAGAGGCGTTTAAAAGTGGAAGAAAGACGGAGCGAGAGAGGAAAAGTGGGAGCTAGGAGTGAACTGTTGGGGGCGCAAAGGGGCGAGGAGAGGAAGGGGCAAGAGGAAGCAGGCAGGCAGCAGCAGGAGCAGGGGCAGGCAGGCTGGCAAGCAAGCAAGCCTGTCCGACGTCCGACTTAGAACAAACTCGCGATAACTCGTGGCTGCATTTCAGCGAGCCACTAACGTTCTACGCTGCCGCTCTGTCCGGCAGGAGAAGCTGCTCTCGGTCTCGACGCTCTTAACTCTGGAGAACTCGACTCGACTCGTGTCCCGCCGCGCCGCATCCAGTGTAACAGCGGATATTCGCATTCGCAGAAAAAAGGGGAGAAAGAAACGCATCTGTATACAGAGAGAGAGAGCGAGCCATACGCATATTCTGTCTAATACACATATAGATAGAAGATATATACATACATCTAGAGAACGAACGTGCACGTTTATACACATAAAGTAGAAAGAGGAAGAGAGAGAGAGCGGGCGAGGCATCGGTCACTTATGGGAGTGAGAAAGAGCAAGCGAAACGAGAGCGAGTGAGCGAGCGAGCGAGCGAGCGAGAGAGAGAGAGGAATAGAGAAAGAGCGAGTAAGAACGAAGCGGGCGCCGTTACGATAAAAGAGAAGTTTTTCGGAGCGTATTCGGGAGCGTTCAATGGTCGGAGCAGCTATGCGCCACGCCGTTGTAGGGCTCCTAGCTAGCTAGTTCTAACTACGGGAGGTCTCGAGCTGCAGTTACGACCTCGAGAACGAGCGGGTTCCTCTCGCGAAGATGACCATAATAGTCTTTTTGATCGACACGTCGGCCTCCATGAATCAGAGGGCATATTTGGGCGGGCGGCCCACGCTTTTGGACGTAGCCAAAAGCGCCGTGGAGACTTTCGTGAAGGTATGCAAGCAAGACAGCTTTCCGGGGCCGGGAGGTTCAATGGTTCGATCGTCTCCGATGTCGAGCCCACCATGCCAACCGTGCCAACCATCGAACCTCGATGCTCGCAACCGCCGAGCAACGTGGATTACGACTTCTGCTTTCCCTCCCGCTTTTTCTCTCTCTCTCTCTTTCTCTCTCTCTATCACACTATCTGTCTGTCTGTCTCTCTCTCTCTCTTTCTGTCAGCCTTCTGTCCACCGCCAATAATGCTTGCTCCCCTTTTCTAGGTCCGACAAAGATCACCGGAGAGCCGAGGAGATCGTTACATGCTCCTGACCTTCGAAGATCCGCCCCAGAATATCAAGGTACAACTTCTCTCCGTACATCGCCTCCGTGTCTTCTTTACCGTCGACGTCCCACCTTCCCCTGACTCGGTCTCTTTCGCTCTTATTTTGCTCCCTCTATCAGCTCTCTCGACTCTCACTTTCTCTCTTGCTATATATCTCTCCGTCTCCCTTTCCCGCCCTCTCGCCAATTGGCGTGGACACGCGATTTTTCTCATCCTCTAGCTGCCATGTTAACCCATATTGCGCTCCTACAAAGTAACTGCTCCGCAGAGCTTCTCTCCTCCGTCCATTTCCTCGAGCTTTTTCCTTGATAAAGCATCCATGCTTGAGTGACATGCTCCCTGGGACCCGATGCACTTTCTGATCGGCTTGCAGCTCGCCTCGTTCGGCTACTGAATAATTGATATTGAGTGGGGCGGAAGGACGACGTGCAGCATGCACTTGCCGTGCTCCTCCGCTTTGCTTTACGGTAGAGTAACACTCGGGATAGCGAAATTCATCGCATGCCACACACCTTGCCGGCCGACGAGCGACACGGATACCGAATAGCGGATGGAGCTCCTCCACCAAGAGAACCTTTGGCGCCCTCCTGTCTCTCGTATTGCGCGTCACACTTTTGAACGAAAGAGTCACGTAGCATTCTAGACCTCTTGCAATATCAATAATATGATCAGATGCTCTCGGAAACATTCGAGTCTCATGCTGGCACTGGCAATTCTCTTCAATTAGGCTGCATTCCAAAGAAATGATCAATCAAAGCCATAACTTTTCTTTTAGGCTGGTTGGAAGGAAAATTTGGCGACTTTTATGAACGAGCTTAAAAATTTGCAATGTGTTGGATTGACAACATTAGGTGCTGCTTTAAAACATGCATTGGATGTATTGAACATAAATCGTATGCAAACAGGCATTGACACCTATGGCCAAGGACGATGCCCCTTTTACCTTGAGCCATCGGTTATTGTTGTCATTACTGATGGAGGAAAATACACAACAAACAGTGGAGTCCATCAGGATGTAAGTTTTAACTTTGGCTGGAATCGTATCTAGCAAACAGGCCAAATAATATTTAGCTGAATAATTAAAAAGTGCACCCTTCTTTTCCACTACAGTTTACTTTGCCTATGCACTCTCCTATCCCAGGGTCGGAGTTAACAAAGGAGCCATTTAGATGGGACCAAAGATTATTCTCTTTGGTTTTACGATTATCCGGCACACCAGCTGTCGAACGGGACACAGGCTTAGTGGCCAGCGATTCATCACCCATAGATGCTATGTGCGAGGTTACAGGAGGTACAGTATACTACTCTGTCCTATAAGTGTCATTTATGTCTTATTTCAAATTGCACCAGTACCGATAGTCATTGTTATGGTTCTTTCTACAGGTCGCTCGTATTGTATAACATCGTTCCGAATGATGATGCAATGCATAGATTCACTAGTACAAAAAGTGCAGTCTGGAGTAGTAATAAATTTTGAAAAAATCGGACCTGATCCGCCGCCGCTGAATAGTGAGATTCAACATGTGGACGATGATGAAAATGAAGATGAGAATATTGGAAGCAATGGAAACCGTGCTCAGTATCCATCAAATCCGACGTTGCCAGGAAGTACAGCGTGGCACTCTTGTAGACGATTGATTTACGTTCCACGATCCGCCCAGAAAGGGTTTGCTGTTGGGTTTTGGCCGATTCCTGAAAGTTTCTGGCCTGATCTCAGTGCCAGCTCCTTACCTCCCAGATCGGCCCATCCAAACGTCAAGTTCACATGCACAAGCCAAGAGCCAATGGTAATAGAGAATCTACCGTTCGACAAATATGAGTTAGAACCAAGTCCTTTAACTCAGTATATACTAGCTAGAAAGCAACCAACCATTTGCTGGCAAGTCTTCGTCGCGAATTCGTACAAGTCGAGTGAAGTCGGGCATCCTTTTGGATATCTAAAAGCTAGTACAAATCTAACTTGTGTAAACTTATTTGTTATGCCATATAACTATCCAGTACTGTTGCCACTGTTAGAGGAACTGTTTAAAGTGCATAGACTAAAGCCAACCAACGAATGGAGGACTCAGTTTCAGAATTACATGAGGACTATGCCGACATATTACGCAGCTGTAAGTTGATCACAAATTTCTATGGGATAGCTTGTATCCAAACTATCTATTTTTCATAACTTTGAACGAATTTGAATTGCAGTCACTGAGAAGAGCGCTGACCAGAATGGGTGCTCCTGCACCATTAGCTCAAACACTGATTCCCGATAATATGGACAACTCATTGTCCTATAGTGTATTAAATTATTTGAAACGGCTAAAGAACCAAGCCAAGATTGAATTCGATCGGCTATGCAGTGAAGTACTTTCAAAGCAAATAGCTGCTGCAAATATGACGAAAAATTTGGTGAATGGTAGCAGTACCACGATAACTGAGGGAGTAAGAGTCATTCCCCGAACTCCTCTTAAGAAAGATTTGGTAAGCTCCGCCATTCATTACTAAGTGAATTTGTTTATCCGTCGTTCTATTCTTGGTGAGCTAATGAGGCTGTTGTGTTCCCTTCCCATAGGTCTCACATCCATTATTACAAGATAAATTTACGGGCCTTAGAGACCAGTTAAATGAATTTGGAGGTTTCGTAGTTGGATTAGTACGAAACCAACAACGCGGCGCACAAAGTTACAGGAATGCATTCGATGTCCCAAGAAAATCCCTTCTCGACCAAGTTGTGAGGATGAGAGCTAACTTTTTACAACCTGCATTAATACATACTAAACTTCTTGACGACGATTACGTGCATTCAATGCCCCTTGCGCAAATGGGAAATTATCAAGAGTATCTAAAGCGAATGACACCACCTTTGAGGGAAATTGAAAGTGTTCCTGTTAGGCAACATATGTTCGGTAAGTGTTCGGCTGTCCACATGAGCCTCCACATATTATTCAACCTGTATTCCTCGTGTTCATGGAATTTGTCACCCTTGTTTATAGGTAACCCATTCAAGATTGATAAAAGAATGATGGTAGACGAGGCCGATATTGATATGGTTGGTGCAACATCGTCCGCATCGAAAGGGGGTCTGAAACGCACTCTGCCTCAGACGGACGGAGGGGGGTCATTGTCCCCGAGACCGCCGCCAAATAAACGAAAACCCGGTCCAATTCCTAAAGATGTAGTTGTTCGACGACCTTCCTACACTCCTCCGTGTACGCCATCAAGTTCTCCTATACCATGGACTGAAGAAACAAAGAACCAAACTGCTGCACTTGCTGAGACCAGTCCGACTGTTGTAAATGCAAACTCTACACCCCCTCCTTCCAATCCGGCCAATATTAACGCGCCCGATAAACTCGTAAACGGCTTGGCGGAAATGCCCACGATTGCGGTGTTTGAACCAATTCCAGTAGAACATGTCAATAATCACATGGACGCGCCACCGACTTTAACGCCGGTAGTTAATAATATTGACTCGACGAAAGTAGAGGTGAAGAACGAACGAATTGATAGCGCAACAAGTGAGTGTAATAAACTACCTCCGAACGACAGTGTTGAAAATAGTGTGAAAGTTGAAAGTTCAGCGGACGAGAGATTATCGAATCACGTAGAAGAGAAACGCGAGGCCAGAGTGGAGAAGGAGAAGGTGCTGACGAAAAAAGAACTGGAAGACATTAGAAGACACAATTTATCCGTTAGAGAGCTCGTCTACAAAGAAGTGCGAAGGAGAGGAACAAGTAAGTTACTTTTTATAAATATTGTGCGTGGATCAAGATGTAGCCCTTAGAAACGGAAATTAAATGAACGTGTACCTTTCCATACTTTACAACATCTTCACGCGCATAACTATTAAACGATCGTATACTCGAAAGGGAACAGATATGAAAAGTCTTGGTCATTTTGTTGCAGATTATGCGACACTCTTTTCGCATTTACATCAAATTCAGGGGACTCTTGATATACGGCTCGCATTCCTTCGTGATATCGTAAAGGAGTCATTGCGGTTTAAAAGACGTAATTTGGCATCCGTGTTAGAGGATTACGTGAAGAGCGTGCAAGAAGACAACTGGACTGTAAATCATAAAGTGAATCACAACGGTGCCACGAGAATAAGCTAAGGAATCCATTGCATAATCAGGGCATTATATATCAATAAAAAGAAAGAACTGAAACCCGAACAATGCACAGACTTCTAATGGGATACAAGGTAGCCCGCTATACAAGTCGTAAATCTCTAATGAGAGGAGCGTTAATATTTAAGAGTGTATGTTGCCAAGACGCGCAGAGTGATAATAATTAATAAGTGGAACGAGAAAATAGCATTCTGGATGTCAACCATGGAGATAGTACTTGTATTTCTTTCTCTGACCCGGTTTCTGGTATTGCAATTGTGCAGTTGGTAGTGATATGTTTCTCGTGGAATACGGCAATTTCAATTAAGAAACATCTACTGTCACGACGATAAAAATTCTTACTAGGAATTTCATATGACTAGCCGTAGTGTATGAATCCTCGCCGGAAACACTTAGTCTGGCAAACATACCAATTTGTAGTTGTTATCAATTAAAGGAAACAAGATCCTACCCTCGGTAATCCTTAATATCCACTACGAATTCAATGTCGAAAGCTACAATAGGAATCCACACGAAAAATGGCCTTATCTTAACTTAATCAACATCTCTGTCCATGGGTGTTAGTTGTTTTGAATCTCTCGAATGCAGGCATACGAGATTTATATTATGTTTTACTCATCATTTCAAAATTACACATTTCTACCAGCTGCACGAAAAATCCATGTTAAATTTAATACAAATCGTGTGGCTAAAGCATCAATATTACAGTAGTGCTGACTTACACATTTTTTTTTGTCTAAATGAGGATTTCGCCAGTCATTCCCAACAACTTATAGGATAACACTCAGCTGCTAATACACTATAGAAATAAACCTGCGCCTTGTTAAGAGCTGGCGCCCATGAAACTGATATTGAAACCCTGAGTATCCATTGCTGTGATTCTTTTACTCCATTTATCAAAATTCACAAGCATATCGCATTTTGCACGCTGCATTGTTAAATAATAAGTTCAATAACAAGCCAGTTCATAGAGTTGTTCTGTGAAGCTTTGTTATGTATATATATATATATGTATATATATATATATATATAATTATTATTATAAAGCCAAATTCGGACTGTATTTTTAATCAATGGAATACAGCCCGCAAATACATCTTTCGTCAAATGTTAACGCAAATTTATATTGTACAATTAAAGAAAAGTTTAACGGTTTATTTTATAATGTACTTTGCTAAATTAAAAATGAGACCGAAACAAACAAGTTTTATGTGGTAATGAATCTTTTCCGGAATTTCTATGTATACGAAACATTACACATGCTTAGCAGGATTTATCTTTCACGCACTCATCTATATCAATGGTTGACACGACGCCTAATGCTATTTATCATTAGTATAGTATTCCTACTATTGTCAACCCACTTTGAGCATGGTCACGGTACATCTCGACCTTAGAAAAAAAAGTATCCAGAATGCGTGTGTAATAACACATGATAAATCAATTATTTTATAAATGATTGAGAAGTTGTTTGAGCCTTTATATGTCGGAGAAAAGTATTAAACGGGGTTTGCTTAAAGCATCCACTGAGACAGTCTATGAAAGTGGGTTGAAGAAGTCATAGTGATGATTTATACGAGCAATTAATAAAGTCAAAGTCACTTATTGTTACTATCTGTAGGGAGTGATAGTGATTTGACCAAATATCTGCAGGTAATCCTGGACGTAATGATCAGACAGATCATCTTACCGTTGAATTTTTCAAATTATGCATATTCGTTTCCTTGTACCCGTTCACCAAACTTCCTTTCCAGTTGTTCTGTATACGACGAGTAATTAACTAATAATTAACATATCATTCTCAGTGCCGACCAAATGATGCATAAAAGAGTTGTACTTAACACAGAGGCAGCCAGAAAACTTTTTATATTGAATTGTTTCCTATATTTCGAAAGTTGTCTAGTATTGGACATTTTTAGAGATGCTAAAGCTAAATCGATAAATTCGGTCCGTTTTGTATCTAGACAAGTTAATCCACTTCCAGTAAGATAATCTAGCTGAGCCTTTATGGAGGGACACGCGACTAGGTTTTGTTCTTTGTATATCTAGTATTGAAAGTGTATATTACATAGTATTTATTAATTGATACCGTTAAATGTTTAATAAATTATTTTATAATTAAGGAGCTTAGCTGAGTCTTGAGGACAATGATGCTAGACGCTTATTGGGCTCCAAAGAGAAATTAATAAAAGAATTAAAGGAATACAACACAAAGTGCGATTCAATAACGAATTAGTAGGTTGTAAGCAATTACTACAGTAACAAGAATGAATGGTATGATCATGAAGAGACTTTCATCAGTGAGTTCGTATATAGCTGTTTTATTAGCCCTTAACACACGGACGTAACTTTTATATGCTCGTTATATCAAGAAGTCTTTGGATGAAGGATATGATATGAGATTTCATTTTATAGACTATCTCCGATTTTTCTTAGATAGACGATGGCTCGGATTCGCGAAACGGTTTGGGTTGTAGGTAGATGACCAGAACAGCTTTAAAGAAGAAACATAAAACTGACTGCTATAGGGTGTTCACGTTATTGGGAGACTACTTTTGCAGTGATCTGCAGCGAATACGAGTGTGATAAATTGACGAAGGAAATCAAAGAATATCATTAGAATGCGTAGAATTGTAATTCATCAATAAGTAAATCAACCCCAAAGTCTAATGCGCATGTTCGTCTTGCGTGTTCTCCAATGCCTCACACTAAATAGGCTTATTCAATTAGGATGCCATTGCAATACCTATTAATTATAAGAGATGCGTTAGTGTACATACACCATTGTAAATATAGATTGGTATCGATGGTTATTACTACCAGAATTCAAATTGAAATGATTGTTCCATTTTTACGTTTATATTTTAAAAGAATACACAGTGAGATAAGCTTACAAAAATAAAGAGATTTAATAAAGAGGCTTGATGTCGATCGATCACCTATCAATTTCATACGTACATTATGTATACCTCCTTAAATACGAATTTTTATTCATCCTTTTTACAAAGTACATTGCATGGTTCACTCTGTCTTTCTTGCGCGTATTATTTATAAAAGATTATGTACAATATCTGTAAGTCCTCCTTATTTATGCAAATTTGCGTTATCTACAGTTTGTATGAAGATGGAAGATATACCTCCAGCGACCTGTAATTAAATGGGAACTCAAGCGAGTGAGAGGAAGGTTGCCTGGAGATAGAGGTCAAATGCAGTAATCTCATATTGGTGAACTCTATGATTGGTGCTAGATCTCAGTGTTTTCGTCGACAGCACCCAAGCAAATATGGTTAATCTAATCAGCCTTAAGTAAATTCCTAATTCGACAAGAGCCTATTTCGCCTTTGCCGATGATCGAGACCTCAAGTTCTTTTTTGTAGCTTGATCTACTTCCGGCAAATCGTCATCTTCCGATGCGGCCGACTTCTTTCCTATAAATTCGCAAAATAATTAATAAGACAATTGATATAATTCAATGGGTGAAGAAATCTAGATTCTGCTATTCTGCCCACCTTCCTTCCTTTTCGACTTTTGCTTCGGCTTTGTAGTAACTGGCGCAGGGGCGGCATTCTCGCGAGCGCGCTTCAGTTGTCTATTCGCAAACACGTACAATAGGTACGCTTGGAAGCCTGCGACAATAGCAAATGCGGAGAATCGAACTGCCGGAATGTTGAAGTTGCCGGTAGCATAGTCCAAGGAACTTTCAACCTGGCTTAATCCATAAAGGAAGACCAGTGCGGTAATAGCAAAAGTTGCTACGCGCGCAAATACGTATATCGTATTCGCAGCAAGGAACGTCACTACAAAAAGATGATTATATTGTACACATCATCCAAATGAATGAATGAAAGTGAAAAACCAACGAGTTAGGACTTACATTGCGAAACTTTTTCTTTCTTACTCACAAAGTGAGTAATCCTTGCACCGTGCATTAAAGCATCACCAGCAAAATGAAGAACCAGCAGCATCAAAGCTACATGTTGGAAGCTGAAAGTACATGTTGGTATCAGTACAATAAAGAGATTGTATGATTACACCAATGATTAGGATAATAGAAAGACATATACTTGAACAAATATGCAGCGAGCGTAAAGAGTAAACCAACGGTGGCTTGAATTACACGAGGGGGAATATCTTCTTTCTTGGCCCTCTGGAAGTAGAGTTCAGGGTAGCAGTGCAACCAGTATGCAAGTTGACCCACAAAGTACAACTTGGAAGAGAATGACATTGGCATTGGGTACTCTCTCCAAAGTGAGGTAACATTTAAGAGCAGCTCTTCCCTGGGAAAGCATACATTGATGTTATACTCTAATAAGTTCTATGAAAATATCTTGTGGTTAAATTTAAAACTATATAGTTTTTTATTCTACCTGACGATAATATCAAGACCCCACAAGGCAGATAACGCATAGAAGAGTACAAGCTGGCTAGACTCATTGAACTTGGCCAGTTTTACTTTGCTCAAATGCAGTTTCTTTGATACTTTCTAAAATCATATATTTATGTTTCCATTGTTATTTCATTAATGCTTTATGTTGATAAATTAACTCCATTCTGCATACAGTATCTTATACTCACATCAAAAATATATTCTTGAAACACTGCATGCATTACTATGGTAATTAGAAAATAAAAGAAGACCGCGCATGTGTCTTTCCATCCAGTTGTGTATTTTATTATCGCTGATGGGTCTTCAGTATCAGATGTTACATTGTGATGAAGGGCAATAAACATATATGCCCATGGTGATGTTGCCTGTAATACATACACGCACTCACAGGAGTTTAAGTTGTGACAATTGTGTAAATTCGTCTATATTGGCATCTTGTCTGTCGAATAAAAATGACTCGAGCTTTTCTTAAACTTTTTAAAGCCCACCGGCCCAAAAGAATTCGCAGTAGTGATACTTGGTCAACGTAACATATGGTGATCTGGCAGGCTTAAGTTGGATCGAGAAGAACCGGGTGAATGTAAGGAAAAGCGGCAGACACGTGCTCAATATCATTGAGAGCATAGAGGAAAATTCCTCAAATATTAAAGCTGAGAAAGAGTTGCTAGTAACTGATGGAACATCAAGTGTTCCGGGTACTGACCTGCACCATCAGGCCGATTACAAACACCATAGCCACACACGAAACGATGTCTCCATGGTTTTGAATGACGAATTCGTGACTGAATATCGGTGGATTCTTGCTCAAGCTCTTCCTCCCTTTTATCGTGACCATGTTTGCCAAAGTTCTACTGTCTCTTCGTTCAGATGTACCAAAGCCTGCACGGAGAGTACGGCTACGACGATTGACGACGATACCGAGTACACGGTCTGGCACCCAGTCCACGTCCAGTCAAACCACGTCAAACCCGTGCACGGTTACACTGACACTGGACGCACACCATCAAGCGCAGCTGGCATACACTCCTGCTGCTGCAGTGTATACAGCCGATACAGCCAACGCCGACAATGTGGCGCTTATTCCTTTTACCTGTTGGCACCACCTAAGTCGACCAACAGCTTCTATTTTAGAATTTTTATCCTACAGGACCACAAATATCATTTTATAGTGAAAATCATTTTCCAAACTACTTTGAATACAGTGGGAGAAAATGTCATTCGCTAGAAGTACAACTACGGAAAATCTCGGAAATATTTAGACGCTCTGTTGATTGGAAGCGCGTTAAAGCGAACTACGTGCTCATTTCATAATCAGTTCAGTTAGAAAGATAGATTCAGAATTGCTTTTCTTTCTTCTAAAAGTGGGTGGAGCGAAATATATTGTCCCCAGTTTAGTTCGAATAAGATATCAACATTGGCCAGGTCCAGAAGATAATATACTTTATTCATTAACGTGAGTACATCATTATATATCTGCTGCTTTATGTCTACATGCTCTATCTCTATGAATTGGACTCTTTCCTAAAGTGTAGAGTTGCTATAACAATTGTTTTGCGACGACCCTATCTAGCAGGAGACGTGACAATAATCACACGCCGATAGAGAGAAACAATCAACGAGTTGGCATCAAAATAAGATTATTTGTGTGGTCTAGGCATGCCTCGGAGATAAATGTAAATGTCATTGATCAACAATGAGTCGAAAATATATCTCTGCGATCGCAAAAATAATTTACTCTTTCATATATCCTTACGGTCCTAGTGGCTTGTATGATGGTGGCTCACCATTCGCACAGTACTGTGCACGATAATTTTTTGCTGGTAATGATATATAGCACTCAATACGGACTCTTATATAATGCGATGGAAAGCTATATAAGACGATATATGACACGGAACTTGAAATCCAATGACAAAATTGTACAAAGCATATGTGTCGCTTTGTTACAATTAATTGTAACACACTAGGCTGTAAAGTTTTACACGTACAGTTTTACTTATATATTACATCGATCAACCATATCTTATAATCGTTGCTATTGATAGCGAATTCGCTCCCCAATGCACTCGTCAATGAGACCTATTGTCCTGTTGATAAATCTAAACAATTCTCAGAGTTAGCAACAATTTCGATCAAGCAGCCTACGCGTACCATTATATGCCTTTTAGGTATAGTTCAGTAAACTCCGATAATAACTACTCTAGGACCCGAAAACACATACATTCATGCTATATTGTACTGTACATGCAATATGTTTTAATTATTCACAGGAACAATTTGCGACTTTCACTAAAGCACGTGAAACGTATTCATCATGCCTCAAAGAAATACGCAAAGCACTGAATGCGTGAAATATTACTGTATTCTGTGCAATCGACCATCCAAGTGTACGTGCAGGATATACTCTGGTGAGTTAGAACAAGTGCAGCAGCCCGATGCTCGCAAGGTGTTCTCGACTTTGTTCTTGTGCAATTGATATTCTCATGGAACTCTTTTCACATAATTGAAGTTAAACGATGGGCATAGGAGGACGAGTAAAATGGCAAACGATATAACTTCAGTGGTACACCCATGTGATTCTAGCAATTTCATAAATTACGAGATCTACTTTACACAGACAAAGCAATTGCGGGACACATTCTATCGACAAGGACTCGTCAGGAGATAAGCACACGAGTATAGTAGTGAAATGAATTAAATCTAAATACCCTTATGATCACAACTCTTAAATTTTAGCGAAACATTTTAACTTTACGTGCAACTAGTACAACGTAGAACGGATCGCCCGTTCTAGTCGGTCTTCGTTGCAAATTATGTTTTGAGGTAGACGAGTGTATTCTCCAAGTAGCTTTTATAGCTTTTGGTAATGCTCAACCAAAGGATAAGATTTCATCAACGAAAATGCCACAGCTTTACTGCTATATCTCGATTAAGTACGAGTAAAGACCAGTACGTTTCGTCTGTCCATTTATCTGTCGCCATACTTGAATGGTGTGCCTGTTTAATCTAGCACACACGTGTCGCGTTACGCCCAGAGGAAATCAAAGTTGTATCGTCGAGAAGTAGAGTGATTTGCAGAAGGATTGCATCAAGAGGATATATGTCGATATACAGATGGCTCTCAACTTGAACTTTGTCGCCAGGTACAGTTTATAAAAGTAGATATACACAGAATAGAGTTCAAAGTACCACATAGAGTGAGGCAGAACTCTTTCCTTTTCCTCTGCCTTTCAAGATATTTTTTTAACTATCACAATAGATTGAGTAAAAGTGAGGAACCGTATCTTAACCCATTGCTTAATAATGTATTCATGCATTCTCTCACACATATATACTCCCCGCAAGAAGACACATTCATCTTGACAGGAATAAATATTTAGCTTTCACACACACATCATCCCATCGTGCTAGAGAATGACCTAAGTATAGCTTACCTTTGCATCTCAGGTACCGGATTTGTACCTACATACTTGAAACCTGAGTTGAAACATGTTTGACACTTACGCTAACAACTTGATTTTATAAACAAAACATTGACCTACTACTATCATCCGCGACAGCTGCATCAATTTGCCATTTATTTGGGTTCTCACACATGGATTTTGCGCGCCTCGATAGTAAAATAACTAAGAGTTAAAGGTACAGGCGATGTGCACGTATACATTGTGACTTTTTTGCGATGAACAAAGTACTTAATTTGTAATAAAATTCTTGTGGAGTACTATTCTATCGCTGTAAATTTAATATTCGCTCATCTTCTTATTAATTGGCAACTGAACATGATTATCGTACTGCCATACAATACTGCAATGCTTCTCAATAAACTCTACTCTCAATACAATTAATTAATCAGCGTAGATGTTGCGGAACTTTACCTTCCACCATACCCGACGACGAAACTTGACCAATAGTGCTTACACAAGTGGCGGGTCGTTCTCAAGATCCATTTCTTCGACAGTGATGTAAAGCCCTTCTTCTTCGTAAGTAGACTCGTGCTTGGCTAAAACTTTCAGCAACGGGCGCAATTTCATCCACCACTGATACGTTGGAATGCGGTGCCTGGAAATATATTCAGCATATCATTGTAATTGCCTTGAATCAATCAACTTATCAACCCAACAAGAGAACTCACTCGAAGTCAGTGTTATCGATAAGGTCCATAAACGGTGTATATCTGTAGTGGCGCCTGACTATACCGATCATAACTGCGGAATCAGCATCGGCAGTATTTGTTCGTCCTTCGGCATTAGTATGTTTTCTCAATTGTTCAGTGAACCAGTCTACAGCTTTAGCACCCATTTTTGTACCCAAGTTACGGTCGAACGGCGTCGGCGAGCCACCTTGTTGCATATGACCTGCGCCAAGTTTTATGTTGAATTTTTTATCCTTTCCTCAAACACAACGATATCTATAGTATCTTTTTTACCAACCTATAATACTCATTCTGCAACTGAATAAACCCTGTCCTTCCTCGCTAAAAAGTCTTTGCATAAAATCTGTATTATAATTTAAATTAGCGTTTTCATTTCTTAAAATTAAACCCCTTTGTACGCCCTCTGACATTTTTGCGGCCATAGCAATAACGTCTTGGTTCAAATCTTTAATATTGAATTTTTCTTCAAAGATATACGCTGCGTCCGCACCGCCTGCTAGTCCAGCTAGAGTAGCCAGGTACCCACAGTAGCCGCCCATAGTTTCAATAATAAATACGCGACGTTTTGTACCCTGTGCTGACTGGCGAATGCGATCACAGATCTAAAAACCATTAATTCATGCGTTTTAGTACGCAATAGGGAAGTTTTGTAAGCTTTAGTTGGGCTTTGCTCACCTCTGTTATTTCATTCATTGCGGTATCACAGCCCAATGAAAATTCAGTTCCTGGAACATTGTTACTAATCGTTGCAGGAATCATAGCAATAGGAATACGATATTCTTCGAACTTATCCCTGGCTTTCACGAACGTAAGCCCCGTTTTATAACCCTGTTGTGAAATATTATATCCACAATTATGTGATGAGAGTCGGTAGAAAATAATTTTAATATTCAATGCCCACCTCAAATCCGCCTATGATAAGCAGCGCTTGAATTCCATACTCCTTCAATTTTTGTGCAATCAGAGGCAACTGATCATCTGTAGGCGGGGCACGTTTTGTGCCGAGGTATGCACCACCTTGACCTACCCAGCCTGTTACCGACGGCCAGTCCATCAATTTTAACTTTCCTGCAGCCAGGCCCATTACACCATCACAAATACCGTAGACCTAAAATTTGATTATTAATGATACTTGGGCGCATATTAGAAACAGTGTCTCGATATAATCCTGATGAAAAGTACCTTGTCACCTCTATAAATACAATTTCGCACGAAGGAACGCACCGCTGCATTCATACCGCAAGACGGTGAACCGATATGCATTACAGCAAGCGTGTAATGATCCTGAAACAAAGCCTGATTCGTAAGTCAGGGAATAAACATGCCGAATCCTCATGCAGCGTGCACACACATTCACGACCACATTCTCTGCAAGTCAACGCATTTGTCAATAATAAATGGTACACGATGCTCATACGCTGCATCTCCTCCTAGCAATATTGGCTACACATGAATCTAGATCCCAATAACATTGAAGTAATATATTCGTTATCTAATACTGGGTTAACTCACTTGTCCACATAAAGTGAATTGCTGTTAGAAGGAAAGGGAACAACGTTAGAAAGACATATGTAGTAATGCACTAAGTCTAATACTAAGCAAGGATTAATATACACTGATAGTTCCTTGACAAATTTACCTTTGTTAATTGTGGGCCGTTACTTTCCTGAAGCAGTATTAAATAATTCATAAGAACTCTTTCTACCGTATCAAGATTTTTTAGCTACAGCTTAGGATTGAACCGAAAACCTTCGACGTTTGCTATTACCACGAACCCTTATCGTTCTAAAGCTTTGCCTAAGTTACACCAACGTACGATCGGAGGTTTTGAGTTCGCAGACACGATAGTACTGTGCCAACTATGATAATTACCTTGTTCGGGTCATGATCAACTGGCGCTTTTAGACGAGTTAACATTTTGTAGGTGTCCAAGTTGCGGGCGAATCCCCTGCAAGTATCAAATATCAATATAAATTAAGGAATGTCGCGAGTTTTATAGGTAATTCTATCAACTTACTTTCCACGAAGTTGTACTGCGAGATTCCAATCCTTGTCTGCCATAGCTTTAGCCACTGCCTTGGTACGCCGTACACATTCCATAAGTGGTAGCCTAACAGCTTGATTTCCATCCAAAGTAACGACACATGCTTCTGTATCAGGAGTCGCTTCCATTAAAGCCATCACAGCTTCAGCGCCCATCCGACAACCCTGAAATATAATTTGACCTAGCATAGTAAGTAATGTTAGCTTATCTTCACGAGGCACATACGTGCTACATACATACCAATACTCTATCGAAAGCCGATGGATTTCCACCTCTTTGTACATGACCAAGAACAGTTATCCTAGTGTCCTGTTGCAATTTGTCTACAACAACTTTCTTCACTTTTTCCGCAGTAATTGGCTCACCATTACGGTCAACAGCACCTTCTGCTACGATGATAATATTCAAACGTTGTCCCTGGAGTCGTTCCTACAAGAAGATACTTTCTCAATTAAAGAAATGTTCCACAGTTAAAAGTGGAGAGGGAATGTAAGTATTTCCCGAATGTTTTCTGCGAACAAAAAGAGAAGAAAGTAGGATTTTGGAAAGCGAGATTCTACAACTCTATATAAACCAAACATGAATTTACATGTATTTACTATTCTACGTGTGGCACTCAATATCCCTTCGTTAATAAATGTATCAAAAACGATTATATTAAAAGTGCTGCATGTTATAATAGCGCAAAATGCATAAAATATAAGAAAGTTCAAGCGTAACAGTAATTTGTCCAGCGTGCAAGGTAAAAATACAAGAAGCATACAGTAAAGCTCACAATGAGAAATAAAGACATGGAACTGAAAGTAAAACATACATTCTTTTGCAAATTGTACACAATCAAAAATAGAAAGGGTAAGTGAAATGAAGCAGGTACAAATGTAGGTTGCGGGTGACATATAGGCAGAAATGGATACTTCCATAACTCGTCCGTAAAAAATTAAAAAAAAAGTTCGAACCTGCAACAATTTTTTGCACAGCTTGTTTGGCCAATCCTGCTCAGGTGGCCACTCAGGGATGAACACAAAGTCAGCTTCGGAACATATGGCTGCCACTAAAGCCAGGTAGCTGTAATAGCATGTCATATAAGCTGGCTAAGAACATTTCAGATAAAAAGTGGACAGGTGTTTGATGATTATCGTTTGATCGAGGGAAAACTATAGGTGTTAGATGAAACTGGCGGTAGGAAATATGATCATATTTGTGTAAGATTATAGTACGCCCGTGATTCGATAAGGATCCTGGCTCACTACCTACACCATAATTCACTTGAGAAGCTAGCTTGATGTTTACGCCTGCTTATGCAGCCTAGCTGTATTATAGACATGTTACTTCCAGGACTCCTCGATACTATGGACCATAATTAATGAGCAAAATTGATATACGATTATCCTCTTTCAGAGGAAAACTTTGCTTCAATGTACTGCTGATTTAATATACATAAATTCGATTTCGTAAAATGAGTGAAGGACTGGTCATGAACATGCCTGTTGCAAAACTCCACAAAGTTCTTCCACCCAGTCACCACTCGTGGGAGATTCCGGTACAAAACAGTAAGAAGCGCCCAAAGATAAACTTGAGGCTAATGCCAAATACCTGAAAGCCTCTGGTCGCTAATTATCACGATTATTTTACAATATTTTGGCAGATATTTGATACTTTTGGTTAGTTTCATAATTGTGTCATGAGGCAAGGCAGTTTGGAGCTTGTCCACTCGCACCTGTGTTTCATTTAGAGGAGGAACATACATGTAAATGATTTGATGTTTCTACTCGAACATTGACAACACATTAAGCCATCGGAAAAACACTAAACAATAAAATGAATTAAATTTGTTAAACCAAGTTAGTGTGGACTAGCATTATAATGCAAAACTCGATAAAATTCGGTTGACATGCCTGCTCCAATTTTTTACACAGTTTTTCAGGCCAGTCGGCCGGCGGCGGACATTCCGGGAAGAATACATAGTCAGCCTCTGCGGCTAAAGCACCCACAATAGCCAAATACCTAGCCAAAAGTTTACCCGATTTGTAAATTATACTCTACAACCGTATTACAATCTCTCCATGGATATATATCTCTAGTAAGGGTATTTCTTTGGCATTTTTAGCATCTGACGTTTATCGCAGTTAAAAATCAACTGGATACGAAAATGCCCATCCTCTTTCACGTTTGTACATTTCAATGCCGTCACGGCGTACGCATCCCGTCGAATAGTTATTCCTCGAGATATCTTTTCAACTGTCCAATTTAAGATACTCCACTTACCCACAATGTCGACCCATTACTTCCATAATGAATGTACGCTGATGGGAATAGGCTGTACTAACGATAGCATCAATACTTTCAATGATACGGTGCAAGGCAGTGTCGGTACCAATGGTCATATCAGTTCCACAAAAGTCATTGTCAATGGAACCAACCATACCCACTATATGTAAGTGCGAATACTTTTCTGCTTGCTCCTGTGTAATCTCACCTAAAAATTAATGCGTTTGGTATTCCGTTCGCTACTGACCAACCAAATAAAAGTATTCAGATCATTTCATTTAACCAACCTGCCTCGGCCAGCTCTTTCAACAAATCAGCCCATTCTTGCTTAAATAGATTAGCACCGGTAAGAGAACCATCACCACCAATTACAACTAAATTTGTGATTCCGCGAGTCACTAAATTCTTAGCAGCTTTTCTACGACCAGCGCGTTCCTTAAATTCCATACATCGTGCTGATCCAATCACTGTGCCACCCTGAAAGATATCATCATCTCCAATACTGATGCAACAATCATTTACATTGATCATGCACCTACCCTATGGATGATGCAAGATACAGATGACCAGGTAGCCTCAACAATATTACTTCCACCATCTACCATTCCTTGATATCCTTCCTTTATGAAGAATACTTTGCAACCAAGGTATATTCCCATTCGTACAACGGCGCGTACCGCCGCATTCATTCCTGCACATCAAATCAAGTATAAATAAGCATAATATGTGTTAACATTTCCTTTATTCTTATAGATTGAAATATCAATCTTGCCTTGGGAATCGCCACCACTAGTAAAGACTGCCAAGCCTTTACCCTTGTGGCTACCAGGTTTTATAAACTTCTGTGCTGGTAAGTCTTGATCACCCATGGTTCTACTGATCTTTTGATTCTCCTATAATCAAAACTCCATTAATAACTGTTAGCATAATTGTAAAGTTGCCTCGCGACACTACACATGCCTCAAGTACTTTGCTGTTTTGTATTTGAGACAAGATTTTATTGTGCAAGAGGGATATAGTTTACCCTAGTACGATAATTCAAATACTTGGGCAAACTAGATTGAATGGGACATTTGGGAGATTTTTTGGGAATTGCCTGGTGCAAAAGTTGGCAGAGGAAGGAATTGGTGGGATATTCTTTGATCTCTACATCTTGCCATTCATCGAACCATATTTCAGTAGGAAAAGCTTGAGGTAGTCCAAAATGATTTGTGAAAAACATCTGTGTCAATTAAGCAATATTAAGATTACCCTGCACATTTTTGCTTTTGTGAAATTCTAAACTAACCTGTGGAAAAATGGAGGACAATCTATAGTTATGCTGTTTCACTAAGTGATTTTCCAGCTTTCCTTTCAGAAAAGTTTCATTCGGGATAGAGTCAGGCGCATTGTACTTTTTGTACTTTTCTTGTGTGGTTAGATCGTCATTAAAATTCTTAGGAATCATACAAGTGCAACGTCCCTTTGTCTGATCTTTCAACATTTTAATTGATAATGACGATTATTCGGAAATGTGGGATTAGCGGTTAATTTTATCGGCAAGAGGTAGACAGGATAGTAATCGGTGTCACCCAAAAATCAAGATACGGGCCAAAAAGCAGATGAAGCAGGCATGTGTCAAGAAGATAACATATACAATACATGTTCAAAGTGGCAATCGCTAAATGCATATAGATTGGATATCACATGTATCTATTTATTTGCATCACAATAGTGTAATGTTAACACAAATAGCAACAATATATATGTTGCAAAATCATGAAGCTGTAGTACGTTGGTCTCGAGAATGATAGTTGGATTTTAGCATGGAACGGGGCAATCATGTGCCAACTAGCTGACAGATTCAGAATTACCAGCGAATTATTGACTGCGAGGACAAGTGGGTATTTTTCCAAAGGGCATTGCATCACGAAGAGCGGCGGTGCAGTCCTTCACATTTCAAATTTAAATAAGGTCCGCACGGACCGTAGGAATCTGGCACGCTCTCAAAGACGAGGCGTCAAAGTCAAAACATCGAAAAGTACAAGATATCTTCTATCGTAATAAAGATCCTAGCGAAACGAGACGTCAGTCAAAGTAGAGAGATGTTAGGAACAGTTAGGAGTAGTTAGGAGTGGACATGGGTGTGGGCGCTGGATGGGGGAAGGGAGGGGCGGGGGTTGATAGAGAGTGCTTTTTGTTATGTCCCGAAAAAGTGAAGAATCGTGATAAATCAGGCAGCAAGTTGTGACCGGATTCGAATTTCCCAAGATATGGCAGAGGCGCCGCCGTCCGACGTCGAGAGCGCAGCTAGCGTGCAGACGACAGAATGTCAGACACGTAACTATTGGCCGCATTACTGTCAAGTCTTTGACAGTGCTCGACAGAGCCGCATTCTCCTCGACTAGTCGGAGCAGGCGATCCCGTTATCGGACTCACCTAATGTTGCTCTTCCGAGTATGCTGAAAATTGAAGCGCGGACGCGGATCCTCTGTCTCTGTCTTTCTGCCTCTCTCTTTCGTTCGGGCCAACTACTAACAGGAGTATGAACCTCGATCCCTAAAAGCGACTCAGTATCGTACGCGTCCACGGCGATCGCTCGACTGAAGGTGACCTTTACGCGCACTCCTGTTACGTTTCCCCCACCTCCATTTAGCTCACCCCCCACCAGGTGAACATATAGTTTTCAACGAATCAGACTCAAGCAATCCATAGACGGCCAGGCAATCTGCGTAACAACTTTTCGCTAGCGAACCTTCAAAATGTTTGGCGGTACTGTTCGATAAGATCGCAAATTTGCTTAACTCATCTAGGAGTGAGCAGGTATTTGCACTGGCTTTTATATGCCCGCAAAACCATAAGAAATATCAATCTCTACAATATCTTGTATGAGAGCATCATTAGTGATTGCTAATGTGCTATTAATTGACCTTTGCGTTTGAAATAAGTTTTCGTAGTACGGCGCTTTAGCGTAACACGACTTTACAGGTATTTTCCATTTCTCGAGAATGAAGAGTGCATGAACTATAACTTACTGCATTATCGAAATCTCACCTATAATGGATCTCTGCTATGTACAGGCTGTGCTGTCCGACGCAATTCGTCGAAACCTTGCCCATATGACTTCTAATAATAGAATAGTCCGAAGATTGATTTAAACTTTCTAAGCAACATCGGCCTTAAAGCTCTACTTTGGACTTGTTTTCTTCTGCGCTTCGAAGGCATGTCTTACGCGCTTTAGCAAAATGTCGCACTATATCTATTCACGATCGTATATCTTTTGATAAATTGCGGCCGAACGCCCGAGTTTCTTTCAATGAAATCTAAATAAAGAATCCTTCATTTTTCGATGAACCGGGTAGTAGTTAGAGAAAGGAATAGTTGCAACCTCGATTTCATCATCTTACCTGGCCTTCTGAAAAAAAGCAAGTATGATGCAAACTTGATGTCGGCATGGTGTAATGCACGTGAGGAATTACCTGGAATGTCTGGCGGTTCCGGCATTTGAAAGATGTTGAGCCAGTGGTGCGTGTGCGCGGTCACGTTCGGTCCTTCCATACCTCGATGGCCAGGTCTTCTCGGTAGGTTGCAAACACTTGCACGTAGGTGAAATGAAAGTCTTCAGAATTTCATCGCTTTCTCCAGTTTTATTTACAAACGCCACCCCGCCGAATGCTTATCGAAGATCTTTTGTGATTCAGTCAAGGCTTTATCCAACAGATTAAAATGCCATTGATCTACAATCATGACAGGCGGGGTCACAACAACTAAACAACTGCCGTGCTACGTTAAATATCCAAATTGAGGAGTAATTGAATTCCACTGAATGAGATTACTGTGTCACATGGTTGTCAGGCGCGTTTAATATTTCAAAATAACATCTCGGTCGGGTTACCGAGAATTGTATTATTAACAAAGAACAGTTGCACTTTTGGATGCTCGATGCTGAGTTGAGATTACAGGCACAATTCATTAATGTTTTAATTGATTCCATTGCGGCATACACGTCTTAACAGGAAAAAACGTTTCGAACGTAATATCTATCAAGACTTATCTCGGGCGTTGCAATCGCGATTACCTTACTCGAACTTCAGACATGTCTATCATTCATTTAGTCTCACGAAGAGATGAGAGATGTCTGGTCACATCATCAATAAAAGTTTATACTGGACTAAAAACAATCAAGTCCTGCTCCTTATTTCGTATAATCGTCTTCCCGTCCGATAGCGAAAAACCTTGCTATCTCCGCTACTGGTATAAACCGTGCAAAAAATTTAGCATAATTGATTGTAGATAGGCTTCTCTTATTCGAAGAAGGCACACACATACACGTGTTTACGCACATACATACATACGTTTCGTATGCGTAGAATAAATGAGAGCACGATTTTGCCAAATCTGTATGACCATGAATAGACATGTATACCGAGGGAAAAAGGTGCGAATACGGCGGTACGAAGAAGATACACCTATTACAGTTAACAATAAATATACATCGATAAGTGTTTGCGAATGATCCTGCTAATCCTTCCGGATCCCATACGGGTAAGGTGTGGAATGCTCCCAAGGGAAAATCCTTGTAGAACTCTTCTCCAGTGTCTTGCTCATTCGAAATATGGTTTGGGGTCCTCTGTTCATCGCATCTAATAATAGAGATACTACACTCTTGACGAACAGGCTTGATTAAATCGAAACCGAACAGAGAAAGAGAGGGGAGAGAGAGAGAGAGAGAGAGAGAGAGAGAGAGAGAGAGCCGTCGTTATGGTTTTCTCAGACATATTTTATCAGAATTTATTTCGTGTAAACGTTTATAATAATTATAATTTACAATTACGATGGTTGATGATAGATACAAATAGAACAACGTAAGTCGGGAGAAGGAAATCGGAGGGTGGGCGGAAGAATGGTAAGAGATGGTGAGAAGAGATGGTCAGTGTCGGAGAAGATGCTGTGTGTAGGGTAGACAGTTCATTTAGAACGGCGAATAGGGGGGGGGGGGGGGGGGGAAGAGTTTTGTTGAGATTTCGCGCAAGGAACGCTACACTGGATTGAAAGAGGACGCTCCGCCATTCGTATTTCGTATTTATCAACGTACATGCGCAAGGCGATTTAAAACTGTGTTACTTGAATTAGAATTATTTGAAAAACCAATGCGACCCGACACGGTCGAATAAAAGAAAGGAAAGTGGAGGAAACGTAGTGGATTGCTGCCTTGGTATGATCTAAATATAAATCGACCAGTAGTAATAAATTGAGGTGGACAGCTGGTCTGAGAAAGATAGTAGTGGAGCTTCCAAAGGAAGCAGTCGCAGGAAGAGGCCAAGAATACATTTGCATCCTACAGTCAACCAAACTTTCTCCCATTGTAACAATAGAGGGTGATATTCGCAATGTTTGCGTGCATCAACCAATAATATCCAGGCAATGAAAAGAACGCAAGAAGATGACAGGGATCTTACGTAAGGCAAAATATAAATGATGCATGAGCCGAGGGGAAAGGATGTTTGGGACGGAAAAGAACTCATATCGGAGAGAAAAGGATATTCGCAATGTATTACCGATGGGCCCTGTAACAGAGGACTATGAAAGCTTGAAAATTAATGCGTTCGGGATAGAATGAGACATGAAACTTGGTGACTCTTGAAATTTAGTTGGACGTTCGATCCAACTACGCTGAATTACGATAACCGAAACGTTGAACTTGTGTCAACTGTAAGGTCTCCCAAGGTAAGGCTGGTTGATCACAATATTACTGACAACCAGCCGGTTTGTCTGCGATCAATTGTCTCACACCCTTCGCGCTTCTCTTACTTTGTAGATTCGCCATTTCACTTCCGCCTGATGGTACAGTGGAAAGTCGAAGGTTCGAGTCATTGGAGATGCACGCCAATCATAGCTCATAAGCACAATGTGAAATGCAAATGCGCAGGGAATTCAACTCTCCTCCGCTACCCGCTCTTTCAAGCTCTTGCATCGTGTGACGAAAGAATACACCGATATACACCGAGAAATATCAACACGACAGAGATTGAGACGTTAATCCACATGCGTAATATCAATTATTGTTACTTGATCTTCCACTTAATACACATTTATACATACGGTTGGTGTGTGAAGAGTACGCGCACGTATATACATATACATCCATATACACATATATACGAGAAGAGCAAGGCGCGTGTTGCTCTAGATCCGAGACAGGATGATGGGTCGAATGATAAACACGAGCGAGTAAGAGCGGTACAGCAGTGAAGAGGAAAGCGAGCGAGCAAACGAGCGAGCGAAGGGTGGATCGCATCGTTAGCACAGTTTCGGCCCGCTTGTGGACATCATCCCATTTCTCGAAGAACAGCGGTACTCCCGAACAACCTGTTGAATCGCAAATCTAGAAATCTTGTTCTTTCTCGCTTCTTCGAAAACTTGAGACTCATCCTCTCTCATTATCTCTACTTCGGACTATAGAGAGGCGTAACGTGAAATCGCTGGTTCGAGAAGCTGTAACTTATTATGCAGATATCATCGCCTTTCTTCCCGAGAACGAATATCAAAAGAAAGCGGGGCCTCACAGGGCAGAGAACAGATAATCCATCGAATCACGAACAGCCACGTATTTGCACTTGCAACAAAATCTAAAAGCAGGCAGAACAAAATTGAAGTATGCAAATATGATAAGTGTACAGTTCGTTTCTTTTCTCGTTCTTCGGTTTTCTTCTTGATCGCGATACGCGTCACTAAGTAGCGGTTAATATCTGTTGGCGTATACTCGCATATTGTTGCATACAATATATAATATATAGAAAAAACACAAAGAGTGAACAATGGAAGGATGTGAGAGGAAGTAGAGAGGTACGCGGCTGGTTCAGGGCGAGCAGAAAGTAATCCTCGGCAAATTCTTGCGCGTGAATACGCCATTAAAGATGTTACCTCTCTTTTCTTCCTTGTGTCTCTTTGTCACGGAATTCGCGCGAACTTGCAGCGGACGGTCGCGATAATAGAACAATAAAAACCTATCCTTAAAATGTACAACAACTCACTCGCGCGATAATAGAGAATTGCGATATTGGTAATAGTGTGGTAACAACGACCGTTCGAGTAGATCGCGACTTACAATAGATTCGTAGGGATGCTGCGAGGCAAAACACGAGCATATTCAAGGACATGATCGTCTTGTTGAAAAAAAAAAAGGAAAGGAGTGCGCTCCAAATGTTATAGTGTTGTACGTGTACGAGAGCGAGGGTGTCGATACCGGTATACGTGCAGACATATGAAGTGTCGAATGTAAAATCAAGTCACCACTGATGTTGTTTGGAACTTAATAACTTAATGTATTTTTACTCTCCTTTCTCCTCCTGCGTTCTTCCCTTCGTATAATAATATCGTACTTGCTAGACAATGTGAAATTTAATTTAATGACAACTGGGTATAATGTAGTAGATTCATGCGTGCTTCTTTTCTTTCTCGTCGCTTCTTCTCAAACCTCAGCATTTTGTTTCTTTTTCTCTAGCGATACTTTAGATGGTAAATAATGAGCAGATCTGGGAGTACAGTGACAGTGGTCTTCGTTACTTTTCGCATCCCGTGTCTCGTCTTAAAGGCGAGGTCACCCACCACCCTTTCGCACTGATCCACTACTTGGAAACGAACCCTACGCGACTTACACACGTTCTCGCCCCTTTAGTTTCACTCGATCTACAATCCTCCATTCGTAGTGCTCTATGCCAATTTTTCAGCCCTGGAAAAACCACTGCCTTAATCGCCTTGCGACCACCGCCGGACGACGAGACAGAGTTTGCAATTGGAATAGAATTTTCCTGCCGTTTCCTCTGTTCTTCTGTACATATCACTCAATACGAATTTCGCAGAGGAAATAACATTCCTTCTCCTCCCTTCGACCCTGTCAAACCCCAAAGAAATAATCGGGACACGACGATCCCCACCACCACTCGCAAGCTACCTCATTTATTTGTTTTTTTTTGTTTTTTTTCATTCATTTCTTTATTGTTTTGTTATGTTTCTCTCTCGTTTCTCTCTCTCTCTCTCTCTCTCTCTCTCTTCCTCTCTCTGCTGCACCCCGACTACCGCTGAATGAAACGTGGCGCTCGGAATGCATCAAAGAGAGGATAATAAAGCTTCGCGTCCGAAGCACCAGAGTGCTATTTCATCATTAAGTTGAATTGACGAAAATGCGTCCAATAACATATCCCTATAACAGCTGGTGATGGTTTCTCAATGGTGTTAAGATGAAATAGCACAACGATGACTCGGAAGCAAGAGGTAGTTTCTCGCGAGGGGCTAGGAACGTTGTGGGTAGATCTCTACATAAAGCCATCCAAGTGAAGGGAAGCGCGCCGACAAAAATTGAATCGCTCCTCGAAAGAACAAATCTCGAGGGACGGGGAGGACTCAGTCGAGCATACGCTGGGACTTTCGAGATTGCTGGCGTACGAACTTTAGACGCGGGCATGGCAGCAGTGACGGTGGCATTGGCAGCTGAATGCGGTGATATGATCGCATCAGGATATCGAGGGTTCGTTTATCGAGTAGAAGACCAAGGAAAGGGGAAGCCGAAAGGCGAAATTGAATAAGTAAGGTAGTGTGTAGGATAACGGGAAGTAAAAGGGAAGAGGTGGAAAATTGGGGAGGGCGATGTCAAGGAGGGAAGAAGGAAAGTGGAAAGGAGGTACGCGAGGAACGAAAGGACAGGCGGATGGATGGATCGATCGATCGGGTAGATGGATGGGTGAGCACTTGAAAGGACGGGGGACGATAGAGAATAGGATGTTCTTATTAGATTAGAAAGGACTTAAGCTTAGGAAGGTTAGTTGTCGCCGCCTTCTTGTGCTTCGTCCCCGTCGCCCTGCGTGTCACTGGTCCATAGAGTGAGGTTGTCGCGCAGAAGCTGCATGATCAGCGTGGAATCTTTGTAGCTGTCTTCATTTAATGTGTCCAGTTCTGCGATCGCGTCATCGAACGCCTGAAAAAGCATGATTTGTCAGCAAAGTCCACCTTAATTCATTCGGGGTTCCGTACCCGAGTGGTAGTATCAGTACATGCACAATCAAAAATACACTCTTGCGATCGTTTGTTAAATCGTGAGCAGCATACAGCTTGACGCAAGTGGTTATTGGTACGATGGCACACTGCGAAAATCACTCTATGACAAGACAGTAGACTTGTCTATCCACTTTATGGTTAATCACACACTTCACGAGATATACTATATGGCTGTCACCCAGAGATAAATAATAATGTTAGATTCAAACAGGCAATATCAATTGACGGGTAACAGCAGTCAAAGAGAAAAATGCAAGTTCCCAGTAACATTTGCTTCTTGATCCCACAATATCACTCCAAACTGAATATCAGCCCCCCTTTTGCCCTAACCTGTTTGGCCAAATGACAGGCTCTAGCTGGTGAATTGATAATTTCATAATAAAAAACGGAGAAGTTCAGGGCGAGGCCAAGCCTGATGGGATGTGTGGGCTGCATCTTTGACTTCGCTATGTCAAATGCCTCCTGGTATGCTTTCTGCGAGTCATCGACTACCGCTGTAATGCAGATCGGAACCGATCAATTTTCACCTTTCACGACCAGTATCACTGTTCCCCTGAGCAATGCTCGGACCAATAATTCAGTAGAATAGAAAATATTTATTGGAAACACGCAGAGATATCAAAGGGATCTCGGAGGAAAAAAACTGTAGATAATAATCGCCATCGCACCAACACCACCATCACCGCTCGTAGCTGCTCACTGAATGATCGCTGGAATCGAATAATTTATTGTTAGATCGGTGTGGATCACAGCTCTGTGTACCTGTTTGGCCAATTGACAGGCCTTGTCTGGTGAATTGAGTATCTCGTAATAGAAGACGGAGAAGTTGAGGGCGAGACCTAGCCTGATCGGGTGGGTTGGTTGCATCTTTGACTTGCTGATTTCGAACGCGTCCTGGTATGCCTTCTGGCTGTCGTCTACCACAGCTGGATATTACGTCATCATCAGCAGCACGTTCGTGCAGCTCTCCCACAGTTTTTATACATTCTTTCCCTCATATGTTCAATGGTTACAAACATTTCACCGCATCATGTTTTGATTTTCTGCTTTATATGTTTATTAATTTCTGGTCATCGATAAATGACTCAATGCGCAGTGGTTGAAACGTGTGTAATCATTCTGACATGAAAAGTGAATGATTTTCACATGCAAAATTGAAACTAAACTTATAATTTCTATGAATAAAAATTGATTTCGTGAGCTCGAATGCTTGTACTGATCTCATGGTACGCGTGCGGTAAGGACCGTAAAATCGAACCATCTGCCGATGCAGCTGCGCTTCCTTTCTGATGAATGCACAACTTGCAGAGACCGGTACAATGCGCACACCTTTCCATTCGTAAAGAGAAGTGCATTGAACTTTCTAAAGATTCTTCAGGGGCAGGTATACAAAATTCCAGAAAGAATTTAGTATACCCATATAGTCTCCGAAACTATTATTTCCTCTTACCGAACTTGGAGTGTCAGCGAACATGAATTGGGATCAGGATGTGTATACTGAGTTTACCAAGTTTGCTATTATCACAAACCCATGAAGGGATACATACCATTTCTTGTTTCACCGGTGGCAACTTCTGCGAGATACCTATAGTAATCGCCCTTCATCTTGAGGTAGAATACTTTGCTCTCAGCATTGCTAGCTTTAGGGATCAGGTACTTGTCAAGGAGTCCCTGCAACAATCCAAAATGTCGCACTTACAATTACGAGTCTAAAACATTTGTCTTGGATACAAGACGGTTCATCACGAGCGGAGGATGTCGAAAAGTAACGACCACAACACTTACACCAACCTTCCACGAAACTGTCGACCAGAAGCCGAAAGCGGGCAAACTGAGTAACGACGTTTGTCATCATAGACGTGGAGATATTGTAAGACGAGATAGTCAACGAGTCGTAATTGACCGGTGTGAAATTCAAACCGGGGCTGATCCCGAGCTTTCCGGGTCCCGGCACACGAACAGGCCAACAGGAAGATCGTTCTAAAGTAAGACGATCCCTAAACCAAAGGAAGCTCGGAAACCTTCTACCATTCCAGTCGAAAGGGGTTACCTTATTTCCCTTGCCTTGTTACCTCAGATCTTTCCTTAATACTTTTTATTCTCAAACTCAACCAGTCTGCATTTCATGACATACGTCGTGAGATAACTTTCAAAGGATACAAACACGGTGGCCCAAGTTCCAACGGGTTGGCCGGGATGGGACGGGTGGATAATAAAGATTAAGTGGCGTGCTTTGGAATGTACTCGCGACAGAGGACTCAGAAGCTAAGCCGCCCAATGTTTAATGCGACAGTCTGCAGGCGCAATTTTAAATGTAAGAAACTTAGTAATCTACGAATTCAAAATAGAGAAAGAAGCATTTCTCGCATGGAGAAGTGGCTGCGAAGAATAATAGGAGACGCGTCACAGAAGACCTGCGACAGGTAATACGCAGTTACTAAATAACACTCGGCAAAACTGGACGGGCTCCAAGAAGATTTCATGTAAAGCAAGGAGTGGGGCAGACCGCCAGATTCCTTGCACAATGGCAGAGGAAGACGCACATATACATACATAGAGAGCGGGAAGGGGGGGGGGGGGGGATGCGCGTCCTAACGAAAGAGGCATGCTGCTGCAAACTACGAGAGAGATAGGTGACGAAAGGACAGACGGGTTCGGTTCTTGCACCGAGTGCGAGCGGGCACGCGCTTTAAAGGCGAAGGTTAAGAGTTATTTTGACCTTACTTGGTCTACTCTACCAAAAGAGCTGCTACTTCACCTTGGCCGATGAGCGAGAGCCACCGTTTCTTTTTCTTAGGAGACCCGAGTATGTTAAATGACATGAGCACACTTCTCGAATGCGAACTACCACCCCTCTAAGAAAGCTTGCGCAGTCCTCCCACGTCCTTCTTAATCCAGATTTATGAATATCTACTCTCAGTTAGTTTTCTAATTTACACGTTGGTATTACACCACTGCGTTTGATTCGTTTCCATGAATAATATCAGCCGAGTCTTTCAACTGTTGTTCCGAGTATGTCATGTTCCTTGGGACATGTTATGCCGTTGATATTTCTGCCGACTAATAGTCAACAGCATAGCAATCGATCAACTCCATAATGTAAAGAGAAGGCGCGAGTATTGGATGAGAATATTACGCCACAAGTGTATGTAATACTACATGTGCATCTCGAGTACCGAAGGTAATTTTTTACACTTCTGCAAATAGGCACAAGCAACGGCGAGGTCACGCGCATGATTTATGTGAGAGCAATAAAGGAACGAATACTTTAATTGAGGTTTATCATTAGCCAATGAAGATCCAGCGTCATCTAACATTTTTGAGTTTGTCAAATTAGTGCCATGAGCTATGAATAGATTACAATTTATCAACCTTTAATAGTAGCATTTTTCGTTAGTGAAATACCAACTGTTCGTATGTGATAGGCGGAATGAAGTTACGCAGAGTGGAATGATAGACGCGTTGGTCGAGTAATATTTGTCAATGCGAAGTAGCTTAATCCCTTTATCACCACTAGGCACGACTGATACGCGATTTTACTCGCCATATCCCGTAATCCGAACATCCTTATCAGCAACGCCACTCTCACGATCAAGGGATCCCGTTATATAACACTCGACTTGGGACGCAAAGAGATATGCTATTCAGGCTGAAGGAAGAATCAACAGATTTTTACGAAAATCTGACTTTTTCGATTGAATTTCAGCACTTTGCCTACTGGATTCATATTTTCTATCCGTTTTCATACTTAAACAATCGATTTATCAAGCGTTCGTTAAAGTCCGCGTACCTTCGAAAAATCGAAAATTTTTGAAGGGGTATGCCTTAAAAAATTTGCGAAAAAATGAATTTTGAGCTAGGGCTCTGGAATTTATATCACTTCTTCCTTGATGCAAGAAAACATTCTCCACCAAATTTCAGCCCCGGAAAAGGTCGGGAAGGTTGGAAAACATCGGAAAAACCACGGTAGTGAATTATTCAAGATCGGTTTTCCATGTGTTTTCGGTACAATTCCGGCACTTTGGCTACTGGATTCATGTTTTCTATCCGTTTTGATACTCAAACAATCGATTTATCAAGCGTTCGTCAAAGTCCGAGAACCTTCGAAAAATCGAAAATTTTAGAAGGGGTACACCTTAAAAAATTTGCGAAAAAATGAATTTTGAGCTAGGGCTCTGGAATTTATATCACTTCTTCCTTGATGCAAAAAAACATTCCCTACCAAATTACAGCCCCGCAAATAGTCGGGAAGTATGCAAAACATGGGAAAAACCACGGAACTTAATTATTCAAGATCGGTTTTCCATGTGTTTTCGGTACAATTCCGGCACTTTGGCCACTGGTTTCATGTTTTCTATCCGTTTTCATACTTAAACAATCGATTTATCAAGCGTTCGTTAAAGTCCGCGAACCTTCGAAAAATCGAAAATTTTTGAAGGGGTATGCCTTAAAAAATTTGCGAAAAAATGAATTTTGAGCTAGGGCTCTGGAATTTATATCACTTCTTCCTTGATGCAAAAAAACATTCCCCACCAAATTACAGCCCCGGAAAATGTCGGGAAGTATGGAAAACATGGGAAAAACCGTCGGAATCGGACAAAGTCGATTTTTCAGGATCGGTTTTCCATGTGTTTTCGGTACAATTCCGGCATTTTGGCCACTGGATTCATGTTTTCTATCCGTTTTGATACTCAAACAATCGATTTATCAAGCGTTCGTCAAAGTCCGAGAACCTTCGAAAAATCGAAAATTTTTGAAGGGGTATGCCTTAAAAAATTTGCGAAAAAATGAATTTTGAGCTAGGGCTCTGGAATTTATATGACTTCTTCCTTGATGCAAAAAAACATTCTGCACCAAATTACAGCCCCGGAAAAGGTCACGAAGGTTCGAAAACATGGGAAAAACCACGGAAGTGAATTATTCAGGATCGGTTTTCCATGTGTTTTCGGTACAATTCCGGCACTTTGGCCACTGGATTCATGTTTTCTATTCGTTTTGATACTCAAACAATCGATTTATCAAGCGTTCGTTAAAGTCCGCGAACCTTCGAAAAATCGAAAATTTTTGAAGGGGTATGCCTTAAAAAATTTGCGAAAAAATGAATTTTGAGCTAGGGCTCTGGAATTTATATCACTTCTTCCTTGATGCAAAAAAACATTCTGCACCAAATTACAGTCCCGGAAAAGGTCACGAAGGTTCGAAAACATGGGAAAAACCACGGAAGTGAATTATTCAGGATCGGTTTTCCATGTGTTTTCGGTACAATTCCGGCACTTTGGCCACTGGATTCATGTTTTCTATCCGTTTTGATACTCAAACAATCGATTTATCAAGCGTTCGTCAAAGTCCGAGAACCTTCGAAAAATCGAAAATTTTTGAAGGGGTATGCCTTAAAAAATTTGCGAAAAAATGAATTTTGAGCTAGGGCTCTGGAATTTATATCACTTCTTCCTTGATGCAAAAAAACATTCCCTACCAAATTTCAGCCCCAGAAAATGTCGGGAAGTATGGAAAACATGGGAAAAACCACAGAAGGGAATTATTCAGGATCGGTTTTCCATGTGTTTTCGGTACAATTCCGGCATTTCTGCCACTGGTTTCATGTTTTCTATCCGTTTTGAGACTCAAACAATCGATTTATGAAGAATTTGGAATAGTTCGAGAACCTTCGAAAAATCGTAGAAATCTGAAAGGATCGAAAAAGTAGAAGACTTTCTAGATGATGAGAAGGTCGATGAAGTATATGCTAGTATAGAGTAGCTCTTTAAAACTCTGAAACAGGAAGTATGGGGGCGTGGAAGATAGTCTCTTACCAATACGTCATAGCAGATCTCACGCAACTCCTTCTCGACCTTTTCCCGGTACTCCTTGGCCATCAGCTGTTTGCGCTCAGAGCCCTCCGTCTTCTGCTCAATCGAGGAGATCACTCTCCACGAGCTGCGTCTCGCGCCGACGACATTCTTATACGCGACCGACAGCAGGTTCCTTTCTTCATTCGAGAGTTCAACCCCCGTTTCGGTGACCGCCTTCATCGCGGCTGCCATATCATCGTACCTCTCCGCCTGTTCGGCGAGCTTCGCACGCTGCACCAATTCCTCCTTGTCCACAGAAGACATTCTGTCGGCTGGAATCAAACGTAACATAACAAATTAATTTAGTTGGTATTCGGAGAGGGCAGGCAGGGCCCTTTCCAAACACATTTTCTATGTTATCTTTTATTGGTTTCATTGGACCCATTAGCATGGCCCAACTAACAACAGAAAGTTACTTTCTAAAATCGCTAGCATCTCGGAGACAAAATAGTTACTATAAAGACAGCCTATTGTTGATGAGCATAGATGGGAATAGATGATTTGTATCTAGCTCATCAATTTGATAGCGGTAGGTGGTAGAAGCATGTCAGCCAGCCAGCCGTCCAGCCAGCCAGCGATTCGGAACTCGTTTCTTTCGGTCGCGCGGATTCGGGCGGGCAGCGTACGTGAGAATAGATTTCACCGACGAGTTTAGACCGGATGACGTATTTACCGTCGTCGAACGTGAGTGGCCTCAGTTCTCGGTACGGCCGGCGCACACCAGCACAGGCTACTCGCTTGCTGCTCCCGAGAAATAGCCGGCTCAGCTTGGCTTTTTTCTTCCGGAAGAAACCTCACCGTATCGCGCGCGCGCACCAGACTACCTCAGGAGCAGGTCAACTTTCTTTCTCTTCTCATTTGCGCCAAAGATGAAATCCGCCTTCGCAGGTATTCGGCACCCGGCTCGCCCAATCCCTTGGATTGATGCAAAAATAAGAGACAAACCACTTGTATCGACCAATTTCGATATCAAGAGAATACCAATTACCCCGTCTTACTAAGTTCCGTGAAACCCGAGGAAGGTGTGAAAACGGCATATACACGCTTGTTAACGGAATCGATATCTTTAACACCATGCACCTCTCTTCTCAATTTAACCCCATCGATCTACTCTCACGTTCACACCTGCCTCTCCTACCCTATTTGTCGAGCAAACACGACAGAAAAGGAGACATGGCGTCCTAGGAGGGGGCGGTGCCTTGCCGAACTGCTTGAGGGCAAAATTGCTACCAACGCTGAGGAAGAGGCGAGAGGCATTCGGTTCTAGAACGAGCACCCTCTTACGGAATGCATGGATCGAAACGGAAAAGCCACAAGGTGTCTTTATTCGCCATGTGTCACCGTTCGATACCGATACCACTATCGAACTCGGCTGACGTGCGTGACACATAATTCTGTACACTCTCACACTCCTCCACCCTATCTGCTTCCTATATGTTTTCCATGCATTACACATTTTACATTCTCTCTCTCTCTCTCTATTCTGCCGAGCATCTGCCCTTCCAATTTATTCAGCGGTCCTAATTCTCCGAGATCCAACTGAGTGAATGGTACGTTATCGGCGAAGTATGCAATAGGAATGCTAGCGGGCTCGAAAAGTGAAAATGGTTCGACCAAGGTATTAGGTGCACCAACAAGAATAGGAGAGAGAGAGAGGGGGGGGGGGTCGTTTCCGGTCAATTAGCGAGCAGCGCCATGGCGTTTCTTATTGCGCATACTAACACTACCTGACGTAATAATTGCGGCAGAAGGCTCACTGCACGGCACCACGCTATTTGCGCGTGTGTGTTTACTAAGCGTCGATAATTTATCGGACCACTACCCTGGAACATGTCGGAAAGTTGAAGAAGCTGCAACACAGAGTCAGCAGCAAACCGTTGGGAAGCAAAGGGAAGGCATGCGTGGCAGATATTAACATTTGTTAATATATTCAAAGGAGAGATGATGGTAGTAAAGATAGTGGTTGGCGAGGGGACAATTTGGGCGCATAATATAGCAAGAATAATGGTATGTTGGGTTCGGTATGTGTTAATCGAGCGACGCGCATGAACGGCGAGGTAGGAGGAAGTAGGATGACGATCCAAAGAATGGTGGCTGCCCGAATCAAACGAACCTACGCCAGCGATGACTCATCGCTACGGTCTGACTGCATTACGTTGCGCGCCGCCAAAAGGCGGAAAGCGGAATCGATTCCAACTTCCCACTACGAGTGATGTCTCTCAACGTGCGATGCGAGCTGAATCGATTCTTTAACACCGTCATTCATAAACGACAGACGCGTTAAATCTTCGAGGGTTACAGATTTTTGCAACTGCCTGAAGTACAGATTAGAAATGTTCAAGCTATCGCGCCCGGTTGGCTGAGAAACGATGAAATACGAATGAATAAGATATATAATATATAAGTGGTACGATGGTGAAAGAAGACTGCCACGGTGCAGTATAATGTGCCGATGGAAAAATCTGCAGAATTAGCGGTACGCTCACGATGGATTATGAGTGAGTCATAGAACGTCTCGCATCGCACTAAACGAGACGGACATGCCTTTTTTGAATGGTAGTGTTGAGGTGAAGGCATCGCCCTGCGAGTTGCTATCTCGCAACTCTCCGCAAATAAAATCCACTAGATTTATGAGGAATCTATTCGGTTTTAGAAATACGATTCTACATCTCGGTTCGATGAAATATCTCTGGAGCGTAAGGGCTTCAGGTCGATTTCGAAGTAGGGGAAAGCACCTTATCAAGCTCGAGCTAAGCCTCGACAAAGGGACTTCTAAAATTATCTTGCTCTCCATCCCTCCATCGAGGCTGTGCGTCACAGAGCGGTGAGCGCTAACGACAACGGTATACCTTGCACAGTTGAAGGAATGTGCCACATCAAAGCTATCTCTTGATCTTGCAAGTAGATTGGTAATTTTGTGAAGAGTGTAAAAGGATTAGCAATAGCCCGATTTGCATAGAGGGTACGTAATTTCCTTAAACGGAAAAGGGAAAAAGAATGCCAATTTAACTGTTGGATCGATTTCGGGCTAAGGCCCCGCCTCAAACGAGGAAAATTCCCAGTACTCGATGTGGTGCTAGTCGTACGCGTATCATCTGAGTCCTCAAATACACTTGAGACTGAAGGACGTAGTCGTGATAAACGCGATAACGTCTTCCATTAACCATTTCGTGCTACTCTCGAAGCAATCGCGTGTACCCCTCCCGTTAGGCCCAAATCCACTGTTTCGTTAAAATATTTACCAATTACTACAACTTCCAGGTTACAATCCTATCTGCGCAAATACCTCATCAGGCAATTCATTAGGCTATATAGCTATTCTCCGTGCATTTTCCACGTTCCACCAGAAACCATTCAAGTTTCTGCTAGTGTTGAGAGAGTGGGAGAGGGAAACAGGGCGCAAAGCCCTGACGGAAGGGGGATAAAGTAAAGAAAGATGAACCCAGTAAGAGTTACGAGGCGACAGAAAGAGCTGAGATCCGGTTTCATTGATGTGCTTCCGGTAGCTGGCATTCACCGTTCCCGAGGCGAGGCGAGACGTGCTCGCACATACGGTCGCGGTGACGAGACCGGATCACAAGGCTTCTATGTACGAGTGTGTTAAGACATTCCAAGAATATCGTGCGTGCCTTCCTCTCACGTTCGAGTGTTCTTCTTGAACTTGCATAGCAAAAGCAATCACTTCCAAAAAAAAGCGTATACGACGTATGCAAATAAGTTGGAATTTGCTGCTATTACTCTGATAATTAACCTCCGCGATGGTACGAGTCTAGAAATAGGTAGGCTATAATTCTGCAAGTGGCGCAAGGCCTGCCTGGTTTACTGTGGACCCCATGGAAATGACACTCTTTTCTTCAATACGCGGTGGCTTCTCTTCAGCCCTTTCGAGTCGATTCAGAAGTAAGGTAGGAGTGCGCTCGTAAGGGAGAACGTGTGGAAAGAGCACGTGACAAAGCACGAGACGACTAGAATCTGACTGTGGATGGCGCGGCGTGTCGCATCGCATCGCATCGCATAGCATCGGTGGAAAAAAGAAACTCGGCTAGACGAAATATTAAACGACAGGGTGTAGCTATGTATCAGCGACGATTTCTATATTTAAGCGCGCACAATCACCCGGCTTTTGGTTCGTGAAGCTTCGAGGACGGTGTTGCCGGATCCCTACCGAAAGACTGCGAAATATTTCCGGCGCAGACTTTTCGAGTGGATTTCTCTAATGGAGAATGCGTTGAACGCCCGATCTAATTCTCCTGCAAGCGTTACATACAACACGCACCAACACCTCTACAACTTGATACTGCTCTCCAATCGCGACAGCTTTACCAGTAGCTGTCAACAGAGCCGCAGGAAGAAGCAAGACGCAAACGATTATCAGTGCGATTCGATCGAAAATGACGCTGACGTACCGATGTGCCAAGATAAATACTTCCGTTATCGAATGGCCCCATTTCCATCTATCGTGTAACGTTCTAGGCTCGACTGATAAAAAAAATCCCGACATCAGTATTTCAAACATTTGGAATACCGAATTCTCGTGTACATAAGTGTTCTTACGGACAAATATTGCCAATAATTTGTACGCCAGTACCGCAACCATTTGCCAAGAGAAGCGAGAAAGAAACGACTACGAAGAGGCATTCCGAGTCCTCGGTGGCGCGTGCGCATTGACAAAAATTCACTTGCCACCCGGTAGACTTCGCGTAAAACGTACGGAAGGCCACGCCGCAGATTGCACGGCGGTGGTGGCTGACTAGCTGACTGGCTCTTTCGATCTCTCAGGAGCATCTCGATCGTGCTCCTGACGTTCTTTCCTTTCGATGGCAGTTCAGAATCGAGAGTCGGCAGGCGACTGGTGGCAGCCGTGGGCTCGCGTGGAAAGATAGACATATTTAGACATGCAAAGTAGAAGCTTCCGTAGGAGGCGAGGAGCAGCGCAGTGCGAACGTAGCGCGATGTCAGAGTGGCGAAGGTCGCCTCGGAGGAATCTATGAAAGATCCTTCTGGCCAGACTGTAAGAAGGAGAGAGGGAGAAAGAATGAGAAAGCTAGCCACCGGTAGCAAGAGTGAGAGGAGGTGCGGCGAGCCACGCAGTACAGACTCGGGCAGTCTTAAAGATTTGAGGTTATGGCCGAGACTGGCGACCGCATTAAAGAGGGAGCCAGACGAAGCGCCGCGGCGCTACTTTCACGAAGCGAGAGCGAAATTCCTCGACCGAATTCCCCCCTCTCCACTTCCCCTCTCAGGGAGCATGCTCCATTGAGGTATGCTGGCCAGATCAGGCAAATTCCTCATGCATCTTTACTACCGAATATAAATTTGCGTAGGGCCGTGCGAAGTTGAACGCACGAGCTCTGCGGCAACGAGTGGAATGGACTCTGCCACTGTGGCCAGAGGCCAGGTACTTTACTTCTCCGGCGGTTCTACGTCGCAGTACGTTGCCGCAGAGATCGATAGCCGGCAGCTTGTTCACTCGCTCGCTCGCTCACTCGCTCCATTACTCCCGTTCCCGTCAGTTCTCGTGAGAACTGCACTCGCCAACATTCTTCTCTGAGATAGTTAGTATGAAAAAAGCATTCTGAGCAGAAACGAGACAGCCAAGGTAGAAAGAGCGTGTGGTAAAAGTCATTAACTACCAAGAAGCATGCCTGTCCTTAGAAGCAAACGGCTCAAAGAGTTGAGGAGGAAAGAAGAAAGACAAAAAAGGGAAACGGTAGTTCGAGCCAACGGTAGGAGGGTCGGGGGTGGGGTAGGGGCGGGGGACGGAGGGTTTCGGGTGTGTGAGAGCGAGGAGCGTGTCTCGGAAGAAAATGAGTATGATAGAGATAGAAGGAGTGAATGAGTGAGCGTGCGAAGCAGAGCGATCGAAAGAAGGTCGTGAGGGAAAGATAGGCAGAAAGAAGAGAAGCAGAAGAGCAAAGAGCAGGGAGAGATGCGAGTGCGACGTAACGTCGCGGTGGTCTCACCTACCTATAGTTAAAGTCTTTTGTACAATAAATAGATAAATAAATACACGCTCGGCTGCGGGTCCTTAGTCTCGCGCGACGGGAGGCGAACCGAAAACTGACTAGACTCTCTCGGTGCAGCTAGTTCCTTTTTCCGAGGCGGCAATAGCGAGAGCGTAAAACGCGAGAGAAACTACGCCGGGTCTTTTTCCTCAGTCACACTCAGTTACGATACCACACATCCCTCGGTGACCACTCCCGCACAGTGACTGAGCCGGCAACGCCGCCACTGGTGGGGACTCGGCTCACCTCGTGCCGGGTCTCGGGATATCTCGCACTTTCTCGTATTCCCTCGGATACTGCCGCGGTGGCTCGTCTAGCGTCGTTTAGCTTCGTGCCCGACCCGAACTATTGATCGCTTGGCCCGGCATACCCGCCGTCGCCACCACCACCACCACCACCGCCGACGCCGCCGCCGACCCGCTACACCACACACACCATTCCCCTCAGCGCCACTGCCGTCAGCTCTGTTGGCCCACCTTGGGTGGGGCAGGCAGCAGCATCGTGCTACTCTCTTTTACACACACACACACACACACACCGCTGCTCACGCTCCTACAAGAACTCATACACGCATAGGAAAGCGAACGAGTACAGTGTCCCGGGACCAGGACGCGACAAGCTGCGCGCTCATTCCTGCCACTCTCTTTCTCCCTCTTTCTCACACTACACACTTCTTTTTCCTTCGCCTCTTTGCGTCCCTTGCCTGCTTGCCTGCCTGCTTGCCTGCTGCCTATCCTGTGGCCTGTGCCCTCGGCCTCGCACACCCTGTCACTACTAAGCGCACCCCACTCGCTTCAGCCCTGTGCCTGCCTATTCTTTCCACCTATATCTTTATCATCCTCGGCATTTTCCTGCGAGCATTAATCCAAATAAGAGCACTGCTCCCATTGAGTCACCTGTCTTCGCCCGGCCTCTCACCAACTCACAAACCGACAGCCCTTTTCGGACAACCTACTACTTATATTTATAGAGGTCCTGTTATTTCCCGTTCTTTTTGTTCTCTAGTGAGTACTACTTGTCCACTTAAACATTTTAATGAGTCAAGTAAATGGACACGTTGTTGGTATTATTAATTGTCTTCACTTTGAGCCTATGCAGTCGTAAAACCTCCACGAGATTTCCTTAACCCTAATGCTTTTCCCAACGACCGATCGATCTGTCGTAACGAAGAATGACACGTGATAAATTTGGCCCCTTGTATCAGTTCTGAGTCTGGGAGACCCGGAACCATTGCTAGCGTTGCCAGACGTGGCATTATGTTCAAGCGGAAGAGAAATGTGGTCGCGCAAAGGAGATGAAATTCATGGGGGTAAAAGAAACACGAATGAAATGAACTAAAAGTACTTGAATGACGCCATTATTTCAGTTCCACTCACAATGTCTCAATCATGAGACTGGAAATTCTTTAAAAAAATCATCGGTGAACAGGCAAGCATTTGTGTGAGCGGAGTTGTGAGGGTGAGCCACGTGCTCGTACCACACGTGATGCTGAGTAGGATGCTGTTGACAAATTTGGAATCAGACATCGTGCTGCAAGAAGGTTCGTTTTCTGCTTGGAGGGAATGGTTGTGAAATTTGCGGTACGCTGCAGCAATAAATAAGGAAGGTTCCATCGCGAGATCGATACGATAATCTCTCCTTAGCTATGTCTGGCCATAAATATCCCTAGCAGGCCAAGTGGCTTTGCCAAAACTTTAACTACCAAGTGGATCGAGAGAATTACATAATTCCTAGAGAAATTACTCTCGCTAGTGCGAGTCCGCATCAACTCAATTACGTTTCTGCTTTGTCAACATCGATAACTCGTTACTCGTTACTTTCGGTCAAGCACTTGCCTTATTTGTGATTTGCCTTAACTGGCACGCTCACACGACGAATGACTTTGTACCCAATTGACATCGAAAGATTACACTTTGCACCGCGGTTCTGACGATTCTTGTGAAATACAGAATGATACCGATTACAATTCTTGTTGGTATCGTATATCGTATAAGTAGCAACTGCTTCGTCAGATTTGAAAATGGTATCCAGAGAAAATTCATCAAAGAATTGGCGTTGCTCTGTTTCGCCTTCTACTCGAGCAGCAGGGAAGAGAACAATTTGTGGGAAGGTCGAGTGACGAGAGAAATGAGGGAAAAGGACGGCACAAGTAAGCAGCCATGCACTCAGCTATGTTGGGAGAGGCGTTTGAAGGAAAGAGGAATTTGATTGGAGAACGAAGCCTCTCTCTCTTTCTCGACTGTTGTGTAAAATACGAAGGTAGAACCGATTTTTCTCTCGGCTCACGTAAAAGACGACCTTGGTCACCTCGGGGAGGCGGACGGATGTAAGGAAAAGCAAAGATGGGGCATTTCCGTGTTACGGAAAACTTGAAAAAATTCGAGAGTGACCGAATGACAGGCACATACTCGGAATGGACAGGAGCCACGGAAAAGAGAGACGTAATGATTGGGGGAGCGAGAATACGAGAGATGAAAAAGTGAGAAAGGAATCCCGAGAGAAATGGAAGGAAAGGAGTCGATCCTGTCTCTGGGACACGAGATCGGTTGAGAACGAAGGACAGACGGGAAAACGGAGAAAGAGATACAATTACGTCAGGACACAATGGCGAAGGCGAGTGAGAAAGATAGAGTGAGGCGGGCGCAGAAATGAGGGTTGCTGTGCTTCAAATGAAATATTGATCTGCGGAGGCGCGCGCAACTCCTGCAGCCGACCCGCCCTTCCTGCGTGCTGCCTGCTGCCTGCCACTCTGCCACCCTGCCACCCTGCCTTCCTTTCCTTCCATTCCTTCCATTCCTTCCATTCCTTCCTGCTTCATTTTACTTCCTTCCTTCCAGCCAGCTCTCCCAGCTCTTGTCTCCTCAACTCTTTTGTAGTTTAGTTGAAGTTATTTGCTATCGTCTCTTCAACTATTATCTCTGAATTCAATCTTTCCCCTTTCCAACGACACTGGAGACATCTCGGACTTTGAAAACTCATACTCTCAACTTATTACTTACTCCTTCGGTTAAACATTAATTAACCGGGCACAGAGCTACGGTTTTTCTAGCGAGACACGGAAAATCATGATAAAAATTTAATAGCAATAATTCTTTTGAACGATGTGCATCCTGCGTCCTACGTCCTGCGCCCTAGTCCGAATATCGAGTGCCACTGGAGGAGATGACGCCCTTTTTCCTCACCCCATGACGAGTGCAGCGTTGCAAGAAAAGGGTGTCTCTTTGACCTCCTGAGGCAATGACGTATCACCCTATACCGGATCACAATCTAACATTTAAATACGAAATTGGGGAGCTATTCTGATCAAGCTGTATGTATCATTATCCTTCGTCTTTCACAGAAACAAAAAGACGGTCCTTGCCGAACAATGCAAGTGTTCGATATGTTGCTATAGTATCCGGGAGAGACGGAAATTGCATTCGTTAGCCTACAGATGTCGCCATCGCCACCATCCACACCGGAATGAAAGCTCGTGAATAAATAATGAGATAACTTTAAAATGAAAATGCCACCAGTGACAAAACTACGGCAACCAGAGATTCAACTTTATGATCGTACCGACAGGAGATCAGCTAGTCAATCAGTCAGCGGCTCGTGCAATGAAAACTTTTTACGAATCCCTGGGGATACGATGCGCGTGCGTTTGTAATTAGAGTATGTCTATCGAGGAAGCTTCTATTATCCAGCTGGAACGAACGAGGCAGCATTAAAAGCTTGACTTGCTGCTGTCGAAATAATGGAGTAATATTTTTCCATATATCGTGACGACAGCTTAAGTAGGAATACACTATGCATAAAGTCCGCCTTTGCTTTTTAAGTTATTCCAGCGGTAAACTCGCAGCGCGATCCATCATCGGCGAGCAACCAAACGAGAATGGAAGACCGAGAAGGTCCACGTGCTGAAAAATCGTCGTCTCGCCGGCGAAATCCTAGTCGGAATGATTTTTTTCTTTCGATATTTCGAGGAGGCTCCGCAGGTTCCCAAGCCTTCTTAGTCAGTACTGATTGAAGGGAAGCTTTTCCAGAAAAGTCCCTGCGCGTTAGCTAGCTCTGAGAGCGTCCCCTTTTCGCGTCTCGCATCTTACATCGTGCCAAGTGTGACCGGTGTAACGTTCCAAAAGAAATCGATGGGGGGTCTTGGCAATCTTTCTCTACGATATTTCTCTTCCTTTTGAAGCAAGAGAATTCGCTGAGCGAAAACTCGATATTGAACGTAGCAAGAGAATTTCCCTGGACCTTCCTCTGATAGAATAGCTCAGTTTAATTGGCAAGTGGCCGTGGACGTGGCGGTATGGTGGGGCGTGGTGGTTTCACGCAAAGTGCCAACCTGAATGCGCTCTTTCTCGCGCGACAGATGCGCGTATACCGCAGACAAAAGCCGACTGCCGGCTGCCGCTTACCGCTTGCCGATTACGACACTGACCTTGCGCTTCTACCTCCCTACAACTTCTCTACATTATCATCCGCCTCCAACAAACTGTAAACCATCACCACCCATCACCCCACTAAACACTATCTATATAGGGCGATCACTTGCTTTTCCAATAAATAAATCCAGCCTCGCCTATCCTCCAAGACGCGAGCAGCTATAATCTCGTAAGCTACCCTGTGCCAGTAGTACCTATTGATTTTCAATAGTGGGCCAGCACTATTTTTATTTACTCCAGTCCAAAGTTTCCGTAAACATCTGATCGCTCGAGAATGCGGCATATCTGCTTGCGAGGTTACTCTGCAGAGAATGAGAAGGGGAAGAGATGCTGGGGAAATCGGGGCAAGTTGTGAGATAGTCCGTAGCCACCACGATGAAATAAATCGGAGCCAGCATTGAAAATACAGAAAAAGTAGGTGACTTTCCGAGCGTAGTGGTATGGCAGCTGGCGCGCACGTCCGCTACCGCCCGCTTTTATAGGTGACACGTGAAAAACACGTCGGCTCCACCAGGGAAGGAGAAAGAGAAAGAGAAAGGGAAAGAGGGATAGAGAAAGACACGTCGGTGAGGCCAACTCGAGAGAAACCAATTGTACGAGTAGCGGGTGGGTAGTAGCATGCGCGAATATAAATCAATAGTCAGACATACTCCGCGTACGTATTTCGATGCACCCGTAAATAGCAAAATGAGAACTGCCCGCGACTCCCTCCCCTTGATATGCCAGGGGATCCGAGAAACTCCACCCATCACGTTGCACGCCAACGAATATTATTCGTTTCTACTATCACCTCATTTTTAATAATACTAATTGGAGAATAGTGGACTCTCCCAGTTAAGTGGCATGATATTATTTCGAACTTGTTTCAGATAAATGGTAAGAAATTGAAATCGAATGCAGCAGCAAGGAGCAGGTGAGGCATACATAGCCAGTGTGAAGGAAGGGGTGCTCAATGTGGAAGGGTGAGGCAGTGTGCGCCAAGCCACAGGTGGCAGTGTGGAGGTATCGCGTAAATGCGCGAGCCTGGGACACGCTTGGTAAGGGCTTTCGTACGACTGAAGCCCGGCGCCAGGTACGTATGTTCTCGGTAAGAAAAGGATTTGTTATCCAACCACGTAAACATTCACACTTCTACTCGCAATCATAACTCTCCGATTCGAGTCGACGAGGGAAGACTCAAGTCCAGTCAATATAGATGGTAAACAATACCAGTTTTTATTCAGTGGGCTTCGCTCGCCTTTGTTTACATTCGACACGCATCTGAGCATGACTGAAAATGACAGGCGGGCCTGGTAAGGTGTACTGAACGGAGCTGGGCCAAAGAACGCTTATGATTATTACCCATTGACTGCTGTTGAGAGTAGCGCGATTTAATTGACTTCTCCTAATGACAACGATCGTTCTTCCGTGTCGCCTCGTCTCGTTGCGTTCACCCGCGCCCCGTTAACACTTGAGCAATTTACCTTCTGGCATTATTACTCTCACCACTTCATCCATACCCTCATTGTGGCTGCTTCAGCCGGGTAAAATGACGGAGCGTGGACTTGTCCTGCAGAGCATTTAACTACGTCACTACGTCGAGGAACGATTCTGTCAACGATCATTAATTCATCCCTGCACTCTACTAGCAGGCTTTCACAGATTTATCCAATCTTTCATGGTAGGACTCGATTGGTACGAAACAAAACTCTTCCAATATGCTACATACGTTGCTCTCTCGTCGCCCGTGCTCCGCTATCAGACGGCGGCGACTCTCCTGTAAGCGGATTACTTCCAGCCAATCGTTACCTCTTGTAGAAACTGCACACCGCCGCGCCGCGACGGGCCGTGAAAGTGGCGCCGTGCTTGGAAAAATTGTACGTGAGAATAAAGAGCAAGATGATATTCAACCTGATGCTTGAACAATATACTTCTAGTAATTATTGTACTTTTCATTAATTAATGCGTTAGCGGGTAGTTAGAGTTTATCTCTTGTGTTGAGAGAACCATTACAAAGTGGAAAATATTTGTAAGCACCACCCCTTACATACATCAAGTATCGAGTCGAAAGAGATATAGATTGGCCAGCTGCATCGATAAACTCGCTACCTATCCCGATGTTGATCGCCTTACGCAATTGCCGGAGTGCGCGCCGCATTACTACTGTCATTCACTCATCTCCTTCCCGTCGAGACGAGGCGTGGCGAGTGGCGAGTGGCGAGACGAGGCGAGCACACTACACTCTACGGCCGAAGGCTCGTACACGACTTCGCTTTCATTCACTCGCTCGCCCGTTGCGCTCACCACCACCAAAACCTACGCGAGCGAGCACCGATCTCCCAGTTGCCAGTCCCAACTCTCACAACCCCAACAACCCCAACCCTATTCTCATTCCCACTCGCTCCTCTTCTTCTATCAACGCACCTATACCTCCAATTTACTTTACCTCCACTCTCGAAGCATTCAAATTTCTGACAGAATATCTCTGCGTATGAGAAAAAAACTATAATCTCATTTCTTTCTTTCTAAAGACAACCACAGATTTTCAGGAATTTCAAGCATGAATGTACGCCTGATTGGAAAGAGGAATGTAAGAAAGAAAGATGAGAAGATGCCATGTCGTACTTAAGATGCACATGTGTACTCGAAGGGGTATTACTCATGCGGTCTCCACCTATGTATGTCCCATGCCCGTATACACACGCAGTTGAAGTTAGTGCGTCAGCCGTCTTGGAATAGCTACTGATGTCAAGCTTCCTCACCAACACGTCGCCCAACATGTAGTGTAGGTCTCTGTGTTGCGTGCGAGTATACGCCTAACTGACTTTACTATCACATAGAGGGGAATCTTCGCGCATTCCTCTCTGTCTCCGACACGTGGATCACTTTATCGCTCCTTTCATAAATCAACTCGATCCCCTGAAAAAGCTTCATTTTACGAAGCTAGTCCTAGAAAATCGCGAAAGGCTGACAATGATTTTCAAGAGCACGCGAGCCATTAATTGCGAGGCCGCTCAACAAGACTGTTAACGTTGGACTGATATGTAGTGGTTGGCAAGCGGGTGAAGCTTGGAGCGGAGTCAGAATAAAATGGTGGAATTCCAAGATGAAGAACTGGGTGCCGCTCGGTCTTGGAAGCGCCGCGTCGGACCAGCTGAAAAACCTAACAAACTGCCGGCAGGATTCTGTCAGCAAAGTGACCGTTCCAAAAATTTAGCCCAGAATTCTACTGGCTGGAAAAAAGAGGGGAGGTGCTTTGGTCTTTCGGTGACCGAGAGAATCACCCGAATCAATATACTATGTCAGCGATTGCGAGGCTCCCTGAGATCTGACTGCAGGAACCGAAACCTACAAACCTCCCATCTCGTTAGTAGCCAATCATACTTTCATTCGTAGAAAGGAAGAAAGTATGTTGCAGTCGATTACACATTAGCTGACGAATAACGCATCGATAGTTAATATAGGCATCGCTGAAATTGCGTATCGCGCTCCTGTCACAGAGTCGATGTGAATGTGGAGGTTGGATGCAAGGGGCGACGGGAACACGCGCGCGGCTGGAATTACGAGGCCGGCGACGCGTTACGTTGAACCGTAAGCAGCTGGTGGAGAGTTGCCCTGCTCACGCTCTGATCGCAACATCGATGGCGACGGTGACAACGACGACGTAGAAGAACTGGGAGGCAACCGTGTTACGCACAGGCAGAACCGCTCCAAGGACGCTCGCGCCTGTGATATTATTAGGTCTCTCCCGCTGTTTCACGTTTTCTTTTATGTCCGGTAATCTACTCCACACCACACACACACGGCTATCCAACTGAAGAGAACACGCTAGTTAGTACTACCGCTGCGGAATGACGCGGTCCCTGCCCCACGACTCTCTGCGCTTGAATTCCTCACTCAATTGAAGGATTATGCGACAGAAGCACTCACTATTATAAATGCTGGCTTATAATCGGTTGAAAAATAAACGGTGTATGAAGAACAAGTCAAATCGAACATCGGTCAGCAATGTGTTAAAAGGGTTTTTCTCCGCTGATTATGGCCTGCCAATTGCTAATAGAGTCCCGGTATCCTTCTACCGCATTGCGTAGTGAATTTTCCCAGAATGCGCAGAGTAGGTATATAAGTTGGAACGTAAGGGACGATGACTTTCGTCTCGTCTACTGGTCCCGGGCCGGGCCGTGCCCACTCGACCCAAGTCAAAAAGCCGCGCTGACAGAATGAATGAGAGAGGAAGAGCGATCGCTGAGATCGGTCGTGTAAGTAGGGCCAAGTGATTGGTTGGTGGGCGAGTGAGCGAGCTACAACCGAACGGCAAAGAAAAGAATGCGCTACTCACGACTCTCCCCGACTGAAGAAGAGGCAAGAGGCCTTCGTTACGCAAATACATTTTACGTATGAACTGCGTACAAGAGTACTGGAGGTAGACTAGTGGGAGAGGGAATCGGTTGGTGGGGAGGGCACGTTACATGAGAGATGACAGCGTAGCGTAAAGCATCGAAATAATACCGGCGCGGCGGAGGGCCTATCGGCCTTGGCGAAAGAGGAATCCTCGCCTCGCCTGTTGTTCGGTGACCGAGAAAGAGAACGCGCGCCCCTAGACGGAGACAAAGAGAGGCCATGCTTCAGGCACGAGCAAACGCCCACTTTCCACTCGAAATGCCGATTGATATACTTCTTCCCTACAGTCTCTGTCTATGATTATCTAATCGTCCTAGAGCTAGAGCGGGAGAGTAGTGGGGGGGAAAAGTAAAGCGTGAGTACGACGTGGCTTGCGGGATTAGTATTTGCCTGCGCTTCAATGGAAGTACTCACTGAGATATTGGGCAGATAGAGCACCTTGCAAAGATAATCTACGAGTATTGTGGGCAACTTGAAATTATTACGGCAATATCGCGATTTCACGACCCATTTCGCGGTTGTGGCGGAACTATTCGATGAGTAGCGTAAGAGTCTCCTGAAAATCTGATAAAATTTCGAATGACGATCGATGGATATATGGTATGCCTGAAGATCGGCGATCAATGTGCCAATGCGAAGAGTCGGAGTGGGGCTCGCAGTCTCTGGCATACGTCACTCGGTAGAATAGCGCTCAATAACGATGTGATACGCGGATAAAACTACGAAAGTCAAACGAACATGCATCGACAAACTGGTTAGGAAGGCTTGGAGGAAGCGTACAAAAAGTTGGATGAAGCAAGCCGATCGTCTTGGTAGATTAGGTGCGTTTATGGTGCTGATCGAGTTCGCAGTAATATCGAACGGGCTAAACGGTTCACTTGTCAAAGGGCGTGTGCTCGGCACACCGCTCGCAGAATGCACTCTCTTGCGATACGTAGTTTCGTCTCTTCCGATTCATCACGGATGAAACGTGCTGCCTATTCTAGCGAAGGATATTCGCAATTTCTTTGTGACGTATATGGGCCGAAAGATAGGGAGAATTGTTGAGTTGGAAGAAGTAGGAAGCCACTGACAGGCAGAGGCGAGACACTCGGCTCCTGGCGGGATATCTGAGTTGACCGGGAGCAAGAGCTGGAGCGAGAGCAACATTGATCGGCGTCTGGCAGCTAAAGGACTAGCGGTTCTTTAGATTCTAGTTGGGAAATCGATCGGCGAACGGCACCCGAGGAGAATTCGGTCGCCGGTTAGCTAGATAGTAGGCGATTAATATGGCGGCGGTGGGAAGAAAAGAGAGGAGAGAAGAGGAGTAGAGTGCGGAAGAGTGAGGAGAGAAGTGTGGCTGGCATGTGGCGCGTCGCGTACTGGCGTGCGTCATCCGTGCGGCTAGCGGCTAGCGGCTAGCGGCTGCCTTCAGAGAGAATCAAAGGGACTTGGGGCGGACTTAGCTGGACTGCTGTCGCGCATTCTAACCGAGCGAGACTCCCTCGGGAAAATGCATGAGAAGATTCGCAACACAAGGGGCAATGCCAGTGGCGAATCGCTATTGGTATCGTGGACAAGCGTCCTAGACATTAATATCAGAGGCCGGGAGGTTTATGAGAGAATATATAATTTCGGCCGGGTTCGCCCGGAACTGCGAGCAGGCAGGCCTGCATGGCTACGGGGTTCACACGGGCTCTCGCTGAACGCACTTATGATTATTTCCATCCGATATTGGCGAAGACATTATTCCCAACGTCTCGGTCTCACCAGCACACCGGGAAGAGGTTCTAATCGAGAGTGTGACTCACCTTTGGCGTGTCGTAAACGGCCCAGAAAATCGAGGCTTCGTCGTATTCAACGGCTCTCGTCCACTACGGTCTCACAGAGTGCACTGGCGGAACGAGCGGAAGCTGCCATCTTAAAGTGCGCGCTCACTTGACGCTTTCCGCCCATTCGAACGCAGCCTTCCGCTCCCCGCCCTTTCAAACATCCACCGTACCGCCTCCTTCTCTCTATTCGATCGAACAATTATTCCGCCTGCTTGGCAAGAAAAGAAATGCCATATCATTTTCCTATATTCAATTTCGCTAATAAACTCTTGCTATCACACCGAATTATGGGGAACTTGGTATTTAAAGCGTTTACCTTTTTTCCCTTCCTCTTTTTCTATGTAATCGAACTTGCGCCGGACGGCACTGGCTCTGCGTGTAAGGTCTGGCTCTGGAGCACTCTGTTCTCCTATGCTGCGCTCTGCTCCGCTCCACGCTTTGCTCGAGGCTCTTATTCCACACCATCACAAGTGGCTCGAGATCACACCTGTGTATATACGTAGATGTACACATTGACATATCCAGGCCATCCGCACACCAGCGTCACCAGCTACCGATTCCGACTGACACACACATTCTCAGTGTGTTAGAGCAGCACGTGTTTGTCAAAACGATTCTATGCTTGGTTAACAAGCACTGTAATTTAAGAGAGTTTGTTGAGTCTCGGTGAGCAAAATGCCAAAGTCGAAGCGGGATAAGAAAAGTAAGATTACACTTCAATCAACGTAGAATTCCAATTTTCCACTGACCTTTAAAGATGTTATATTGCTCGGGTATAACCCCTTAGCATCGTATCATCTTGAGAAATAGTTAAGCAAACAAAAAATTTCACTTATTTCGGTGCCAAAGAAAATAGTAGTACTATGATTTTGCAGTATCCCTTACGAAAACGAGCAAGAAAGGGCTGGCGTTGAAACAACACATTGTCGAGGATGTGAGAGCATGTGTTGAGAAGTATGACAGAATATTTCTCATCACTGTCCACAATATGCGCAACAACAAGTTGAAAGACCTCCGTGGTGAATGGAAAGACAGCAGATTTATATTTGGCAAGAATAAAGTTTTGGCCCTTGCCTTTGGCAAATCACCGGAGGATGAAGTTGCGGAAGGATTGCACGAGTTGTCTGGTCGTTTGAGAGGACAGTGTGGCTTACTTTTCACTAATAGGACTCAGAAAGAGGTATCTTGAGGATGGAAGACCTGATCTATTCGTTGTTAATCTACTATCGGGCATTATTAAAGCAAGCTTTATTTTCCTAGGTTTTACAATGGATAGACAGTTATTCGGAATTGGAGTACGCCAGATCTGGCTTTGTTACACCCACAACTGTCAAACTACTAGAAGGACCTTTACCAGAGTTTCCACATAGTTTAGAACCCCGTTTAAGACAATTAGGAATGCCAACTGCGCTTAAGAAAGGAATTATAACCTTAGTAAAAGATTTTCTGGTCTGTAAAAAGGGACAAACTTTAACGCCAGAACAAGCAAAAATTCTAGTGCGTACCATCTCTGATAACTAACAATCGCCCGTGGTTATTCGAAATGCGATAGTTCCTGTACATTTTACGTATGAAAAATTGATTCACAGGAGCTGTTGCAACAACCACTAGCCACATTTAAATTGGAGGCATTAGGTGTATACACAAAGAAACGTGGATACAAGAAACTTGCGGCTGATGAAGATGAAAAGAAGACTGCTGAGGGAGATACTATGGAAGTAGATGAAACCGAGGAGGCGGACAATACGTGAAGCTACAGTAACTTTTTGAACAACTACAAGAAATGTGAACACTTACGCAATTGTAAATACATAGTGTCAAATATATTTTGATCTTTTTTACAACAACACGATAATTCCAAAATAACTAATGATATTCTTGACTGTACCATCTGAATTTGGAAACAAATGAGCATAATGCCAGTGGACAGAAAATATCTTGACATTAGGTGAGACAAATTTTCTGGTATTTTTTGTATACCCACGAAGAAGTTTTTCAAAGTCAAATTAAAGGTGATAAAAAGAAATGCAGGAGCTGTTTTTCTTCGCGATATTATTGGTTGTCATATTAGTATGGGTGAGCAACTATAATTTGTCCAATTATCGTAACCTATTGTGTTAAAAAACCAATTGTGAAAGTGACAGCGATGATGTTCATACATCCTTATCCCTATGAGCACGATGGAAAATATGAACATTAATCATGTCTGGTGGCCGTGTCGTACTACAAGTCTAGCTAAGACTTTTACCCATTTAAAATTTATAGGGAACATTTTACCAGTCAGTGTTCTGTCCGTGTCATGTTCACACTGTTGACACAAATGAAGACAGCGATGCTGCACCGAAAGTAAAACTGGAAGAAACTTTTGGCAACGAAGGTAGTACAACCTCTTTAGATTCTACAGATTTCTCTGAGTCTGAAGACATTGGAACCTTTCCATGATAAGTAAAATACAAGGTATCTTGAGAATTGCACATATTTCCCCCGCGTTTTAGAAATGAAAAGTAAAATGGCTGGAAATTTCATTCTAGTCGAAAGTACGATGGGGCCAAGTAACAGATACAACTGCGAATGCGGTGCAATCGCCTTAATGTAATAGAAACTAAGAAACAATTACGCATTTACGTCACTAGAATAGCTAAGTTGCACGTATGGTGAAGCAACGTGTATTTGGGGCAAAATAAATTTGAAACGAGAACCACACCAATAATATTCGTTTTTCATACATCTGCTGTGATAGCACATTGAATCGTTTGCCATTTATTAATTCCGATGCTACATGACATATAGTTGTTACATATAGAAGCTTAACTTGGTAATCGTAGGTAATACTGCACAGTAACGTTGACGAATAAATATCTGAGCTGACAACTGACAATGATTTCACGACAGCAAAATGATATATATATATATATATATGTTTCAAAGATAATACAAAATGTGATCAATTATCAGTGGATTTTTCTCCTAGTATAAGAAATGAATTTCTTTACTAGCTAAAAAACTTGTTTATTACGTAGAAGCATACTGTTATTTAAGATAATATTGATCTATAAAGGTTCACGTTTCCTGAAGCAGCACTTCCTCCGATAGCGGCGCATAAATTTTCATGATTCAGTAGCGTAGGTCAACTATTGCTAAGGAATGGCTGCAATTTTTTATTTCCTCGCATCTGAGAGTTCGGGGGATTACGATTTTCGTATATTATTGCATTGTTTCCTGGTCAGATGCTTGCGTCAGGCTCTTAGTTCACAGATGGAACAAACGAGACTATTCCCTCGTAGCCTTATCCTGCTTGCATGAAAGTATACACGAAAAATGTCAATAGAACCCGACTGGAAATCTTGCAAATGAATAAATTTATTCATACGAAGAATAACGCTTGTTAACAAAAAGGAAAGGGGTGTAGTAAAAAATAAAAAATCGATTTACTTACAAAACCCTTTCTATAACAGCAATTTGACTTATGTACATTCCCGACACAAGTAATACACTAACTTAACAAATGAGAAATTAGAGGTACACACGCGATAGGTTGTAATGTTTCGGTAGTTAGTCGAATTTTATCATCGTCTCATCGAATGGCAGGACAACATTGTCACGTTAAACTAGGTCGTAACTTATCCTGGTATTATCTTCTTTGGTTAAATATAGTTGTACCTTCGCGCATGCAATCGCACGGACTAAAAAAATACTCTTTTTTTTAGGAGGCTATCGCTCATTATACATATTGCTGTTTCGTCAACTTAGTCAAAGTAAGAAATAACTTACTCTACTTCACTACTTGTTCTTTAGGTAACGCATTCTGAAAGACATAGAATTACCGCCTTTACGACAAATTGAGAGCACGTACATTACAGGTAAAAATTATAATTTACATGTATGAACTATGAAACATAAAGCGAGCTCGTTTCTGTACGTTGGTCGATGCGTCTCATTGACGTTTGATTGGAATATCACAACGCGAGTGACAACGTTCTCATAACCGTTCTAAATATGGCAATCTCACAGCACACCAATTCAACAGAGATCTCGTAGAAAAATAAATAATAAATTCCTTCAAGGAAATATACGACAAAAATAAACGATAAATATAGAAACCATACGCTATATTGTCTGAAACTCCTGCTATGCCAGAGGACCGTGGCAACTCCACTGATTCTCAAAGAATTCCTCGTCGATTCACGGCTTCATTGCCGTCAAAAGTTCATGAAAAGTGTGCACGTACACAGTACGCTTCATTATACAGTTCATGTACTCTTAGTACGATCGGTTCTCCAGCATACGGATGTCTGCTCTGAACATATCACTGAACCACTTTACATGCAAGCTTCTCCCCTTATGCACTTATCGAGAATTGAGGTATCTCAAACACTGACTGGAGTCAGAAATGTCCCCTGGAAACATTAGCAGTCCGTGCTAAGCGTAGCATGTAAGCAATTCACTTGTATTTTTTTTTCTCTTTTTTTCCAAGCATTTTCCTGCATTACGTTTAATTACTAGGCACATTGTGCACTATAACTGGTGTGGACAGCTTTCCAGGTGGTAAACTCGAAAACAAACTATTCATTACGAAAGCAGGAACAATCCATTGCTGCTCGAGTATTTTTTTCTTCTCTATAGTTCTTGTGGAATGTTTTGATCGGTTAATCATATTGTTCTGATCATTAAAATAAAGGAATACTAGTGTTGCATATTATCCCGAAATTCCCACCAGTCAAGAACACTGTAATCGTTAGATAGAGTACAAAAGTTAATTAAATACGATGCTTGCCATAGGACGACAAGCGCGAGTGAATGAAATCGCACGGCCTGAAGAGCATTGTCCTTAGTATGCTTGCGTCTCAGCGTAGAGCTCTTCAAGCTTCGACACTTCCGGAATGGGTTCACGCCAGTACGCGAAATTGCTGAACTCGTCAGCAGCATCCTCGGACCATGCGGGGAACAGATGGTCAACGATGTAACTCATGTTTGAATATCTGAAATCAAAGAAAATGGGGGTTGTTCTCGCAAATCATGATAAAACAGTAATTTTAGAAGTTTTTCATCCAGGGAGAGAGAAAAAAAAAACAGTAGAACGAGCAGGAAACAACTTGACGACAACAATCTTACAGTGTTAACGGCGAACAATATTATGCGACGCTTTCAAAATGCTAACATGTCCAGCAGAATCTCAAAATGAGGAGCAAATATCTTATTTGTTTATCTGTTGTTCTGCTGAAAAATCAATTACGATTGAAAACGATTTTGTTCCGATCCATCACAAATGCGTCCTGGTGAATCAAGCCGTGGATTGATGTAGGTATCTGCTCGAAATGGGACGAATGATATGATTAGTGCATAACACCACTACCTATGCGATCAAGCTGCCTGGATCAAACCAGTCGTATGTGGGGTACAGACAGTTCAAGTACGTGCACGAAGAAAAAGATTTACACATAAGTTCTTTGGCGAATGCGGCATGTGCGAATAATAGTTGCTGATGACGAATGTAAATTTGACTTTTTCACCACCTCGAAAATGATACAGGATCAAATCATACCAATGAAAGTAACGATTATGGCGATAACTATGTTAGGGATTCTAAGTCGCAATCATGATAAAAGCAACTGTGTAAGAACAAGTGCTTACCCCTATAAATCATAAGAAGATAGGTGGAGGTTCTTGCACAACCAAATATGTCAAAACGTACTAACTAACGACGCTTCATGGATAGATTGTGTGGATTCAAACTTTGAACCGAGTGTACCATTGCGAACGCAATTTGCCATTGGGACACTATGTTGAGAGAGCTTATCTTCTCTTAGCGAATCTTGCTGATTGCCAAGAGTATAAAAATATATCTCTTAGTCATTTGTACTGTAGTTTGAAGCTCGTGTCGGCTCAAATTGTTCAAAGTTCCTTAATGACAGGCAGAACTTCTCGCGATTTTTACTGAAACGCGATTAATTGCACTAAAAAAATTATACAGCTAAGGTTGTGCCGTCATCAGTCGACATTTGGCATGGGTAGAGGCGGGAACAACTCATTGACGATATCGCACTGACACGTATAACTGGAATCATAGAAATCCGACCTATAAGTATATCTGCACGCAAAGGAACAGGCGCACCTGCACTCCCTAATTGCGCACTCCACATTCCGGCACATTCGCTTGCTTCATAAAGAATGGCGTTCAACGGTATCAGGTTACAAAATACAGAAGAAAGACTATCATGTTTCATACTAAAATGCAACAATACCAGCAGAAATATAATGTCACACAAACATGCTCGAAAGACTCTAACAAGATCTAATTGTGTAGAAAAAGTGTTATCTCTCGAATGGCAATAGTCCCTGAAGCTAATGGTCACGCTTCATACTAAAGAAGCGTAATTAACCAAGATTTCAATCTTTAAGGGGAGGGTGTCATTTCTATGGAGAAGACCCCCTCTTTTGTAAGAGCTGTGTTGCAAGTTGCTATTACGTGCAAGGCTATTCAGATCGAAGTGTAATACTTACGAGGACTGGAATGTTTGAGTCAACTCGTGCTTCAATTCACCCCTGTGGTTTATGGTAAATATACGCTTAATAGGAATGCCAACAGCTCTATATGCCCATACATCCTGCAATCAGATTATTATGACTTATCGAAATACTGTCGGCTGGCTGTTCAGTTTACCAAGAAAAGCGTATGTCACAGCCTTACATTGATTCTGTTTCCATAGCCAGCGTAGAAGGGTTTGGACCCTTCAGGGAAAAGTGTTTGGATGTCGGTCAGGCATGATATTTTAAACTCCTCAGGTTTTTTCTCTATGACTTCACGATGGAAAGCTGAGATTAAGCTTGTCGGATTCAACAGCAGTGGTCCCTCGGGAAGTGATAAATCTCCTTGTCTGATGCTCTTGAGGTACTCCCTAGTTACTTTCGCTTGGCCTATGGCTCGTGCTGACAAATATAGCAGCTTGTATCCATTGTTCTTAATCTTTGTAAATAATTGAGCAACGCCAGATTGAGCCCAGTCCTTGCCGACAATTGGCAAAATATGACCCAACACGTCAGACTTTGTTATAGTCCCATCAATATCAGAGATGACGATTTTATCGTCCCATCGCCACTTGTAAATATGACACTTACAACGTGTTGTACCCTGATATGCTGTGGTCACACTGAACACCACTTCGTTGGGACCATCCTTTAAGTTCAGACTCGCCTATAAAGGAGAAACTTGTAAGGATCACTATCATGGTTATAGTCGCACATGCACCTGTATAATAGTAAGACCTACTATTTGTGTGGATGACAATCTCAAAGTTTTGCGGTACTTTTCAGTCGATTCGTAGTAAGATCTTCTTTCGATAGGTATTTTCATTCCCTGCGGTTCATTTTGATTGCTATCTGAATCTTCGCTACCACTATAGCCCTCGCCCTCACGTTCTCGCGTTTTGTCAGTTTTTGGAGCTATAGTGGCTTTTGGAATATCATCCGAAAGTCTATCGCATGCCAATGTTATTTTTGTCCCGGGTTCGGCAGCGGGAGCGGCAGCTTGTTCAATCTTCTCCTCTCTAGAAAAGTGATGACGGTGGTTGTAAATGAAGCGGAAAGAATCATGCAACCCCCGCCAAATTGTGAATAATGCAGGATACACACCTGGTAACAGCGTGAGCTGCTTCTTCCACCGTGGTCTCTTCTTTTACCTCGACAAGCTGTTCAGGTGATTGAATGGAGACTGGGCCGTCAACTATGTGAAAATTCAATGAAAGTTAGTCCTACACAGAGAATGTTGACTGGTTCATTCTGAGTAAAGTTTCTTACTTTGACTTATTTCCTGCGATTTCTTTTCTGGCTGAGTGGATCTTCGCCATGAAAACCACGAGCTGTAACCACTACGGCTTTCAGCTTTTCCACTATTTTCTTGCTTTTTTTCTTCGTGCATTGGTAACGACATATATTGCGCATATAGATTTTCTATTGTATTCTGTGGTAAATGTCTTTGAAAAACGGCATAGGTCATTACGATTGGACAAGCGGTGGCCCAATTATAAAACTTTCCATTAATCTTTACTACTAAATTTGGATTCTCATATAATTTCGGATCCGAACAAATGTCTTCGTAATGAAGCATATTTTGATGAAACGCTTCTTTAGACGGACCGTTTTCCGAATCTAAACCTCCGCACAGAGATAGGCTAATCTCTACGCTGCTGTCAAATAGAGAATGCTTTGGCTCTTCAAAGTCACTATCCAATGACTTCGGTCCGCCGATTGCTCCTTCGACACTGTTTGGACTTTGAGGTAAGCTTGGTCCATTACCTGATTCTGTATCTTCTTCATCCAGTGGTTTTCCATCTGAAAATCACATCAAACTGGCTCACTCAGGTTGCACCACTTAGGAGAATCATTTACTTATTCATATAGCTCACTCGATCAATCATTCGAATTAAATTGAATTAATATGGAACAAATAAAAATGCAGCATTTAATGGGGAGAACTAAAGACGTAAACACATTTGCCATCCTGCACCAGTACCACGCGCACTTGGGAGCAACAATAAAATTGACGGAAAACAGTGTGATGGGAAATTTGGGGTATATAGTTAGTGATATGTGTTAGCGGTCGGAAGAGTTCGTTTGGCAAAGCAAAGCATCTTCTGTACCTTTAACCGCGGTTGGTCCTCGGTGAGAAGAGGGGAAATAAAGTGCCGCTACTTCGGGGTCCAGTTCGTCCGGGTTAAGATCGCTCAAGTAAATTCCTTCTGATTCGGGATTATGCCTTACTCGGGAGGTCTTCTTCATAAAGGAGAACATGCCACTGAGCATAGATCGATGTGCCTCTGCTGCCATTGAAAGAGCAGTTAGCAGACTGTTAGCGTTAAGCACATGAACTGATGTTTTACACAAATTGTTAATATTGAATGGGTACACATACTGTTGTTATTCGTTTACTATACATGATAGAAGAATGATTGTTAGTTTTTCAAACGGGACGACTAGTCGATCTACTTAGATAATGTACAAGAAAGGAGGAAGGAAGGAAGTCAACTTTGCAAAGATTGGGTAAAAATTGTACTAACGGTCATTTGATTGATTAACGACAGCTGAAGAGTTCAGCGAGCTTCTGTGGCTTGGGTGAGCCGACTCTGGGGGTGGACTTGGCAGTTCACCCCACCTCCAACTTTGTTGGTGGCTCTTGTCATCCTCTCGGCCACTTCCTTCTTGCGTCAACTTTTGCATCTCAAATTCTGTGTCAGACTGAATGGGGGAAGAGGGCCTGGAATCTTGATTCCTTGCAAAGTAAATAGAGATTGAAGAGGTTAGCATTCTATGAATTTGTAAATATTATTGAATTCCAATGATTATGAATGAAACTTACTTTGTGATTTCTGTGTCACTAAAGAAGTGAAAGTCAGTTTCTGGGCGCTTGTCTATAATATCCTGGTTAGGTATCACTATTTCTTCCACGGTATCATTGTTCTCCACTTCAGCTACAGGCGTTGATACTTGTTGGGATTCGCTGATTGTTTCGTCATTTGCTATAGCATCGGTTTCACTCATCTCAGCCTGGCTGCTACTGCCATTACTAGTCTTTCTTTGGGAGCCCTTTTTCTTCATAATACTTCTCCTCTTGCGTTTTCTTCTTGTTGAGCTGTTATTAGACTTTGGTTCTTCTATTGTTTCATCTTTGGAATTCTTCTTGGTGATTGATGTATTAGATTCATCACTTGACTTTTCTTTGCAGCTACTCTGAGGATCGTCCATAATAGGTCTAAAGTCATTCTTAACAACGCTAATTTTTCGAATTCGTTCCGATGATGTGACAGCCACAAAAGATTTGGGTGTTGACATTGCTGGATGTGGCTCGTCATCATTGATACCATCCATGTCAAATATTTCTTCTTCCTCGTTCTTTAAGACATTGTGCTTGGCCTCCCATTTCTCATCCTTTACCTTCCAATCAGTCAGTAATGCATTTTCAAACTTCTCCCTTTGGTCTACCGATAGTTCAGGGAAATTCTCTTTAAACAGCCTTTCCTTGTCCTCTGCCTTCAACGCTGAATATTGCTCTCTTATCATCTGCTGCTTCTGTAATGCGGAGGAGGAACCATAACTTTCTCTAAAGAGCTCGTCCCTCTCCTCCGATGTCAGTGATGCAATTTGCAAGAGTTTTTCACGATACTCTCGTGGGAGATCCGAGAACTTTTCAATTAAGAACTTCTCCCGATCGTCTGCTGGCAGAGCTGAAATTTGCTCCCAGGTTTCTCTTTCAGTAGAGAGAACAGCATCTAAGACCATTTTCTGTCTTTGGTCTTGCGGAAGGTCGGGCAAGGTATTGAATCTGGAGGAAGGAAAGCAATTGTCATCGGGTATGGGAGAACAGGCCAAGTGTGGTGGGATCTCGGTATCGGTTGGCGAGCCATCCGAACTGACTTCTTCAACGAAAAATGCTTCACCCGAATCTCCGAGCTTCATGTGAATCTGCCGTACATCCCCATTGATTTCTATGTCCACCTGAAAGGAAATCGTCTACCTTGACAATCAATCTTATCAACCAGAATCTATCCGCCACCAAAACTCTTGTGTTCTAAATGCCAGTGCCGGCAAAGTTCTTTCTAGAATGACTATTACGATAGAAAAACTGGGCAGAAGTTTAAGAAAGGCTCGAATACTTACCACTTTCTCTCTGGAGCGAAGAACACCGAGTTTCCCGAATCTCACATGAAATGGTGAGCAGGTGAACGATCGGTCTGGCTGCTCGACAACCACCACGTCAATCGCGCCCGTGAGCGTCGCCGCATTGATCTCATTGTAGAAGTCGCGAAAGTTGCTGATGAACTTCCCGATGTAGTTCATACTGTTCATCTTAAGTCAGCCTGTCAGCCGGCCAGCGACTAGTTTTTACTTCTTGATTCGGCAACAAGCACACTCCAACTCCTTTCAAACTTCCCGCGATTCGCCACCAACTTATATTCAATTCCAATCCCAATTCCAATCTTCAGCTTTTTTGAGCAACGTCACTACGTCCCATCCAATTTTTCTTTGCTATTACACGCAGTTAACCATCACGAGACATTTTCCTTCTCTATTTCCACTCGCCCAGTAGCTATCGGACCATCAGCCAATCCTAATTCCGTTCAACAGTCAGTAACCACCGTTCAAGCACTACGTCTTTTCCTTGGTGCCAATCTACAACACCGCTTCACTCTTGTCGCACTCCGTACGCTTCAGACAACTGCAGTCAACTGCTGCAGACTGCTGCAGACAACTGTCAAAGTTTCGGCACTCGGCAGCACTCGGCAGTTTGGTTTCCTTCACCGGCGGTCGGCCGATCTCCCACCTCTTCGTCTTCTTTCTCCTTTCCCTTGACTCTGCCTCCACTGTGCCTGTCCGTGCCTGTCTGTCTGCCTGCTTTGCCTTCTACCTTTGTCGTTTGTCGCTTGTCCTTTGTCGTTTGTCCTGCTCCTCCGCGAACCAGCACCCGAGCGCTCACTCACTCACTCCTCTCGCCGTTCCCCACAACTATCTTCCACTCTGATGCTCCGATCGTGCGACTTGCTTTAGCGCACGAAAATAGAAGAGTGACTGGCCGCCTATTACACACACCTCACGAAATTCGCAACAACTTCAACTTCCTCGTTAATAGAACGACAATCAACCACCGGCGTCCACTCTTGTCTGCTGTATTACGGATTAACTCTTTGTTCTTTAAAGGCTCAGCCTCGGCGAATCCGGCCAACCACTAGCAGACGGTAGACCAACTTGACGTTATGACGGGTCACGTGGTGAAGTTCAGCCAATCCTTGCTGACGGCTCCCTGACGGTCGATAAGACGACGTCGCCACGTGACGCTGACCGTCGCTTTTACCGCGTCGTCGCGTCGTTTCGATTTCCTCCTACCTGTAATCAAATATATTTCATTCTAACGATTTCCATTCTGTTTGGAGTCTTCTGACATTTCGGACAGTACGAATGAGCAATAGTTTCAATCTAAGATAATAAATGGTAGCTCCTTTCTCATCTTTCTGCTCGCAGCAAGCAAAGATAATCATCTTTTTACCGCAATCCCATTTGATTAGAGCCTCAAGGAGATACATGTCTTATGATTCAATTCATGCCATTATCAACGACTGTTCCACTGGCTGTCTGGTAGTCTGGTGATTTTGTTTGAGTCGATCAATACCTCTCGGCCAGTGACGACTCACGACGGAACAAAGCAAAAGGTTAATACATGTAGTATGTTAAGCGATCAGCTGCTATTGTTTAATTTGCCACACAGGCAGGTAAAGCGGGAAATGCACTACGGTAATCAAGGCAGGACGCATGCCAAAATGAATTCGCATTACGTAATACATGCGAGTTATCTGTTTGCACTTACACTCAAATCTGTTTAAACGGTCCGCTAAGTTTCATTGCTACTAATTAATTCATTTGCGTAGAACGGTTGTCAATGTGTGAAGTCATCATTCATACATAATTCGATTTTGTGTATGCGTCTGCAACGTGCTTCAAGGAAATCGTCAAGTATTGTATCTCAAGAAAACTTATAAGTGCCCGTTTAAAATGGCAAATCACACTCTCTTTATGTAACAATAAATTCACGTGGATTGCTGCTTCCTTGAAACTTGTTCTTATGCATAATGTCAAGTAGTAATTCTGATATAAGAAAATTCAGGAAGAATGCAGGTAGAGAGTAAAGATAGAGAACATTTCACGACAAAGTTCTGTCGAGAAGCTTGATTCACTAGTGATTCATGTTTGTGACGAGATTGGCATGTAAAGGACAAGTTGAATAGTGCTGAACGTATAAAGGATAGTAAGGAAAATGGTGAATGTTGATGGATTATCTTCGATAGTGTTAATTTGACGGTGGCACATTCAGCCTCTTTAATGTTTATTAAAGAAAGAGGCACGAAAGTTTTTTTAAAGATTCGCCGCTGTTTGCTGCTTGGCTCACTCTTGACAGATGCCGAGAGCTGAGAGAGTATAAAAAGAGGAGATGGTAACGTCGAAGGAAGCGGAGAAGGTGAAAGGCGCAAGTTCGGTCAAAGTACAATGTTCCAGCTGATCACGGAAATCGAATGGTTGCGTGCGTTTGCATGCGTATTGAGTTCAAGTTTTGCATGCCTGACATACGCGCGTATATACGTCTGTCATTGCAATTTTAACAGCCAGTGATTCATACTAGTAATCTCGATCGACTTTGGAATTCATTGAGATATCATACGTGATAGGAAATGCCCGTTCTGGTAAATGATCCTATTGGATAAACACCAACGAAATGGCGCATATTGCAGAACAGTCCGCCTAACTTGGACCATATGTATATATCTTTGTACCTATGTACTTACTACATATTGGCAAGCAGTCAATCAGAATAGATGCACCAAGCGAACACCGTCCAATTGAACGGGCTTTTCTTACCGTTCGAAGAATTTTCGAGAGGGTTGCGTAACGAGAGATAGAGTATACTCTTAAAGCTGACAGCAGAGACAGCAAAGGAGGGGGGAACTGGGCGAATTTCAACAAGTCTCGTTTGGCCGAACAATATTTTCTTCAAAATTTTGGGAACTTTCCGTGATCGAAATAAATGCTTGAATGCATGTTTTCTCTCGCTCTCCTCCTGCCATGGGTCTAACAGGTGCAAAGCGTCCCGCTAATGACCTCTAGTAACTCGTTGACAGCCTATGTCGTTAATGCCGCTGACAACATAGCAACCTTCTATCGTTTACGCGCTGACAAATAGATTGTGGATTATAATTTTAGCCTATCTTAAAAATCTACTTGACTTCTTGTGGGTTGAGCAATCAGTCGATGTCAAATTTTCACTGAGAAAACGACACCAGCGATATGAAGAAGCTAGAGCCTTATAAAATAACGATCGGATAGTATTGGTTCGATATAAATAGCTGCGATTAACCTTTGGAGCTTTCGTGCGAAGGTACAGCTCAGGCGTAAAGTGCGAGCTCTCCCCTTCGATATACTGCCTGGCTACATATTGGTGTGGTAGTTATGTGCTCCTCATGCGAGAGGAGAGGGATACTGAAGAGGCAGGCGGGAGGCAGGAGGGAGACAGGCGCAAGTGCTAGGTCGAGGCGGCGAGCGCGGCAATCCAATAAGTGTTCGTTAAGAATCAGATAATCAATGATGGTCCGTTAAGCAGCTAGGTGTTAGGTCGATCCAATACCGCTCTATAGCTGAACCCGGTAGCTAGCTGCTGTTATATTTTTTCTAAAAACTGATAATAGCAGCGGACATTTCGTCGGTGGCATGACAAACCAATTGATTCCTGCCCGGAGGTCGAGTTCACCAAGTAATCCCGATTACCTACCGAACGCTTCACCTTCATCCCATTACTGCCGATCGAACTTACTCTGCACTTGGACTACAAAGCTCGATTCACATTGTTGGTGCTCATTCAATTTCCAATCACCTGCACTATGTCATTTGAGTGCGAACGTGACCTTATCTAATTCTAACATCCTATAATTTGGCTAGAGCTTAATATTAAGCAGTGTGTGCGACGACACCTTGCTTCTCATTATCAAGCAGGTGTTTACCAACCGTTTCGTTTCAGTCGCCTTCACCAAGTGTCCACTGCCCACTCGTTCTTCCGCTCACCTGCTCACCCAGCCGCAACTTCTTTATCCTTTCGGACGAGACCAGTCTCGTCTCGAGTCCTTCTCGCCCGATCCTTAACTCTGAGATCTCGTCGACCCGTTACTCGTCCTTCCGTCTACTCTTATGAGATATCCCAAGAGCTAGCGTAATCGTTTGTTTACCGGAGCAGTTCCTTGGCATTCGGCCGCGAGCCAACACACCAAAGACTTTCGAGCCAAGCCGGAAGGATTCCGCGGACGAACAATATTTCATTCTCGCCCACACTCTACTTCCATCTGCTTCCATCTATTCCAAACGTACCGGTAAACTTTTCATCAACTAATCAAACTCCCTTCATTTCACTTTGATAATACTCAACGGCCTCGTCATCCAACTACTTAACTAAGGTTGTCGATTGCAGCCACGTGCAAATTCATTAGCTACATTAATAACAAACCATTGTTTGTGCCAACTGTTGTGCGAGTCGACATATGATAGTAAACACGATCATAGGACAAAGGAGAGATGCTTGGTGTAATTTTGGATCATTTCTGCGCGCCGAACCCGGAATCGACAGCTCCTTACGACTTTTGCGCGCTTAGTCACTCCCTTTTTCCAAGCAGTTTCCTTTTCATTACGCAACTTTTATGCAACGCTCGACTACAATGTCGGTTATCATGCTAACCCGCGGACCTCGCCCTATCTCTATCTTCCGCATACATATGTTTCATCCAAACCTCCTTCATCAGGTTTACACCTCTCTCATCGAATTTCACAAGAGCTGGTCTCATGGAAAATGACAAAATTAAGAATGTAATATTATATCTTGTAGCATTCAAAGTAGATATTTACATTTCACGATGATTTATTTAACGCACTGTTGTTTTCGTCGTACAATCTATTCATTGACGAAACAGTATTGTTGGCTCTACTCCCAAAGCAAGCGGATATACGCATTCTCATCCACTTTCTATGAGAGGCCGCGGCACCTCTTATTGGCGCTTTCCTCTTTGCTGCACAAGTGGCAACAATATTCTTTATAAGAGGTCGAACTTTGGAGTACGCCTTTCCGTGCATGGATTATCGAGGTAAAACTTTAGTCACTTTCCACTTGAGTTACTCTAGTGTTATTCAAGGAAAGTCTGCATAACCTTCCGCCACGCTGCAAAGGTTTGAAAATCTTTGTAGAAGGCAGCAGTTAGCCACTTTCATAGTACAAAGTCGTTAAAGTTGCACCGGTTTATCTACGATTACCGCATACTAGTTTCCCTCTTACAGATATAATGGCAGCGCGCTTTCCATTTTGATAGTCGCATACTTCTGTGCGAGAAAGGTTTGTTTATGGCGTTTGTTGCGGGCTGGTTGCTTCGCCTCTATCATAATGAGCCTCAAAAAAAAAAGTTATTTTGGTGTCGAACTGGCCATCTTGCAAAATTCCAAGGATGAAGAACAGTCGGCCGTTTAATTTACGAGTACGTTTAAGATTTTAGTAGAGCCGCAAAAAATCCGAGCACAGTTATCGTTTACACGGTAAAAGATGCTCATTTAAATCGAATGGAAGTGGACTTTGCCACGTTCATAAGTCTACTCTCTTCGTGAAACTTTATCATGCATTTGATGTGACAGTTTCTCCTATAAGTTGTTGCCATTCGATTAAGCCAACCTTCCTGGACTCTCGACCATTACGTCATATTACGAGTGCGCAGTCTGCACATTTATATAATAGCTGCCGCGCACCTTTACTCGCGCAATCCCAACTATTCAGAGCCAAACATACTCCTAACTGGAGAAGGTAAGTAGTGCGCCGGGCGAAAGTACATACTTCGCCTGAAAGACCAACCTGCTCTCTTGGCATACTCCTCTGGATGTCGGCTGCTGTTCTTCCCCCCCTCCTCGCATTCGAAATTATTTTTCAACAATCTACTACCAGCAACTGGTTAAAGCTTGGAGAAATTTTAACTTTTAATAAGAAGGCCTTAAAAAATTTGCGAAAAAATGAATTTTGACCTAGGGTTCTGGAATTTATATGACTTCTTCCTTGATGCAAGAAAACATTCTCCACCAAATTACAGCCCCGGAGAATGTCGGGAAGTATGGAAAACATGGGAAAAACCGCGGAAGTGAATTATTCAAGATCGGTTTTCCATGTGTTTTGGGTACAATTCCGGCACTTTGGCCACTGGTTTCATGTTTTCTATCCGTTTTGATACTCAAACAATCGATTTATCAAGCGTTCGTTAAAGTCCGAGAACCTTCGAAAAATCGAAAATTTTTGAAGGGGTATGCCTTAAAAAATTTGCGAAAAAATGAATTTTGAGCTAGGGCTCTGGAATTTATATCACTTCTTCCTTGATGCAAAAAAACATTCCCCACCAAATTACAGCCCCGGAGAATGTCGGGAAGTATGGAAAACATGGGAAAAACCGCGGAAGTGAATTATTCAAGATCGGTTTTCCATGTGTTTTGGGTACAATTCCGGCACTTTGGCCACTGGTTTCATGTTTTCTATCCGTTTTGATACTCAAACAATCGATTTATCAAGCGTTCGTTAAAGTCCGAGAACCTTCGAAAAATCGAAAATTTTTGAAGGGGTATGCCTTAAAAAATTTGCGAAAAAATGAATTTTGAGCTAGGGCTCTGGAATTTATATGACTTCTTCTTTGATGCAAAAAAACATTCCCCACCAAATTACAGCCCCGGAGAATGTCGGGAAGTATGGAAAACATGGGAAAAACCGCGGAAGTGAATTATTCAAGATCGGTTTTCCATGTGTTTTGGGTACAATTCCGGCACTTTGGCCACTGGTTTCATGTTTTCTATCCGTTTTGATACTCAAACAATCGATTTATCAAGCGTTCGTTAAAGTCCGAGAACCTTCGAAAAATCGAAAATTTTTGAAGGGGTATGCCTTAAAAAATTTGCGAAAAAATGAATTTTGAGCTAGGGCTCTGGAATTTATATCACTTCTTCCTTGATGCAAAAAAACATTCCCCACCAAATTACAGCCCCGGAGAATGTCGGGAAGTATGGAAAACATGGGAAAAACCGCGGAAGTGAATTATTCAAGATCGGTTTTCCATGTGTTTTGGGTACAATTCCGGCACTTTGGCCACTGGTTTCATGTTTTCTATCCGTTTTGATACTCAAACAATCGATTTATCAAGCGTTCGTTAAAGTCCGAGAACCTTCGAAAAATCGAAAATTTTTGAAGGGGTATGCCTTAAAAAATTTGCGAAAAAATGAATTTTGAGCTAGGGCTCTGGAATTTATATCACTTCTTCCTTGATGCAAAAAAACATTCCCCACCAAATTACAGCCCCGGAGAATGTCGGGAAGTATGGAAAACATGGGAAAAACCGCGGAAGTGAATTATTCAAGATCGGTTTTCCATGTGTTTTGGGTACAATTCCGGCACTTTGGCCACTGGTTTCATGTTTTCTATCCGTTTTGATACTCAAACAATCGATTTATCAAGCGTTCGTTAAAGTCCGCGAACCTTCGAAAAATCGAAAATTTTTGAAGGGGTATGCCTTAAAAAATTTGCGAAAAAATGAATTTTGAGCTAGGGCTCTGGAATTTATATCACTTCTTCCTTGATGCAAAAAAACATTCCCCACCAAATTACAGCCCCGGAAAATGTCGGGAAGACTTGAAAACATGGGAGAAACCGTCAGAAATAGATAAAAGTAATTATTCAGCATCGGTTTTCCATGTGTTTTCGGTACAATTCCGGCACTTTGGCCACTGGATTCATGTTTTCTATCCGTTTTGATACTTAAACAATCGATTTATCAAGCGTTCGTCAAAGTTCGAGAACCTTCGAAAAATTTTAAAAATCTGAAGGAGTTGAAATATTTTAGCAGGTTTACATTCTGCTGCTGCATGTGTGGAGGTGCATGAATATCGTGCGCGATATGAAGCTTATCTACACGCGTGAATCATTCTTTTACTCTGGTATCCTCAGATAAGTGGTGAGCCCCTGGAAAGACGAAGATTACGCGCGCAAACAACTAAAACTAAGATTCATCGATGAGTGCTGGACAGCCACAAACCTTCCGGTTTTTTAAGTAAACAAGTTTGAGTCTGCAGGTTTGCCGGTTACTATTATTTTCAAAAGGATAGGCTACTAGCATCGATCCTAAGAAGGATATATTATGCCCTCCCAAGTATTTTTTTGCTGATATTTGCCCCCGTTATGCTGTCACGATGGGACGCCAATGAACAATGTCCGAAAAGCTGCAAAACCCTAATATCATTGGGATCTGGCCACGGTCCAGCTCAATTCTTTGGCCATGGACCTGGCACTGAAGCAGAATCACGGCTCCGCGGCTATTTTTGTAAGCATCCCGGAGAAGCTCGAGAGCATCTTCGATGGGAAGCGTATTGGATAGGCTTAAAAGGAGAATTGGCCATTCTTGGCAGTGTTCCTCGATAATTGAAGAAAGAAATTCAGATCAAAGAGTAACCATTGATGCCCTCTCGGCACAGCATCTTTCGCACCGGCAAAGAGAGAGGAACCCAATCTCAAAGTACCAAAACCTGGACAATCTTTCGGCTGAATTAAATAACCAAGTGTGATTAAGAAGTGGAGTAAGAGGTAAAAGCTTAAACGGAATCTTGGCAGGCATCCTCTCAAGTTCGAAACGGTCTAGCAAAGGATGAGGATACAGGCTTATAGAACAAACGGACAATGAGAGACAGCAGAGCTACCTTGAAACTCTGCGGAAATCGGAATCTTCGACCAAAATAAGATCAGAGAGCGTACATAGATCTGCACAATCTTATTCTCACTATTATAGCCAACCAACTATATGTATGCATCTACCCACTACTCACACAAGAACACGCAAATAGATCTGCCGTTCTATCTCGCACTCTCCTGTACATGTGTCGTTCTGCGAATCCAAATACATACGAATTCCGACTCCACCAAGTTCACACCATTATCTCCATCTTTTAACGGTACAACAAACTCTCAGCTCTGTAGAAGCTGAGATGGTGGTTATAAGTCATAAAGCTTGAGAAAGCTTATTAACGCAGTGTCATGGCATCTGACATATATCGAGCAGTGACCTGTCACCTTTTACAAGTCTATTTACATTATATTTTACACCGTTCATGCGTCATCATTTTCAACAGCTTGGATTTGTTGTACCGTCTTTGTAACATTAGTATCTAGAGATTTGTTCGTTCATCGTTTGTTCACTTATTCATTCATGAAGCGGGTGAGCAAGTCGGGTAGGTGTGCAACTCACCTAGAGCGAGCAGGAATATCACCGAAGCGCAGTAACATCCAAGGAAAGGCAGTTGTGGCTTGTGGCAACCCGTGGCTTCTAGCTCTTGCCTCACCAAGCACCAAACACTTCCTTCCCGAGTCCCGAGTCTCGAACAATTGTTAGTATATCAATTATAATATCTACACAAAGGCTATACCAGCAGGTGGTAGACCAGAACCGGCAAAAAGAGCACTTGGAAATTTTGAAAGTAAGTCGACTGCAAAGCTGAACCGACAACTGGATACTAAAGTCTCTCTCTACATGTGTGTACGTGCAGCAGTGCAGCCGCTTCGCGCCAAGACTCTACTACGACTGAGCCTCGCCTCTCTTCTCTCAACAGTCTCAACCTAAGTAGGCACCTTATGAATCTCGAGTCTCAAGGACGTCTGAACGGGGAACGGGCCCCTACTCGATCGACTCCGGCTGCGACACTGACTCGGACTTTATCGTCGTCACAAATTTACTCACTCACCCACTATTCCGCTTTGCACAGTACACGCTCAAAACCTGCCCCACTCCCCCAACCCCTCCTCATGCTGCCATTGTATGCGTATCTGTACCTTTGAGTAAGCAACTTTAATGTCAACGATTCCCCTGCAACAATCACCCTAAGCGCCCCTTCATAGACTTACAGTTACACAAGGGAGACTGCATTCGTCCATTCGACACCTCTCTTTTATCGACTTTTATCTACTGTGTTCCCTGTTCGAGCGTCCACTTCTTGTACTGTACTTTTTTCTCTTGTTAGAGCTAAGAATGTAAGAACGACAAGTAGAGGGAAAGTCAAACCACTGGAAGGTGCAGTATGTATACTGCTTTTCCAGAATTCACGAGCGTTTTGTATTTGGTATGAAATTAGTACATAAAGGGGTGTTGCGCAGTCATCGTTACGGTGATTGCGAAGCAGTTGGTGTGTGACGCGTCGGTGAACCACGCGATATGTTTTCGCAAAACGGCAGGTTCCAATTGGTCGAGAGAGCTCGGACCAGAGGACGAGCCCCTTCTTACTCCCATCGGTTCCACGCGCGCCCCAGCCAAAATCTGTGCAAGTAGAAACAAACATGCTAGATCATTGGCCTAGATCGGCCTGAGGCAACGCGACGCCACACCATGCGACAAGGCGCCTCCAAGCTTCAACTAATTTAAGCACGTGGCTGACTGACCGCTCTCTATCAGTATCAAGCCATCCGTGATTTACCTGGTAGAGAGATAGTTGTGGTCTTTTACAATTTCTCCTTGCCATCTTGACATTTCATTTGGTATCTCCTTAGCTATTCCCTCGTTGTCCGGTTCGCATTTTTCGAGACCCCACTATTGCCAGTATTCTTCTCTGGTCTAGAACGTCCATGGAAGTTTTGCTGAATGCAAAAACGGAATTCGAGGTAGCAGCTGTTATAAGAATTTGTCCGGCAAATTCAACTGGTAATATGGTAGCACTTGTCAGAATTTCTCTTCACGCATACCCATGCCTAGAGAGATAAAAGGGGATAATGAATTAACAAACATGATTAGGTTCGAAAAACGATGAATCTATCGTGTTGTCGGAGTATTCCTTATTTCTATTCCCCCCTCCTTGAATAACAATCTATCTACAGCTTACAATGGAATTTATCGCTAGAGTGCTACTGATAAACGTCTCTCCCCCAAAGTTTTTCCATTTCACTGATTAATTAGTAGAATAAGCATCAAGTGAAGAACTAAGTGGCCCCAGATAATAGGAGTTTTGAAGAATGTTGTGCCAGTTTGAGGGAAGCGATACTCCACTGTTGTAGCCCGAGTATCCTTTAGCTAGAGCAATATCTGGTCTTTGTCTTAGTAAATGCTTTCTATCAGGAGAGTCAAGATGCTCGCAAGGTCATTCATTTGGAAAGACGTGTTTCGATATGGATTGCAGAGCACTTGTATTTCTTAAGGAGAACTTCTTCAACCGGAGAATCCTTTGTAATAATGTGATACGTGCGGTATAAAATCTTGTTATTGCGGCATGGCAAGACATTGACGGTGATCTAGGAAATAAGATCCGGAAATGTCGCAGAGGTAGAATCAGGCGCAGCACGCAGCAGGCCAGCTACGTACGTGGTAGCGGAATCTAGCAGTGTTTACACTTTAGAGCGTTCAGAGGTGTTTACAGGATCGATGTCGGTGTCCCTTACATGCCGAGGCAAGCCGCGTCTCCCCAGGAACTAAAGACCGACCTGATAAACAGTTGGATTTCGTAATCAGCGCACATGCAGCGACGCAATACTTTGGGATAATACGTCACTGATCTACGATCAACACCCACCGAATGAACAGCTTGGATTGGCGGACTAGAGCCGTCAGGGTCGACAAACAAAAGTGTTTTTCGCTTAGTTCGCTGCTACGTCGCTCACTCCTCTGCATGAGGTAGTCGAGCCCGAGCTAGTATATCTATCTACTAGATACTACAATCTATGTACATATGTATATGTGGTATAGTAGTTGATTGATAAAACGGCAGACATGCAAGCGCAAAAACACGCTGCTGCTAACCAAGCAATGGGATATCTACGTGGACGGTGCAAGTGTCACGCTTTCTTCCTCTCCTCTCAAAAAACATTTTTCCTTCTACGCAAAATCCTAGCGAAGAGAATCGGCCGGCTAAAAGTTAAAGGCTAAAGGCTAAAGGCCCGAGGAATTTATGGCACCTACCTACCTTCTTGTGGGTATGTTTACTCGGCATAGATAACGGATCAATACCAAAGTTGCTATGGACTCAATTGCGGATGATATCGAAAGGATTTGGCATTGGAGTAGGAAACCAGTTCGAATATTAAGTAAAATCGTAAAACAGGGGAATGAATTGAGCAGTCTAGTAAGATGTGCGAGATGACCCCCTAGCTCTTAGCCCTAATTGTTGCGTCATTCGCATATTTATCCTCCCAGTCTCCACTCTCAAGGCAATTGCCTCATATTTTCGAGAGTCGTATTTCAATTCGGCCCACTCGGTCATTCGGCGTTCCCGCTGGGAACTTTCCACTTTTAGCCCCCACGATCAAGTACCGACCAAGATTTTCCCACTTCTCACAGGAATCATAATACAACACGTGGTCCAACGATTTTTCGAATTTCCGAACTTGATAGAATACGCAGAGTTATCATTTGCAATCCTTACTTTTGCCAGTACTGTATAAATTGCAAATAAATAATGGAGCAATGCAGATGAATTTATATTTTGAAACTAGGAATGAACTGCCGAGCATTACTTGACAACAGGGCAAGTTCGTACGAAGAAAGTTTTCGTAACGTTGTTACCAGTTTGAAATTTTTCTGGGCTCTCCTTAATGCTAAGCAGAGGGCACCACGTAGCGTACGGCATCGCGGCATGCTTCCGTCGATAATATCGACTTTTATTGCTTGGATCGTTCTTATTGCGATGGCAGCAACTACCACTTCGAGCGTGACTGCTCGATTCCGTCACTTTCTCTCCACTTTCTTATGAAATATCAAATAGACCCAATTCCAGATTGCATACTATCTATTTACATGCACGTGTTTTGAGTGTCGATATGAAACGGCGTTATTAGCTAACGGACTCATTATCATAGAGTCAGTTAAAGTTCTAATAACTTATAGATGCGTCTCACGTTTCTAACCGTTGCCCTTGTCTGCACTTAGACCGATTGACATTTTACTTAATATTTCGACAACAACCTATTTCTATCAGAATGCGCAGGTGTCCGAGAGAAAGAAACTCGGAGCTCTGGGCTACGTATGCCGATGCGCATTATTCTGACAGCTCCGGATAAATTGGAGATCGAATGCTTCGATCCATAATCGATCGTTGGCACTATGAAAGATGTACACTGATAACCGTCGATAACGTTAATGTCCTTTTTCTGTTGAAAATCTATAAAAGTGACCGATTTGTTTAAAGTAGGTGTAGTCTCGAATTGTTCATCATGCAGATTGTCTACTTGATCTTTACTTTTCTTCTCCTGCGAACGAGTGCAGTGCCCTTAAGGTCGGTGCACCATTCTAATTACTCATTTAAAGTTGAAAATATATATTAAGAAAAAAGCCCGAAGTGGATAGTTATGAAATCTATATGTATAACGTTCCCCAGAGAACAAAGGGATACTCCACTGGAAGATAAGGAAACTGTGATAGCAAAAGTGAATGATTTTCTGGATCGAATTCAGCCACGAATATCTCGCTTCATCGTGGGGATCAACCTCGAGCCTTTAAGGGTCGATGATGTTGTTACCGATTTCTGGGTGGTACGTCTTAGCTTAATTCGACTATCGTTGCCCGTACCGGAATCCCAAAAACGAACCGAATCGAGGTCACGTGCTTTTGGATTCGGACGTTTGGGCCACTCGGGCCGCTCGGGCCGCTCGGGGACAAAGCCCTGCCCTGGCTTTCGAGATCGAGTCGTTCCAGATTTGAGATTGCTCGGTCACTCGGCGAAAGTGAACTAGCGCGAGGACACTCTGCTTCCTCGGCCGGCGGATCGAGGGAGAGAGTGAAACTAAAGAAGTTGGATGCCAAGGCTGAACGAGATCGAAAGTCAACTCGGCATTGCGAGCGTTGAACTCGCGACAGTTGCTAATCTTCAAGAGCCATGACCCACGGCTTACATCAACAGCATACTTTATTCTTAGAAATTGACCGAAAATTCCACTACTCTTTCTCTATCTTTAAATCCATTCTAGACACGATGTCTCTGCACTTTCAATTTCCCTTTCCTTCCAAGGCGAATCCTTCTAGCTTCACTAACTCAAGGTGAGGACAAAGAGAGAGAAAGTCTGAAAAATAAATTTGAGATTAGGAGGACGGACGGTTGAGAAGCATCGCTCCCTCGTGCCGCGCCCGTAACGGCCTGTGTCTGACCTCAATAGTTGAAACGGTCCGAGGATCACGGTCACACGTCGAGGTCGAGGTCGAGGTCGAGGTCGAGGTCGAGGTCGAGGTCGAGGCCTACACTCGGCCGGTTTGCCGGTTAGACCCATTTTTTTGTAGGTCTCGGTCGTTGATTCTTGTTGGGTGAACGTCAATGAGGACGATCCAAGATTCGGGAAGCTCCGACAAATTTCTAGAGTTCATCGACCTCGGTTACAATTCTTTCACTTCCTCAGTTAGAACTCTGATTGGAACCAATATTTGCCAATAATGTGAATGTCTTCCCGATACTAATTAAAATGGTATTCAATCTACTCATTGCTAGATACCACCAATCATACCGATCATTCAACACCGAGGCACTCTTGCACTAACTTCGGGAAAACTGAACAATCTCTCGACCATTGAACGAATGGGAAATTCAGTAGCCACTTACAAAGACAAGAAGTTGGAGCTTGATATGGTGCTCGGATTCGACATTATCTACGTAAGTAGTAGTTGAGAGGATGAGATTCAACATACTCTCTTCCCATAATTACCGGGAAGATTTATAGATGTAGTAGATAAGATTAATTCGGACTTGCAGGTGTCCTATGATTTCTACGCGAAAGTCCTACTCATCAATCACTACGGTGATTTAGACGTCATTGGAAAGACAGTCCACGCCCGCATCAGAATAGTGATGGACTTCGAAAATTATGAAATTAGTCTGAAAGAGCTGAGCCTTGGGGAAATCGAGTTAGTAGCATGGAAAATCTCTAACAAATCCGATTCTCAAACTTAGCAAAATACCGAAACATTTTTGTTTGATTTCAGGTCGATCACAATCGCCTTCCGTGGCAGTATCCTGGTCAGGTGGCTGGTGACACCAATCGCAAACGTAGTAATGCCGATCTTCAAAAACACCCTGGCCAAATCAATCGAGGGGAAAGTCGCCGCTGAGATAGAGAAATACCTGCTCGAGATAAATGATAATCTGCGTCGTACTCGCACAGCTCTTGCCGTCAAAAGCAACCTGGCGTAATCTCAATTAAGGCTGTAAACACAACAAGAAAAAATTGTAAAAGACTGATCTGACGTGATAGGCATCGCGGCAAGCAATAGGGTTTTCAATCAGCCTCTATTGTTGAAATAAAGGATAAGTGTAACATTGTCATTACATAAGATTGTGTAATTAATTGGCCCGTTCTATCGCTACCGATCCTGATTAGTTCGAATTGAGTGTCATAGGAGGCAATCGTACAAATCGAATTATCGCTCTTTCGAAAGCCGAGTGTAACTCGATAAGATGCCTATACTGATATCTCAAATATGGCAATAAAAATAGGAGCTCGAAGAGGGTCGCCAACAGACCATTCGGGATTCAGTGTCACTCTCAACTCTCAACCATGAACCATCCAGTGAATCTTAGCTGCTTTCTCCTGCTTCTTTTCACCATCCTCGCGTCCGGATTCGCAAGTCCTAGTGACCGACAGTAAGTTTAAACACCTATTTTTTAATAGAAAACAAATATTACTTTCAATCCAAAAGCGCGGTACCGAATGTTAACGAATTTCTCCATTTCCGAGGAATGGCTTGGCCGAAGAGACGAAATACTCGGTCAATTTTGACAAAATGTTCGACCGCTTTCTCCCGGTAATCCAAAAAGCCATGCTTGACAACAATATGGATCCCCAGAAATTGCCGGACTTTTCTGAGCGCGTCGTTCCTCTGGTAATACTTTTCTCCGTGGAATCAATCCGTCTCTCTAGAATAGCAGTTCTTTATTATAATTCTCTTCCTTTTTACGGTCCGTTAGCCCGGCAGATTGCAGAGGGACATCGATTTCACGGAAGGTTGGCTTCAGGAGATGAGCAAGTTGACCCGCTCCGGACCCATACTCGTCGATTACGGCGAGAAAATCATGACTCTCGATCTCAACCTCCATTGGGATATTCTTGATGTCAGAACTAATGACTCTATTTTACATTTTACACTATCAACATCCGATCAACTCAAATTAATCTCCCAATTCTATTGATTACAGTTCAACTACAGGTACTTTTTCAAACTCCTGCTCATCGCTCGCTCGGGAGACGTATACGGACGATTTCATGGTCTCGATGCTAACGTCAACATGACTGTCGATTTGGAGACCCACAAAGTTACCCTTAACAGCCTCAAATTCAACAAAGTAGGGTAAAGTATCCCGAAATATTACAATTCCAAAGAATATCTCAACAACAACTGATTCTACCATTCCTTATTTAATAACAAAATATTCGTACAGATTTTTGAGAATAATAAACCTTCTAATAAAGTTTTTTTACCGTTCGACAGAAAGTTGGTCTTGAAATTCGAGGGTCGTATCGGTGATGGAATAAGAAACGCTCTGGTCAAGGCGGTCAGTGCAGTATTTCGGAAAACCGTGCTCAGAATTGCCGAGGAGAAATCCTTTATGATTTTCGAAATGCTACTTGAGGAGATGGACGGCAAAGTACCTAACGTTTTTCCAGCCAATCAACCCCTAGCATTTCCATAGACGTTATCCTCAATGTTCACCAAATATCATCTTATCATAAATCTTAATGATAAGAAATAAAGATTATTAATATGAACATTTGTCTTCTCGGATTAGTATTCATTCAAAACGCTTCCCTCTTATCTGGGTCTTTCCAATCAATCATACTTCCAGATACGTCAGGACTACTTGAGAAACAATTAATGTCCACTATCAAACAGGTGGTAGCGCTCGTTTCTCACCGGCCACCAATAGTATACTCCTCTATGCAATTATTAAAGTACAAGTTTACCGCCGTTATCTTAAACAGAGGCAGCACTTTTCAACTTAGAACGCGGACTAATCCAAGTGCGACCGACTCATTGTTCCGCGTCTCATACGAGTCTGAAGCGTATCGGCTGACATGTGTCATGTAGTGAATACAGGCTGTATCAGTGTAAGACAAGATAAAACACAACAAAGCGGATTCCAAGCGTGGAAGCGAGTAAAGGTTACGCTTGTACGAGTTTGCTTAATTATGACCATCGCTAGCCGGGGGTAATCCCAGCAGAAGATAGATCTTAGAGAGTGAAAGAGTAATTATGTAACTGCAATTTTGCAGACTTTTAAAAAATACTAACAAGACGGAGGATAGTGCGTAATGATATAAAAAAAGATGAACTTGTGTAATGGTAATGAAGAGCGCGAAGAGAGTGAAGTTGGCAGGAAGTTCTTAGGGAAAAGGTGGTAGGTGGTAGGCGCGGAGAGTTGACTCGACGCGGTATTGTGCGCGCGAAAAAGGAGAAAGGGGGCGGAGGAGCGTGGATAAGGGTGGTTGGGGGTGGATGAGGATGATCGTGGGAGGAGGAGAAGCTGGCTGAGGCATCGGGCATCGGGCGGACGGGTCGACGGTGGGCTAGAGGAGAGGAGAGGAGGGGGGGAGGGAGCCTGGCCAGGGCAGGTCTGGGGTCTGGCCAGGGCATGGCATGGCATGGCATGACAGGGCAGGGCAGGGCAGGGCAGGGCAAGCCAGGCGAGGGCCGAGGCGCCGCGCCGAGGGCCGAGGGTCGAGGAATCCGTAAGTTCGTCAGTGTAGGTGGCTCGTCGGCAGGTCAGCAACGGGCAACGCCAAAGGTGGACAAACTGGAGAGAGCGAGTGCGAGTGTGTGCGCTTCCAGCCGATAGCTTGGACGCCTGTTACCTGCCCGCTCGCTCAGCAGTCAGATTCCGCGCTAAACTCCCGAAAGTATCGCGCTGCCTGCTTGGTGGTTTCTTTGGCTGACTGGAGACAGCAGCAGCTGTCGAAGCAAAGGCAACAGGCCATCAGGACAGTGGTGTGTAGTATCATCATCGGCTGTTGGTGACGGTAACGGCGGTGGCGGCGGCGGAGGCGGTGGTGGAGGCAGAGGCAGCAGCAGAGGCAACAGCAGCAGCGACGACGACGCGGAGCAGAGTCGGCTCGGGCCGAGCCGAACCGAGCGGGACCGAGCTTAAGGACGAGCAGAGCCGAAGGTTCGCTTCGAGCTGGCCGGTATCCGTGCACGCACGTATCCGTCGGCAGGAGATCGTGTGCGTTTCGTCCTCGGTTTGGAGTGCTCGGACTCTACGACGCCGAGCGAGCAGCAGCAGCAGCAGCATCAGCAGCAGCGGCAACGACAGCAGCAACGACAGCGGCAGCGGCGTCAGCAGCGGCGACAGCATCGGATTCGCTTTCTTGCGGGTGGACGCGCGCGCGCCTGCACCGGCTGTGTATGGACGCCGGCGGCACGCATGCACGAGACGAGGACCAGCAGCTCGAGAAAGCCCTGGAGTCCTCCCGCTTGCGCTCCTCCGCTCGGCTCGGCTTCGCCCCGGCACCGACATCCTCCCCGATCTCCTCCGGCGCTAGTTGCCGCCTGCCGAGGCGCAAGAAGAAGACGAGAAGGCGCCGGCAACGGCAGCAAAGCCAACGGCATCCCCAGCCGACGACCACCGACGAAGAAAAGGCCGGCGTGCCCGTGACCGTCCTATCCGTTCACGGCACCGACCACCAGATTCCACCAAGCACCTCGCCCACGCTCTCGGTCTCCTCCTCGGCTGACCCGCCGACCTCCAGCGACAACAAGTTTCTTCCACCTGAAGGAAACGGGCGAACCGACGCCACCGGCCTAATTACTGCTAGCAGCAGCACCATTAATACCGGCAGCATCACTCCCACAGCAGGCGGTGACGGTGGCGGAGGCGGCGGGACGAGCACGAGCACAAACACGGATCCCCAAGAGGAGAGCGAGAGATCGCTCAAGCATCGGGTAGTAATCGGTGAGGCTAGCGAGATTGAACACAACGGGGGAAGCAGCACGCGCGTTGCTGCCTCCGCCGTTGGCACTACCTCTGCCAGCACGACGCTCCTCAACACCAGGCGATCTACCAAGCGGCCGTCCAGGAGATGCAACGCCGCCGCCCGTAGGAACGCCATGACCATGGACCTCCAGAGGCTCATTGCCGAGGTACACGCACGGCCCGCGATCTGGGACCAGAAAAACGTCAACTACCACAACCGCGACGTCATACTGAAGATGTGGCGGGAGATCGCGAGGGCTTGCGAGGTTTCCAGTGAGTACACCATGCACATGCACACACCGCCCGCTCCTGTTCCTGCTCCTACTCCTACTCCTACTCCTACTCCTACCACCAGTATCACCTCCTACTAGACGCTTCCACCAACTCTCCACTCTGCTCCACACTCCACACTCCACACTCCACCCTACCTTTACTTTTACGCTTGCGCCTGCCCTGCCTCCCCTACTTTCCTCTCCTCTCTCCCACCCTCTTACTCCCACGTCATTTCTCACCCACCCACCCAATCTTTCTCCCTTTCCAACGATACACCGCTACCTCTTCCAGCTACACGGACTTATGCTTACGCGGTCTGTGTACCATGTACCATGTCTACATATGCCGTTCCTTCTATTCTACTCCGTCTACCGCTTCAGAAAACCTCCCTCTCCACATTCCCCTCATAGCATGCATAAGATATGTAGGAAAAGAGATTGAAATTAAAGATGACTTGATTGCTGTGGCAGCGGACGTGGCGAAATCGAAATGGAAACACCTGAGGGACAACTTCCGGAACGAACTGAAAAAGACGTACCGGGGGAAAAGCGAAGCAGGCATCGGAATCGGTAGTACCGAGCACGACTCCAAGTGGGTTTGGTTCAAGAGCCTCTTCTTCCTGCGGGACCAAATGAACTCGAGGGTGATCGGGTGCACTCTCTCGCAGAATTGCACGGCGGCATTGCGATCCTCTCCCGAGGAGACGCAGATCGAACCACAGATCGACATACTCGAGGGCCAGTTGCAATATGAGGGCGAGCCCCACTACGAGGACTTGGACGGGGACTCGTGTCAATCCCTCTTATCCAACGATGACGGCCTACATCACGTGATGCCCCCGCCAAAGTTGAACAAAATTGGGAGAAAGCGAACACTGATGGACGCGATGATGAACGACTACACCGAGGAGAGAAAGAGGTACGAGTCCCTCCAGAAGAGATTGGCGCTCGCACCTGACCAAGAGGAAGACGACACTTATCACTTTCTCATGAGCGTTCGGAACCCCCTGAGAAGCCTGCCGCTCGACAGACAAATGTTCGTCAGACTCAAAATTCAAGAGTTGGTCTACAATGAGATCAATTGCCAGAATCAAGGGAATCGGCCGTGTGACGGTATCCAGGATATAAAACCACCTCGATCCGGTAACGGAACGATAGCCCAACAACACCTTTCCACTCGAGGACTAGATCATAGCTGTGTTAATTCCACGGGCACTGCAACCGCCAGTGGTCAACAAGCTGCGTCGGGGCATGCTGCAGCCCCGGAAATTAGCGACATGTCAAATCAAGGCTCGTTACTCCAGAACTGTACGTCGGATGGCTCAAGCGACGGGGTCTCCTACGATTAATTTCACTCTAGCTTTAATTCACTATGCTCTAAGGAGGATAATTTTATTATTAGAGAATAAAACGTCATATTTTTTCAATAAGTTAGAGAAAGCCTCAACTTGATCCCCTCCCTCTTCTTCCAGCAGCAGTATTTTTTTCCACTTAGGCATGGAACACCGGACACAGTGGCGTTTTTCCATTTCTGAAAGAAATGTTTTTACGTTTTGCCTTTCGAAATGTTTACCTACAAATGTATATTTAAGACAGAAAAACGCTTGATCCTTTGCTTCCTCGGAACAAATGAACCAGTTTTTTAATGACCGTGCCAGGCATCTAACACCCTGGAGTATATAGTTGACACGACACCTTGGGAACGAGCTGCCAAGTACTTACATGACACTCCGGTAATTATAGCACGCACTAATTGCTTCGCTTACCCCTTCTCCTCAAGGGCAATGCGACCAAGCCTGCTTTTCACGTTCGTCCCGATTACAAACTGGATCGAGAGTAGTACCGACAAAAGCCATTGGCACTGGCACCCCTTTTCATCCCTTTTCCTCCGCATTACGTCACTCCTGACCCGCCGCAAGCAACCCAACCCAACTTCCAACCCCCTGGCCCCTGTATCCATACGCGCTTTCTATTCTGGTATACTCCCTCGTATAGCCAACCTTCCCATTCACTAGATCCGCCATCTTTTACCACCACTACCACTCTAGGCCCCAACACGCAAATTTCAATTAGTGTGCGACCACAAATTTCGAAGAGACTGCCGGCCGTCGTCCCATGCCATGCCATAACGAGACAAGATCGTATGCAATGATTTAACTGAATTTCACAGACACAGAGTGCTCTTGCCTTTGCCCTTTAATTACCAATTATCGAAAAGCATGGCTTTGAAAATGTCTCGAATTTCATTTAGTCCAGATTCAAGCCTGACCTTTTTAATATCCTGAAAGATTCAAGCGTAAAGCCGGCAAGAGTCCCTCTTGAGCTGTTTGGCCGAAGGTCCTGGGGGAGATTGGCTTCTTGCTTTCGATTGCTGGCCTTCCTCTTGTCAGAAGGATTCGCGAAATAACGAGGTAACTTTTCGCTTCGGATAGAGAAGCCGCGCTGCCGTCGTCTAGACGGGATGCGCTATACATATTTGCACGGCATATTGCACCGGCTGAATAGCTTATTCGAAAGTCTGCCTGCACGGCACTCTACTCTGCACGGCTACGGACTACTCGGTTTTTCCATACAAAAGAGGATTAGCGTCGTCCTCTTTGTCTCGGCCTCTCAACTTCACTCTCTACCTCTCTCCTCCTCGTCCTCCGGACTTTCCATTTCCCGGTTACATCTCCACTCTCCGATATCTACTCGCGCTTGCGCCTGTTTTCGTCCGCTACCTCTCACTATCTCACTGTCTCACAACTCACACTTACAATCTCCACGTCCACTCTTCTCTTATTTACATACGCACTCTGTTACGATCGCCTGTTGAAAAGTTGCAAAGGGCCCGTCCCTATGTTTCGCATGGGAATAGCACATGTACCCCAGCACCAATCAACTTGCTCCATGCCATCCCTCAGTTACCCGATTTAGACGCGAGACTTCCAATCAAGTGTTGCAGTTGGTTGGCGAGCAATCACTAGTGTTGAGTAATTCGAGTAGTTCTCGACGGATTCGTCTCGATTCTACGGATAAGGGGTGAGGAAGAAGTGCGTTTGTTTATACATAGAGTGGAGCGAAGAGAAAGAAAGGCAACGAAAGCCTCCGCGAGCGATGTTCTCTTTGATCACAAAGTAAAATGTAATCACTTGTCGTGGCTTTTTCTTCTTCAAGCTCGCTCGCACCCACTGAGTCAAGTCCTCGCTTTGACTCGCTCGCTCACGCGCTCAATCTCTATCAAAGAGTTCATCCTCCATAACCCGAGGCTTTGCATCCGCTATCGCGAGGCGCTGCGCTACGCTGCACTGCGTATACCTGCCTGACGGCAGAACCACGCGCCAGGGAAAAAAGACTGGAAAGCTCTCAGAAAGCCCGTAAGGATCAAGCTAAATCGATTCCTGCAGCGCGCTCAGCGTACACGTCTCTTTGTACACGACTGCGCGACAACTACAAAGTACAAAGCAACTGACAATGAGAAAAACCTTTTGCCTGGCCGTGCGACGAATAGCAGTCGGCGGGGACTTGGCACTCGCCTCTCCTCTATTCGAATCAACACTAACAGAGACGTCGCGCCGCACCGCACCGCGCCGCGTCGGCTGTGGCGCCGAGAATCAAACAGGATCATTCTATTTCTCTGACTAGCGATTTGAGCCAATGTGCCTCAGCGAAAAGGATACATTATTGGCAAAGTCCACGTCTAGGAGCGTAACGAAAATCCAATCTTAACGCGTCAGTACTTTTCCATGCTCTCGATACTACCTCGTATCGAGAAGCGCAGCCAATATTACTCTTCAGCCGAGTGCAACTATTGCTCAAAGGAAAACCTAACATTCTCGGGCCTTCGAAATTTCATTGCTCCGGAATGAAATGTCAGACAGTCACGAATCTTGGTTTCGTTGCCGTTTACACAGGATAAGTATAAAGAACGTTGTAATAATATCAGGAAATGGTAGCAGAGGTTGGGTGCGTACTGTAGAGGCCTGCACGAGCGGGGTGGCGCAGCGCCTTATCGGTGAAATTAGAGATGGAGAACCTTGGTCGGTAAGAGATTCACCACATGACGACGCTCGGGTCCCCCTTTTTTTGTCTGTGTTAACTAGTGGTGCCATAGTCGAGTGTTTCGGTTAGGGATCCTAAACGCGACAGTTAACGTTTGCCCACGGGGAAATACGAATCCCAAAGAAGTCAGAAAAGTACGTTATAATTTGTTAGCCGAACAAAACTACGTAGACGTAGCGCGTAGACAAAGAGTCGGTGCATCGAGGTGAAAACGAACGGACGGACGGTTTGTGTCGCTGGCAAACGAGGTTATACCGCATCTGGGTAGGTGTGCCGGACAAAATGTTTGATACGACAACGAATCTTGCATCGTGTACTATGCGCTCGAGAGAGAATGTGGTGTTCTTCAACCCTACTTGTGTCTTCTTACCCGATCTTGAGTGTTGGGTGAATGCACTGATTGTATTTGCGCTTGTGATGAATGGAAGAGTAGGATTGAAGTGGGATTTAGTCCAGGATATCGAATGCTTTGTGGATTGTTACGGGTGCTGACTGGATATTCACCAACGTTCTTCACACGTAGATGATTCTGAACTTGAAACGAACACTGACAATCCTGGTCAAGAAAGCGTCACCATCATGTGGTAAGTCTTTATTTTTAAGAACTTTCCCTTCTTTCTTTCCGTGCTTTAAATTGTCTGTGACACGTTATTCATGCAGGTTTTAATTGATGATAATCATTGAAGCCGGGTATCTAATATCAATGTATCAGTGTAGTAGATACTGCTCTTACGCGGATTTTTCTTACGCGATTACCTTGGAACACTTTCCTTAATCGCGATCTGCAAGGTTTCCAAGTTTGGCGCATAACAGCCGCCTGACAAGTCGCAGTTTATATTTTAAAGATAAAGTATCAATCGTTCATTCAAGAGATACATACATTTCTCAACACTAATTATATGCTTTTATATTAACTCGTGTTTTCTGTACGCCTGTCACCCTGCTATATTTTTTTTATTAATTAATTAATTTCGTCTGATTCTGACTTGAAACTTAATTTTTTTGTGATTTTTTGAAATGTAAAATTTAATATTGGCGTGAAGGCAACGTTCAATAGTTATAAAAATTGCATCGAGATATCATCTGCAGGCTGGCGCCAGTACAATTAATTGAGAGAACACTCGTACCGGAATGCGATTGTGAAAAAATCTCTCGGTTGCGTAATTGCATGAGTTTCAACGGAGAGTTTCTCTCTTCGCCTCGACTCGCCACGGCGAATACATGCGAGACCAGCTAAAAAGAGTTACAGGCTGCACTTGGCTTGTCATCAAAAAGTACCTCCTTATAAGGCAGCCCGCACTAGGTGTGCGATTTACACAAACCGCTTTTTATGGTATTAGGTAAGAGGGTCGAGGCGCAACTTTGTGACCGAAGTATCCTAAAGCCCTAGCTCACGAGAAAAAATATATGCATTTTATTAGTCACAAACGTGATTTGATTTCGGTATAAGTTGGGCTAAGTAAATATCAAAATAGCCATTAATAGAGGGCAATTTTTGCATGAAAAAGCCAGTGAAAGCTGCGAGAAGGATTGAGTTGTGCAAGAGTAAGCAATATATAGTGAAGGGAAGGTGTGGAATTGCTGCGCGGCTTCCTCCTTGCTGCCAACAGTCGCAAACTAGGACTACCCAGAGACAACAGCTTCCAACGTATGGAAGCGCAAATGCGCAAACGCGAGCAACAAAGATCCGAGCGTGCAGCCCGGGCAGGCGCACCTTTACGTACAGTCTTCGAAGAAAAGCGTGCTTATTTTCGAATACATCCGGATTACAAGCAACGCGTGTCGCAACCTCGTGTGACTGGCAACATCTTCCAAGATTCTATTATTCGCGGGAAGTTGACTAAACTCGGATTTGGAGGTCTTTTATTCGACGTGCGTGTCCATCAAGCCGAGTGAAAAAAAATTAGGAAAGAATGAAGAGAGACGAACGGGGTTGTAATATAGACATGGTTCCCGTTTTTCCAGGCATTCAGTCCTGCGAATAAAGACACGCGATAATGGCAGAGACACGCATAATGTCGGATGTAGGCTTTTTGAAGAAAGTAAACAAAGAATTTGCGGCTTGTTGTACTGTTGGTTGGTCGAGGAGTTGAGGTCTAGGTGGGTGACGGGATATACAGAGTAGATCGAGTAGAGAAGAAGAATTGATAATACGTATGTATAATGGAAATGTGGAGTCACCGGAGTTTGGATGAGAGGGCTCTCAGAGCGCCGGCGAGCTAACTTGTCGTACGTCCCTGACTGGTTGTTGTGGTTTGGGCAAACGTGTCGACTCCCGACTGCGGACGCCACGGAGTCGCAAGTCGCAATCTCACAATACGTGTGCCGTGTATGGCAGCTGTCTCGGGATTTCCCGGCAGCCGGCCATATACATAGATAGTGCAAAGTGCACAGTGGACGGTACGGAATATCTGGTACATGTATCGAGGAGAAGCAGTAGCTCCCAAGAAATCCCACTCCAGATCCAGACTCCACACTCGACAAGTGTATCAGCCTATTGCGACGCTATTGCGAAAGTTTTGGAGGATCACCGATGAGAAAATGACACTCCACGGATTCGAGCTGGATGTTTAATATGGTTTGATGGAGTTTGGGCCAGTTGATTAAGCGACGAGAGATAATGGCGTCGGATGCAGTATTATCCGGCGGATACAGCCATGAATTCCTCACAGAGTTCATCGAGCTCTACCGAAAGCAGCCGTGCCTATGGCTGGTTAGTTGCCGGGGTTACAAGGACAGATTATTGCGGAATCGTGCCTACAGCGCTCTCGTACAGAAGCTCAGACAAGTCAACCCGATCGCTGATCGCGATACAGTTATCCGGAAGATAAATACCCTGCGCACTGCCTTTCGCCGAGAATTCAAGAAAGTGCGAAATTCGCAGAAATTGGAGAATGACCCGCGCGATTGGTACCGACCATCTCTCTGGTACTACGACAAGCTAAAGTTTGTTGTCGAGCAAAATGAAGAGCCTGATGCACGCAGACGGAGTTGCAGCCTCCCGCTCGAGGAGGAGAATTGCCCTTACCCGAACCCGAAGGACGGATCGATGCAGGCCGACGGATGTCAAGAGGAGATGGTACGATTTCCGCCTATCGCCGTCCCGTCCACCCGATCGATTCTTTCTCGACCCGACCCGACCCGACCCGACCCGACTTCTCTCCTCTCGTCCCCATACTACTAATAGCATCAACACACTCCACGCACTCCGTGATTCCAACTTGCCTCAAACCTCCTGAAACTTTCAACCACATTTCATTCCGCACTCTAGCAATCCTTCTCCCCAACTTCCCATAATTTCCCTTTCAGAGCACAAATTTATACTTATTCTCAGACCTTTTCCTTTCTCGTTCTTGAGTGTCCGAGATTGAAGAAATTAGCGACACTCGATGATCACTGTTTGCCTTGCAGATTGATCAAAAATTGTTTACTCAGATAGCTCAGGCGCCCATCCGGCTAGTCATGATTTTGTCGATTTCTCTGCCAGGCCTAGTGCGGCTAACATATAAAAGTTGATGAAATTTCTTTGAATTTGGGGATTGTTCCTGTTAATAAATTGGTCGATTAGTCGGTGTTAAGATTGTATTGATGCTGGTGATGATTCCTAGAGTGGATAATGAGAATAAAGAGTAAAAGCAAGAGCGAGGCTGTCGGATAGGCGTACCTAACGAAGAGGTAACATTGCAGATGAGTCAGAACCAGGCAGGGAAGGTTGAGCCGTTGTCTCCGATGCCGTCGCCATCCACAACACCCAATCCTCACTTTCAACCGGTTATCGTGGAGACCGCGGGCAATGTCTCCTGTACCCGGAGATTCAGGTCTTCCATAACGCCGGACCTCTCCAGGAGGAAGTATCACCATGAGTCCTATCAGGATTCTCATAATCAGCCAAAAGATCAAATATGCGACACCATCCAGAGACAATATCCCAGCTGTCTCACTGCAGATCAATTTGACACCTTTGGCCACTATGTTGCTAGCAAGCTCAGGAAGTCAGTCTCCCGCCAAAGCAGCATCGCCGAGAAACTGATAGCTGATGTACTTTTAAGAGCGAGCCTCGGTAGTCTCGAGGAAAATACTTGTCTTACAGAAAAAGTGCCACCACGCTGTTTTTTGGTAACTGGCGATCGATGATGACTCAATAAATTTCTTATCTCTATCCGATGAACATCGCATAAGTTTTTTCTTGTCACTTTTGCTGAATTTATATAGACCACATTTCATAGATCGAAGAATCACCCACTTTTAATAAGCATTTTTTCGATAGTTGTTCGATCGACATATGATCCGTGTATAAGATGAAAAATCAACAGGAAGACGAGGTGGCCGAGTGGTTAAGGCGTTGGACTGCTAATCCAATGTGCTCTGCACGCGTGGGTTCGAATCCCATCCTCGTCGGACTCTCAACTTTTTGATATTCGATTGCCTATCCTTTCCTCTTCCCTGCCGTCATGCAATACAAACTATGCTCAACTAAAATTATTTAAATTTCTTTTGCTTCGGAGACATTTTGAAATCAATTATAAAAATAGCTGATCAAACTTATTAGCTTTTGCATGAAGTAGCCTGTCAACTGTAGTATATAATCGGTTCAAATATCGATTACAGAGAATAGTCGACAGGGGTACTCTCGATAGCATACATATGTTGGATATATTCTACACTCAGAGTGTCCATATCCTTTCATACTGTAACGGTCGGCGACCTGAACATGCAATGCCCACCTATGTGGGAATTGTAACTGCAAGGAGTACTCTCCAGGCCTATTACGATTTGTTTTGTCTCCCACATATTCGGCGTCGCGCTGCGTCCGACAAGGATAGAAGTGTGCGCACGCGTGCGTGTGTGAGCCAATGAGAAACAGAGACATATATATACACAAAGGTTGAGGGGGGGGGCTACAGTTTATCTCGACTGTCTTTCAAGTAAGCTTACTCGAAGCCCTGCCCAGATAGCACACTGTGCGCGCATGTGTGTGTATACCGCGCGGAAATAAACTTTCCGAAAGTATGTTTCACTAATTAATGAGTATAAGGGAGATCGTAGTTTATTTCAGGCTGCTATTCAGCCTACCGTATGGCAGCACTTTCGCACCTCTCCTGCTAGATAGGAAGCATCGTAAAATACGCAAATAGCGCTTAAAGTATGAGTCGCATCATATCGTGGCTAGCGTCTCGGTAAAGTAAAGCGACAATTTATGAAATAGCCTCCCCTCTAACCAGTAGCTTCTTATATAATCGAGTATTTACAATGCAATTGTTATTGTTATGCATAATTGGCATCTTGGCGGGAAGCATGTTCGAAGTACGAAAGATCGGAGTATACGTCCATAGCGGGCAGCGTGAAACTTGCGGCCCGCCTTGCCCATCAAGACACGTGCGTAGCGAAAAGGACTCAATGGAGTAATGTGTGCAAGGATTCTCTCGGTTAGGTAATTTACGACAGGCTTAGTATGGACCTTGGGAAATTCGAGGCCATGGGTCCCATAAAACTTTCACCACATGGTACGCCCCTCATTCATCACTCCAAACTCAAAGCAGCGTGCTCTAAGTTTTACGGTCATCGAAATCCAATATTTTTTGTGCCCACCGGAGTAATTAGCTATTCACCAGGACCCTTCTAATCAATATAATTGATGAACATTTTGATTGTAACAACTGTAACTCTACTTCAACAATTAAAAAAAAGATATCAACAGCCCGGCTAGCTCAGTCGGTAGAGCATGAGACTCTTAATCTCAGGGTCGTGGGTTCGAGCCCCACGTTGGGCGGTATTTCTTTTGCTTTTGGAAGCTCTGCCACCGACAGTCTTATTTAGCATTGAAAAATAGATCAAAATCCATTGGTACACGTACAGAACTTTTATGGAGTAGATTGGTCAATCTTTTGTTTGCCCTGATCTCGAAATATTTGCATTCAAATTTATTCAACTGAACCTACCGATGTTTCCAACTAGTTTGGATGAAGCTGAACCATAGTTGCTACAAAATTTTTACCTCTTTATCTCATTGACAAAAGTTTCGCGACACTCCTGTCGACCAAGTTGGATCAAGATCGCAGTTTGTCCTTCCTATTATACGTGAAATCATTTGGACTCTTGTGACAATTGTTCCCATGGATCGCCAGACGTGTTTAATCGATTAATCAAAAGGGATAACAAAAGAATTCGCCCCCGGGTGGGCTCGAACCACCAACCTTTCGGTTAACAGCCGAACGCGCTAGCCGATTGCGCCACGGAGGCGACTTATTTGACAATTTACAGCTGTTTTGTGAAATTTTTACGTTACTCATCTTATCGAGAGATGCGAACTCCGAAAGATAAGGTTGTCCCACTTATCGCGCCAATGTTTCCCCGGGATTACGTAAATATAATCATGCGCTTGTCAGGCTGCGTATTCTGCTTTATAAGTAAGCATGACCATCATCCGCATATTTCTGTAAGTGTTGACTTAAACATGCTGAGTGCGGTTTGGACCTTTCGGAAGCGTAGGTAACTTCTCGGGTAGGACATTAATCAAACAAGTCTTATACTTTCTCCGAGAGTGCTTGAGAAAGCCTTTACTCGCGGACACGAGTCGACACGAGGAGACATAAACTCTACTTACGCGATGGCCATTTGTTTTCACGCACGAGAGATGGTGGACAAAGACGACAGGTCCATTTCACAAGCTACATATCTTTCAGTGTTCTCGGTGCATCTGCAAGCGAGGAGAGAGAGAGAGAGAGAGAGCGAGAAACTCGAACTCCAACTGGAACACGGAGTAGTGGCTGAAAGACAGCGCGAGATATATGTAGATACTTATGTAGGTAGGTCCGGCTGCTCCTTGCATATTTCACGCTCAATTGAATTCAATGGGGATGCTCGCTTGGATTGGCTGAAGCTCTTTGCAGCCTTTTGCAATACCCCTTAGCCGTGTCTATGCTGCTTAACATGAAAGAGGTGTGCGCTTGACTAGTGCCCACTGATAAGAACGAACGCTCAACTCGCTCCGAACCGAAGAACTTACCTTACCTTAACATCATCATATGCTAGCACACTCTACAATACCTACATACGTATGTATTACTTTCGAGTTTGAGTACCCGTTCTTCATTCGCCCCTCTGATTTCCGCTCGATGCACCCTCCTGCACATAGTATACGTATATGCATATCCATAGAAACCCCGAGCGGGGTCAGAAGTCAAAGCGTACTCTAACGAGAAGTCGAATTTTTTCCCTAATTAAATTCACGGCCACAAAACTCGGAGGATTTTAAGCCGCTGAAATTATCCGATTGCGAAAAGCCAGACTGACTTTCTCTCATATTTATCCTCTGCCCCCCTCTTTCTCTCTTTCTCTGCCGACACAAGGGCTGTTTTGGGGGTCCTTAGACCGAGAAGTTCCACCGAGCCGTGAGAAACACAAGCGGTAGTTCCTTATGCGAAACCTGGGGACAAAGAGGAAACCGTCGAGCGGAGAAGGCGTGGTCTGCTTGGACTTATTTAGATTCTGCTGAATGAGTTCGCTTTTCCACAAGGTACACACGAGCATCAGTACTCTTGAGATTCTCGAGCAGGCGCGTATGCCCTTACAGTATTTTTCCCTCTGCTTCCACAAAGGACACAGAACCTTTTGCTATTCTCTTGTCGGATTGGTTTGCTCCCATGCATTCCTCCTTCAAGTTTACATGGCTGACGGTCCCTCACGTGCAGAGGTCGTCGGATTCGTGCATGCCAATGTGGAAAGGTGCGTGATTACGGGAGTGGCGAGAGCATGGAGGAGAGAGTCGGTTCGGAACTTGAAATCTTTTTAAATCTGGTATCCATTTTTGATTTTCAAGAGATTCGGATGCCGGGGAATTCTTTGGCAGATCAATGGGTTTTCACGTGCGAGTTATTGTTAGCGTATCAGACTGATTAAATGAGTTCGGCCTACTTTGGTTACCGGCTTACTTTCGACGGCGACTAATTGTCCGCAGTCAAGCATTCTCAGACACAAAGAGACGAAAGACGGGCGACGATTTCTAGGTGTGCCGGTAATAAAGCCCGGTTCATATTATAGGTACGCTCACGCGTCTCTCTTTCTTTCTCTTTCTGTCTGGCATACGGAAAGTGAAAACGTTGGGTTAAATGCCGCTACCGCCATCGCCTCCACTTTAATTGAATCAACGAGCGCGCTCCCCCTTATCGAGCTTCCAAATCCGCGTGCTCCGCCGCCCTCGAAATATTCCAATAAATCCAACACTGTTACATGTTTTTATCTCCCTCAGCCAATATTCTGGCGGCCCCGCCCGATCCGTCCAATTCCACCAATTGCCGTTTCTCATCTATGCAGATTCTACTTTACAACGCGAGTACCCAACTTCAAAGTGAAAACTACATGGAACACCTTCGCGCCAAATTAAAAGCACCATTTGAATATTTCAAATATTTATTGCTATCACAATTTTTCTAGGAACTCGCTACCTTTATTTATAAATAATCTTTTTACGAAAAAGTCCAGCAACTATTCGTTCCAATGGAGCGCAATTCGACTATTTTCCCTTCTTATCCGAAAGACCGCGGCTGCATTTCCATTGCACTGCCAACTTCCCGCCCAAAAGGCTCGCTGCGCTTGGAAAAGCACTCGCTTTTCCATGCTCTATTCCCTCCTCGCTACCGCCCCCATTCCAGCTCCAATTTCCATTCCGATTCCATAGTCGAAAAAGGCTTCGGGTCCGAATGCAGACATAGAGAAAAAGTCTAGTTGAGGATGCGCATTATACAAAACCAGTGGCCGAATCCCGAACCGGTGAGCATATAAGTTTGAGACCAGCCTATGATGAGTGGCATGTGATAGCCGGTGAAAATAAAAAAGAGCAGTAGGCCATGTTGAGAGTTCTTTTCTCCTGACTGTATGGAAAGGAAGCAGGAAGCTTCCTGCTATTCTCTCGAGTCCCCTCAATTGGATCTGATGTGGAAGGTGGAAGAGAACGGTTTAACCACCCTCGCGGTGACGAAAAGACCAACGCAGGCCCCACGCAGCCCACTTTCCTCTCCTCTACGACCCTACTCGCACAGCCGCCGACACGCCATCGCCACTCTCTGAGGAGAGAGGGATCGGTAAAGGGTTGGATTGGAAGGTATGCTTCGAGTCATGCGAGTGCGCACTGCGATCTAAGTCATCCACAAGGACTATTACCCCTTGTGAGAAATGGCAAGCGGTGCCAAGTTCTTTTTTTATAGAAACTTATATGAATTTTTATATGAACGTCTTAAAACATAGTTTGACCTGATTGATTTTGCACTCTACCTCGAGGTAAGAATGCGAGGATAACGGTATATGTGTAAGCGGTAGTGGTTGGTGAGGGCGGAGGGGTAGACGAACGGCCAAGTTGTGTCGATATTCTCCGGGGACATGTCGTGTATCTCGTGACTGAGGCTTGGGAATTGCGAAACGTGGATGGTGCTAGGGGCTAAGGGGGTGGCGCACCCTTCTCCGCACATGGCGGTGCAGAACGTGCCATGAGCATGGGCCGCAGGCCGTCCGCCGCCACTACCACCGCCACCACCACTGCTACCGAGCCTCACTTCACGCCTAGCCCCATCCCACCATCGCTTCCATCGCTTCCATCGCTTTCCTTCACGCATCTACCATCTCTCTATACATATACACATACAGAGTGTACACCATCAGATGGCGACTCGCTTATAGGTGCAGATTGTGGCTATAGCTGTAGCATAGTCGCGCGAACCCGAACGCCGACGCAAACGTGAAGGCAAGGGAATCGCGTATCTGGCTCCGGCGACCGGCAGGCAGCAGGCAGCAGGCGGCAAGGCAGCCTGGGCAGCACCAGCCTGCACCTAGCAGTAGTAGCCGGTGCTTGCTGCTTCCCACTTCCTACCCGAGTGCCAGCAAGCGTGGAGCGCGGCGAGCGCCTAACCTTCGTTCAGTCTCGTTCGAACCATGCTCGTGTAAGGACTCGCATCGCTCTCCTACAAGGACTCAGACGTGTACCGGCTATTCGGCGTTTCTTCTTCACTTGCTTTCCGCACCCTTTACTACATTCTACACGTTACACCAACCTACTTCCAACGTACAAAGTTTCGCCGAATTCTAGTCGACAAAAGCAAAAATTGCGCAGTTCGCGAGAGGTGTTTGTGTTTCGTGATTAGTGTTGCAAGCGCAGTTCTCGCCTTCAATTATCGATAGGACGCAGCACTAACAAATCCATGGGGGATGACGTTCGATGGAGAACGAGGTAAGTGAGTAATCTTGTTGGATTCGAACACGTGCCGAGGATAGAAAGTTGGATAGTTTGTTGTCGGATTACTTTTTCCCAAAATCGCCAGCTCCAATTGATCGTCTTCGCTCCGACAAAGGCAGGTCTAATATTAGTAGGAACATTAGTCATTCTCTTGCTGAATGCTGTAAGTTTAAACGGTAACACTCCCCGAAAACATATTATACTGGCATAGAGAAGGGCATGAAAAGGGAGGATGTGATAGAAAGAGTGGGCCGTTTTATTTCCGCAATTGGACGGATCTTGATATTGCAATACTCTTGGGAATCGTGCATGTATGTGTTCAAACGAAATGTGAGAATGGCTTTTACATGCGGAATTCCGGGGATCAAGGGGGAAAGCGTTCGGTAGGTGATAAGCCGGGTGGGTGAAAGTGTAGTTTGGGAGTTGTATAAGTTGAATTACACTATGGAGTTTCCCTCTCTCCTGAGGCTGCAATATGATTCGGCTTAACGATCCGCGGTAACGGCTAGGTTCGGCTCGGATCGCAGAATATCAGGAGCGGCGGGAGAGGCTAGGCCCTACGTTAGCAGTTTTTCCCAGGGGTGCGGCCTTCACCGCAATATCGTTTGTCTGCTGAATTGTCGGCGACGTTATTGTCGTACGCGTCAGGCCGAGCCGAGTCGAGCTGGGCCAAACCATGCCAAATGAGGGTGCGGGGTGGAGCAGGGGACTGAAGGAAGAGTAGGCATTTGCACTGGCAGAACTGCACGAGGGAGAGTGTAGTAGCGGCTGATGAGCATCGAAGCGAATCCTACTACAGTTCACCTCGTTCCTGTTGTATTTTAAGTCTTTCTGTCATGTATGATATTCACAGTATCTAACACTTAATCCTTTCCCCATCCTCCATTACAACTCATAGGATTTTCAAGTACATCGATGTCAAACATTACTCCTATTTCACCCTATATCCTATTCCACGTTGCTCATCAGTCGCGCGCTACACATACACTCGTCTTTCCAGATGTATCAACGTTTGCAAACAAGATTAGTAACACTTATTTAAAACAGTTGGAATGTTTGACAAGAGTGCTTCCGGGAGTGAGGATAGGACTATGGGTCTGCGGTGTAAAATTAAATTAGAATGAATTAATAAACATATCCAAGAGTCGATGACTATGATCGGTCTGCCGCCATGTGTAAAGGGCATGAATTTAATTGCGGCAAAGTAATGCGGATGATGTGCGATATGTTCTCTCTCTCTGCGATGCGGTAGCTGAGCGCGTTACGTAATGGCACGGATGCAAGAGAAGTTGCCATGCTTTGAGCTTTTCTCTGGACCGTGGTCGCTTGGGCGGGGGATGGTGTGGCGTGCGCAGTAGAACCAGAGGGAAAATCGCCGGTGTATAGCATGCAGGCGTCTTTCATGCTCGCCAATCCACGCGCTCAGTCCCGATTGAAAATCGACGGTATTGCGAGTGCTGCATGCTCTTCCCCTTTTAACGGAATTGTTTGCGAGTCTCGCCTATCTCCGGATATTATTTCTTTGCCTAGCGCGTGCGCGCGCGCGAGAGACATAGGGAGGAGAGTCGGTAATGTTGCTGTATCTTTATTTAAATTTTATTGGAGCTGCGTTATTTGCATTTTGGTGTGCGAAGCCCCTCTTAAAAGCTTGGCAGTCAGGCCACCGAGAATAGTATAATAAGGCAGTTTCAGAAGTGAAAGATGCATTAGGATGATAGTACGTAGTAGAGAGTGGAAAGAGAAACTGTAATAGCTGTATCTTAGCTAGAGGGCCGCTCTAGTAGCGTCGAAGTTCCTACGAGGGGTTGAACGTTGCTTTCAAGAACTCCCATAGGATCTTTCGCTACTGTTCTTCGGGTCTCGGTGATCCTACTAACCATAAAGAAGGCCGGCTGAACCGGCTGGCAAGTCTAGTAAAACTAGTATTAGAGGTATTCTAAAAATGATTTTCCGAGCCGGGCGGCTTGGGGATATCGGCGAGTATGTATGAGGAGAAGTTAGCAGAACCCCTTTACTATTGAGAATTAGTTGGCACGTCTAGCCGGGCTGCGAGACTTTTAGTCTCGCCATCAGAAGAATAGAGGTATTACAAGCACGGATGGGACGTTTAACCAGCTGACGAAAGCGGCTGGGGCTTTTCTCGCACTCACCCCCCGCCCTTCAGCCTTTTCCCTGAGTCCCCACTCTCGTGGCCCAACCCCCCCTTTCAACTACACACTCCCCTTCATCCTTGATTTCCTCTTTCCCCGATGTTGTATATTCCACCTTCCACCGAGCTGTAGCGTGACGGCCGGGACATGATGCCTGCACATTTGAACTTATCCTTCCCCTATTACGTTCTCGGCCAATCGCTCTTGCCTCTTTACTAACAGTTCTTCTTTCATTGTTATCCTTCGTGGTCTTGGACTTGGACACGCACCTTCTGCATTACGACGCGCTGCGCCGGTTTGCGCCGCGTTGTGCCGCGCCGCACCGTGCCGCACCACGCGCCCCTTCCACTCACGCTTCTTCATCGATCTGACGACACAACTTACCAAGCATTCCGACTGGGATTTTCTCTCCCTTTTCCCACACTCTCTTCCCATGCCGAGGCTTCGCAGATCCTCCCCTCCCTTATGGATTACTACTCTTCGCCGATTTCCTCTTTCTTCTCTCGTTTCTACCCGTTCTCCCGGCCAAGACTATTTTCTACTAAAACTCGCCCTTGGGTCGATATGACTTGAGTGCATCGAGAATAGGTAGCGGATGAGTAGACACAGAGGACAAGCAAAGACAAGATGGGAAGGGGGCAGCAGGACAGAGAGACGCCAAGAAAGCTGCTTGTAGCTGACGCTCGTCGTCCGGTGACAAGGCGGACTCTAATCTTCAATTGTAATCCAATCTTTCATTATGCAATCGTGATTCGATAAGTTGACTGGCTCGCTGACATTAAGGTAGTTGTATTAATATTGTACCATCCAAAGTTAACCATTGGCCGAAGGAACTGGTAACTTTGCTTTGCATAATGCCGGTGGGCTAAACTTTTGTCAGTACCTGTCCCCTTCAAAAATTTGCGAAAAAATGAATTTTGAGCTAGGGTTCTGGAATTTATATCACTTCTTCCTTGATGCAAAAAAACATTCTCCACCAAATTACAGCCCCGGAGAATGTCGGGAAGTATGGAAAATATGGGAAAAACCACGGAAGTGAATTATTCAAGATCGGTTTTCCATGTGTTTTCGGTACAATTCCGGCACTTTGGCCACTGGTTTCATGTTTTCTATCCGTTTTGATACTCAAACAATCGATTTATCAAGCGTTCGTTAAAGTCCGAGAACCTTCGAAAAATCGAAAATTTTTGAAGGGGTATGCCTTAAAAAATTTGCGAAAAAATGAATTTTGAGCTAGGGCTCTGGAATTTATATGACTTCTTCCTTGATGCAAAAAAACATTCCCCACCAAATTACAGCCCCGGAGAATGTCGGGAAGTATGGAAAACATGGGAAAAACCGCGGAAGTGAATTATTCAAGATCGGTTTTCCATGTGTTTTGGGTACAATTCCGGCACTTTGGCCACTGGTTTCATGTTTTCTATCCGTTTTGATACTCAAACAATCGATTTATCAAGCGTTCGTTAAAGTCCGAGAACCTTCGAAAAATCGAAAATTTTTGAAGGGGTATGCCTTAAAAAATTTGCGAAAAAATGAATTTTGAGCTAGGGCTCTGGAATTTATATCACTTCTTCCTTGATGCAAAAAAACATTCCCCACCAAATTACAGCCCCGGAGAATGCCGGGAAGTATGGAAAACATGGGAAAAACCACGGAAGTGAATTATTCAAGATCGGTTTTCCATGTGTTTTCGATACAATTCCGGCACTTTGGCCACTGGATTCATGTTTTCTATCCGTTTTGGTACTCAAACAATCGATTTATCAAGCGTTCGTTAAAGTCCGCGAACCTTCGAAAAATCGAAAATTTTTGAAGGGGTATGCCTTAAAAAATTTGCGAAAAAATGAATTTTGAGCTAGGGCTCTGTAATTTATATCACTTCTTCCTTGATGCAAGAAAACATTCTCCACCAAATTGCAGCCCCGGAAATAGTCGGGAAGTATGGAAAACATGGGAAAAACCATGGAAGTGAATTATTCAAGATCGGTTTTCCATGTGTTTTCGGTACAATTCCGGCACTTTGGCCACTGGTTTCATGTTTTCTATCCGTTTTCATACTCAAACAATCGATTTATCAAGCATTCGTCAAAGTCCGAGAACCTTCGAAAAATCGAAAATTTTTGAAGGGGTATGCCTTAAAAAATTTGCGAAAAAATTGTCCTTTCACGAAACTGGAGTACATTGGGAGAGTAGTCCATCTGGGTAAAGTCGTTAGATTAACGGATAGAATCCGGTAAACTTGCGGTAATTGCGGAAAATTGGGGGGAGAGAGAAAGAGTTTGAAGAGAATATGAGGGTGGGATGATGCGGAGGCGATAGATTTAATGCGGTAATGCAATCTGTCCTGTAAATTCCCGCTAGAGTGGGAACTGCAGGCTAGGTGTTGGGTGGTAAGCGTCGTTGAAAGAAAGCCTCGCAATATCCACCTCTCGCAATTAGAGTGACTCCGAGCTGGTTGTTCTCGACGCTTTCTACTCTTTAGCTGGGGTGCGCAACACGGTATTTCCATCGGAAAAGCGAGAAATCGCGCTGTATCCTATCCTGACAATGCTTGTAGATTTAAGCGATGTACATATCCACACGATGTTCTTTTAGATCTAAGGAATGAAGCAATATTTTGCCGAGATCAATGTGTGGGATAATTAATAAAAGTTACTCGATAATCAAGATATTGGTGATGTCCAATTGAAAAGGAAAGTGCCTAGACAAAGGTTCTCTCAGTTTGCAGGCGATAATGCCGATCAATACGCAATAGCCGATATTGGCAGTGTCTCGTTACTGTTGTGTTGGGAACCTGTGGGAATCGGTGGTAGCAGGAGATCGCGTCATATGACATGGAAAGGTCGGATATGCGACCTCGCGAACGATTCTCCGAATAGCGACATGCACGAGACAGTTAATCGCCAGCGGACGCGGACGGTGAGACACGCTCTGGCGCCCAGCCAGTTGACAATCCTCCCAACTACTCAGTTTCGAACCGATCGAACTTTCGCATACGATCGAGTGCCAGCAAGATTTCATCTTCCCTCCAACACTTTGCCCTCGCTTCTTTTTATCCAATTTTTTTTTCATTTTTAACGATGAACACGCTGTGTTTGATTACTCGGTTCGTTTACCTCCTTCCGTAGTTAAGTATCGGAGTAAAAAGGGTTAGCTTTATTCTTCCACAAGTTTCATCTTTGAGATTGTTGCTTTATAATTGTGTGTCTACTACTGGAGAGCAGGCCGCCGCTCAGCCGGCCACCCACCTCATCTTCTTTCTTTACAAAATCTCGAGCGGCAAGCCAGCAATCGTAGCTTCGTTAGCAATGCCTACCCCGGATAAAGCGCTCGCTCTCATCTCGTTCGCAGAAATGAGCAACCAAGTACTTCGAACGGTTAAGGCTAAAAGTCAGAACGGCGCCCTTTAAAAGGGGCACGAAGGGTAAAATTTAGGGTGAAACCGAGCTTCCTCGTACACGTATATACATTCCTCCGAGTTGTACGCGATGTTCGCGGAAGGTAAACAGCTGATTATTCCCGGACATAAGTCGCACTCTTTGGTAGAGCACGGACGCTCTCGACTATTAATAGATCGGCGGACATATCGCATCTCGTGTCAGGGTCGGTTTACGTCTGGCAGACCCCTCTGTTTCGCAACTCTTGCTGCCCTAGCCATCTTTTCCTACAGATCACTCCATTTCTATAATCCATTCTACCAACTATCAATTAAGCAGCAACAAAATTTACTACTCTTCGATACCCAACTCTATAAAGCGGGATCAGAATGATCCTAGGTGGAAATATTATTTTAATCATCGAATCGGTAACAGGGAACAATGGGCATGTAAGAGAGAGTGGTCAGTGGCCGCTCGACAATCGGCACTTAGGAAATGCGAGTTTCCTGCATGCTGACCTGGCTCGTCGTTGCCTTGTTACACCCTCGGTTGTCAGTCGTCAGACAAGTTAAACTAGATAGGACGCACGGCTTCCTGGGCTGAGATAAAGGATATACGTCAATATTGAGATTGGTGTCTTTTTGGCAGGAAATCAGTTTGCCATAAGTTGTTGTTTCTTCTCTTTTCTTCGGAATATCAATGAACAGCTATCTTCAGAAGGACGGGGAACGGGGATAAATTGATGAGAGCTTCTAGCAGATGGGCGAGCTTATCGTGGCTGGCACAGCTGGACAAACTATCGATAAGCCATATGCCTGGCTTTAGAAAAATCTCCTTTTATTTACGGTTTCCCCATTTTTCTGCCTTTGTTGCTGGTCATAAAGCCAAGCGGATTCCCCTCTAATACCAAGCTTTCTCTTACTGATCTTTCGCCTGACTCATTACAATCTATGCTTCTTCTCCTCAGAGAGAGAAAATGTCTAAAATTTATCATGCCAGTTTATAAGCGCGCGAACATGAAAGTTGTGTGTAACACGTGCGATGTTGCGCTGCTCGAGGCTGTTTCCTAAAGCAGATGATTCATACGGACTACTGGCGAAACGAGCAGATGAAGTAGCCTCTACATTTTGACAGTAGTTAAAAAAAATGGTCCGCTGGAATCTTTCCGGGATCCCTCTGGGATGTATTGATTAATTATTGAAGTGGTGATACATTCTGGGAAACTTATTACGAGACACGCGTTTGCATCTTCCCCGAGGTCAGAGTTGCGTGTCCTCGACCACTGATATCATCAGACATCAGACCACATTGTCCACGAGAGCTACTATCAATTACACTCGGATTATTATACTATAATAGTACCTCCTTCCCTATTTTTACACGGTTGGGACATTCTTTAAAACTGTTATGTCATTTGTTAAAAATTATTGAGATAGCTTTTATGGGGCTGTGCCTGGATTCTATTCCGTTCAAAAATCAATGCTCAATGAAATAGAGGGAAGCGGCCTTATGGCCGAGTGCCACGCAAGAGCTGGCTTAATGAGAAAAGTTGTGCCAGTGCTTTTCTCCCGTAATACATTTGTTCGTCTAGTTGAAGCGCCACAGCGGGAATTCAATATACTATCGTACCTGTTACCACTCCAATGAAAAGATCCCTGTTGTGCGGCCTTCTTGTCTCACACACCAGCAGAGTTGAATGTAACGGAAAGAACGGAAAATGGAGGACCCTCGGAAAACCGCGAGTCCTTTAACGAAGCTTGGGCCAATTACAAGTTTGAAGGGTCCGCGAGAGTGGGCGCTCTCTTCTATAGAAAAACCTTCCTGTTCAATCATGGCCGACTTTTTCAGTCAAATAATTGTGATGGACGACACGTTTCCACTTGGTGGTTGTCGATGAATCAGCAGGCATTTCACCTAGACTCGTAACTTGCCGAATGAAACTTGAATCCTTCCTGTTGATTCCGCTGGAAAGAGCGTATCGAGTCAGATACCCTTATGCCCGGCCTTACTCAACCTCGCTTCTCGAAGGAAGCCACTCTCGCGAGAAGATAAACGACGTGCCTTGGGTTGCGCCCCTTTCATGCTCGAACACTGGCTCGATATCTCACCGAGCGCTCTGCGCACTCATCAAGAAGAACGACCCCCTAACCAACCCTGTCGGACTCTCAACATTCTTTCATTCTATTCCCCTATCTTCCCAATCTTTTACACCTCCACTTCTCCACCTGCCACATTCATTCTTCCATCACCTCCGATTAAACTCTACCGCCCTTCTCCCTTCCCTCGCCTATCCTTATTACTATTCTCATAGAGAGAATGATAGATTCAGTGCCAGCCAACAGAACCCTAAACATTCTTTCATCTCTACCGATCCTTGTGATGCCAAACAGTCAATAGACATCAAGTGCATGACTGAGCATCAGGTGTACAGTAGTGGAAAAATAGTAAGCGCACAATGTTTCACTCTTCCAAGTTAATGGAATGATTGTTGTGTTGTCCTATCGATTAGCGGATTCCATAGATCCCATGGTTACCCGAGGGTAAGAGCTCAGAGGGTTGCTATGACTACCACCGTTGGCTTCTGCCATTGTACCATCGGATTCTGCAACCCACTACTACTATCATCATCACCATCTCTGGCCTCTGCAGCACTAGTGCATACCACGGCGCCGGTGGTACTCGATCGAACCCTTTCTTTTGGCCGGTTGCCCGCATATCTTTCGCGCCACACTGCGCATCCCTTTTCCATTTGAATCAGTCTTCGACTACCCCCCGTACCGACACCCACGACGCCTCGCCATCTCGAGTGAAACCCACTGTCTACTACCAGAGAGTACCTACAAAACGTGACGTTCTTACTATTTGCCAAAACCGTTGGTTATCCCGTTGGTTATTTCAGCATCTCACCGCGACAGATACTAATTACCTTAAAGACATAATCAAATTATATTAGAATACCATTTCCTTCCAATTATTTTTTCTTCAATCCTCTCCCTCATCCGATGGAAAGTATCGATTTTCTGCCAGTTAGGATTGTTCCATTACGAGTAAATACAAATAGCATGGAAATCCCGAATATCCAAGCTTTCGACGGAAGTCCATTTCAAGGAGGTGGATTTCTAGCTATTTGCTATCGTCCTGTTGAAGCGGAGAGAAAGAGGGAGCGAGCTGCATCAGCGATGAACCTGTGTAATCTTATTCTACCTTTCCTCCTTTTGCAAGACGCGTCACTGTGCTTGTCGAATGAACAATAGGACGAGAGAACAATGCTCGAAGAAAGCGATTGTCTCCGAGTTAGTCACCATAGCCAGAGTGACTTTGTCGTCCCTTGTTTCTTCCACTGTCGATGGATTCGCTGGGAAAGTTGATTATCACTCGATTGGAAGTACATGCATTATTCAACCCTCGCAGTCCCATCGCGATCGTACGTGCATGCATGCGAGAAGCAAGCTGCAAGGTACAGTCTCTCCCTTGGCGTGCACCAGTTTTGCTTTCCCGTCCTTGCTCTTCTACTTCCGAAAACTATGGACAAGCACGCCCTGTACGCATCTCTCCCTTGTATCCTTGTAGAACAGCCAGTTTTCACTTAACTCGAAACTTCGAGGTAGACATGTACGGTTTAATAGTTCGAACAGGCAGGAGACCGCGTGCCGCGCGATCCAATTGCCAATAAAGCTAAGCCGATAAAGCCGATAAAGTTAGCAAAAAGCGATTCGATGACTTTCCTGGCATGCAGGGAATACCGATAGTTATACATAGTAAAGCGCGCCGGGTCACTGCTTTCTTTTCACTCACGTCACGAATACTATGAATCCATATATGGAAGAGGGTTGACCACTGCTTGTGGAAGATGGTAGATAATGTGTGTGTGTGTGTGTGTCTATATATGAGAAGAACGCAAGCGCCCTGAGAAGAACCTTTTTAGAATGCCGGCGATTGAAAGGTCGATGAACCATTGTCGTTCTTCCTCGGCTAGTAATTGTAATACAATTCTCCAGTGGATTTCAGTGCTCGATCAGCTACTGAAATCCAGCCTCGAGTAGCATCGGGGCAAAAACTAGCGCGATACATTTAACCAGCGGACAGGCGACATTCTTGCGAAGAAGTAAGGAACCCTAGGATAAATGGAGGATAAGTATCAAAGAGGACTGTGCGAGGCTTTGACTCACTCTAATACACTAAACAGTCGGAGGGAGAATACGAGTTAGATCTCCCTTTGCTTCGGAGATTGGTACCTTTATTTCCGGAGATATGACTTCCCTTGGGACAAGGGAAAGGGTGGGTTGTGGTTCCGCGTCCCGTGCAATGTCCGGAGATGGCGGTGACAGCGGAACAGGCACCGCCAGAATTTCCGGCAGCTTTTTAATTCAGGGCATGTACGTGCATCATCATCGTCTAGCTCCTCCTCGAAAATCACAATTCGCCACTTTCTGCTTCTCTCCCACTATTCGTAGAATTTGACTTATTGTTAGAGGCACCATTCACCAACTGCCTGGAAACGTAGGTGAAATTCAGCTTGAAGGTGCCTCCTACTCGGAGTAGTAATTTGTCACGGATGGCTCCCAGCCAATACATCGGGAGATTGATAATCACTCGGCTGAGAATAGTGCAGTTCAATTTTTCTAACAGAAAATGTAATGAAAACGAATGTGTTATTTCGTTGACAAGTCTTGTACCTGTGAATTCTTTCATTCTACCATCTTACTCCCCTATTTGTTAGTACAATGTATGTATGATTTATGTATATGTGTGTCTTATAGACAATAGTGAAATTTCCACGCTCGAAAACAAAGTCGAATGGACTGACTGCGCCTGATTTAGTCAGGGTAAATTAAGCTCTCAACGATTAGTCACTCGTTCCAAAAATCCGGCCACCATCCCTCCACTAATAGTACTCTCTAATGGTTCTCCCGGTGTTTTACTGGCGTTGCTACTCGCTGAAAAACTACTCTGTCCATTTCTATCACTTCATTTCGTCTCTTCGAGATGGAAAAATTGTTCAGCTCTGTCCACGTACAATTGTACTTTGTCAATTTTATTGTAGGGTTATATGGACGTCGAAATATATATAACTTGCTCCGAAGTTTCATTAGCAGATGATGAACTGTCGAGCAGGCAGCTCTGTTAGCCACACCGGTGCACAATTGCAAAGCGGCCGCAGCGTGCCGACCGACGCGACGCCTACTGCGTTCTAACGGTTAATTGGCCCACTCAGCGGCTATTAATTAATGACGCCTGAGGTAATACTCAGTGTATAGATATGTATATACATATCCACAGGTATTTCAAACGAATTCTGCTCTAGTTGGTCAACACATTATTGACTGGCTAAGTTAGTCAGTAAAATACATTACTTTAATAATCGTCAAATGGGTGCACATAAAAGTGGATGATATACGTGGGCTCTGATGGTTTCCCTCTCCCAAGGCCCTTCATTGATAACTTGTGTGAGGAACATTGATTGGCGTAATGCTTGTAGGAAAATTGTTGAGGATTTAGACGAGGGCGCGACCGTGAGCTAGAGAGTGCAAGAGGGCGGCTCGTTAGATCACGCTCGGGGCTCTTTCGGCTCGAGCACCCTTCCTCTCCTCTCCAACCCTCCCACCTTCTTCCCTTTTAGCCCGAACTCTACTCGACACCAAGTTTCGCGCATTTTCACATGACAAGCTTGGCAGTCTTCTCAGATTGACGCGTTCTACACCAGCTATTTCTTGTCATCCGCTTGTTTCAACCATATTTATTAACAACATGATTTTTCTTTCCTTTTTCAGATTTCCTGTCTCGTACCACCGAAAAATGGCATGGCCAGGATCCTCGTCTGAGGCTTGCCTGTTAATCGCACAGATAGAACGACCCGAGGATAATGAATGTTACTTAAAACGACCGTCGATAAGAGAAAACAGTCTGTAAAATGAAGCAAATCGAAGTCAGAAAAAAACAGACGAGAGGGCCGTCAGGGTTTCTTTTTCAGTTATAATTTAGCAAACTCTCCGTATTAGAGAAATGTTAGATAAAGCGCGATCGGCATTAACAAAACTATTAATAGCTTTTGCGTACTGACATAAGTCGATGAAAAATTGCTACACTCTAGAAGAGTTGGTAGGGGATAAGTGGCAATTAAGCCGACTTACGATTAAGTATTTGCAAGGGACTATCTCTACCTCTATCCGTTAATTGTCACCCTTCTCATTGCCCCCACCCACTGCTCCTTGCTGACCCCGTCACTCACTCACTCCCGCAAACATGTTTGGAACAAGATTGCGCACCTGGATGGAGGCACATATTGTGCGATCGAAGAAGAAGAAAGAAAGGAAGAAGGGCGATAAGGGATTCGATTCCAATTGCAATTCCCCAAGAAGTCACAGCGCCAATCGCTCGCCTGCATTACATCAGGTGAGTTTCTATAGCAAATCCATATCTATGTAGATATGTAGTACATAGTTGATTACTTGCTTGATTATGCCTCTGTGAATTGGACACGCGCACCATTCCTAGATCAACTAGTATAAAAGATTGTATGCACTGGAAGATACTTACACATTGTATCTGAAGGCAAACACGGGGAAAGATTGAAGTTCCGCTCCATCTGCCAGTAGTACCTCTGCTTCCCTCTGCCTCGATAACATGATGTATCGTATCGTGTCGTGCAACGCCCTCCCACCCCTTCTTCCTTTACCTCTTCGATAAAAAGGGATACTAGTATTTTTACGATATACATGAAGCGTAAGTGGGTTACTGGAAAACAGGGCTGTCCATGTAGCGCCGATCGGCCTATATATAATACACGGTGGATTCACAAGAAAATTTATTTATTCTGTGCTATCGAAAAATTTGGGGCAATAAGTAATACAGGATTTTGGGCCCACTTGAACAGGTACATCCAGTAGATTCTCCGACGAAGAACATGGATGGAATTCGGTTGCACGGCAGCAGCTACACTGGAACCGTGACCGCATCGTCCGGTACTTCGGGTACATCCGGTGGCACGGGCAGTGTCAATCTTTCTTCACCGGAAAGTGCTTATAGTACTGGATATTCCACGGATGGGACATCCCCTGGCATGAGCTTTCCGCCGGAATATTACATCAACATCAGGACCGGCACCCACTACTTCCAGAGTAATAACAACAATGGTAGATCGAGGAGACCGACCGAGGCAGAATTGGTCGCGACAACCCCTTTGCTACCTGCATCGACTGTCAACGGAAAACTCGACGGGAGGAAGCTATTCTGCAATAACAATACTCTCACCAAGGATCTTAAGCAATCGAGGGTAAGTATCCCTAACAAGGTACGCTCATATACCTATCAATTGTTAGTCCTGCTACTTGACAGGCAATATCAATGGAAGGACTCCCGGGGGATCGATCGCATCGGCGCGCAATCTATCTGATAGCTCCTAATTGAACATAGATGGCCCTCCCTTTTTATAGAGTGCTTATTTTTCCAATTAGGGATAAAGGGAGAATCGGCTAAGTTAGAGCCAGTGAGTGCAATTGAAAACATTGCCTGGGAAGCTTCATCAACGCGACACTGCTCCACCCTTTAATCTGGGGGAGTCGTACATACGTCGTATGAGAAAAATAAACAGCTTACGCGCATTGCTTCCCTCGGCCCCTGAGCGCCGCCACCGCCATCACCGCCGTTGCCCCTCCCTTCCTGACCTAAATTTCACTACCCCAGTCGGATCTTCATTTCGCGAGAGACATCTGAAAACGGACCAAGCTGCATTTCAAAAGCCAAGCGGAAGCCCGAGTTACATCCCTTTCTCTCCAGTTCTAGCTCATCTGCAGTTCTTGTTTCAATGCACCCCAACCCACCACCCCACTTGTGTCGCAACTCGCAATTGTCATTGTGAAAGGACGTCTTATCATTATTTATTCACCCAATGAAAGCCATCTTATGCGCCTGCATAGGAAGCATTGAGTAAATTGGCGACCCTGAGTTGCAATCGTGTAAGGTCAGGTCTTCGTGTCAAATGCGAATTGGCCTCAATTGCTTGGGGTATTCGTTCGAATAACATTTTTCGTGAGAGCCTCCGCTTGAAAAGGGGAAATGTAATATTCCCAATTTCTCGGTACTCAAATACAATAAGTATGTTGCCAACAGAATTCTGAAGCAGTAACAAGTCATGGAAGAAAAGAGGAAGCAGTGGAACTAGAAGAGCAGCAAGAGCAGCAAGATCAGCAACAGTACCCCGGGGGCCTACGTCGGAGAACGGAATCATTCTCGGCAGAGTCATCTCGGGTTAGTCTTCCGGTGCCTTCGTCTATACCACCTCCGTTGGTATCAACTGAGGTAGCGTCTCCCCGTGAGCGATCTCGAATCCGAACGAATCCATGGCTATCGGCGAATTCCTCTGGCTCCAGTACCGGTTTCAAGTCTAGACTGACCCTTGACGGGAGCAGCAGTAGCTCGGGCCTCAAACTCACAGAATCCTCGGGAAGTACTAGTGACGTCAACATGAACAGTCCAAAGGAGAGCCAAGCCAAGAAGGAGTACAGACAAGAGAGCCTTAGTGCTGGTCGGAGCCCGTGAGTATCATTCCTTTCGTCTAGGTATAGTATACTATAGTCGTACCGTTTATGCGTTGATTGCTCCTAGTGCGTATGTAATCACACGCTTCCTGATAGTCACTTAACAATGAGATTATTCATTCATTACTCTTTTTTCACTATCTGCCAGTGTTCTGTCCTGCCTTTTCATCTCAGTGCTCTTTGCAAACTTAGGCTTGATTGTTACGATGGCCTAACTCTCACTGTTCGCTCACCTGTTGGAATTAGTGATCACGCACGAATGTCCCGAGCAGTAAAACCTAATGAAATCCCCTACAGAATCAATCAGAACTGGCGCGTGGCAGCCGGTGTGGATATCCGGTCGAAACTTCCCTTGGTAATGCAAAGACGTGCCAGTAGCAGCAATAGCAGCAGCAGCAGCCGCAGTCGCAGTCGCAGCAGCTCCTCAAGCTCTTCGGTAACACATAGTATACGTTCTTCCGAGGATGATATCACCCTCAATGAGATGATGGGCAAATTCGATGAGAGCTACGTGTACGAGAAAGAAACGGACATCCTATCGGATAGTGATCCAACTGATTGCGAGGATTGCATAGATTCATTATCAGATATTGACACTGGCCAAGATGCTGGGGACGAGAATGATCCCCTCGAGAATGATGACTTTGATTACATCGACAACGGCTCCTTCCTAGATCTAGATAATCTCGAATGTACCGAGCACTTTCCCAATACCGGTCATTGCACTTATTTTACCTTCACCAGTGAGCTTACCAGGCGCAGTACAAGGTTACGGGAATCCCTTCTGAGACGCAGGGCGAGAGAGGATTCTGTATCTGAGAGGTAATTTTTCTTCTGTTTAGCGCTCCACCCACTCGCTAAAAATCTTCACACCCCCCGCAGCAGCGGCATGTTATCGTGTTATCGTGTCATCGTATGCTACTCATCTTTCTGCCTCTCGATATCTTAAACCCTTTATTATTCCTCAATTTATTTATCTAGACTCACATTTCAAGTCTCACTTTCGCATAAGCTAGCACCATTACAGTGGGTTGAAGTATAGTAGGTTTATAACGAGGGAAAAGCATGATAGTATCAAGCGTCCACCTGTGATAATTCCAGGAACATTAATCTAAGGAGTAGTACAAGGAAGCCGTCAACTCGACACAAGAAATTAGAAGATAAAGCGCAAAATGAAAAGCGTAAGAAACAACGGCTATCTCAGCGACGGAAGCTTAACACAGACAAGTCCGATGATGCAACCGCAAATTTAAATCGAGTGCTTGTCGAGAGAATGTTGCTAAAAAATTCAGGCTTTAATCAGGGTAGCAGAAGTGTTGGCGGCACACCAATGTGTCTGCGCCGCAAAAAGCATGACGTTAATAAGAATCTCTCGCCGATGAGGCTGAATGATAATCAATCGACCTTGAGACCATCAATGATTGAAAATGAGATGTTTAAAAGACGATCAAACTCAGTGGGTATTCTTTGGATAATTTCTGGCAAGTTATACTTATTCAATCCTTCCATTTGGTATACCGAGAACAAATTGAACTTATCCGTCGCAGGTCAGTTATGTGAATGGCAATATAGTAAGACGTCAAATGACGGGGAATACCTATATGACTACCTTTGCTTCGGAAATTGCATTAATCGAAGCCGATAAGGAGGCAGACAGGAAATATCGTGAGCTCATACTCGAAGCAGAAAATATTTTAGTGAACATGCAGAGGTGTCAAACCTCGTGGCCTGTGGTACCGTCGCCCACCCGGAAATTCCATAATGGCTTGGCTAACAAGCGGGTGGAACTTATTAAGAATACAGAACTTAACATCGAGCTAGCTCTTTCCAAAAGTAGAAACTCTCAACCAGAATTGCAGAGTGGCAGTATAAAGGATTTGGAACATACAAGTCCAAAACGGCAATTCGGTCAAGCAGTTTGTTCCCCCATTCACCGATTCATAGAAAGAAATTCACCGATGGGGAGCTCTTTCCCACTAAAGGAGAACTCGTATAGGCAAGACATGCCAGTATGCCCCGATTCGCCAATGTTAAATAGAATCGCACAGCTCTCACCCAGCCGGACTGTTACGCATTCGCCAACTGGGACATCACAAAGTTCGCCTAATAGAAGCCTACTTCGCCATCCACGGACGAGCGTCTGCGATCAAGATCAATCAGTGGATACGACTGCCCCGACGATGGTCATGAATTGTAATGGGCTTATGCGACAAGAAGTCGATACATCTCCAATTCGTAGAGACTCGCCGCTCACGGGTAACGTATATCGTACGCTCTCGCAGAGGGAGCTATCCTTAACAGCCAAAAGATCGGAAGCCGGCAGAACATCACTGAGAAAAGAAGAAGGAGGTGTAACTTCTAGTTCGTCGGATTCAGAGGAAAAATGTGACATAACGCGACGAACACCCTTAATGATATTCAGGTCTGTACATATTCTATGAATTTTATTTTATTTTCAAGGTAAGCTCTAAGTACCAATATTTACTACGCTATATGATTCTCATACAGGTCAGTGGATATGGGCCCTATTAAGGAAGGATCTTCTTATTGTCCGCAAAGTGAACCTGTCAAGCGAAAAGTGTATGCCGGCAGCGCCACTTATGGTAGAATTCAAAAAACCCTTGGAGAGCATATGATGTTACGGAATTCTGATGGGGATACAACAATCGATGATACTGGTATAGTCATTCCCTCCATATTTACACTTAATGGAGGTACATATAATTGCCGTACTAATTGTTGCGCTCAGTTAATTCAGGCAGCCCATAATTTAATTTCAGATGATTCAAGAAGGTCGCTCAAGGAACGAATGGCCCAACTCAGGCAGGATCGGCTTAACGCAGAAGGAAACTCAAACGTTCAAGATCTTCAGAGCTCTCAACTTCAATTGACACAAATGCGAAGGCAGATGTTAATGCACACCATAGAAGGATTGAAGCGAAGTCTCGAGGATCAGTCCGCGACATTAAAGCAGGCGTGCTTGAAATCCGTCTTAACTGACGAGTTGCAGTAAAATTGTAATGGCACACAGACGAGATGATAAAGGCTGGGAAGTCGGACTCAGGCCCTAACAGACTCCTCTTTCACTAGGCTAATTGTCATCTGATGCAACACTGCGATGACGGATTTAAAAACCTTCCTTCAGGTAGGGAATCAAAGTCTGAAAGACTGGATATTTACAAGTTAATGCATTCTCTTGAGGTAGCCTGGACCAAGATTTCCCCAAGCCATTTCAGAAGTATGTATCGTTTACCGAATACTATATGGTCATGGCTATTCGTATTAGAGAAAAGACCAGCACCGGATGAATGCTGAATAGTATTCAGTAAAGAATACATAAATGTATCGAACTTCAAGTACGTTGAGGCATGAAATATCGGCTACTATCGTTGAAAGCGCTCTATACCTAGTTATCTTAGCATGTTCTCGAAACATGGGAACACAAAGTCGGTGATACGGACCAAGTCCGAATTTCTACGCACTCTTCTGAAGAGGAAGGTATATATTTTTCTGCCTGTTTACATGGTAAGGAAAAGAAAATTTTCGATAATTGCATATTTTCAAGGATTCCATTGTCCCTGACTGTTATTTCGCAACTTTGAAAAATATGATTTCGGGTGCGGCTATTCTTACGTTCGTAAGCAAAGGTGCGTCTGTGTTGCACCGACTGATCGTAAAATTTGCAGAATAAGAAATATTGAAGGGACAGAAGTGAAATAACTAGTGGGGCAAAATTGCTCGATCATGCGTGTATTGCCCACACGCAGCAGGGTGTTCAACCATATATTAGTAAGATATTCTGCCCCCGCTCTCACCTTCTGTTCCACACATCCCCATTGTCACCGCATACTTTAGAATCCAACTAGCATTAGAAATAATTGGTTCAGGCCTATTCGAATAAGTGGAGAATTTAATCCTAATCAGCTGACTTCGTAAAATAGTAGAAAGAAAATAGGCATAAAGCATCCTCTCCCAGCAAGTAGTAAGAGCTGATGCCTAGCCAATTCATCAGAGGTAGGGTGCCGCGAAAAAAATACTAACGAGAGAATCTTACAATTAGTCATGGATACGGCCAAGGAGTTTAGTGACCGGAACTTGTTCTATCGCAGAGTATTTGGCATACCTTGTTTCCTTTTCTTTATTTTCCCACCATCACATCAGGGATCGAAGGAACAGCCTTGCCGCATATATTGATTATTCATTGATCGGTGTAAACTCGTTGTCTCGAATGATCAGCACTAAGAGCATCTATAAGGAATCAATTTGCATATATTACTCACAATGTTCCTATTTCTACGCGTAATTCATAACCAGAAAGGACAGAAGCTCATGGAAACGGATGCGCAAAATAGTCAGTACTGTCGATAGAATAAGCGTTCCCCGTTGGTATACCAAAGATAATAGATGATAATCTAGCAGAGTAGTGTAGAACAAGCCATTTAGTTCAATTGAAACTATGGACTTGATATTCATAATATTTAGCAATGGATTACTAGGATGGTTTACTCTAACTTTCGTAGATATTATCGATCGTTCATGTTGCGTGAGAGGAATTACGAGTCTTCCGCGTAATCAGAGTCAATTTAGAAAGCGCGTTTGTTACATCTGATCTGGATGGAGTACCTCCACCCTTCGAAATTAAGATTAAATAATTGCTGCTGTGCTAATATAGTGAACTCTGATGAACCGGAGGAGTACTTTCAGTCATAGTGATATTTTTGTGAGAATAGACTGATAGCGTTATGGATTATTGTTAGATTCGAATTTTGAGTAATAATGATTTCTATGTGATCTACTATATGTTGAAAGTTCTAAGAGCGATAAAACGTACTACGCAGAAGGTATTTATTTGTGTTAGATATTAGAAATCATAGTAATCGAAACAGTAGAGAACAATAGTAGTAGTGAAATTAGCGTATTATTAGCCGATTATCAACTAACCAATGTCCTATCCTTCCTTCGAATCTCTCCGATGGTCTCGTTTCGTGTTTTGTTGAAAACTGTGATTCATAGCCAGCTTTGGATAAGTATCGTGTGTTGTAAAAAGAACTTGTGTGTTATGTATATTAGCTTAACTCTCAGGTGACCTTCCCCATTTTTATATTGTACATACTTCATTTCCCGTTGCGGAAGAATGTCAATCTTACGATTGTCGGTAATGCGACATGTTAATCATCGGTGTTTTATCAATTATTTTTACTAACAATAACTATCGAGACATTCCAAAAGCACAGAAATACCGATGGACCACGACCACCTTATCAAGAATGTAGGTCCTATGCCCTATCAGATGCAATCACTTGATAACTCATCTTCCCTTCCCTATCCTGCTTTATAAATAACGCTAGTCAGTTCGTTAATTATGCAGGGTGTGATCGGCAATTTTTCTCGAATTCAGGAGAGAACTGAAATTATTGTTGCAAACAGTATTTCTTGTGTATTGAGCCATTTATAAAATTAAATGGTTTTTTTTACATGATTATGAATAAATTATATTGCGTCGTTGGAGAATGCATTCCATTTATTAATAACATCCTATAAACTGTTGTTTCATTCAATCGAGATATATCTCTCATCATCTTTGTTGCATATCGAATACATGTATTTTAATAATACATCTATTCTACAATAGGGAAATCAAGAATATACCTTTCCTTTCTCATTGTATAGTATAATGAAAGGAACAAATGCTATGGTAAAAGAAAGTTATTGTAAAATCCCTGACATCCCTTTGTGCAAGGATTCGGTAAAACCTGCAGTTTTACTACAAGTAGTAAAACTACCTTTAATAGCATGCCCGAATAGAAAGTACAGTTTGATAATAGGCATGTCTCACTTAATCCTTTCAAACCTGTGCGCAATCTCATAAATACCAACAGGCTCCTTAATTTTGTCACAATAATCGGCCCATTCGCCCTCGGTCAAATCAACATCGGTAAACTCTTTACCATCATTCACTGCCTTGGCAATCCAGCCGGATCGAGCAGAAAAGTCGCAAGGCTCTAGGCCACGGCAATCGAATACGACAATGGTTTTGAACTTATTCTGATCACTGGATTTGAATGAATTTATCGTCGCTTCCAAGATAGTCATTGAATTTTCCCGAGAACATAGTTTGCATTTGCTGACAAAGTGGTTCACATTATTTCCTCTTGGAGCTGGAACACTCTCATCTAGCGAAGCGTAATTCCACTTTTCGGAGACTTCGCCACAATTACTGCAGCTAAACTTCAAGTACCATCGGAAGTCCTTGCTGGATGGTTTCAATTCATCGATGTTTTCCAGAGTCACCATTATTTGCAATGCTATTTTCACCATTTTACCGGTACTCTTTCACCCATCTATCACAAACAATCACAAATGATTTTTATAGCCAAAGGTCAGCAGAATCGGTTGCCCTCGCTGCTATAGGTTATGCAGTGAGAAGAAAACAACGAATTCAGTCTAATGCGTTTACTTTTGACAGATTTCACGTACTACACGACATATTTACATATATATATATCGACTATTGCCATTCTTTCTCATTTCTTCCGATATTACATAGATAAATATGTACTACGGTATCTAACCTACCACCACTATAAGTATTTAGATCTAGCCACTACTAGACACGCTAGGTTCCGCAGGTATTGCTACACCTATACGTCACACTTGTATTCGTGTGCTATGCTTGTAGGCGTTGTGTGTCGTGTCGTCGTGCGTCGTCGTGGCCAGTTCATGGTTCATACATGTACTGTTCACACCGTGTAGGTCGGTATTGCGTGTCATTGTGTGCGTGTGGCGGTCTATTGCAGTGCCTGGCTGCCTACCTGGTGTGGCCGCGGTAAAATGATTTGGGGGCATATCAAGATCGTATCTTTTCTATTATTGTCTGCATTCTGTGTAAGATGCTATTCGGAGGATATTTTAGGCTGCGGTGGATTCCTCAAAAGCCATGCCGACATTGACTTTCCCAAAGTTCAAATCAAGTTGTGAGTAATCCTATCAAGTAGGGTTAGGTCAATAAGTAGACTTTGTAACAGAACGATGACTTACCAAACACAATTTCTTCCGTTTTTTATAGGTACACTAAGACAGGAAGTTTGAAGGACTATACTGAATGCGCCCCGAATAGTGGCTACTACTTCTTACCCTTGTACGACAAGGGTGAATATGTACTGAAAGTAAGCTGCATGTGTAACAAGCATCGTTTATGAATATTTTTTCATAATGTTGACTGAAAGAGGGTCTTCTATGCTAACTGTGCAAATAAAAGGACATCAAGCACCTGTTTCTATTATAGGTAGAACCTCCTAGAGGCTGGAGCTTTGAACCTGAAAAGGTATTATTGAACGTAGATGGTGTGACAGACGCCTGTAGCCAAGGAAAAGACATAAATTTCACTTTTAAGGGTTTTGGGATTACCGGCAGAGTAAGGCTACTCGTGACTTATTCAAATAACTAATACCGATTGAGATAATTAAAACATGACTTTCATAGAACTCTTGTGCGTTGTTCCGTTCAGGTGAATAGTTTGGGTAGTAATTCTGGCCCAAAGGGTGTTACCATTACTCTTTATAATGAAAGTGACAAGAAAACGAGTGTTGGGACGACCCACACATCTGAAGGAGGTACATTTTATTTCACACCAATTCAACCTGGGAAATATGTCCTTGTGGCCTCACATCCTTTGTAAGTCACCCACTAGCCCTCTATCTAAACAGGTACTACTTAGTACCAGCTATAAACCATCTACATATTTTATTAAGGTGGATGATAGAGAGGGATACTATTGAAGTAACAGTACGAGAAGGTAATACAGAGCTGGCCGATGGTAGCTTAGTTATCTCTGGCTATGATGTAAATGGTAGGGTTACCAGTGAAGATAAGCCAGTTAGTGGGGTGTCTTTTGTTTTGTTTGGAGTAAGTATTTATTCTTTACACATAGTTGCATTATTATAATAAAACTGGTGTCATTTAAACTGACTAATCATTATTGATCACTAGAATGGAATAGCAAAGAATTGTACAACTGCATCTGTCTCTAACGACTTAGAAGCTAAAAAGCCACTTTGTCACGTTGTGTCAGACAAAGGGGGAAAATTTATATTTCCAAGTGTATCACCGGGTGAATACAAACTCGTTCCGCAATATGCTGGTGTTCAGACCAAATTCGATGTCCAACCCATGGAATTATCATTTAAAGTTAGCCATGATAGCGTTACATTGAAACAAGAGTTTAAAGTAACTGGTTTTACTGTCAATGGTTTAGTACTCAAAGTTGAGGATGGTTCCCCTCTAGTAGGTGCCAAGATTTTCTTGTCGCAAAAATATGTTGCTACGACGGATGCAAATGGAAAATACAGTATTGACAATATGAAAGCTGGACAATACACTCTTCATGCGGAAAGTGGTATGTCCCTCTTTCTGCCAGTTAACCTTGTGCCGAATGGCTTTGTGTAGAATATAAATAATCTGATTGCATACACTTGCAGAAAATGTACAATTTGATGAAAAGATTGTAAAAGTGTCCCTCAACTCCCCGGAGCTTCCAATCTTAGTACCAGCGGCGTACAAGGTATGCGGTAAAGTCACTGTGTCTGAGAAGAATGTCTTGAGTCAACGAACTGTTATCATACTAAGTGCCAGTGGTACATTTACTAAAAAAGTTGAGACTGATCCTACAACGAGCGAGTACTGTACATACCTTCCCCCAGATGTGTATAATGCAAATGTGTCTGTGAGCATTGAGGAGAAATCTAAAGGTTTACAGTAAGTTTTTGTATGCCATACAGAATTTCTAGTTTCTCGATATTCTGAAATGCATTTCAGATATTATTGCTTACAGATTTTTCCCAATAATGCAAAGTTTCACTGTACAATCGCATCCAGTAATGGATGTTACTTTTTTGCAATTAAAAGCAACTTTAACTGGCACTGTCATATGCTTGAAAGGAACCAATTGCAGCCAAGCTTCAGTCACACTAAGGAAGATAAATGGATTGAAAATAAAAACAATGCAAGCGAAGGGTAAGTCTTTACAAAACTTATCAGAAATTAGAAAGATACTTGTATTTCGCCAATAACAAGCATACATAGTACAATGATATACTAAAGGCACTAGTTCAGTGAAGAATATGTATACTTGTTATTATAATATTTCATGTGCTCTATCGACACTAGTATTCTTTCTGTGAAGTTACTTTTCATTCTACAGATGGCCAGTTCGAGTTCGCCGATGTGTTACCGGGTTACTATGAAGTCTTGATAGACAATGATGTATTCTGTTGGGAGACTTCCGCGTACAAACTGTTAATTAAATCCGAACGTGAGGAGGTGCCGGCTTTCCAACAAACAGGGTTTTCGGTTACATTCATCTCATCTCACGAGACACTGATAGAATTTATCGATCCAAAAGAATCAAATAAGAAGACACTGATTTTGGAAAAAGGCACTACCAAACACTGTTTGTCGCAACCAGGCAGCTATAATTTTACTCCAAAGGGTTGTCACGTTTACGAGGAGAACTCGTATACTTGGGATACAAGCAATCTTTCTCCTATTTTATTGCATTCCACTGAGCATACCCACAAAGGCAGTATTGTATGTTCTGCCTCATTGGATGGAGTAAAACTGAAAATTGAGAGTGGAGACACTGTACATATGTAAGCATGATTATCGATGAATTCGAGTTATATGTACAATTAAGATGAGAATAATATGCTGACGTTTAACATGCTAATAGACTTGGACCTATAAAACCAGTGGGCAAGGATGACATATACATATACGAATTCGAGTTCAAAGCAAAGACTGATAACACATATACTTTAACACCATTGTCGGATATCCTTTTATTCAGCCCACCTTCGTTAAAAGTATTGGGTGTAAATGACTGTCACGAAGATATTGCTCAATTCCAAGGTTACCTTGGCAAGGTAAACATTGAAAATAGATGGAATTCTGTAGAATATCATTACGCCACTTATTGTGTTTCATACAGATTATAAGTGGAAAGATCAGTCCGCCGTTAGAGAGTGTAACAGTACAGATTTTTGGTAGAGATAAAGAGTCACCAGTGCACACAGTAGTGACCCAGAGTGATGGAACATATAATGTAGGTCCTTTGGATGGAAAAGTTGACTACAGGTAAACAAAAATACGTAATACTTTAGCGGACTTTGCTCCCTCATAATTGATATAAGCATGTGGTTAAAATTTGCACACTCGTTTAGTGTTACAGCGGAAAAAGAAGGCTTTGTGATTACTGGCCCTGATGCCAACGGTGTCTTTCTGGCACACAAATTAGCTGAAATTATTGTACACGTTTCCGATGGAGCCAACAATTCTTCTTTACAGGTAAGCTGAAGCGCATGAATGATCTCGAGGGTTGTGTTGAATAATTCGTTTATACAACAGGGAGTGCTTTTATCTCTTTCTGCTGGCCAAAGCTATCGTAAGAACAGTATTACTGGAGAAGACGGAAAATTGGCGTTCAACTCTCTCTCGCCCGGGGAATACTATCTGAGACCAATGATGAAGGAATACAAGTTTGAGCCACCGTCTAAAATGATACAAGTTGTGGAAGGGGCAACTGTTAAGATAAACCTGTATGGGACTCGAATCGCTTTTAGTGCATATGGCACGGTAACTTCTTTGAACGGCGAATCGGAATCAGGACTGCTTGTGGAAGTTCAAGGGCGCGAAAGCTGCTCAAATCTTCAAGAAGAAGCGACAACTGAGGACAATGGGAATTTCAGGATCAGAGGTCTTCAACCAGCAGTCAGTAGATTGTCGTACCATCTATATTATTCTGATAAGAAATTGAACGGATAGTTGTAAGCTATAATTGGGTGTTTCGTCATGATTTCAGTGCACTTATGAGTTCCGCCTAAAACCGAATGTAGAAGTAAACGCTCATATACAACGCACGAGCCCGAGCTCCACAACCATACAAACATCGGGAGACATCAACGGGTTGCGCCTAATTGCTTTTCACCCAATCACACGTACAGATGTCTCGGTGCACGTCACAGCAATGCAACCGGAACACTATCGTACTTTAAAGATTAAACTGTCGAGAGAAGATACGCCGGATTCAGCAGTACATACCATCAAGTTGGATACGCAGCATTCGGGAAAGAGCCATCAAAATTTCAATGCCGGCTTCCTCGTTCATCTGCCGCCTTTGCCGGCAGATGGTAGAAAGTATTTTGTACAATTGGAGTCGTCGTTATCTCAATCCTTGCACAAGTATAGAACCATTCCCGTTTACTTTGAAGCCAATTCTTCGTTCAAGTATGTCAAGTTGTTGTTCAATGCTGAGAGGAAAGTTGATCAAGCAGATATGAATCAAACATCGATAGTTGCTTTGCCCTTTATAATGCTAGTAGGATTTGCTTTCCTTAATCGTGATAAATTATGGGCTTGGCTGAATATGCTTGTTGAGAGATGGTCCAAGCCTGCCCCAAGCCCTAGAATGCCAGTACAGACCATTCCACTAGATCCAAGAGCCGATGATATTATAGTCGAGCAAATAATGAACATTAATAAAAGAAAAACAAAGCCACGAAAGGCGTAAATGAGAGAGGAAAGTGTGTATGCAACACGCAGATGATCTCTATCGCAGTTATAGCGGGACGATCCTGCGGCCGACTTCTACATATTGATAAGTTGCTTGCAATTGTGTGAAGGGTGAAATACCAAACCGTACATACATAAAATAGACGCATTGTAAATATGCGAATGAGTAAAAGTAATTTATTGCTATATACAGTATAGTCTAATGCTCGTGTCTAAAGAGGAATTTCGCGTTTCTATCTTGATACTTGTAAGAAATGTAAGCAACTGCCAGTGAATGTACAGATGTCGCCAACACATCATTCTTATTGTTATTAAAAATTGACAGGGATAAACGTGTCCTTTTAATATTTTATTAATCTATCATACATCCAGAATGCGTTGGTCTGTGTACGCCCCCACATTAAGCACGTGCCATACAGTCTAGTCCGATCGAATACGATTTTGCCGGATTAAACAACAATGAATGCCTACAACAAAATTATTCAACCGATTGAAACTAGTAATATTTATCGGAAGGTTCATCAATCATGATATAATGTGTAATATCACTTACCACAGGATTCGCATTGTATAAGCATTTCATAAAATCGTAAGCAAAATCACACCTGTCCTCGGCATCTAGAATTTCGAAAGTTCTTTTGTAGCAGTATAACAAAATGCAAATATTACTTATGGCATGACACTAACATATATCAGTACAACTATCAATCATCTCATATCCAATATCCTTGAAATGCTCAGGTATGATCTTCCTCATCAAGTTGAAGTTCAATTTGCCACTTTTCGTAAACTAATAATAAAACAATCAGTTAGCTGTGAGAAAGAATAATGTCTGGCCCTATACGAATCAGCAGGAGCATTATTTACCATGTTGAACTTTTCAAGAATACACTTAAAGTAGCAGGCCAGCTTTCTGTCATCGGGAAAGTCCCCTATTTCGGACTCATCCACAACTTCTGTAAGATTTATCGTGAGTGTGCTTTTTCGTGGTGAGCTATTTGGCAACGACACACCGAGCACGAGATAGGCAATAGAGAAGAATATTATCCGCTGTTTACGTACCGGCGGTTGTACCAGTCTCCGCAAGACACTTTCTTCTAACACCAGCTGCCATTTTTTTGAATTCGACTTGACACTAATTTATGATTAATTTTAAAGGGAAATCAAAATTAATTAACTTAAAACGATTGTGCCACATTCACACTCACATGACTCTCGAACACCGTAAGCTCCATTGTGATCAAGCACATTAGGATGAGGGCGAACCCTGTTCTCTTCATGATTGAGCTTCTAATAATTAGGAGACCCAGCTAAGACGGTTCACCGCTTAAGCGACCGCGACCAGCAACTGCACCACTTTCATAAATCGCTCAGATTTATATAGACTTCTTTGGTAAAGTGGGAAATAATTAAGTGTTGGGATTGTAATGAGTGGGAGGGAAGGAAACATTTGATTTCCACTAATTTCGAGGGAACAGTGTTTCGAAGCACAATTGGTGGTCAGTATACGCGATGCAATTCTGATGTAATATATGTATGTATGTGCTCTCTATCTCGATAAGGCAGGAGAGACTACTTTGAAAATTCCAACTATTCAAGAATACAGTACAAAGTATGATTGAAAAGGAATTACACTTCGAAACATAAGTGCACGTTTTTGTCAGTCTTGAAATTTACTATGCGATTTTCCCCCAACTTTTCTCGGTATCATACCAATAGTGCCATCTGAGTCCACCTGCAATCAAGGTATCACCTACCGCGTGAAACACATCGAAAAATTATAGACTGTCTTTTACTCGAAACAATAACTTGTTTGTTTCATAATTGTATATGTATGGTCTCGTTTACGTAAGATTACGTATCAACAATTTAATTATACTACTAAAGCGTTCGAAACGTTTATCACGAAATTTTGAGTAGACAAAATATTTGAAAGAAGATTTGTCATAAATAATAAATGTCCACGCATTGCTTTTATATTTATCTGATCGAATCTTATGCGATTCCTTTCCACATCGTAACAGTAATTTACTCAATTGGATCGACGCATCTAAATTCAAGCTGGTATATTCACGGTCTTGTCAGAGAACTCACGGTAAGACAGTAACATTTTATTTGTATCATCACAATTGTACACGGCAAGTATTTTTTGTATTAAAATAAAAACCGACGACTGAAATTGGAGATTTTCGACGCATTCCCATCCAAGCGTCTTTTGAGCATTTAATATATCGTTGGTCTGGTGTTTGCATATCGCCCTTCTACTGTTTAAAACAAGTAGTATGTCTGAAAACACGAATAGAGGGTCAATTTCCAGTTGAAACGCAACAGCAACCAGAAACGACATCGTTGCGTCATTACTACTCACCCTTGGTGATTGCCATGCATAACACTTGTTGAAAGTGTATGCATATTCACAATTATCACCGCTTGCTGTTGAATCAACAAATTTCCATTATTGTTATTCTCTGCTATAATCTATCTTGCGCGACCGATTGTGTGCAACCGACAATAAAGCAAACGAATAAAGTACGTGTGTGTATTTTTTTGGACGAAAGAATAAAGTAGCAAACAATTGTTCAAGCAAATTACGATTGTACACTCAATCAATCGAGGTAGCAACAAAAGATAAGAAAGGAATAGGTACCCATATATTTACCAATCCCTTTGCACTGGCTAATTGCTTTCAGAACTTCGGCGCGATATGCCGGTATTCTTTGGAAGAAAGTGAGCATGCCATTCAAGCTGAGTTCTCTCTTATCGTCAACGAGACCGAATTGCTGCCAGAGACAGTACATGTAGCACTGAGAAATATTAAGAACAAAATTCCCGTTTAGGAAACATATCAAGGCACACACATAATAATGCATGATATGATCACCTTCAATGGTCGCGTATCGGGCCATTCGCCATTTCGTACAGCCTCTATGTCGGCTAAAAGTACAAGGAATTCTCGAATTCAATAATAGCCCATAATACAACTAGCACATACTCTTCTAATTCAGTTGAGAGAAGGGTCAAATTGTACCTGTAGCTACGCGTGTCTGTGTTTGACAGGCATTCACGACACTCGCTGCTTTGGCTATCATACCGTCAGTGACAAAGCTTGGCCGCGTCTGCAAAATCTATTGTTTACTTTGGCACAGCATAGTACATTCAGCTCTTAACACTCCTAATAGTTAATGCAAAGATTGGTCAAACTTAAAAGCCACTCCTCCCTTTTACGAAAGATTGTGAAGGCAGCCATACCGAGGGCGAAAAAGCAGAAATAAAAGCTTTGATAAGTGTCAATGACCCGAAAAAGTATCAATATATTTATATATATGCATCTATAGTAATTTCTCATAGGAGCTGCTCTCATTCATCTTCAATTACGATTGATCCCTCGAGTTTTGACACGACTCAATATTCATGATATTATGCAACAGAATGAGCGTGTTACTACGCTGCAAGCGGATAATCATCGCGCAGACAAAATCACTGTCAGGAAAGGCCTATTACATAAATTGAAACTACTTCAGGCTGGGGTGTGATTCGCCAATCTTCTCATGCTGAGTTGCCTATCGAAAAGGTTGGCCTTTCGAAAGGCAAAATTTAACAAACAATTCACTCTCCTTCTCAAAGTTGCTCCCCGGAAAGAAAGGGAGTGGAGTAACGAGGCGATATTCATTAATCCTTAAACATACCCCGCACTGGACGAATGCAGCTTGAAAGATGCAGATAACCAGAAATGCGAGAAACTTCATATTTGTCATGGAATGTAACAGCCTCGCTCGATATAAGTACGCTCTCTCGACTCAACTAAACTCAGCACAACTGTATTAACCCTGGCGCAGGTCCACCCCAACTGTGATATGAGCCGCTTCTCTTGCGACAGGAAAACAGTCAGGTCAGGTCCAGACTTTCAGAGAGAGGTCAAAGGATGTTTTCTATACATATAGTGCTCCTCCTACCACTATCTTAGAGGATATATCACTCTGTTTCTGTATGGATTGACTTTTTAGCTGTATTGAAGCGCGGCGGCGCGTGGCGGGTGTTCGGGATGCGTCGGGTGTCGGGTGTCGGGCGTCGGGCGTCGAGCTGGCGTGATGGATTGAGAACGAACGCGAGGGCGCGACTGATCAACTGAATCTCCATCTCACTATGAATCTGACCAGCAGGCTCCCTCCAGATGAACAAAATTGAGGGTGATCAACAATCGCGATCACGAGAGAGAGGTCCAAACGAGGCGAATCTTGATATGGATATATATATATACTCTCATGAAGCAGTGTCATTCAGGAGTTTCCTATATTCATTGACCAATAAATCTTACATGACGCACACATGCATATATATTAAAACACACGTGTGTACCTTCGATGTGCTGCTGTGGTTAAACAGCTGTATGTTAAAGTACTACGAATATTATTCATGCCTCGTGAGATTACACTATTATTATATTATATATGCCAATAAAATACTTTTGTCTTCTACCATATATGATTTAATAAAATATATTAAAATCTTCAACTTATCCAATATATCCATATTATTGAAAATTGGCTTAATTTCCAATACAATGAAACAGAAGAGTGTGCATATTTTGGTGTCACTCGGAAACAAAGAACAACGGAAGCACAAGGTGGTGTAGGAAAGGGAAGCGCAATAACTTTGTGGGTCAATATAATTCCGGCGAAACTGAACGAGTAGAGTCGAAGCGCCCTGAATCACTGAATAACTTCTCGCTCCTGGTACAGTCGCCTGCCAAATTATTGACCGGACGGCCTAAATATTCTGAAAAAGCCTAATACGATTGTGCTGCTGTATTAGTGAAATTCAAGAGAAGGCCTATTTCGTTTTCAGGAACGGGCAATTATATAAATTTATTGATGTCATTGCTGCTGCGCACACACACACTTACAGACACACAGGACACATTAGACGAGCATTTCACGGAACGTAACCTTCCTGGCGGCTGGACGGTGGAGGATGGTGACTGTACTTTTCCTACAAGGCGTAGGTACAGTCAGCGGATTTACTATTGACTGCTGAACGCGCTGCTGAACGAGCAAAGTATATAGTATTCCTTCATCTTTTCCCGATGGTGAAAATCTCCGATGGATCAGCAAAATGGACCTTAAGCATTGGGTATTGCTTGAAGAAAAGCACACTGGCAACCCGCTGTGCAGTTAATGTTGTCTGACATTTAATATAGAAGTTCAGAGGAGAAAGCTTTTAATCGGCTGAAATGAGTTTCAGTGGACTGTACGCTGGCGGAAAAAGTCGCGCGCGCAGAACTAGGCATTGCTTTGCTGTATAATAATTGACGTGATATATATTGTTATATTGTTTTTTGCAAGATATTCAAAAGGAAAGTAGATTTTCTGAAAGGGATTGAAAGCATATGGAATATATCCTATTATTATATGACGGTTCTATTATCGAATAGTGTTGTACACGGGGAAGAAGCATTTTAGAAAAGAGCTAGCCTCGACAGCCTGACATTATAGTCGCGGCCATAGGAGAATCAGAGGGGACAAAAGAATTGCAAGGGACTGTACAGCTGGAGTTGTATTGACTGGAGACCGTTCCCCAAGTTAGTTGGTTTTCGTTGAAAAGGAGTATTACGACAAATTATTACTCTGAAAACGTAACGTCGTATTAGTGGCTCCTGCTAGCCTGCTCAGTGGAATAGGAAAGGGATGCAATGTGAGACGAATGAACTCCCAAAAGGAAGCGTGTGGGTGAAACAAAGCTATGCCAGTTGATGGACGCTAAGGTTTCGACCCATCCTACATAATGTGGAATACGCAAAAGCAGCACTATTTCCTCGGTCAAACTTTGTAGAGAACTTCCTCATAATTATGGCGCAGACGGAGTTAGCGCTTTTCCGAGTCTATATGTGTCGTGCAATTGGGAAATGAGGAGAGTTCAGGAGAGACATTTAATTGATATTTCGAAAAACACAGAGGAGCATTGTCACGTGGTCCTCTTTCTTGAGCACGTCACATTTTTTGTGAAATTCAAAATTTTCGCGCACTCCTGTTCAATTCCTTTTCACTGTAATGCACCAGTCCCGAAAGGATTAACGGACGAAAATGGGAAAAACAAGAGGTGTCCATGAAACAACACCAGAATTACGGAATCGAATGGTTGGAATGTACGAAGCCGGCCTAGGACTTCGCGAAATCGCGGCAGCTGTCAATTGTTCGGTAGGAATAATTTGACCACTTTGATAGTTCACTCAAGAATTCACGCGATCACTCTATGTTAATCTGCTCCGCTGTTTTAGCAACGGACTGTAAAACGTTGGCTCAACAGATTTGACAAAGAGGGTAATGTCGAAACCAAGGAACGCTGTGGTCGTAAACGAGCGACCACCGTTGAGCAAGATGAGGCAATTGTGCGTTTAGCTATAGAAACCCCAATAACTGCAGCCAAAGCTGTCCTTCCTGCACTAGGGCTCAAGTGTTCTGTTGACACTGTTAGGGAAAGACTACACAAAGCTGGGATTCATAACTGGAGTCCATCTAGGAAATATATGCAAAGACTTCCACTTGGGTTAGTCCATATTTTCAATTCTCCTCAACATTGTTTTTCAGACACGTAGCTTTTTATTAATGTCTACATCGAACATCTCAGTGAAGGAGGAGGAACGGCTGTTCAACATGCAGTCTGGAGGCCGACAGGAACACAATTGGGGAAAAGAAAGTCAAAAGCCAGGAGCAGAAGTTGTACTCCTCGAAAGAAAGCCACAGTTAAGAAACCTAAGGAGAAAGAAGCGTATAGTACAGAGTGTATATCAGCAGAGGTTCCACAGCCAACTGACGAGCATCAAGCGTTTCTATTTTCTGAACAGAATCCTCCACACTCACAAACAAATCAAATTCAAGCACCACAACAGACACAGCAACAACCACAACCTGAATCTCAACCCCAACCACAATTGGAACCTCACCCACCAGCGGTATCACTATTGACACCGACTCAAGCAGAATTCACCAATGCATTATGCTTAATCCCGCAACATCAACAAGTCTACCAACATCCTCAAGTAAATATGGTACAGAGTTGGCCTTTAGACTTAGTGCAAGGAAGTCAGCATTATTCACAGGTTCACATCACCATTCTCCATTGCTGTTATAGAATGCTGAAGGTACAACGAGCTGTAACCCTTTTCCTTTTCAGAGTGAAGCGAATCCCTTAGATCCCAATCATTCATCTTCGCAATTACAAGAGCTTCGCCCCCAACAAGATCCTCCGCATCATGTACAGCAATTGCAATCTTCGCAGCAAATTGAACAGAGGATACCGGACCAAGCGCTCGAACAATCTACTCACGAACAATCTCATCACCACAATATTGGCCCACCACAAGCGCAGTTAGAAGTGGAGCATCAAGCCTTGCAACAATCGCAAGAAGAAGCCTTAGGATTGCAATTATCAAGTCCGCCAAGCGATGGAAGCTTAGATTCTGATAATTCGAGTATTCACACTTTACGGAATACTTCAAAAGCATCGAGCATTAGTCCAAAACAGAGTAGGGTTGTAGGAAAGAGTACAAATGAAAATTCCAGCCAATCAAGGAGGAAGAAAAAAGGTGGAAAGGCTAAAGGGACCTTGGAAACTAGCGTGGAGCTCAGGAATCGCATGATTGGAATGTCCCAGGCAGGATTATCTACATTGTCCATAGCCTTAGCTATAGATAGATCGGTAGGAAGTTATCTAGGATGTGGTTAAGTTATCTACTTGTCAGTGAGCAGGAAATACTTAAGCACAATTGTTCTACATTGTACAGGAACGGACTGTTAAGAGATGGTTAGAGCGCTGGCACAAAGAGGGTAATGTCCTGACAAAGGAAAGAAAGGGTCGCAGGCGTATTACGACAAAGGAAGAAGATGATGCTATTATTGCCATGGCAACACAGCACCCTCTAACTGCAGCAAAATATGTGGCACCAGCTTTGGGTCTAAAATGTAGTGTCGACACAGTTAGAGAAAGGCTTCATAAAGCAGGCATACACAGTTGGAAATTAGGGAAGAAGCGCGGGTTAGTCTAGATGAAATACAAGTCAACTATGGCATACTATTGTATCACTATCGAAAATGAATTTTTTCAGGGGTGGTAATGCTGTGCATTCTGTTCATCTATGGCAACCGAGCGGAAACCGGCCGAATAAACCAAAAATGTCTGCTGGCAGGAAGAGAAAATCAGTAGCATATAAGAAACAACTTCAAGCGGCTACAACTAGTGAGAAACGGATATCGCGGAAGAGGAAAAGCGAAACGACAGCGGTGAAAGCTGCACCACCTCCTGCTAATATGATTCCTGAACCACCCCCTACCAGTCTAACCTTCCACAGTCCTGGTGGAGGAAGTATGTATTATTGTAAGAGATCTTCTCCTCTAAAATGTTATCATTGAACGATTTGGAAGAATATCGTTTATCTTTTCTCAGTGACAAACTACGTCCCAAGTCCAAACATAATGCAACCTGTGCATACTATTCCTGGCCCGTCTCCTGGTCTTATTCAAGCCCAGCCGCCTTTAACTGGACCGCCTCCTGGTCCACAACCCATGCAACCTATGGGCCCGATGATGCAACAGCGGCCAGACTGTCGCTTAACGCCACAAATTGGACCACTCCAAGGAACTACTACAACTGCTTATACGTCCTGCATGATCGCTCAGAACAATAGTCACCCAACGCACATGGAGCAACAGGATCCGCTAAACTACGAACCATATATCTGGAGCTTCTAAAGCATTCCATTTCGGATCTCAGCTGTGACTATGCAATACTTGGATCATTCTGTTATGTTTAGATTCAAATCATTGTAAATCGGGCAAGACTGAGAAATTAGGTTGTTTAATGTGGGAGTCTTTCGAGCATTGTATATAAAGTCACTTACACACGCACACACAAATTCCCTTAAGATATATAATATTTGCGAGTATGAAACTTTTGGGAAACTAAGTGAATTTGTCGTACCAATCTTGCCGAAGTTGGTGGAACCGACTCGCATAAATAGCTATAAGAGAGTTTATCGTTTATCGTCATGTAAATACAATGCTTATACGAGCAGTTAGAAGAAGATGATAATCTAGAAATAAATGGAAACTGCCCACTCGGCTCATGTTCTTCTAGCAATATGCCCACCAATATGCCAGTTAGGGCTACCGATGTAAATATTGATTTTTATAATAAAACAAACCAGACGTTGTATTTGTACATTTTATTATTTATAATAAAAACACAATCATAGAATGTACATATTTTGTTTCGCTCCTCTAGAAAAGCATAGGTGAAATAATCACCGAAAATCATTCAAATTTAATTTCAATAGGTATTGTGCTCCGGTTTCTATCAAATTAGCTCCCATATCTGTGTTACGTTACTTAGTACTGCATCGGGATTAGTTTTATGAAACATAAAGTAGCCTTGTATTTGAGCAGGGCTGACATTTCTATTACGTGAGATAACACTTTCTGCGAATTGTTTCGCGAGGTCCTGCGCAGCACCACCTGCATTTTGATAAAACCGCAGGAACATTTGTTCAACTTGAGTAGCGGTACACCAGCCTGAAAGACGTGGTTTTTACGATCAGTCTCGATGTTGTCTTGCAACAACAAGAACAATGCTAGTGCTTATTAAACTTACCGATATATTCTTTTACATCGACTCTACCCGGTCTTACAAGGGCAGGATCTAGCCTCTCAAGATAATTTGTAGTCATAAATAGGATTCTCGCTTCCGTGGAAGCAACACCATCTAAACAATTCAGTAATCCACTGAACGTGACTCTATTCAAACCCTGATATGCAGCTTTCACTGAAAGATGGGTTTCTGATCGTTAGTTTCATTAATGAAGGCCTGCTTGACAAGCGAGACATAGAACTGATTTGTTACGATGCACCTTCTTTAGAGTCTTCTCGACTTGCAAAAGCAGCATCGATATCCTCGAGAAGGACGATACTTTGCTGGGGTGCTACTGCTAATAAATGATTTAATCTATCATCGGTTAAACCACGTTCCGAGAGATTTAGAACACATATACCGCGCTCTAACTCCGCTGCTAATGCTGTGATGAATGATGATTTCCCGCACCCGGGTGGCCCATGCAATAAATATCCACGACGATAGGGAATACCTGTTGTTTCAATAATTAAGTGAAACTGCACCACCTTCTCTACATTCCACTATAATCAATTAAGTGTAAAGGAATCTTGTATACCTCGATCGCCGTACCACGCTGGATTCTCTATAAATTCTTTGCAGTCTTTTAATATTCTCTCTGCAATACCAGTGTCCAGGACTACCGAACTTATGGGTCTACGCTTCCGTGGATGTCCGAACTGTCGCCATTCACTACCCATCGCCGTATACATTATTGTCTTTCCCTCGTGTTCTTTTAAAGCCATCTGCCTAGCTACGAGCAGGTAACAATTAATCTTTATCAATGTAAAATTTAGGCAATCTCCCCGTAGAAATAATCAACCTTCTTCCAAAATGTCAAAATATAAGCCTCTGTTCCTGCCAAAAGCGGTCATCTGCACAGTCTCGAATGGTATTCCCATTTGAATGTCCAATGTTTGTTGTTCCCTTGTTCTCTCCACCCTTATCCAATTCCCTTTATACCTATTGAGAATAATATCAAAGTAACGATATTGCTTCTGCCTTTTTCTTTGAATTCAAGAAGCTTGAGATAATCCACTCGTATTCCAAGTTCAGTATCTATATCTAACCTAAAGAAATGGGTACCAATACTTGGTATAAAATCATATCTAGTTTTTATGTGACCTGTCTCTTTCTGTTCAAAGCTTGTTTCAACCGAAAGGTGCTGTGTATCCTTTGCCCCCTTCCTTGAAATCCACTGCAAAAGCCATTGATAACTTTTGTCCCTGCATGGCACTTCCAGCGTAATCATATAATGCCTTCTGTAATGGGTAAACAGTCAGAAACGAGATAGTACGGATAGATTTTCAGAAGATTTTACCTAAAGAATATCATGCCAGCCTGCATGCCTTTCCTCAGCAATGCAGCCGATGCACCTACTCCGAACAGGCCGAATCCAGCACCGAAGTAAGGATTCTCAGATAGAGTTTGAACATATTCCATTAACGGCATGATTTCACTTTTCTTTTATTCTCTCAGAAGATGCGCTTGAGAATAACTTAAGCCTATAGCGAGTTATATAAATTTCGCCAACTAGCACTCGCCGAGAACAACAACAAAAGTCTTGCGGTCTTCGCAAAGAGATTCTAAGACATTATACTGAGACGTACGTCATCCATATCGAGATAAATACACATTACTTCTACAGTTATCGAATACACAATATTAAGCCATTTGTTTGACTTAATCCTTTAAATTGGTCCATTCGAAGAATCAGTCCCTATATTGGTTAGATCTCTACTCGAACTTCTAAAGCGTAGAACTGAAGGTTTTGCGCGTTTTTAATGGTTTTGAACGTGAAATGCTGTGAACTGTAGGCGTCGCCACTGCATAAATCTGACATCCATCGAACACTCAGTAAAACCTAGAACAGAGACTCGTTAACGCGTAGGATGATGCAGTATGATGCAGTATGATGGATGCGGATGCAAATGCAGTATGATGCAGTAAAGAGAGGAATAAGTTTCATTTGAGTTTCATCGCTGGAATAAATTTCAATAGAAGAATATATCCCGGATCGGGCCGTAGGACGCGCTGACGGTGCTGAGGGTGTTGAGGAGAAAAGCAAGCATACTATAGTACAACGTGATACAGTGACGGCGGCAGCGGCGGCAACGGCGGCACGTGGACTGCATGGATTGGCTGTTTTCGTCCAACTCCTTCTTCTCGGGCTCCGGGTTAAAATGATTCTTAACGAAAGTTTGAAGGTGCGTAGACAGAATTCATGAACTCTTGTCAGGCTCAATTTCGACATGATCCTCTCATCTTTTCATTGAGTTCTCCAATGCAAATTAAGCGCAAAAGTTAATGGAATGATCAAATCAGAGAATATCTAGAATGCGACCAGGTCTACTTCATCACAAGATTTTGAATAATTTCACGGTGTACCCGGTATACCGTACATACCGTATCAAGCGGTTTTTAGATAGTTGGAGTAGATATGCCTTGCTTTCAAGAAAGTTCTGCGTTGTTCCTTCTTATATGCTTGATTGACCGAGTGGCCGATCTGCCATTTCGCATAATTTACTACGTAATAACGTAATAAGTCCTTGCGATACTTTTGTAGATGTGGCTGTTATCGATTCTGTATTCCCTTCTGCTATGTACAAAGCAGCTTGATGCTGACAGAAAGGTCAATAAATATGTGACAACACTGATAGATGCAAAGTGGAAAGAGACTCCTTTGGCACTAGAAGCCGCAGAATACTTGAGTGATGAAAATCCTGATTATTTTTGGAAGTTTGTCGACTCATTCGCCAAGAGCAACTTGGGCAATAGTACAGTATTTAATCATTAACGTTAACTGGATGTCGACCCATGGATGTCGATTCAACTGATATCGATCTATCATTTATAGTGAGCCAGAAGGAAAGTTATGACGCTGTCACAGATTTTGCAAGTCAATTTTTATCCTCATCGGAAGTAGCACTAATGAAATTAGGACTATCGTTACGCATTTATTCAGCAAGAGTCCAAATGTTCTCCCAAATGGCAGAAAATCGAAACATTTCTGAATTAGGCTGTTATAATGTATTAGATGTTGGAGGCAAACTCACCTGTTTTATAGAAGATGTGGATGAGTTGCTTAACCAAGTGAGTATAAGAAATAGAGAGTTGTAAGAATTGTATTATAGGAAGGCAAGGATTAAAAGAAGGTTCCATTTATCGTCAAACTATGGTATTATTTTGCAGGAAGCCTGGAAAAAGCCAGAGACTTACAGTGTCGATCATAGGTATCAGAAATCACAGAAGTGTGAAAAAGATCTGATACTTTATGGTCAGATTGGCACACCCATGTTCTCAGAGTTTCATGAGAAACTGAAAAGTTTGGCAGATACCAAGGCAATGGGCTATATATTACGGCACTACATAAGGGTATTATATTTGCACATTGGTATTTTTAGAAATTATCATTTACCGTTGAGGGCCATGTAACGTATTTATATGTAGAAAAGACCAGAGAAGAGTGTTAGACTATCAGGATATGGTGTGGAGTTGCAAATGAAATCCACCGAATATAAGGCAACGGATGATTCCGACATAAAAGATAACGAGCAAAAGAGTTCCGAAGCAGAATTGGAGGGTATAGAAGAGATAGAAGGAATTAACTTTATGACCCTAAAGTAAGGTGGTTATTTTACGTGTGTTTTGTGGCAACAACTATGTGGAGAAAAAAAACTAACAATGTACAATGACATTCCTCTAGGAAACTTTATCCAGATAAGCAAGTTCAACTTGACGAACTGCAAAATTCATTGTTGGACTCGAGTCATGAGATTGGTGCCTTAAAGGTATGGCAATTCCAGGAACTGAGCCATCAGGCGGCAGAAAGAATAATGAATTCCCCGTCGAATGAAGCTATAACAGTCTTAACGGATATTTCTCAAAATTTTCCAATGCAAGTAATTATCGTTCTAGTGAAATCAATCGAGTATTAAAACAAGTTGACATATTAATTATTGCACTGCCATTTTTAATAACAGGCCAAGTCTCTCATCAGAACAAAAGTGAATAATGAGATGAAGAAAGAAATGAAATTGAATCAAGCTATATTTTTATCGATTCTAAATATACAGCCTACAGACACTGCGTTGTTCGTTAATGGGCTATTCTTTGATCTAGAAGCAGTAGATGTATTGAGTCTTTTGGAATCGCTGAGAAACGAGTTGCGCGTCATGGAATCCCTTTATAAAATAGGTACAAAGCGACCCGACATTCTGAGCGCGAATCAAGTGCGAGAAATTTACTGTCTTATGACCTGCAGGTTTCAGTAATAAAAAGCTGAGCAAGCTGTTAGCCTTGGATCTATCTAGCGGGAACGACAAGCAAGATTTCGCGATGGATATAAGAGATTCCGCTATAATATGGTTGAACGATATAGAACACGATGCCGCCTACGTCAAATGGTACTCATCATTAACGGAATTGTTCCGACCAACGTTTCCTGGCATGCTCCGAAATATTAGAAGAAATTTGTACAATTTGGTTCGTTCACCTCTAGTTGCACTAATTTTGTTATAATCATCATGGTCAGGTCATTGGACAAGTCTTTCTTTTCACAGGTACTTATTATTGATCCTTTGAGTGAGAAATCGATGCCTATGATAACACTCGCCCAGTCGTTATACATACATAATGCGCCACTACGAGTGGGTTTCGTTTTCGTCACAAATTACAATCCATCTGCCATTGGTTTAACAGATGCTAGTGTTGCTGTCAATAACGCATATCACTACTTCGCTGAAGTTAAGGGATCTAAACAAGCTTTGGAGTTTCTGATGGATGTAGAGTATCCCGATTATTTAATTGTTCGATTGAATGAACCTTGAAGTTCGAGGTAGATTCATCAGGAGAATAATATTATGTTTCAGTTAGGAAAATATATTACTGGCCCACAAGGTGCAGATGTGGCTGACGTGAGGAAAGTTATAAGGTCGCAAGATTCGTCAGCCGACATAAATTATATTCTTGGTGAAGAGTCAGAATATGATGTCGGCCGACATTTAGCTGGCGATTTTGTCAAACGATCGGGTTTCAAAACCTTTCCACAGGCTTTAGTTAATGGAGTTCCGCTATCGTCCGATCAATTGAACGCAGATTCGTTCGAAGAGGCAGTTGAGGCAACCATTATGTCACAGATACCGGCTGTGCAGAAAGCGGTTTACCGAGGTGAACTTAATGACGGAGACGATGTAGTCGACTATATCATGAACCAACCGAATGTGATGCCACGGTAAGGAAAGCCTGATCATAATGGAGAATTATAGTTTAGATGCCAAACTAATCTGAAATTTTGACATCATTGGACAGTCTTAATGAACGGGTACTCAAAGTTGAGAAGCATGCGTGGTTGAATTTGATTGGGACCAGTCCTGAAAACAATGACTTCGCAAGCTGGAGTCCGCAAGATCTCTCCTCGTGGTTAATGAAAAAGATGAAATATATTTTCGTTCCACGAAGAACGAATGTACACCACTTGTATTCGTTCTGGATCGTTGTCGATCTAAACCTACAGACAGGCAGAAAACTGTTACGCGAGGCTCTGGAGTACATTGTACGTAGACCCTATTTCTCCACACTTACAATCCTTCTACTATTATTTATAATCTTAATACGAAGAAATCCTTGCGTATTTGTCTAGGAGTCCAATGCCGATATAAGGATTACTGTCATTATAAATCGCCAAGAAGATTCGCCTGTTCTCAGCGATGAGTCTGACATTAATAAATTGACACTTGCTGCTCTTAGTGGCTTACCACCGGAAAAGGCTATACGTTTCATTCAAAATCTTCTCAGTGACGATGCCTACTCCAAAATTATTAGTTCAGAATATGATATTGAGCACGACAGCATAAAGGAAAGCTTGATGGAACAAAGTGAAATATTGCCGGTCCATCGACATTATGTAAAAACAGTGTTAGGATTAGAAAATGGAGCTAGAGCTATAGTATGTAATGGTCGACTCGTCGGCCCATTGGATGCAGATGAAGAATTTACGAGCGATGACTTCTCATTACTCGAAAGATTTAGTCAAAGTACATATGGGGATAAACTTTTTAAAAAAGTGATAAAGGGACATCTTTTCGAAGATGATGAATATGGTAATTCATTCTTAGAAGTTACGCTCGAAAATATATTCTAGCTCATGGTATAACGAAGCTTATTTTTTTATACCTTTTTATTTGTTACAGAAAAGAGTGAGCTCACTGACGACATGATAATAAAGATTACGTCTTTATTAGTTTCACATCCTCAAACACGAAGTCGGTTCGATGTTCCCTTCCACGCGGATGACTATAGGTGAAGCATGCTTGAAATGCATGACAGTTGTGTAGCCAAATCATCGGTGTGTAATATATTTTTATGATTTGCAGTGCGATTAAAGTAGCGGCAGCAGACCCCGAGCAAGTAGCGTTTAATATAATTGCTATCGTTGATCCTGTATCACGCGGAGCACAAAAGCTCGGCCCAATCCTTAGTACATTGCAGCAGTCTCTAAACTGCAATATCAAAGTGTTCTTAAATTGTTTAGAAAAGAACAGCGATATGCCCTTAAAGAGGTATGTAGACTTAATACCAACAGTACTTGACATTCTGTAATTTGCAATTATGTTTGCAGCTTTTACCGTTTTGTGTTCGAACCCGAATTGCAATTTACTGCAGAAGGTGACATTAATGGTGTTATGGCAAGATTTACCAAACTGCCCACTTCTTCTTTGTTGACTCAATACATTCACGCTCCGGAGAATTGGTTGGTAGAAGTAGTGAGAAGCGTTTATGATCTTGACAACATTAAGCTGGATAATGTAGCGATTGGTGTGCACAGGTACATCTCTCACGATTATTTCATTGTAACGAGAATTCATATTACCACTAATACTAATATCTATATTTTAGCGAATTTGAGCTTGAACACTTGCTCTTAGAAGGTCACTGCTTTGAAGCAGTAATGGGAAATCCACCAAGGGGATTACAAATTACATTAGGCACCGAGAAACAACCACTGATAGTTGACACTATTGTTATGGCTAACTTAGGCTACTTTCAACTGAAGGCTAACCCGGGTGAATGGGTTCTTCGCCTTCGGCATGGAAGATCCGCAGAAATCTACGAGTTTAGTACTGTCAGTGGCCAGGATGTCATACAGAATCGGAACGATGTTAAAGTGGCAATTACCTCTTTGAGAAGCCACGTACTGAAGATCAAGGTATCGAAGAAGCCTGACAAAGTGGGGATGGACTTGCTATCGGAAGATGAGAAAACATCCGGGTTGTGGAATTCAATCTCGAGGTGTGCACTCATGTTTTCCGTACCTATCCATTCGTATCTCAGTGTTCAGATCCAAAAGCAATGATGTCAATTGTTTGGCATTATGTTGTCCTCGAACTTTAACTTTTATTTATTCTCTCTTTTTTTAGCTTTTCCAAATTTTGGTAAGCTCGTTACTACTACTTAATTAAAACTAATCAATAATTTGGAGTGTACAACGTTCATTCAATCACCTTCATTAAACTATCGCGTGCTTTTCAGCAAATTAGATGCTCAAGTTTAATTCTATAAAGTTAAACTCTATTTCCAATACACTTAGTGCATGAATATATTGCCGCGCGATTTCTTTCTAATGATATCTTTTCCTTGCGGATCAGGACCTTCGCCTCGGCAGACGAGACTGATGAAGAGGATGAGAAACTGAATATCTTCTCGCTAGCCTCTGGTCACCTTTATGAAAGATTCCTAAAAATTATGATGCTAAGTGTTATAAAGCACACAAAAAGTCCAGTGAAGTTCTGGTTCCTAAAGAACTATTTGTCGCCGACAGTTAAAGTATGCTTTGTTCTGTATTCTATGTATACACATAAATTGAAAATTAAGTCTAGGGAGATAAATTGCAAACGGTTCTTCCCATTGTAGGATTTCCTGCCACACATGGCGAAGGAATATGGTTTCGAATATGAATTGGTCCAATACAAGTGGCCCCGATGGCTTCACCAGCAAACGGAGAAGCAGAGGACTATATGGGGATACAAAATACTATTTCTGGACGTGCTCTTTCCACTCAATGTGAAGAAGATCATTTTCGTCGATGCTGATCAGGTGGTGCGAGCGGATCTGAAAGAATTAGCGACTATGGATCTCGGTGGCGCACCGTATGCATATACACCATTCTGTGATAGCCGAAAAGAAATGGATGGATTCCGATTTTGGAAACAAGGTTACTGGCGAAACCACCTGCAAGGTCGATCTTACCATATTAGTGCGCTGTATGTTGTGAATCTCAAACGATTCCGAAGAATTGCTGCTGGCGACAGGTTGAGGGGGCAGTATCAAGCTTTAAGTCAAGATCCAAATAGCTTGGCGAATCTTGATCAAGTACGTAAAACTCACGAAAAATTCCCTATTCTCTATGAAAGTAACAGAAACCTTTTATAAATAATGGGCATTTGCTCTTCAGGATCTACCGAACAACATGATTCACCAAGTTGCTATAAAAACACTACCCCAAGAATGGCTGTGGTGTGAAACATGGTGTGATGATACCTCCAAGAAATATGCTAAAACTATTGACCTGGTTCGTACAGATCACTCGATTTCATTCTACCGTCTCAACTTTTTAACTAATCTCTCCGTTTACATCGCAGTGTAATAATCCAATGACCAAAGAGGCGAAATTGCAAGCAGCTATGCGTATTCTGCCCGAATGGATCGGTTATGACGAGGAAATAAAAGCCTTGCATCTGAAGGTGGAAAACGAAAGTCGACAAATCGAAAAGGAAGATCATGGTAAGTCTTTAATCTTTATGGGGGGGAGAAGGTAATCCTGTTAGTCCTTTCCTATCTGTTTTATATATACAATCTAACTAATGTGTTTTAGACAACGCCTCAAACACCATTCCAGAAGATTTTGCGAAACACGAGGAATTGTAAATTCAGATGGTTTCGTTGATGCTCATCAGTGTTAATGGCCGATGAATTTCTTCACGGAAATCAGCAACAACACTTTTTCCTATTGCTGCCTACCACTGAGCCATGAAAGTCAATGTAGAGAAATGCTTAAAATCGCCCAAAAGATATCAACTAGAATGACAAGGGAAATTGGGAATGGGCGTTGTGAATGCTATGTTAATCGAAAGAATCATAATTCTTTATCTAAGATGCCAGGTGACTTGAGAAGTCGGCAACTTAGCAAAGTCCAATTGATAGGCTACAAGAGTCGGGCGCAGTATTGTAGTTAATTCCGAGCACAGAACATAGTTTGTGCCCGTCGTGAAACAATTGTGATTTTATATTGTCTACTTTGTAATTATAAGAAATAAACTTGTAATGTTTGTAAAGTATTCGGCGTTTTCATTATTGCGTAATACCGTGCTTTCTTATAGTACTAAGTACTTATGTACCTAACCCATTAAGTAGGTACTTTAAATTAATGTAGTAATGTAGGTACTTTAAAGTAATCACCACAACATTGCGTTATACCACCGTCTTCGCGCTGTACTGTTTCTTAGTGGTTCGTTTTTCGGATTCTTAGTGATTGCGATGCGCAGCTGATTCCCCTGTTTTTCTTTGCCCGAGAATTTAAATACTCCGGGGACCCACAACCTCACCCTGACCCTTCCGCTCGTAATTATAATTCATTATAATTAAGAAAGTTCGTGGCAAGAAAATTTGGCGCCCAATGTGGAGCGCACGCACACACATGTCATAATACAGTATCGCGGTATAATATTGTCGATCAGAGACGCTATCGATATGTGAAGTGTCGATTTGCGAAGCGCGCGGGTGAAGTCTTTCACGGGGCTGTTCGCAGTTTAACGTTCAGTCTGATTCTGCCTCCAGATTTCTTGTTGTGGCTCCGACATTATTTCGATAACAAAACTGGCGCAGTCAACGAGCTCTCAGCACGAGGACGAGGAAGAGGATACGACAACCACTGAAATGGACGAATTCGGCCGAGACGACCAAAACACGTATGTACCCTGAATCATTGCGTATTTCCTCAGCTCCCGAATAGATGGTCTAATTTATTATATTTATACCGGAGATTTCTATTTACAATTGCGGAATTAGTGCGGTCAGCTGGCTCCGCTTTTCTTTTCGCGCATTATGTCTCCTCACTTGCCTCACGTTCCTTCTGATGGATACTTATTGTTTTTTAGTGCTGAATGTGACATAATCAATATTTTTATGATAGTTTAAAGCCAACTCTTACATTTATTTCTGCCCCAAGTTCTCATTGGTAGGGATGAGCGTATTTCCAGGAGTGATTCTCCGAGCAAATGCTTTTTATCAAACTGCGCAAGAATCGGACAAAGGGAAACTGTATAGAACCTGTTGCACTTTAGGATGATTATCCTTTTATAGAAACCTCTTGCATAAAAACACTATACCGTTTTCGTCTGACGCGACTAAATCGGACCAGCAGAGTATACGTCTTCAAATGCATTATCAGAATGTGATACGAATCGATCGATGATCGGGACTCTCATCAGGCCGAATCTTCGTGTCGACTTTGTTTACATCAAGCTCTCACTACTCTATTATTGATTTGTTTTTCGTTTTCTCCCTCCTGCTCGACAGACCACAAGTCGACATGTAACGTGCTTTCTCAATTTTGGATGTGCATACTTTCCTAACCGTTCTAACCAATTTCGGCCTGAGCGATCGACAGGAATATAAACAGGAGAGCACGTCAGATATTTCCTCTGTCCTTGCCCTTCGACGTCTAGAGAATGTCGGTTAATCTCAGACTCGAAATCCAAGTTTACTGAAAGCGGTCTTAAATTACTCGATAAAGGTCTTAACGCTGGCTTCTCGTGTTTGTGGCGTTCGGTGTCATAAAGATATATTCTTCATGGAAAAGAACTGAAGAAAAGAGAATTGCCATCGGAATGAAATAATTGTCGGCCTTACCAACTATTGCCCTGACTTGCCGGTTGTTCACCTCAGGCCAGCTCAACTCGAATACTACACTCATGCACTGTTTATGTATCTCGCGCAATATTAGTCTTGCCTACAAAGATTAATCTTGAGATTAGGGGTAGCACGTATTTGGGGAAATGTCTGTTTACTCTCTTCCGATCGCTGTGCGATACACGTCGACATCTATCTTCAACGCGATCCTCACACAGTTAAGGAAGAAATACCACAGATTGTACAGTGAGTAAGTTTGCTGTCCGAGATTATACTTTCGTACCTTAGAGCGTCTACTCCGTTTCGGACCTTTGCATAATGCCGGTGGGTATGCTGTAAAAAATTTGCGAAAAAATGAATTTTGAGCTAGGGCTCTGGAATTTATATCACTTCTTCCTTGATGCAAAAAAACATTCCCCACCAAATTACAGCCCCGGAAAATGTCGGGAAGTATGGAAAACATGGGAAAAACCACGGAAGTGAATTATTCAGGATCGGTTTTCCATGTGTTTTGGGTACAATTCCGGCACTTGGGCCACTGGATTCATGTTTTCTATCCGTTTTGATACTCAAACAATCGATTTATCAAGCGTTCGTCAAAGTCCGCGAACCTTCGAAAAATCGAAAATTTTTGAAGGGGTATGCCTTAAAAAATTTGCGAAAAAATGAATTTTGAGCTAGGGCTCTGGAATTTATATCACTTCTTCCTTGATGCAAAAAAACATTCCCCACCAAATTACAGCCCCGGAAAATGTCGGGAAGTATGGAAAACATGGGAAAAACCACGGAAGTGAATTATTCAAGATCGGTTTTCCATGTGTTTTGGGTACAATTCCGGCACTTTGGCCACTAGTTTCATGTTTTCTATCCGTTTTCATACTTAAACAATCGATTTATCAAGCGTTCGTCAAAGTCCAAGAACCTTCGAAAAATCGAAAATTTTTGAAGGGGTATGCCTTAAAAAATTTGCGAAAAAATGAATTTTGAGCTAGGGCTCTGGAATTTATATCACTTCTTCCTTGATGCAAAAAAACATTCCCCACCAAATTACAGCCCCGGAGAATGCCGGGAAGTATGGAAAACATGGGAAAAACCACGGAAGTGAATTATTCAAGATCGGTTTTCCATGTGTTTTGGGTACAATTCCGGCACTTGGGCCACTGGTTTCATGTTTTCTATCCGTTTTGATACTCAAACAATCGATTTATCAAGCGTTCGTTAAAGTCCGCGAACCTTCGAAAAATCGAAAATTTTTGAAGGGGTATGCCTTAAAAAATTTGCGAAAAAATGAATTTTGAGCTAGGGCTCTGGAATTTATGTCACTTCTTCCTTGATGCAAGAAAACATTCTCCACCAAATTACAGCCCCGGAAAATGTCGGGAAGTATGGAAAACATGGGAAAAACCACGGAAGTGAATTATTCGGGATCGGTTTTCCATGTGTTTTCGGTACAATTCCGGCACTTTGGCCACTAGTTTCATGTTTTCTATCCGTTTTCATACTTAAACAATCGATTTATCAAGCGTTCGTCAAAGTCCAAGAACCTTCGAAAAATCGAAAATTTTTGAAGGGGTACGCGCACACGCCGAGTTTTCAAACGATCTTTATAACGACGTACCATGTGCTGCCTTCCTAATACGATTGAAATGCGTTGCATTCTACTAAATCTGGAGTTTCGTTAAGACTGAAATGTAACCATTCATAAACGATAAACTATTGTTCCTTTCATGTCTGCCGGGCGGGCTTCGAGTGTCTGGTCGTTTCGAAGCCGCGATTGGGCCCAACCAGGCCCGACTGTCCCGACACCAGCTGGCCGGAGTCGGGACTGGTCGGGACCAGTCGGGACTAGATAGTCGGCACTCGGCATGTGCTCGGCACCGGCAACATGCTACGCTGCCACTGCGTTCCAATAGCCGAACTCGCATCACCGCGTGCGCATTCTCCGCTCGTCGCTCGCTCGCATGTGTCTTCATCCTGCGCTATCGGTTGCCCGTTATCGGGTATGTGTGCGTGTACGTGCGTGGACCCGATGTCAAGTGGAACAATGATCCTCCGCGTCGCTTCGTCAATTTTGACTTGACCAAGCCAGACGTGGCTGGACTTGGTCATTGATGCAGAGTATCCATGTCTATTGTAATTCTTCTCGGAGAAGATGTTGCGTGAAAGACATACAACCAACTGAGCAGCAAGTAGGAGAGAATTCGAGAAGGAATTATCGCGGAGTGGTGGAAAGTGCGAAAGGCTTTCGCCCGATGGTCGATGGTCGATCGAAGATTGAGTTTCCGAAATCGTACAAACTTGAGCCCGACCTCGAGTATACTGGATATATACGTATGCCGAGAGAGTAAGGCAAGTCGGAAGGAGCGGAGTGAGTGATAAAAAATACACAAGATAGAAGCAGATAAGTTGGTTGGAAGGTGGGGGTCCGAGTGGTCGAGCCTGAAGAAAGAAAGAGATATCTTTGAGGAGGCGAGGGCGGCGAGAGGATAGAGGAGGAGAGGAGGGCGTATGGCGAAGAACTAGGGAAAGTCCGAGAAGATCAGTGGGAGAATGAGATAGAGAGGGACAGAGGGAGTAGGAGAAATCCCTGGGCTCTTGGCTGTCGAGCTATCTGTAAAACAAACGTACTTGGAAGTACTGCTTCTCTTCAGCTAGAAGGCTCTTCGGCATGAGGTGACGAGAGAGCACTTGTTTATTTGGTCAGTGATCTCCGCAGCCGCAGTTCGTCCACGTCTCTTCGGCTGTCCGGAGACCGGGACTAGCCGACGAAATTATACGGCTGACCATCCTCAACATATCCTAGACCCTAGACTCCTAGACGCGGGATCACTCCAGATTTCTAGACCCTCGCCTGGCTCCTGCTGGCCAACACAAGCCTTCTTTCTGTCTCTTTTATACCAATTTCTCTTTACTCTTCACCAAACGACACAACTCAAGAGTACTTTCACACTGTCCTCGTATCGTCGTTCCCCTTTCCCGACCTGTCGATCCTCCCGGCGATCCAACACGTGGGATCGATAGCTGATTAACGAGCGATCCTCGCCCACGCACCGAACTGTACTCGCACTCGCGCTCGCACTCGATATCATGGACGACGAGAAGATCAAACTGTGAGTTGGATTATATTTTTTCTCACCACTCATCACCGCACCACGTGTCACCTACCACCTTCGCGATTACTTGTTGCATTCGCACTTTCCTATTGCCAGATATCACAGACGGTCTAGCATTAGAACCGATGGTAACCGATTACAAGTACAGATGGCCTATTAGATTTTCCTTATCACTTATAATCCATCTTAAAGTTTTTGAGGTAATCCGAGTACAGCCGATTGGATTCTCTTAAACGGTGATCATCGAATAATGATTATTGCCAAAGACTAGAATTCTACACTGAACCAGGATTGGTACGATTGTTAGGAAACATTTCTAACGAATAACTGAAGATGGATTAAGAAAGTGAACGACAACCATGCTGCGCTCTGAATAACGGAACTGCTTTCAGCTTTCAACCAGTCCTCTTCCTTCAGGTTCAATCTGTCTGTGCTCCCTTTGTAGCTGTTTTGAAGCACAAAATCGCGAGAATAATCCCGATGCCATTCGGCCACCGTTCTAGTATCCATAAACTGATGCCGAGAAAAAGTGATTACTAAGCTCTGCATATATATTACATATTACTGTTTCCCGATCAACCAGACTTTGAAACAGAAGGAAAGGATGGCTCCATATAAACGTTGCTTTAGAGCAAATGACTGCAATTGTCGACCTTGGCGTACTTTCTAATGCTCACGGTCGTTGCACCGTATGGTTCGAGTTTACCAGATCAATCATTCTATGCCATTTGTAATATGCAGCTGTCTAATTCTAAAGCGCGTGTGTCCCGTCGGCGTCGGTCGGATCGAATTATGTACATACTGTCTAGTGTTTCTACTCGTGTGGCGTTCAGTCTCAGGTTTCAGAATTTTTTATCCTACACTACCGCAAGTGGTTTTCGCATTTAAGCCTCTCGTATAAAAGCATCATCGACTGAAGCAAAGAAGAGACTGATTAGACTCTCGACTCGTATCAAAGGCGAAAGGAAACGTGATGGGGCGTATTGTTATTGTTAGTATGTACATATAGTATATGGAAAGCGGCTGATCTTTTGAATATACTGAAAGGAGCTGCATTAAAAACAGGATAGCTTTCCATGATAGAATGCCACCTTGTAACTCACAAGTAGCTACGCGAACGAGGATACTACTTGTCTTGCATTTGCGTGCAGCGAGGTATTGATAGGTTCGATTGCGTGTAAGATGTAGGCGCAACTGTCTAGCTAATAAGAGGTAAGACTATCTAGATCTAGGAAGTATCGTTGCGCACGGCATCACACCGTCAATCGGCATCGCAACCGGATAACCGGATAGCGATATTATTTAAACGTATCGCTTTGCACACGGCATTGCGGACACCCACGCATCCAAGCTAGACTTCTTTCCATTGGAGCCAGTATACCTGAAATGTCCAAGTGATGCCTATGCTTAATGCCTATGTAGGATGACTTTATGGTTTCAATAAGTAAGAGACAGTTTGAATCGGCATTATTTGTCAACAGTCGTCAAGTATCCCAGACTCGTCACTCGATCATGGGATATCGACTAATATCGGAACTGCCAATGCTTTGCAATTAAAATTGAAATCCAATCTTGTACCGTGTCGTGATTCCACGCTGGTAAAGGCCTCGGAGATAATTATAACGTTATCTGCAAGGATGTGCTTGTATTATATGTACTAGACATACAATGCATTTCCGGCTGGCTAGTTGTAAGTGAAACTAGCAGCTGTGCATGATGAATTTTGTCTAGGTCCGACCAAGAAAGGTAAGAGGACGGGGTGGATAATGTTTAACATTCGCCGTGTGCATTATTGATGCGCAGGCTGCGAAGGCGAGTCGACTGGAGATGGCACAAGGGGAAACGTGACGTCGAATTTGTACTGTTGCACACGTAGGCGCGCACGATAGCTTTTACCTGTGAAGAGCGAGGTCTCAAGATGCGCTCTGTGATAAGGATGTCACCACTCATTCCGTTTGATAGTGATTTAGTAATCGGCCTCGATGGCAAGCGACTGTTTGGAGAGGGCAGAATAGCGCGAGACTGCTGCGATAGGCGATAGACGGTAGGCGGTAGGCGATACGCGGTACCAATGCCAAAGAACTATAATCATAGATATTTACAGCCAGAATGACGGCCGATTTTTTCGTCCGGCATATAACTATGAATATAATAATAAGTGTAAATATAAAGTGAAAAATTGTATGACGCAGCAACGTGTATCTTTCTAGGTTTAAGGATGCAGCGGTGTACGGCTATGGGACGAGTATACCGCCGAATAACAATGAAATCGATGAGGGAGAAGTGACATCAAAGAAAGTGATCTTCTGTGTCCATGGCAAACTCTCAGGCTGCTGCACAGTAGTTAGGGGGGGAACATCAATCGAAGAGAACGGCACCGCTGATTATCAACAAAATATTACTGGTAAATATGACTCCGGAGATTGTACTATGTGTACTAGTCTCAATCATATATTACACGTATACGTGCTTGGTTTGAATATAGACTACATATCGATTTCTCTGAAAAACAGGTCCAACTGAGGATCACTGTCATAGGGAGCGAGATGAGGAGATAGACAAGAAAGCCCGAAAAAAGTTACTTCTTGCTAGTATACTATGCGTTATCTTTATGATTACGGAAATTGTAGGTAATTAACAAATGAAAGTGCAATTCCAGAAGATATGGATGTTGCATTCATGGCAAAGGAGGAGTTCTTTCCTTTTGAAATTTGGACATTTCTATAATTTGCTTTTATATTTTTCCAGGTGGCGTGTTATCCAATAGTCTAGCAATTGCAACGGACGCTGCACATTTACTCACAGATTTCGCATCGTTTATGATTTCATTGTTTTCAATATGGGTGGCGGGCAGGCCCGCGACCAGAAAGATGCCTTTTGGATGGTATCGCGCGGAGGTTCGTCCAATCCTGGTCTACCGAAACATTTCTTGTCAGCAATAAAAAATAAGATTCAGTGATGTCAAGAGTACAAATATTGATTGCAGGTGATCGGTGCCCTGACATCGGTACTTCTAATATGGGTGGTTACCGGTATTCTCTTTTATCTGGCAGTTGAGAGAATAATCCATAAAGACTTTGAACTTGACGCGACGGTCATGCTTATTTCGTCAGCAGTCGGTGTTGTGGTAAATCTAGTGTTAGTGATACCATTAACAATCATATCTCATAAATAGTATTTGTTTCAGTGCTTAGTAGTTGTAGATAAAATTGTTGGGGTGATCTGATAGGTACAAGATAAAAACCCAATGTTGTGTTATTAAATAGGATGGGGCTATCCCTTCATCAACACGGTCACAGTCACGGTGGTGGCCATCACCACGAACACAAAGTCGATGAAGAAGACCACTCGCACAACAAAGACCACTCGAAGAGGAACATAAATGTGCGTGCAGCATTCATTCACGTTTTAGGGGACTTTATCCAAAGTGTCGGTGTGTTTATCGCCGCGTTGGTGATCTACTTTAAGGTATGATTTACGTATGTTCGTGACTGCAGATCAGCCAATGGTAAAATGAGCCTCCAATCCATTAACGAATAAACTTCCAGCCGACTTGGAGTATAGTCGATCCGATTTGCACCTTCTTATTCTCGGTGCTCGTTATACTGACTACAGTAGCAATCATCAAGGACGTAATAAATGTCCTTATGGAAGGAATTCCGAAAGGTTTCGAGTACTCGCAAGTGGAGAGCACCTTCATGCAAATTGATGGCGTAGTCAAAGTGCACAATCTCCGAATATGGGCTCTCTCCCTAGATAAGACGGCACTATCTGCCCATCTTGCTATAAGTAAGACACTTTTCTCTATCTTTCTCAATCTTAATCTCTACCCTAATCCAAAACTATAAGCAACGTTGATACTCTTCAGAACCCGGAGCAAGCCCGCACGATATCTTAAGGACAGCAACGAGAAACATTCATGAGAAGTACAGATTCTTCGAGATGACTTTACAAATAGAAGAATTCAACGAGCGCATGGAGAACTGCAAGCAGTGCAAAGCATTGTCACAGTGATATTTATATCTCGTGGTTAAGCACGGACACCGGGCCAAGCGTATTTAAGATGGGGGCGGCAACTGGAGCGATGCTGAATTATCAGAAGCATTGCAGCAGAAAAAATACGAATATAATTTAAATTCCATTAATTGTATCGCTCTACTTGCCACCCTGTCTACAAAAAATTCTTGTTGTATGTAATTCGCCCTGGCAAGTTTTATAATTCAACAAGATATAGCATGTTGCGTGGTGAACGTCTCAATGCTGTGCGAAGGGAGTATTAAACACGACTTGTCCAAATGACACTACCAAAAATATAATAGTCGTTTAACGGCTAATAAAATTATACCCCCGACATTAAAGGCATTAATCTAGCATGAAATTCTGCTAATGCCCCGCGAAGGGTAATGCCTCCTCGAATTCTAATTACTAACAGAGCCAAATTGTGATCTGTATAGGAATGCCTGCTTTTTTCCCATTATTTTTTTCTTAATACCCTTTATACAACGATCAACATTCGGGATATTTATTCTAGCAAATGATCTCCTCCTGAAAGATATGTAGGGTGGTTAAGTAAGTCAATGAATAGAAACAAAAAAGCGGTCTCTATTAAACTCATGATCCATAAACGGTGCTGTCAGTCCTGTAGACCTTAAGAATAAAAGGAACTTTTCCAAATGTTTCTGAAATCTTTTACCCGTTCCTAGTCAGAGTATCAGGAAAATCCGGTTTCTTTCTGTCCTGACTGAACGCAATAATATTCATGCGGGTGGGGTGGGGTACAAGCTGACGATGCTGGCAGTGACAGCAGACGGCGGCACTAGCGGTAAAGCAGATGGTGGCGCAGACCGTGGCAGAAGCGACAGAACCACAGGCAGAAGGCAAAACAGTCGGTGTTGAAGATCAAGCGGAAGCCGCGTATGTGTCTCTCTGTGAAGTTGGTTGACATTTTGTTGCAAAGACCGGTAATCTAAGAAAAGTGGTAAGGGTGCGTAATTATGTCGGAAGAAAGCAAAGAAGTAAGCTCGGGAAGTGGTGCAAGGGATTCTGCAACTTTATCTGAGTGTTTCGATAATGCCTTTGAGTTATTTAATGCTATTAATAAATCGGAAGAAGCTACCAATAGTCCGAAAGTACAGGTATGAAGGGAGCCTTTGTCAACAAGCAGAATTATGACCGATCAACCATATGAAACCAAATGTTGCGGCCCGTATATTCAATAATTGGTTAATGTCTCTCTTTTGTCGATTAGTCTGACATCAAACAAGCTATGACGAAGCTAGAGGATGCTACCCGGCTGGTCTCTATAGTTGACATGTTTAGCGCCAATGAAAGCTTCGAAGAAGTCGCAACTGAGAATATAAAATATTTCCTTCTGCCTGCTTTACTTGGGACTCTGGCTACTAAACTCTGTGGCTCTCAAGACAGGATACACATTGTCAATGTTGCCGAAATCTACTTTGTTGATTTCCTGAAACGAGTAAAGGCCTATGGCTTGACTGATATCGCAATACCAGAAGTGAAGGATGAAGAACGCACGGCAGATGTACCAGAGACAAGTAAATCAAACGCAGAACTAATCACCGAGATGGTACGTGAGCGGGTCGGTTACTTAATCCTCATTACAACTTGATTTAAAGAAAGTAATACATAAACTTTAGGTGACCAAAAGGAATACTAAGCTACATAGATATAAGGAACAGAAAGAGCTAGAATCACGGTTGGAAACACTGAGGAAGAATTTATCCAATCTAAACATCGACGATGAAGTCAAAAGAGATTATTTTGTAACTCTGATCAAATCGTATGTAAATTCGGCACTGGATGAATTGAGTTCCATTGCTTCGGAAAAACCCATTTTGGAGCACATGCAAAAAATGGGGAAATCAGACACGATGGCGTTCCATGAGCCAAATAAGCAGAAACCATCATATAAAAAGCTGCAACCTATTATTATAACACGGGATCAAGTACAGAAGCAAGTTTATGGCGCTGGTTATCCCAGCTTACCTGTGATGAGTGTAGAGGAGTTTTATGAACAAAGGGTAAAAGAAGGAGAGTAAGTAAATGGGATATTAGAAGAGAAGCAGTCATGTCTTTTCTTTGTTCTCGCATTCATAATAATTTTATACCTATAGCTGGCCCGATCCATCTCAGCGCAACAAAGTCAATGCAAAGTGTTTACAAGACACGGTTAATGCCGAGGAGGTTGACAACACTTCAGAAGATGCCGAAGATATAGAGAAAGAACAAAAGGTCGAAGTGGATGATCCCGAGCTACTACAAAGAATGCGTGCTATGGACGAATATAAAGATACTCATCGTCGAGGCTGGGGAAATCGTGCTAATAGAAGTTAAACTCTTATTTGAACTGCAGGGAATGGCACGAAAAGTTCATGATTTGCGCATTCGCATTTCTTTCTCATCCACCGTCTTTTCTAATGGATCCCTTTATATACATCGCTTTAGTATGGAATTATTTGTGGAATAATTAATCTATTATAATGCATTAATGTCATAAATGCAGTATGTAAATCGAGCTTTCTACAAGTATCAAAATCATTTATCCTTTAACCCTTGACCATACTGGAGACGCGAATAATATTTGTGTAATTGTGTTCAATTTGGTATGGGTATACCTACCACTGTAGTTGTGGGTTAGAAATAATAATCATCATACTGCTTGGACTAGAGAAATAGTAATAAACATATCTGAAATACACTTGTCGACGTAAGTGTGCATAGGTCTCTGTGAATATGAGAAATGTACTGTAAACTACCCTCTTACATAGTGTATAATTGTCAGTTGAGGTTGATATCCTCAAATTGAAATGTGGTTGGCGGGCTCTTGTTTTCCGGAGGTGGTGTTTCCTATCCCCCGCTGATTTTATTTCACGCTGACAGGTGAGCAGCTTGTTGGTAGGATGAGGCAGCGCTATACATTTATGTACACGTATATATATTGTTAAAGTATGGAGGAAGTTCAAGAGTGGGAAGCGGGATGCAGGTGATGCATACGAACGGAGTAGATCGGTAGAAGACAAATGCAGATAGATGAATGTATGCGGGCGCAAGCAGGCAGCAGCGATCCAAGCGATCAGTGGGGATAGGGGTGGGGTGGGGATAGGAGGTATATCTTAGGCGCGGTGCGTACTTACTAACATGTGTGCATGCGCAACAGGTTGTCGCGTCGAGATCGAGACCAATCGGGACGAGACGGGGCGGGAGCGGGAGCGGGAACGGGAGGCGCGTCCTCGTGTTTCTCATGGTATCCGTACGTTTTATAAGTTGATTTCTCCGACTCAAAGCGTAATAAAGAATTCGGTGGCAGGGAGAGTTGAGCGCGCGCAGCTAATGAGACTCATTAACATCGGTCTGATTATGTTGCCCCCAAGTCGATGTGCTGTGTCCATGAGGGGTGCTGCCTGCGATCGTGATCCGAAGTCACGCACTGAATATATTACGGGTTCTCATTCTGAGCAATTCTGAGAAGTAGATAGCCCTGGAAATACAGCTGCCTCCTCATCACGGCGTTTCAATTGACTGGAAAGAGTCTGTCGGTCGAGAGTACGGATTAGTAGCAGATACTGAGACTGCCGAGTACTTTTTGCGTATTTAGGTAGAGGAAAGTGCCAATATCGCCGAGGTGGAATTTATTTTCGGAGTGCGATGATGGTGCACACTACGTCATGCAAGTCCCCGCGAAACAATCCTCCTAGGTAGCGTACGTATCTATTTATTCGATTCGCGAGGCCAAAGAACCTGTCAAGCCTGTCTGTCAATCGTTTACCCTTTATTCCGTTTAGCCAGATACCGCGCTGCTCACTGCTCACGCAGTTTTCTCCATTCGGAATCTTGATTCTCATACCAATCTCTATGGATCGATTCACTGCTCTTTTTCCATTCCCACTGATACTCAGTCCCACTACTAATCGTAGCTGCCATGCCGATAGGTTAAGCGTTAAGCTCTACGCTACCGCCCTTCTTCGCATGCTTACCAGACTGAATTGAATGCGATTGAATCGCGGCGTTGGCGTGCGGATACTGCGGATCAATGGAGATATTTATGTGAAGCGTCGCTTTAATTTTCGTCTATGGGCGGGACACTCAGTAGGAGTCGATGTCGGTACCTACTGACTGACAGCTACTTTCAATTGTCTTCCAATTCTTGTCAGTTCACGCTTGGTGGATGAACGCATAAATTCTTAAATGAGACCTATCTGACTCACTGGAGTACTACTATATGACTAACTTTTATTGATTTCAATCTGGTAAATCTTTTAGATAGCTAAGCACAGTCGATAATGCGTCGTTGAAACATACGCCGGTGCTCGGACCATGATGGAGACTGCATCGGGCGGAGATGTGCCCCCGTTAATTCGATTTGCGTCCTAGTTTACGAAATCTCATTATTGCTGCTCCAAGAAAAAGTTGTTCTATCGTTCTCACTTGTATCTTTCTAGGGGTGCAAACGATCCCAATTCCTTTCCAAGTATTTCCATTTCGTTGTCTCGCACACTCGCGTCACACTTGTTTCCAGAACTTCACTTCCTCTTGTCGATCAATCTACATCGTTATACGCGCGGCTTTATCGACAAAATGCAAGCATATCACAAGCATATTGAATCATCACGATGAAATCGATGAAAGACTGATTCTACGTCACTAATCTGCCAAACTGGTTTCAGATATGGCAGTCTCTGGTACAGTGATAATTTTTAGTCATAAATTGGAAGAGGAGATTTCGGAAAGTCGAATCGAAATCAATTAATAAAATAATGGAAAAAGGACACGCGGGAACGCTTATGGGTGGAGACAACCACCTAATAGATTATTGGGAGGAATATCAGAAGATGATAGAAGAAACAAAGCTACTCGATGACTACCTCGATGAAGAATGTAGCCCAAGAAGCTATGACGGTTGGTACATGTTCAATCTTAATGTCGGATTTCCGTTCCAAGGTTTTGATTTGATAAAGTTTTGAACTTAGATGGAGAAGATGAAGCCGAGTGGTTACGCGCTGCTGGTTTAGGGGAATTGACAGAGGCATGGAAAGCAGGAAGAGAGGTACAACCGGATGAGTTAGGGGCTGCTTTGCGTCCTTTGTCCCGTGCTCATGCCGAAGCAGTCAAACGACGTGTTAGATCTCTTAATCATACTGTAAAACAGCGATTTAATCAGCGCCAACGTGTGCGAAAACCAGATATTAGAGATGTTTTCAAAGATGTCGAGGTACATTTAAATCTTAAAGAATATTTTGTCCAAGCATAACATTGTCAAAATTGGTAATAGAGGATGTCTTCCCTTAGGTATCCAGTATTGGCACACGATCGCGAAGTGCTACTCCAGATTCTTTGGATTCCGTCCCTGGTGCTACTCCAGAAAATGTTTCACCCCCATCGCCCCCTACAGTTACGGTTATCGATAGTCATCGATCTAAGTGAGTTAATATGCCTTTGGTCAGTTTTGTTGGTCTCTTCTTTTCATCGTTAATATAAAATCTCCCTTTCCATTAAGTGTGACAATACCAAGCTTTACATCGATATTTCACCGTGGAACAAATGAGGGTAAAGAAGTGGTTCGTAGGACACCGAGTGCTCCACCTGCGAGTGTCCACTCAACTTCAGTTACACCAGCATCATCCGTTCTCGTTCAAGAAATCTTCAGACGCACGGGACATTGGTCACGCGGTGATGTTGCGAATGATTCAGGTTCGACTGAGATTGTTCGTGACTGTTTGTCAGATTCCGAAACTGGTAATTGCTTTACATAGACTGACGATGAATGCCTGGTGTTATTGCAGAAGGCATACAACTTACTGGATATCATAGATTAGGAACGATACACCTTTCTAGACCTGCCATACAACGACGTAGTGGTAGTGATCCTAGTGAAGTAGCGAATACAGCCAATTTGGATAATGAACCAATTACAAAGTTGGAGATTTCAAAAGACTTGACTTTGAGGTAAGAATTTTTCTCATTCATAGAACTAGAATCAACTGTTAGTGGGTAATAATGTCATCCTTGTGCTATGGACATATTATAGAAGAAGTTCAGGAAGTCATGCGACTGTAACACGTAGCCATAGCAGTCTCTATGGACTGACTCGACCAGCTGATGAAGGTTTAATAACCCACCCGTTGAACCGTACATCTTCCCATGGCCATCTTAGTTTTGAAGAAATGTGTAGAGCGAATGAAGTCACGCCACCCATGTGGGAACCTGAAAACCTCACGTCTGATGATGTCAAAGCTCGACAAGGAGTGGAAATGCTTTCACAGAGGGATCTAACTAGGCTCCAGTCACTTTTGTGGCTTGAACTAACTGCTGTTTTCGATAAATATAATATACCAGTGACGAGACGCAAACCTAATAAACGGCGGGCAAAAGGTCTCTTTAGCATATATAGTGTTTACATAGATTTGTTACCATAATACTAGAAGTATGTTTGACCTTCTTTATAGCTGGGAATTTATTTGGGGTATCACTCTCAACTTTGTTGCTTCGAGACAGTCAACTTACAAGTGAGGAACATAACATACCTCTCGTATTCCAGAAGATTGTCAATGAGTTGACGAAACGAGGTGTCAAAGAGGAAGGGATACTGAGAGTAGGGGGTCATAAACAGAAGGTACGCCGCGGGGCTTTCTTGCAATTTCTATTAGTTTAATGAGTTCTTATACTTGTAAGTCAATCCAGTGACAATGGTATTACAGATCGAAGGTATATGCGTACAATTGGAAACAGATTTTTATTGCAAACCAAGGGAAATGGATAAATTATTCAGACGTACACCTTCCCATGATCTATGCGCTGTTCTAAAAAAACTGCTGCGTGATTTACCACAGCCACTTCTCACTGTCGAGCTCATTGATGCATTCTACCAAAGTCATGGTTTGTAATTTAATAATTGCAATCCACATTCTCACAATTACTAAACACGATTATCACTGCTGACAATTTCCTTCTTCTGTATGCAGGTGTTAAAGATATCAAGGACCTATCGCACGCCCTCAACCTATTGATATTATTACTACCTGTAGAACACCGATGTACCTTGAAAGCACTGTTAATCTTTTTAAAATTGATTATCGAGAATCAAGCATGGAACAAAATGTCAATTCATAATGTAGCAATGATAGTTGCACCATCCTTCTTTCCGCCGCGGTATGTTCATCCACGAGATCGATCTGACCTAAGTGCTCAAGTTAATATGGCCGCTGTGTGCTGCCAAGTTACTGAAGCTTTACTCAATAATGTCGAGAAGCTTTGGTATGTACCTACCGAATTGGCAAATCAGTTGAGAAGACAATCGGAGGAAGAGAGATATCGGAAATACAAGAAGAAGTACTTTTGATTGCATACGCAAAGCTTCCAAGTAAGATGTGCCTTTGAGAAATTTAGATAGCTGGTCGTTCTAACACGAGTAATCGGAAGCGGGTGTACCAAACGCTTCACCTTTGCCTGAAGCGTCTCTACAAAGTAGATTGATAGTATTCTCGGAACGAGTCGATCTCGTTCTGAATATAATGGTGCCGATTTTCCCCAAGATCGAGCGACGGACGTTTAAGTTTTATTATAGTTACGCAAGACCTACTACTGCAGAAGTAACGTTAATGCTCAGGCTTATGGGTAGTCAAATATGAAACTTGCATATTATGTGATCCATATAGATCGCATGAGTCTCAGATGCGATTCATGCAATATTCTGCTCGTCTCGAGGTGCAATATATTTAGTAAGATAGACTATTTACCCTATTTCCTCTTCTAATCAGAGTGGAAATAGATCCGCGACGCGAACATTTCTCGAGAATATTACAGAAACACTTTATCCATCGTTTACTCCTAATTAGGATTAGAAGAAGGGGAACGTGTCAACTTGAGAGACCCGTGAGAATTCCTCCATTTACCATAAAGTTAATTGCTCATCCGCGCGACTCCGCTTTCTACTAATCCTATTTATTTATTATTTGTATGTATTCAAGTATTTTTATTCGATCGTGCAAGGAACTAACGCAAGTGGCATTTTAGACAATACTTTATTAGGCAATACGAGTTTCTAATTTATTACTAATACTGGATGACGCCTCACTAAACACATCCACGGGTACCTTTATTTTTGTACTTATCAAAGTCTTCTCTTAATCAATATTTTTAGTGTTTCGATCAGTGTACTCACTTCATTGCGGAGAAACACGCTACGCCCCGTACAATTGTTTAAGATAGCTTACCTTGAAGGGTCAGTATTTGCAGAAAATAAAACATTCAAATCTGCGAGAAAATGAGACCATTTCAGATGATTAGTCCCGACACGTTTGTCCTCTCAGACCCAGTTGCAGTGGTACTCTGGGTCACTGTATTACGCTCTTGGATTTGCCATACTACTTTAAGCACACTTGTACATACCAGCATTTGTCTCCGTTAATAAAGTGCCAAAGAAAAAATAACCTTTCAAAAATATGCATTAAGATTCCAAGGCAAACCCATCACCTTTCATACTATTCCCCTTTAATCCGACGGCGTGCCAAGTAAAAAAAACTTGGAAAAGGGCTCAACTAATGGGAAGGGCCTTTCCGAAACAACGTCGATTTATGGAGATTTTAGGAAAGTTGGGAGAATGACGAAGAAATAGATAGATTAAAAATTAATATTTTACAAATATTATACAGGGCCCTTTGTATACCGAGTTCTATAGTATTTGTTAATCAATATCACTGGTGCAACATTATGAATGTGAATTGTGCGATAAGATTTCTTCCCTCGAGCAGTTTACTGGTGGACCGAGGCAATAACTCTTTCCAAATCAGCCTCACCGATAATTGGGGAGAAAAGATCAGAGGCTAACTCACGTGGACAGCAACTGGTTAGGATTGGAAGAATCAGCATGATTTTCGCTAGTCTCTGAGAATAATCACTCCGATTCTGCAGGTGGCATATGAGAGCGTCTATTGCGGCGTCTCTTGCTCTGACGACTATTCGAAGGCCATCCATTGTTGCGGTGATCTCTGTATGCGCATGTAAAACTGTTATTCTTATTCGACAAGAGTTCTGTACTGAATGCATACAGTATATAATATCGAGAACTGGGGGTACATCGAAGCATGCATACTGAAGTGTATTGCAGGGAGTAGCGGTTGCCGGGTGGAAATAATGGATTACCGGGTCGACAGAGGACGCAAGTTTCCAGTACGGAGAGCTCGAGCTGCTCTGGATGGAGATTCTCAAGTGCAGTGCGTGCTGCTGCCAGGTAAGAGTAAGAGGTACCACTCTGCTGTTGGGCCATGCTGGCCCTTGCTTGCAAGTTAACCAAGTTGATGGGCCACGTGGCAGATCGAAGAAGAAAACTGGCTGCCCACCCTTTGCGCAGCAGCCCATTTTGTTCTTCCATACTCAAAGTCGAGAAATCCCGGTGTAACCGGGCCCCTCGAATTGTCGCCAGAAATATCTGTGCCGCAATTTCATGTTGGATCGCTGCCCCTACAAATATGCTTCGTCATCCTAGCTCGGTCCAATTTCACAAGGCACCAACATTTCCCTATCCTATTACCATTCATCATCATCATCATCATCGATGGCAGTGGTCGATACTCTGCCATTGCTGGCAAAATGGGATTGAGTGAGCTTTCGCTCTTTGGGAAAGCTTTCATTAAGGATTTCGCTTTTAGAGAATGCTGTTTTGTCTGATCATCTAACTGTAGCTGTTCATCTTGGGTTAGAAGTAGGTTTCGCCTTACATCCCCGCCGATTTTCCACCCTCTATTAAGAGTGCCAGTCGGAACAGTCCTACTTCGAATGCGCGGCCCTCTTTCTTCTTGAACGGCTACATGATATCAGAGCAAGCGATCGGTTAGAAGAAAAACTGCACAATTTCGGCCTACCGATGACCGATGAGAATCTCACTTCACTCCTCCTCACGCTCCTCAATTAGACTGGCAATCAATTAGGAGTATTACCAATTACCAGTTAATAACTGTATGTATTTGTGAAACGGCAGGAGAGGACCAACAGCAACGAGACGAGAGGAGAGGAGAGTGCGCGAGCTATGCCGACGGCTGGGTCAAGGGAGAGTTTGCCGGGCGTAGTAGATAAGTATGTATGTGTTAGCGGGTCAGCTGTCAATTGAATTGTGTGAACAATGTTGTCGGCAAAAAGGCACGTGTCTCCAACAGGCGGCATTATTTACATCTCGTTCGGCACTCGGCACTCGGCACACTCGGCACACTCTGCACACTCGGCACGCTTGGCACTGCTTATCATCACTTCACCTGTTCGACTAGCTCGCGCGCTCCCTCTTACCATCACTCTTCTCACATGTTATACCTATTCTCACAGGGATTTTTTGACTTCTCATTGTCAGCTTACGCGGCCCAACCCAACCTCGACCCAGCCTACTTTTCATCCACTTTATTTTCAATATTTTCTGCATATTCGTATGGTGTAGCAAGTGTTTTTTGTTTAGAGCGAAGAATAGTCTTAAGTTGCGTACCTGCTGTGTTCATGCCGACGGAGAAACACTTTTTCAAACGACAATGAGGACACCAATTGCGTCGCGCTTTGTCGACGCTGCAACTACCGGTACTCGCTGAAATCAATGGGCAGAGAATCCGTAGTGTGAGGATGGAAGAATATGCTAAGAGTGTTAGGATCGGTTGTAAGGATTTCAGGGGAATCAGTTGGAGTTGGAGGAGTTGTCAGACCTATGCAAGTGAAAAGAACCCCGCGGCGAACCGAGCGTTTGAAGAAGCAGGAACAACCGTCGCAGCAGTAAACTCCGTAATGCTTGCCGTAGGAGCGGTCGCCGCACACTTTGCAAGCCACTGGTGTAGGCAAAGTTCTTCCTATCGGACAAGTCAAAGGGAGCCGATCGGTTGATGCTAGCCTGGAGTTTGGTTGGCCTAGCCTCGCTAATCTCAACTCGGAGGGTGATATAAAGCTGCGAGAGAAGTAGTGGTCTTCTTCGAAGGTGCACCGACCGGTTTAATCACTCACCCATTTCTCGAAGTGGAAAACTGCTGGATGGAGGCCTGCTGGAACTGGTGACTAGATAGTAACCACGACCGAAAGCAAGTTAGGACGTAGGAGATGCTCGAGCTTGAGCTCGAGTTGGCAGACTGATTGTAAGAGAAAAGGGAAGTGCCGGCTAAAGGTAGGAACTGGGAAGCATATTCGATATCGATGATGTCGGTGCTGGGGGGTGGTCTGGCTGAAGGGTCGCAGTTGGATTGGATTTGTCGAAGGTGTCAGAGTCGGACGGACTTGAAATGTTAGAGCGCGGAAAGACAATATTTGAGGGGCAGTGACGAGGCCGACAGGCTCGTTGGATCAATTCGATTGTGAAATCGCGGCTTGAGCAAATCGGTGAGGCGCACGGTGCAAGCAGGACAGGAGTAAGGTAGGAACATGAGACATAGTTTACACGCGCGCCTATATGTATATATTTATCACCAAGCTCACGAGAGACAGAAATGTGAATAAAACGGAGATATATGGTTTGGCTCACTTGCTTCATATGGTCGTTCCATCTTTTTGGAAAGGTTTATTGCATACATACACATTGGGTTACTGTTATAAGTCACATATCGATAAAACGATAGGATTATTAAGCGTCCGTAAGCCACTTGATGCGGTTCATTGCCGCGGACAGGCTTTCCGGGCCGAGAGTTCCTAATTAGCCTAACATCGCGAGAGTTGGATTCGCGATTATTTACAATTAAGTACTTCTCTTGTAGCCTTACTCGCTAAAATAATATGAGCGATCGTGGTCGCGCGGCCACCTCAACAAGCCAGCAATTCCACATTATCATGACTCGTGAAGAATGCTTCGCGTCGTCGTCGTTGTCGTCGTCGTCGCGGCCGGCCGAGCTTCGGCATCCGATATTAGAAAATCTATGGTATACCATACAGAGAAATCTTTCTCCAATCCGATTGAAATATCGCGTCACTTGAAAATGTTGTGTCAACGTTATCCCAATGTTAGGACAGGCAACTTTTTCCACTATGACTACTAATCGATAATTATTCCTTAGATAAACCTGTTCGATCATCACCGGCGGCCGCTTCTTCTATAACTGAATGTCCGCGTCTTGTTTGCCGTTCTTCTGTCGTCTCTACCACCCTTATGGATGGAGACCTATGATTGTAAGCCTCTTGTTTGCCGGAACTCGTTTGCGTCGCGCTACTTTCCTTCTTCGGTGGGATTTGCTTTTTCCCTTGCGTTTTCCCTGCCTCGCCTATTCGAGCAACCTCGCACCGTCAGATTGCCCACGTACTCCTTCAGCCAACCTCGTATTTAATTAAGTTCTTCGATCCCTCTTGGTTTTACTTTTAATTCCCTTCCAAAATCGGCGCTTGCGTAGGTGTACCTGGAGATGCATGCATAGGTGCATCTTAACCGAAAATGTTCTGTGCGCAGCTTCCATTCCATCTTTCTAGGCATGAAATATTTTTTAACGTTCTCTCCCTTTCTCTATCAGTCTGGTATCTAAGGTCGAGCTCTCTACGTTGGCCCGCTCGCTCAATGAAAACCCTGTTGACAGTCTCATTGACCGATTGCACTTCCGGTCGCACCGAATTTCTTCTGTTAGGCCACTATTACACGAGAGGCGGGAAGGATCCCTTTCGTCTGGCAACGATTAATGACTGATGAACGAAGAAAGGGAGTTATGAGGATGCTAGTAGTTTCGCTGCGGCTGTTACGTGATGTTGGTGATGATAGGGCGCCTCTTGGCTACCATAATAATTTTGCTGATGATGCTCGCTGCTACTGGTCGGTCCAATTTGATGCGGATGTTGATAGTACGAGGAGTAACCTTGACCCACGACACCCTCGCAACTTCGTGGTTCCGTTTTCACGGCAGGTACGCTTCCACTCGCTAATAACGATGTGTGACCCAAGTAAACAGGCCGCTCCACCGAGGATGACGTACCCGAGGATTTCGGTACTTCGATTTGATGTTGTTGCTGCTGCTGTTGTTGCTGCTGCTGCTGTTGTTGTTGTTGCTGTTGTTGTTGCTGTTGCTGCTGTTGACTACTTTTTAAGTCTGCGAAATGCCAAGCGAAAAGAAGCTCTTTGTTAGCTTTTTGTTTGCAGGCGATGCTTGTACCATAATATTAGGAAGGCAGATATGGTGTTGAGATTGTAATGGAAAAATAGAAATGAAAAAGGCGTTGACCTACCGGTGGGAGGGGAGGATGTACTTGTGGTAGTCTCGTGTTCCCCCGCGGTGGACCTTGCAGTCGGTTCTGGCGTTTTCTTCGGCTTCCGTTTACGAGTCTGTATACCATCCTTCCGCATAGCGAGAGGCCTATTCACTCCGTGTAACTTAAAGTAGAGGCCGCAAGCATTACAAACGGGCTCGCCATCGTTGTTGCGCCTCCATAAGGTAGTGGTGCGTGTACCACAGTTAGTGCAACAGAGGCCGAGCCGCCTAGTTGCCGTCTGAAATTCGGAGATCTGTCCCATTTGTATTGCATAGAGATGTATTTAGGTTCGCTTAGCTACAAGATAGAAAAGAAGGAGAGACGTGAGAGGATTCGCGCCATTACCCTTTCACAATCCTCGAATTTGAGCAACAAGCAATAAACAAGGAGGAAAGAATGTCGTGAAATAATGAAAATATTGCAACATGATTTCTTCGTTGGATGTTTCTAGCTGTGATCAGTAGCTAGTTAGAATTCGAATATAAACTTACCAGGCGCTTCGAAGGCTTGATGAGTGGTCTGTTCATGCCGTTCATCTTGTGATAGAGTCCGCAGGCATTGCAGAGGTAATGCCCGGTACCATCTCGCCGCCAAAGTGGCGTCGATATGGCGCCGCAATTCACGCACTCGCGACCCTCTCCGAATTGAAAGTCCATCGCAGTATCTGAAACAGTCAACATTTCTCTCTCTCGCTCACTCTTCCCCTCACCCTCCTACAAATATTCTATAGATATAGATTTGATTGGTATCAATCATTTACTAGCCACCATGTTTGGTAGCGAAATACTGAAAAGCGAATCGACACGAGAATTATTGAACTGGCAAGTGGTCTGAGTCGAATGCAGCATTAGACGCTGAGCGCTCGCGACTGGATAAGCCGGCTCTTAGCTTTTATCGTCCTTCTTCTTTCAGGGTGTTCCTTTGGAAGATAGAGGGGAAGGCAGGGAGAAGGCCCCCAATCTTCTCCTCCTCTCCTCGCACGCACACAGCGGAGTTAAATTGAAAATTTAAAGTTAGACCGAACCTCTCTAGCGAGCAGGCAAGCAGTCAAAGCATCGGAGTAGATAAATGAGAAATGGAAGGGAGGATGAGGATAGCCAAGTTGAGATGAGAAAGGAGGTTGGTAGATGCACTGCTTCTTTATTCGAGGGAGAAAGAAGCCGCGCGCAAACAAGCCAGCCAGCCAGCAAGCAAGCAAGCAAGCAAGCAAGCAAGCAAGCCAGCAAGCCAGCCAGCCACAGATGGACGGTGCGGTAATGTGGTATAGTGAATGGTGAAGAGGAGAGGAGTACGGTGCAGCTTGCAATGCTGCTCACGATCAGTGAAAAGCAGAGCCGAAGCCGAACACACTTGACCGCGGTGCTTCCAAGTCGGTTGGCTTTCTTCAAAGAGACCGCTATCACTTATCCGTCGCACATGGCTCTCCTTCTGGTACTGCATTCATTCAGAAGGAAAGCTGCTGCCTCTTTATTCTACTTGGATCATGCCTTCTCCCGTACTTTCGGATCCCTGCCCACTAATTTTTACCTCGCTAATCAAGTATCATTCCTCTCTGTTTACGCTTTTAGGGAAGCTTGCCATGCTTTGTTCATCCATTGTATCAGACTATCGTTAATTTGTCGAAATCAATCGCTATTGTTCCGAGACATTGAAATCTCTTGTGTTAATCGCGTAGAGTTGTCTCGGATCTTATAACTCTCGCTCGGAGTATTGAATGATAATTTAGCTAGGATTGGAATGGTCTCGCGGTTGGATAAGTAGAGAGAATAAATAGGCGGGATCCTATTTGGAATGAGCTCGCGTGAAAATGCCACGGGTACCCTCTTGCACCCGGCTCGGGCTATCGCGTAAGAGCTCGATAAACTAATCGTCATGCCACCTAGAAAATTGCTCGTCCACCTATCTTATCGGCCAAGTCATACGGGTAGTTCGCGTAACTTTTGATTGTTTATCGCGAGTTTACGGCGGCCGGCGGCATGGCGTGGCGCAGCGCGGCGCATGATGTACGCCAACGCATAGCCAAGTTGCGCGCAACTCAACACAATGTTTCTTCTTACTTAAACAGGAAGGCCAATGTGCGATAAAGAGAGTTTGGAGAATCTAAGAAGTGGAATATGTATAAATAAGGGGAATCGAAAGTTGGAATTGATCGAACACCGTATGGAAATCTGAAGTGCGCGGAAGATATGAAGATTTCCGGTACGAACCATAAGGGGATGCCCGCTGGAAACCGGCACTGTCGTAAGGTCGCCAACCAGACATCATGGCTACATTTTGGGCATAGAAGGGTGCGGCCGCGGCGGCTGCGAGGGTTGAATGGGGATGCGCGGCATGTGGATGGGCGGCATGATGATGGGCATGGCCCGTATGGGGTCCCATAGGTCCAGTTGAACTACTTGTGTGCCCGGCGAGTGCATGATGGGCCGCGTACGTCTCCACCCCATGTTGCCAGGATGCGGTCTTCTCCCTGCAGCAAGACATCCCGACGAGCCCTTACTCAATCGATCATTTTCTCGAGCAAAACTGGCGCAATCATCGTTCCTCGGGTTACGCGCATTAATGAATTATTTCTCGGTTAGCGGAAAATGAGTCTACTTACCAGGCTGGTGAAGCGGAACCGGGGAAGGAATGATACTGAGCCGCCGTGGCTGCGGAAGGAATCGCTGGCCTCGACGAAGGAACGTAAACAGGCGTTTGAAGTTGCTGGCTATGTTGCTGTTGTTGTTGTTGTTGCTGCTGTTGCTGCTGCTGCGATTGCTGTTGGTATTCGGAACCTGCGCCGTAACCGCCGCTTCCGCCCCCGTGGAACATCCTCCCGCGTGTTACCACCGCAACATCTAAAACACAACAAAAGAACCAACCAACCAGTGAGAGAAAGCAGTACACTTGAAATGCTAAAGTTCTTCTTTTTAAGTGCATCCCGCTATTACGAGCTCTGTGCATTCTAACTTAAGTTATCATCGTACATCATGCATTATCCTGATAGATATGGAAGGAAAACCGCGGGACAAATCAGAGCCCACCAATGAGATTTTCCGTTCTCGAGGAGACTATTGCTGCTGACACGTTACAACCATCATCGGTAATAACATGCTGAATATTACTCATAATAGGCTCGAACACTGATACCGCTAATGGTCTCTTTAGCGCAGTGATATTCGATGCCTGATAGCTGATAGCCGATAGCCGATAGCCGAGCGGAAAATAGTCAGTGCCACTCATCCGCCCATGAAACCAACAAGCCTATGAAGAAGCCTATGGAGAAATGCCCGAGCATCTCAAGCCACGCGCTCACTTTGCAATTCTCTCCTTTTTTGCGACACGCCTCCTACATCCTCTCCTTGGAAAAACAAATACACGCATGTATCCGCGCTAGTCACTCAATCATTCACCGCCGACAACATTTCCAACTCCTTTTCTATTTCTGTGACTTTTCACTTGTCTTCTTATACCTTTCTATAAGTCAACTGGCATCCACACATATATATTTATTTATATAGTATAATATAATACTATAATTTCGGAATGTGTAGGTATGGAAGAAATAAGTGGATACCGGCGGCATAAGGAGTTACTGCTGGCAAGAGAGTGTTGGTATATAGCGATAAGTAAGTAGACGTAGACGGAGAGAAGAAATAGGGAGGGACATACTTACTTATGTAGTAGATATACGAAAGGAGAGGAGAGAGAGAAAGAGAGAAAGAGAGAAAGAGAGAGAATGCGCGCAGACGCGTCTCCACCTTCGGCGGTTGTGCGGAGCTGGAAAGCGGGATGGTGAGAGGGTGAGAGGGCGAGAGGGCGAGAGGGCGAGGACAGGTAAGAATCGGAGATAGCGGATAGCGGCCATCGCGGCCACGAATGAAAGGCAGCGTAGGCGGGACCAAACACCACCGAGGACCGAGAGAGAACCGAGAGATCGATAGAGAACCACCCCACGAGACGACTACATTCAGAGTGAGACTCACACTGATTCTAGCGGTCAGTGAAGTTGAATGGCATCTGGGGGCTAAAGTATTGGCAGTAGCATTACTAAGCAATGAGCTAGTGCGAATGTGAGAGGAGAGGAGAGGAGAGGAGAGGGAGGAGGCTCTGCTATATGCGCGAGTCCTTCCGCCTTTAACATCAAGAGTTCTCCCTGTTGGGCCTGTTGGGTCTGTTGTTGGCCAGGCCGGTATCAGCTATGACTACGGCTATGGCTAGTACGGGACTGACTTGTTTCCTCTGGATTCAGTGGCAGTTGCCCGTTTCATCCTTCCCACTGTGATTGATTATGAGTGGAGTAGTGCGTAACAGAGTTGCGATTGGTAGGAGTGGCCAAGTGCTCGACGCGGTACGCCGGCTATTTCTCCAGCATGAGATTAGCGCTGGTATTGATAAAACCAGTCGGAACTGAACAACGCGGACCTAGTCGAGCTATCGGCACGTCCTACACGATCATTTAATTGCCACCATAAATTAAATATCACTCGCTCCGCCAACTATCCCAGCTTTGGAAGTTTGCTTTGATTCGATTCCGAGTTGAACAGCAGGCCCTCGCGGATCCCCTGCGCTCTCCCTGCCACTGTTCCCATTAGATACCGCCATACAAAATTCCAAGTAGTTCTCAAAGCTCTAGTTCCTCGCAACCCACACCCGGTACACCACTACCATCGGATTATGTCTATACAAGTACTCCACATACTACTTATAGAGATGTTGTTTAAAGAGAGGAAGACGTTTACTGGTAATGCTAATGTTTGCAGAGAGTTTAAATACTGGAAAGAACAAATATCTTCCGGACGAGAGGGAATCATTAAGGGAAATGTCTAATATCGCAATTAGGGAACGGCTTATATATCGCAAATTTTAATAAACAGTGAATATTATACCAGGAATATTCTTCTGTCTTTAAATAATGTGTTTCGAATTACTAAAATTGTTGAACCAACTCGAAATAGGTCCTACTCTGCTCTGTTAGGTTGAAATCGAGCCGAGTCAACCAGATGACACGAAAACGCGACTGTCTGCCGCAATACCGAGTGCAGCAAAGCGACTATAATTTATTGGCATCGACATCGGCCTATCGCCACTAGATATTATGTGTCGCGTAATGATGTGAGGCGTGGGGACGTCCTTTCTGCGCCGGGGCCGGGGCCACATCTATCGAGAACTCTGCGCTCCGATGGCGGGCTCGCACTGACAACCCTTTCTCCTCATAACTCTTTCTCTCTTTGAGAAACCTTCCTAATCTAGCCTTCTGCCCATTTATGGATGATCAGCCCTTTGTAAAGAAACGTCTTTACCTTCCTAAGATTGGTTCACTCTTGATAACAACATTCTCACTTGCCCTTCCTTTTTTCTAATTGATATTATAGTGTATATTCTCCAACGACTTTCTTTCGCCTAATCTATCAGTGGTTAGACTAAGCTAGTAGAAATATGTTTATTTTCCTAAACAAGCGGCATCAACCCGTCAACACAGCAGTTGCGCCAGTTAAATGGAACTCTTTTTCTTAGATCTTGTTGAGCCGTTAATCGGGCTCTAATTGGCTGCTTATTCCATTACCCTGATGATCACACAATGGATATTAATAATTGATATCTTTATTCTATCGTATCCATCGGTGAACTTGAGTATCATCACCGCTCTCACCTTTGTCTTTCTTAATATCCCAAGGAAAAGAAAATGTAACTTCTCGAGAGTAATCCTTTATTAATAACTCGCTATTATTCCAATTGGATAACTGCTAGTAATAGGATAATTTGGTGATAATTCTGTATTAACATCCGAGTGTAACTATGGCCCGTTATAGTACATCGTTGGCAGATAATTTGCAAGTTATGCGAAAGTACATACATCTTTACTAGATACGAGGCGTCACTTTTTATCGAAGCCGTGATAAATTCTTCGTTGCCTTCATTGGAGTGAATTACATAGGTATTTATGCTCGGCCAATCTTATACATTTCCTGCCTGTTTACTGCCTTCCAGCCTTTATTCTAACCCGCCAACCTTTCGATAATTTCACTTACAATTAGTTGTTGCTTGCTTTATGTCCAGACAAGCGAAGAACGTTCGATCGAACCATCGATACAGTGGTTACGATAGGAAACATCCATTACCCTTAAAAATCGAGGTGACTTTTAATAGGAACCGGTGAGAAAAGTAATCGTGGTTCGATGTTACGAGCGGTGCCGGCTGTTTCTGGCCCTCTTGCCCTTTGCCCTTTGCCCTCTACCTAATCCCTAATGCCCAATACCCAATAGCCAATACACAATGCCCAATGCTACGCCACTCGTCGCTTGCTTCTCATGCATTCATCGCGCTTTTGCTTATCAGATATCCTTCCTCAATTCCTGCTCTCTAACCTCTATTACTTCTCCCTTTTCTTCACCGATCAAATCTACACTTTCTTTAATGCAGCACGAACAATTCTCCTCTGATTCGCAAGTCTTGGATTCCTTATCATTTTGACAAAACTGGTTTATTTCAAAATAAAAGAACCGAAGCTCCGAGTTCCGAAGATCTCTTCAGCTTCACTCTCGAAAATTGTACTTATTATTGTTAGGTCGATTTCATCACTATCTATCCTATCGAAGAGGCCATATCCCATGGCTAATGGGAGTTTTGCATCGTTGTCGAATGGATGTGGACAAGAACAGCCTAGCTAAAGAGAGAGATAGAGGCAGAAGGGTATAGTCGAAAGGACTTCGCGTCAGGTTTATTGATTCGAGGCGACAACAAAGACGGAGACCGAAAGTGGCCCTGACTGACTCCCCCTGCCTGTCGCCTCTCTCCTCTCCTCTTGCTCTTGGTCTTCTTTACTGGCGACCCTAATGAAATTGTTATTAATAGCGTTCGGAGCTGCGTGTTCGTCATCCTTGCGAAGCGCTTCATTTATGATTTTCATCCACTAGGACTATCGAGTGAAGGTTGGGTTGGCCTATGAGTTGGCTAATCCTCGAATCAGTAGAATGAAAGAAGATCTCCAATAGGATATCCGGGTATGAAGAAAAGTGTGGTTAAGGCAGTGAGTGCGCGAACAGATACTACATAGTTGGTAGAAGCTCTTGGTCTTGGCTTGATCTTGGTCTTGGTCTCGGTCTCGGCCTCGGTCTCGATAGTGATTGCGTCGATTGCGAGCTCAAGTGGTTAGGGAGTGAGGCCTTCAGGCGCCACGGCGCCGCGCGCCTAGAAGGGTTTCCTTGTAGGTCCAACACAACTTTACCTCGCACGCACCGTCTACACAGGCACACAAACGCGCGCACACAGATGGCCACTCCAAACAGCTTGCCTGCACGCTTACTTTGCCCGGCTCCGACAACGAGACCGAGACCGAGACCGGGACCATCTTCATTTTTTGGCCTGACACTCTTGCGGGGCTCGGAGGAAAGAGCAGATATCCCGTCCGTCCTCTGTCCTTGCAACCTCCACCCGATCCGACATCATTCGTCGCTAACCCGCCCCAAATCACTCTCGACTCACTAATATCCCTCAATTATTTCCCACTCTTCTTTCTTCGGATAATAAATAGACAAATCCATTATAATACAGTATATATTATATACATAGTATAATTGGCGAGGTTATGATGGTATACATTGACTGTAGATCAAGTAGAAGTCATCTGTTTCAAAGACCCTGGTAATACGACGAAAGCAGGGCCAGTTTAGTTGGGTGAATCAGATGCGTCTCACTGTTGGATACTGCTTCGGTAACCCAATACTCGAGATGCAAACATGAGATAAGATTCCTCGAGGATTGCAACGGTCCAGTTTCGGCACGCGCCTCGTCCGACCATCTCCCTCTTTCAACCCACGCCCTTGCCCCCTCTCTCTTTCTTTCTCTCAATCTGGCAACCGTCTTTGACAGATTGAAGCGACAATGCACGTACATACATACATTGCCACATCAACAACTGCCAACTTATAGTCTTGAACGTCCTTCATTCTTGGTGCGCGAGTGAAAAATAGCTAATTTTCCATGAAAGGCAAATGAAAGAAAGGTGAGTTTATTGAAGGTGGCTCGTAGATAGGGAAGGGCCGTGAGAGGTATTGCATATGCCATTTTTCCGAGAGCATAGCTAGCTAGATCCTGGATCTCCAAGCTATGTTCTAATGCCAATGTTCATCGGACTTATAATGGCACGGTGCGATGCTCGTGCCGTTAGCATAAATCTTACTGAATTAAGTGTGTACGGCGAGGCAGGTTAAGGCGAGCCTAAGGTGAGCCAGCTAGCCGCTAGCCGCCAACCGACCAGCCAGCCAGCCAGCCAGCCAGCCGAAGAAGGCACAGGACGACTCTCTCTTGCTCCCTCCCTCTCTCCCTCTCGGGCTTGAGAGCGTGAAAGACTAAGAAGGGAAATAGGCAGGCGGTTTTACTTACGCGAGAGAGGAGAGAGGACACAACGCTGGAATCAGAAAGAGGCAGGAAAAAGATCAAAGGATTGGCGGGAAGGGGAGAAGGATCTCGGATGGAGGTACAGGGAAAGGAGGACGAACTCGTACCTGCACGGCGAGAATTTCTGCCACTTCGAGTCCTCCAGTGCCACGTGGAAATACCTGATATTCCCGTGGTTCCACGTACATACATACGTACATCGCTACATTACCCGACCATTCTCTATCTATGTATGCATACCGCACCGCACTTCCCTCCCTACCGGCCCGTCCTTCCCATAATCGTACGCCTTTAGACTAGATCAATCTCGTCGTCGTACCCCTACATTGCATTCGATTAAATCATTCTATCAATCTGTCACATAATTGGAGTGACACATAAGAGATAAAGGATAACAGACATATAATTGGAACAATCGGTTGAACGATTGACTCGTCATAGTTGCAGATCAGTTTTGTCTATAACCGCGACTGAAATTGTCACCTACTGAAATTCATTCAAGCCTATTTTACCCGGCAAACTTTCCTTTCTACGAGCACCTGTTTGCCCTGCTTGACCCTACGACTGATGCTCCTTAGACCCCCTTTGCTTAATAGAAAGTCCTCCGGTCTCCCTTCTGCCTCAAGTGCGAAATGCGTAATTCACCGATTCCGTGCTGTCGCTTTTATGATCGTCCGCCTTACTTCGTCTTGTTACAATATTTTACCACTTGTCATCGATGCATGATGCATTTTTTTAAATTTTGCCTTCCAACCAAGTAGGCCCGGACCGATCACTTTTATGGAAGTGAATGTATGTGACACAAGGTCGGTTGAAGCGCAAAAGTTGGTTGGCGAGAAGGAGATGGCATCCTCTATCATCCAAGTTTTTATTCTCGCAACAGAAACGTTGATGGCAATCGCGTAATAAATCATACAAAGGCTTGGGCACTGATGGAGAAAAAGGTAGATATGAGTGCATCCGGTGGAAGCGTAAGTACTGGCTATTACTGAAAATCGCGAAACTCGTGTCGGCTTGGTTGTCTTATCGTTGCTAGCGACACGACTCGTCACTGTCACATGGGTACACTCATGCGGGACATCGGTTTCATCGCCCTACCGGGATACACACCGTTATCTTTTAGTAAAGCACCTACTTTCCGACTAGGGCCATACGAATCATCCTCCAGTTACTCTATATAGAGTCATGTCGAGTGGACCTTCCTTAGAACTGAAACTGGTATTCGAATCAGAGCGCGGCTTCCTTTCCCTTCCCACGCTAATCCAGCGGCGCCAGGATAGATCCTTCGATAGCTCGAGATATTCTCTTCGACGTTGAGAGCAGGTCCAATGAAAGACTGCGAGAGGAGAGGAGAGGAGAATGTTTTAGTGAATGGAGCTTCGCTCTACGGCTGAGACAATGCCCGTTGAGCGTCGAGCGTTGAACGTCAAGCGTCGAATGTTGAACATTGAGTGGGGGTTCTCGGTTCTCGGCCCTCGGCTCTCGATCCTCGACACCCGGCCGTGAATGAGTGTCGGTCCGGAGGCCAGAAAAAATGGTACGCCCGGAAAAAGGAAATTCCACAAATAGTTTACGGCTCTTGACCTTTGACGGAAGCTTTTCAAAGAGACACCGCCACCACCACTGATTGAGTTCTCCAGTCCTTTCTTTTAAAGTGACTAGTTCTCTCAGAGAGAGAACGATAAGCCGAGAAGGGGGTAAGAAATTTTAGCCATTACAAGACAATCCATTCCGCAAGTTATTCTTTATAAGAAATCTCAATTTAAAGAGACAATAACAGACAAAATCAGATTGATACATGGATGTACATATTGCACATAAGGCAAGTAAGGCTCGATAGGAAAAGTTGCGATCGGCAATTTAAGATTCCATAGTGGCAGGTGGCCAATTGTGGTGACTGGGGGTGGGAAGACGATAGGAGAAGAGAGAAGCGACCGCCTTCACGGTTCTTCCAAGAGAAAAGTAAGGCGGCCTTGTTAGGGAGCGAGGGGGGAAAAGGTGTTGGGGTAGCCGTTCGCAGGTTGTATCCCGGAACTTTCCTGTGGGCACGCTCGAGATCTTATTACCCAATTATTATTCAATGGTGGCGCGTTGGCCCGATCCCGAGTGCCTGGTTTCACTTCAGTAGGCAGTAGCCAAGCTATCCCGATCCTGGTTGCGCACCGCGCCGCGCCGTACCGCACCGCACCGCACCGCACCATTCCATGTCACCTCAGTGCCAACTGTAAACTGCGTGCGACGCAGCTCGGAGGCCGGAGACCAGTCTCGGCGAAATTCAGCCTGGGAGTTTATTCGTTTACGCCAGTTAGTTAACGCCGTTGGCCTTTCGCGCCTCCTCTCTCGAGATCTCGAATAAACGAGATCTCAATCGCGCATACGGAATAACGACGCGAACTCGTAACTATTGCAACTGACGACTGTGCCTACGTATGCATTTGCCTGCTTGCTCGGTTGCTTGCTCTCTGCCTGCTGCCTACCTACCTGCTTAAGTACTTACATGCCTACCTCGCTGGCTTGTCTCATTCCATCCGCGCCATGCGCCCGCTTCTCTGCCTTCCTCTATCTGCTTTACTCCTTGCCTGCCTACCTTCATATTTATCCTATTACATATACCTACATAAGCACATTGGCACTAGATTCGAAACTAGCCTTTTCCCTCGCTCTTTCAAACTCAAACACAGAATCATCATCCACTCGTCTTTCTCACTATCATCATCTCTTCGACAACTGCCATTCTCACACTCTTTCTTCTACTTTACTCATCGACTTTAAGATAGCCTTACCATGCAATTGCATACCAACTTCTCAAGTTCTCATAAACGACGAAATTCTGAGGATTGGATAAACACTGTTCCCTCCTTGAGTTTATATGCTTATCTGGAGACATAACTACGGTAGAATGTACATATTCCCGTAAAGGAAGAATCTCGCGATGCTTTGCGCTCGATATCGCCAAGCCCCGTAATCAGCGGATGAGGGAGAGTTAAAAGGTGGAAAACAAGGTTAAAACACGGTACCGGTAGCTAGCTAGAAGTAGTAGGAGGATGGTGGAGGGTGGCAAGGGTGTCCGGTGGCCTAGCACCTAGCCAGCCATCCGCTTTGATAGAAGCCCGATACCGTTCTCTCTGCTCTCCCACTCACACTCACACACCATACAACCCGGCTTATTGCGGGCGCGCCAACGTCTTTGGTTGTAAGATAGGAGGACGGTGAGGAGGGGGAGTGAAGAGAGAACGCGGGCTCGCCGTTCTTTAGCGCGCTTTAAATATTTATGAATTATAGAGTGACTCGCCTTGTAGATTTACGTATTTTTGCCGACGGCTGAACCAGGAAGCGAGTTACTCCTCCGGTACTCTTGCTATTCACTCGTGGTCTAAAGGAGATTTATGTACGCTCTCGGCATGAACTAAGTAAAGGGGGGGTGCGAGAGAGATAGAGAGGGAGAGAGAAAAGCTCGAGTGTTCGATGAGTAACGCAAAAGTGCTTCTTTTATCTTCAATGTAGTTAGCGCACTTCTCTAAACTTCGAACTCATTGCTTCAACTACCCTAACAGAAATCTAATAACCATTCGAAATCGTTTTAACATGCGAGTGCGCTTCTTTTGTCCTCCACGCCCCGACGCCCTGCGCCTATCTAACGGGTACAGGTGCGCGTGTGTGACTGCGTGAGCATTTGCATCGTAGAAAAATGGCGAATTAAAAGAGGATATCGAGTCACGGGCTAACGGAATACGAGGGAACTGGCATCCTACCAGCTGCTACATACTACTTACATACTACTCTGCGGGAGACCGACTGGCTCCATGTCTCTCCATGTTTTGTGAGCTGACTCCATCAAGCTGGGCGTCGGCGTCGGTGTCGGCGTCGACATCACCGCAGATTCTAAGTATGTACATACTCGCAATTGTACCGCACTCTCTGGTATCGAGCCAATTCGATTATAAGAAAGATATTTCTATAATGTGTTCAATGTTGTGGAGCAAGAGATTTGAAATGACACGTTATTACACATAGTGAGTGGCGACGCGGTACTTCTAAGAGTCTAATGTCCGGCGCCCGTTGTAATAAATCAAGAGGATAGAAACAGAAACTCTTTGCGTTGCTGCGTGTCACTCGATCGTAAAGCTGGCCCTTGCCAGGCTAACTTTCCTAAGGGTAACTGGCGGCTCTCGCTAAAACTTGCGGTTTTAGTGCGGAACACGACTTTCCAATAAGGTCGGTCGTCGCCTCATCGTCGGCCGTCGGTCGTCGGCTGTCCGACCGAGAGAGTGCGAGAGCAATGGGCAGCCGGCTAGAAGCGATAGGCGACTAGACTTTGGTCATCTCTAGCTTTGAGCTTGGAGACACGCTAGAGCTCTCAGCCAGCTCCAGGTACCGAAACACGCTCCTCATCCTGTCCACGCGTCCACTTGCCCTATCTAGTTGCGTTATCTCCCTTCCGCTTTCGGCCTGATCACCCTCCTCATCTCCTCGCCTCTCTCTACCTAAGCTACATACTTAGCTCCTTAACTTCCTAACCCCTAACCGACGATCCCCACAGCAGGCCTTACCCTTGGGCCCAGACACGCGCCTTACTTCGACTTGGCACCCTCCATTCTCCATTCCATGCCAGTCAAACTGATAGCATGCTTCATTCGAACTTTAGTCAGTCCGACAATTATTACTCTAGATAGGATCAGACTGTTCCATCGTAAGACTATTGGCTGAACTTCACTAAATAGATGCAGAGTCTTCCATGAAAAGGGATCTCATCTCTCCCATTAGGAAGGCCACTCTTCCCAGCCAAGGTGGGCAACAGCTCGTTTGCGCAAGAACGCTAATGCATTATAAAAGAATGAGTCGCACGCCATTTTCCATATCCACCATCGCGGCTCGTCATCCAATGCCTGTTTCTATCTCTATGTATTACGGGGGAGCGAGTGAGGGAACGAGCGGCTGTATAACGGTCCATTATAGTGGGCCGAGCTGTCATTAGTCCCCCCATCAACGAGGTTACCCTTGATACCAGGGGGTCCCCGGTCCCCGCTCGTTTATGGCCTTTTAACGCCAGCCAGCAGCCAGCACAGCCACTGCCTACCTCCCAACGTCCCAACCCCTAACTATTCTTTCAAGTTAGGAGCCTTCCGCCTTCCGTATCGCCTTGTTCCCTTCACCAATGCTGCTTTCACCGCTGCGCAATCAGCCCACCACTCTATTCTAGTTCTAATGCTTATGCTCTACAACCCCATTAAAGAGAATTGCGGCGATTAACATAAAACATAAAACGTCCCTTCTTTCCATCGGTTAATTAACGGATATAAGTGTAATGCACTTATCGCGGAATCAATAAACTGTCTAACTTCTCATCCGTTTCCGCTTCTCCCTATTTATGGGAAGGCAAGGTCTGGAAAGTGTCTGGTTTCTCGGATATGTCAAAAATCCACTGACTCGACAAGCCATCGGAAAGCGACCATGTAAGTCGGAGAGTCGACAGCCGCCGACAGTCGCCGACAGCCGACAGGCTCTCGTTAGAGCACGTTCGTGGCATTCGCGGCGAAAGCACCTGTGCCTCCTGCCACCATACCTTCCAACCCCAACATCCTACTTAGCAATTGTTTACTTCGCGATCGTCTCCAGATACTTATGTATCTGTATTTACGTACCGTGTTACAAAAAAAAAAAATTCAACAACAATCCCTAAGTTTTTACAATTTTATAGCAAGACAATTGAAATCTGCAGTTTAAATTTGGAAGTCTGAAAGAAAACAATATATGTATATGTATACAATAGGTACATACTTGGTACACCTTCTTCACAAATCGAATCTTAAGCCTGCACCTAAATACACACACTCACAAATTATACGATTAGTATATGTACATGTATTATTAATTGGTATTAATATCAAGCATTAAACATTCATATATGTATGTTATTTTTCTAATTTGAATGCAGAAACTTATATCTGCTTTCTCTTGATTTCACTACTTTTTCATGCCAATTAAATTCCAATGGATTATTATACTCGGCGCTTTTTCTCTCACATCTTTACTGTCTTTTTCTAATGTAAGGTTTGGCTTGATTTTTATCGAAAAAGTGACAAACTGGTTGATGGCTGAAGCAACGCGCACGTCCTGCACCTGCTTTTTATACTTGGCCACGTCCGGTTCTCTAATTCGCATAATTACTTATCGACAACACATTTCACGTCCCGTTTCTGGGATCCCATCGCCTTTGTCACGCATCTTACTGTACCACAATCACGACTTGCAAATTTATTTCACTAATTAAACACTATAGAATTTCCATAGAAATCTCATATCTCCTGCTTTACTAAATTGCTATCGTTCGGTTATTGTTATTTTGAAAGCATCACTATTTCTCGAGATATCATTAATTTAGTATGAACCGGAAGTCCTTACATCTTTTGAACGAAAAAGCTGATTCTCTAAGCAGCTTCTTGCGGCTGATGTTGCTTGAGAAATGTAAGCGCCAAGGGGCCAGAGAGTAGATATAGATCAAGTTCGATTTTCGATCGGTGTCACTTCGGGTTGGCTTGGCCTGGTCTGGCCCAGCTCGGCCCGGTCAACCGAAGACCGGTCGTCTTGTCTCTCTCTCCTCCCTCTTTCCTCTCCTCTCCTATACTAGTGAGTACATACATATACATATTATGCAGCGGTCGCCTAACGGACTCCCATTTCATTTTCACTATTTGTCACGTTGGCACGCCCTGTACCTAATTAAACTCTATGCTGCTTTTTTCTTTGCAGCGCAAAAGCGCGTCTAGCTTTCAAGCGATTCCTGATTCCACACTTTTCACAATCTCGCGCTCGCTCAAGGTAGTATGTGTATGTACTCGTAGATACTCGTGTGTGTGTGTGTATAGCTGGGAATGGCTGGCGTTTGCCTCTGTTTCTATTACCTCCCACTCGGTCAACTTGAATTAGCCAATTCGGTAGAGCGTCGCAAAAGCTCGTGAAAGTATAGCGGTTTCGCTTGCGACGAGATCATTGCTCTGCTATTCATAAATCAAGATTAACGGTCAAGGAGATTTTCGCAGCAAGGCCGATCATAAGTCAGGTCTTGATACTTTTTCTTTTATAGCCGAGTGTAGCTTCTGCATCAATCGAGAAGACGAGAAGACGAGAAGAAGATAAGGTGGGAGAGCGAGAGGGGGTAACAGATATGAGTTAGTTGGAGAAAGAGGAAGCAGAGAGTGGAGGTAGAATGAGGGGTTTTGCCGAGGGCGGCCTAGGTCGGTACATGGAAAAGAGGCGCAAAAGAAAGCGATCGACCAACGCCGATACGTTAACCGGCTAAATGTAGTCCTGATTACTCGATAATTCACTATTTTTCCCAAGAGTGAAACTGGTTTCGGTTGGCTGCTAGTGGAAGATGAGTAGTTCTGCGGGCTGCGAGAGCGAGTTTCAGTGGATTTGGCCTCGAGAGTTGGAGATCGAGGGAGATCCGCGCGGAGTAAAGTTTTTCGCTTGTTCGTTTGGTGGAAACTATAGAACGGAAGGAAGGAAGGAAGGAAGGAAGGGAGGAAGAAGGAAGGAAGGAAGGAAAGGAGAGCAAGCGGGCGGTTGGCTCTGGGTTAGATGAGGAAGCGGGTACACAGGCGCGACTAGTAAGGAAAAGAGCGCAGCGTCGACATGGGTCGGGGCGGTAGTGGTAGTGGTCGACCGACCGACTGGCGCGGTCCGCCGATCTCGAATATAAACCGGTCAGCGACCGGCTTCCAACGAGTTACGATAAATCGTGACTAACGGCCACCTTCGAAGGATTCGCTGCCGGGTTCATGATAATTTTCTGTTTGTTTTCTAATTAAATTTAAGAACGCGACGACAACGACAGCCTCGCCCTATCCTACCCTATCTCCATCTTCACCGGCTCGCCTGCTTCCTATCCCTCCCTCTTCACCACTCACCCCGCGCCGCTCGCGACCCGTTCACCTCTCTCGCCGCGCTACGCCGCGTCGCGTCGCGTCGCGTCGCGCCGCACCCCGCCACGCGTCGCGCCGCAGCGTCGTCGTCGTTATCCTTCCCGTATGGAATCTTTTCTGGCTTGATGCGTATACGTCCTTCCGTGCTTCCGCGGATCCTGCTTTCGTGATCCTGCTGTGCCGCGCTCCGACGCTGCAACGCGCGACGCTCCGACGCTTCGACGGTACCGGCGGCGGCCACCAGCTGCCCGACTGCTCGCCCTTCCCTTCGCCCCTTTCCTCGTTCGGGTGTGACCACATTACCGCGACTTTCTCAGGATTATAATTTCGCACTGCGACGGGGATTATATCGCCGCTTAATAAATTCAATAATTAAGATACTACCTGGATTAGCAAAATAATGTATGGAATCGAGCTGACCCTCTCGCCCAACCCCTTATCTTTTACCATCACATACGCTGCTGCATGAACGCGACCTAAGTGATATAAACACCGCAATATGTATGTGTGTAGGTGCATTGGCCCAGTTCATTTCAACTATACATAGAGTTATCTTCGCCCTCGTCCCCGCCCACGACCCGGAGTTTCTTAATTCTAATCTATTTGGACCGGCCAGCAATTATTATAGAATCATTGTTAATTGTAAGCGGTACGGGTGCTCTTTACTTTGGGGAGGTTTGAACTAGGCGGGCCAGGACGATTAGAAAAGAGCAACGCAATAGAGAGTGTCGACTTGGGGCATTACTCGGCGTATTTACACTAGAAGGCATATTTACGGGACGAGTACGATAAGAGGAGTTTTTTGCGCCCGACGAATCTCCATCTAAACCGGTCAAGCACCAGATCGGAATAGCGGGGGCATAAATCGCGGCCAGTCCCAGTAAGAAGATCCGCGGGACACGGCGCTCCGATACTTTTACCTTTATCGTCCAATTAACGATAAGACTCCATTACGTTTATTCGCCTTGGGCCATTGCTATTGCCGCTTCAAGAGACATTACGATTATTGTACGTGCTGGTTGCGAGCATTCCGATTTTATCCGCTCCCCGCCATTCTCTCTCACCCGCTCCTGGCAAGCTAATCCGTGAACTAGTTAAGTGTTAAATCGCTCCATCTGCCAAGTTCTATGCAACTAGTCTCTTTCACCCTTTAGTCTCTTCTTAACTATGTACTCGGAACAGGAGAAATCCTCGGGAAATCCAAGAGCCCATTCAAATTATTCGAAAGATATATAACGAAATGAGAAAGGGTGGGAGATTGCTGAGCCGAAGCAAAAGTTCCTTCAATTGGAAGTTGAAAGTGGAGTTGGTGGCGTGAGAGAGTCAGAAGTGCAGTCTCTATCCCAAGCGGTTCGCGTGTCCATTTTTCCTCCAACCGAGGAGCTCGAGCCATTTTACCGTTAATCGGCTTACGCAATCGCGATATATCGGACCTCGCCACGGAAATGCGCCTACCGCGCCAATCCTCTGGCATCCCCGCTTCACCATCCTCTCTCACCATCTTCATCCAGATCGTCTCAACATCTGGTAACTACACGCCATGCCACGCCATACAATATTCCAGAAAATCATATAACAACTTATCATTCCAGTAATTCTACTAAGATAGAAGGTCGTAGTTTGTCTCGCCTTTGCCATTCATCCATTGTTTATAGCAGTATATACATACATGTTCTTTATTATAGATAAAAGATCGATCTGTCAGAGCTACTCCATTTTCTATAAATACGTAGAATATTTCGTGGATATAGCCATGTTACGTCGAAACTCGAAACGGTATTAGAAGTCCGAGACCCCAATTAGTATTGGGCTATTAGAGAAAAAGGGATTTCCCTCGAGATAAGAGGAGAACCAAATGCGGTATAGCTGGCGGCCGCGGCGATCGGAAGAACTGAGTGCAATTAGCGAGGAGCAATAATTTAAGCGACTTCAATTAATGCATCTGCATCTGGCGTGCATCGGGTGTAGCGTGTGTCTTTCGAGTACGAAGCGGAGTGGCGTGGTTGGTTCTCTGGCGAGTTGTTTGGCTCACCAAGCTTGGCAGCGGCAGGGTTCGGAGATAGCTGAGCGGAAGAAGAGCAAAGCGGAGCAGAGCAGAGCTGAGCAGATCAGAGTGGAGTAGTGCTGCGAAGAGGAGAGGAGAGGAAGAGAGAAGGAGGCGCGAGCCGGCGGTCGGCGGTCGGCGGTAGCGGTGCCGCGTCTGAAGACACATTGGAATTGGAAGCGGGTGAGCGGGGCGCGATTCCTTACGTTAAGGTCCTTGCGCTCCACCTTGGGTGGACTTGTGCACGCATACGCGTGCTTTCGCTCTCGCTACGCGGTTACCAACCAGCGCACCGGCAGTAATTAACGGCGCGATACCGTCCGCGATGTTACTTCGTTAAAAGCTCTTGCTCGCACAACCATTTTTACTCCCTCCCTTTATCGGCTCTCCCTCGGCCGAGATGAGATGTCTTTAGTTCTCAGGGAACCTTCGGCTCTATCTTTCCCCTTCCTCTAGCGACAATACTAAATTAGCATGACTTGCCCTCAACTTTTGGCCATCACTCGCTCCCTCTTTCATTCGACTCGCACCACTTCTTCCACTTTCAAGGTCTGCACCCTCGTGAATGAACTTGTTGCTCCAATTGCTCGGATGAGAGAACCAAGTGGAGAGGTTGGCATGTTGTCCCTTCCTATTCGCCAGTATTCTTTTCGAGTATCGACAAATGGAATCGAGCGCGGACTTGTGCAATTAGTGGGCTTGATTAAGGGATCCCCGGAAAGGCGAATGAGTGCGCGATACGGCTGACTAGCAAGGTAACCACTCGAAAGCAACCTTCACCGATAGATTCCAACTCGAACATGCACTCAGCTCTGCATTTGACTGAAAATCCGCACTCGCTAATTAAGGTAGCTCGATGATACGCTCGCCGTACCGCGCTGCGTTGCGCTCTGTTGTCACTCATCGTTGAAGCAGAAGCAAGTCGGTCGCACTTTGCAACTTTCAATAAGCTTTCCGTGCCTTTTACGAACTGGAATTTGGAATTTTCCGACCAACTCGATGCGTGTAGACTCCAAGTTTGAAAGAGAATCGCTGCTCGCCGTTCGCCGCTCGCCGCTAGGAGAGCGCGTCATCTGTGCCGTGCGGCGAAACCGGTATGGTCTTAATGCGATCCCGCGTTTCTTCGGGCTACTATCTTGAGAAAAGCCAAAGACAGCGAAGCGCTAGGGTGAGTACGAGTGCAAGCGTGAATGTGGCGTAGCGTTGTACTTCTCGAGCAAAGCCGACGATAACAGCCAGCAACTAGAGTCCACTCTCTCTATTCTAAAATCATGCCGTACACAACGAGAGTAGTAAAGTCTCTGATATACCGATCTGCAAGATTGATTTATGGATGATCTCGCTCGCCATGGAAAGCGAACCTGCCGAATGAGCAAGCGTTCCAACCACCGTTAAGGATTGCAATGATTAAAACATTGAACCCAGCGATTTAAAAATTTAGAGTCTACTTAGAACAGATTATGAGGACTCGAGTCTGGCAAGTAAGGCTGTCAGGAGACAGCGGCGACAAAGGCATATGTAGTATAAGTAGGTGCTTTTCTTGACGGGACCGGGACTGGGATTGGGACTTAGGCGGTAGCGGGGACTACAGGGTCAGCGAAGACAAGACATGTAAAGTGGAAATAGCCGGGTGCTGGGTGCCCTCGACTCTTATGACTCCGGTGATCAGGAGGAAGGTGTTCGGATTGGCCTAGTGCCGAGGCGTTCGCGGTTAAAATTAATTACCTCGTCCTCGGACGTAACGGGTCTTCGGCCGACGCACTGCGAGCACGAGAGCCCAACCGACAAGAGCGCTCGATATTCCATTTTACTCAATTTTACTTCCATTTACTTAGGGTTCCCGCCATTAGAAATCTACCGAATACATTTACTTTTAAATCAAGTGTCTCTCCGATTAACGATTCTTCAACTATTTACTAGCTATGTAACAGTTATTAATACTATGCGAATCTAATGACTCGCATCCTTAAATAAACTCGGACGCATGATAGGCGATACTGTTGGTATGATACGGTACGCTACACTCTACGGTTCTTCGCCTCGGGGATCTTGGACCCCGAATGACTCTCAAGCACGCATACGATTCCTTCTATTATATCAACATCTTATATCCTTTTTAGAGGATCGAGAGCTTCTATTATTGGAAAATAATATTTTTCTTCGCTCTTTTCTTTCTTCAATATTTTCCAAGCATCCTCACTTTCAAAATTCTCGGGGAAAAAATTGATTGAAGCCGGGTTGCAATCGATGTGCGTTTTTCGCGTAGCATCATTTGCGTAAAAGACTATTCTACAATCTCCGAGTCTTCGAGACTTTCTAAAGACGATTGTCCAAGCTTCGGGTCAACTTCCAACTTATACTTTCAAGAAAACCGTGGTAGCATGTAGCACACATTCAATCGTTTGGTGTGTCGCGGCTTCTACTCCAACGGTATTCAAGATCAGGCGTGGGTTGCTGTCTGGTTTCGATCTTTCTTGGCTAAGGATTCGCGAGGACTCTCTTCAATAAATTAAGCCCCCCACCTTCGCCGCCGTTTAAAAAAAAGTAAAAAGCTCTACACGCTTTCACGCTTTCCTTCAGATGCGATCATAGGCTTTCTTACATCTGACAGAATCATCCACAGAGAGACACTACAATCGTACTATTCCAACTTTGCTTTCCCCGTCCCGTCGCTCTTGTTGATACTCTGCCATCGATCCCTGCCACTTCCCAATCTCCGGGACCACAGTCTCGACATCTCTGCTAATCTAAACTTACTTCTGCCATTTCACTCCTTCTAACCCTTTCAACATTCTCTTTTTCGAGGATTTTCCTTCTCCATGTATAGAACGGTCTGCTAGTGCTTGAGTGTGCCGTCTTCAAATGATACTTATCGAGCTATCATCCTTATTTAAAGAGGTGCGACTAAACGATCCCGTAAATGGCTTCGAGCCTTATAATCCCATGTGCAAAGCAGTTCGAAGACTAGTATGCGTATACTATTTCACTTCTCGACTACCTTGGATATCATAATTTCCTCCGGCTTACACTTACACCATCTTTCCGACAGGGAATAATACTGTTCCCTTCTCTTTTCTACTTTTACTCTTAGAGCACACATCGAAGATCGAACTGCTTGGATTTGGAGTTCGGGTGGATTTGTCAGTAGACGGTGCAGACCGCGAGTCGAACGAAACCAGTTTGTCGGCGTTTTCGTGCTGCTCGAAATACAACAAGCTTGGAAAGCGTCACTCGGAGCCGATCAAAGGGAAGAGTGCGCGAGCGCGAGGGGCAAGGGGAAAACGGCGTGGTGCGGCGGGAGAAGCTGAGAAGAGTCGGGTCGGGAGCCGGGACGATCTCCCTGGTTGACTGGAGGTGTGTGAACGAGGGCGCCCCCAAGAAAGAGAAACGGGCGAGGAAGTCTCTTTAATTGATAAATAAAAGAGGAACAAGCATGAGAACATTGACAGTGAACAATGAAAAGAAAAGGGATAAAAGCCCACGCGGAAAAGAGATCTAACTCTCACTTCAATCGTATGACAATATTGTTGAACTAACCGTAATCAAATCGGAGATCGTCTAAGATTTAGATATGAATGGTTAATTAATTATGTCAATAAAATTTGGAATGCTTTTAAAATACCATGAGTTTAACTCGGAAGAATCGATGTGCCACGGAGGAAAAACAGGATCAGCGGAGAGAGATCTTATCCGATCGACGGAAGACTGTGACAATGCGATAGTTGTCGATTCATAAAATTACCAACAATCGGTTTCCGACCTCGAATAAAATTCGAGTTCATTGAATACACATGACACGGTAAGAATGTGTTTTGTGAAGAAGATGAGCCTTGCATCCGATTAATAGTTTCACGATTGTTTCTCATTTCGTACTACGGTAAAGACATATATGTCTTTACTTGCATTACTCTTTTTCATAAAACTACAAAGAAGTTTCTTGCGATTTGATGCTCCTGGTAATATCCTCCGCTACCGGGTTACTTTTGAGGAAAGATCAGACTATGAAAGAAGACACGGGGGGAACCGGATAATATAATGCAGATCGTATCAGGGACAGGCAACGTGGGCGAGATGTCTTTGAGAGCACGCTTGCTCACGCCTGGACCTCGATTCACTCTAGCCCGTGTAAGAGAGCACACTATTATTGTCCCTGTCTCTGATGTGTTGAGGGCTCAGGTCGTTCAGGGTACCTGCTTGCTTGCCTGCCTGCCTGCCTGCCTGCCTGGCTGCCTGCGTGCCTGAGCCTCCGAGCTCTTACAAACCTCTTATCCCGAGCTAGAAACAGAAACTAATCGCTTGGATTAACGTTGCGATCCTGACAGTTGGCTCCCTGTTTCTTACCTAAACTATCAAGGCTCACCTATTTTGGCACTCCCGACTGCCCGATCTCTATCGCTTCTTTTCCTCCTGTTTGACTTTATCGAAAAGCTACATTTACGAATAGTATATCATGGCAGTCGATCAAGTTCCTAGGTTCAATGAGAAAAGTATAAAAGGGCAAGTTGGGAAGAAAAGCGTCCCTCGATTGATAGAAGTCGCAACTACATATTTTTGATAAGTATGCGGATAGTCGGTAGAAATATTTGGCGGGCGACGGGCGACGGCAGCGAGTTCCTTCTTTTCTTCTATACCGCTGCTTGTTTAATAATTGTTTTTCTTTCAAAGAATTGTAACTTTGACGATATTGTTGTATGGTGGTCTGCGCCGTCGCGACACGCCGTACTGCGCCGCCTGTTTTTATTGAGTTGTATCTTGGAAAAACTTGACTTGCAAGAACTAAATTGAGCCTGCCACTATCTTGATATGCGCCTTTTGTTCTTCTCAGCCGCCCCGCGCTAATTAATTACACTTCTTGCCCTCCCATAGAGATTTCACTTTTCTTCTATTTGTATCATAATTTCCCTATCATCCCAATCAAGCCAACAAAGGCAACATTAACCCCGATTACTAAAACAACAAGTTCAAACAGATCTTTCGACATGAATTATTGATCGGAAGTAATGGCAGTGGGAGGATTTTAGCAGCAATTGTTTACTTAGATGCGCGGTGCGTTTTGGAATGAATGGAAAGCGAAGTTAGGAAAGAAAAGGCTCCGGTCCCCAAGTTTTTCTCGGTCTGAACAGTCTCAAGGAAGTAAAGTGAGAGGGTGATACAAGCCGAGATTGAAGGTGGGACAAGGAAGGATGGGGCGAGACGATGCGAGGCGCCGCTTGACACTAATTAGGCCTAAAAAGCCGACAAGAGTACTCTCTTGGGTCGGCTCGGCACCGTTCGAGTCATCGGCACCCAAGTCGACCTACTACTACATCCAACACTCAACTTCTTCCGTCGTATTCAAGTTGAATCAAGTACAGTATTAATAGTTTACGAATACAACAAATGAAAGAAGCTGATAGCATTAGCGACGGCTCGAGTCACCATTTTCTAGTTAAATCTTTTTTGTAATAAAATATAGAGGGAGCTAGAGAAGAGATGTAAAAGTATCTTGTACCTCTCTCTTGTCCGTTGCTCTCCGGATTGAATCAACAATAGCAGAAAATACATACCGAATCAAAGAAGGAATGTCGAGATAAATAGTTCCCGATCATTGGAGATAATTATTCGTAGCATTATCGTTAACGATTAAAGAATGTCTAGACCCGAATGACTCAATAAAGTACTCCTTCACTGATCGAAAGCAGCGTAAAGTGTAATCGTTTACTTTTTTACAGCCTATATTAGCATTATAGATACCGCGATAAATCATATGTTCAGATTTCATAATGATAAGTCTAATATTAAGATGAGATTGACAATAAATCGGCATCGAATAACTGTAACTCGCATATTGTGTCAGGCAAGATTTAAGAGGATGGCTAACGTACTCTCATGCGACATACGATAGCTACCCACATCAGTGTTACTGGTGTTTAGCATTACCCGTCCACAAGAACTGATATAACAGGAACCCCTATCCACAAGGAATAATTGTTCCCGGATCGCAACAGATAACGCGTATCAGTCAACTCACTCACTCTCTCACGCTGTTATACCCATTATCTTTATCTCTTTTTAGATTTACGCACCAAAGGAACTGAAGCAACTTTGCCCCGATAGGCGACGATCCTGTCGCACTTTATTGCGCATGTTTATTATTCAAGCAAAGCTTCTTCTATATTTCGAGCACGCTTCATATCTATACCTAGAGTGTGTACTTCAAAGGTGCAAAACTGCAATTGCAACTCCAGTTATCATATAACCGGAACTGACAATAAGTGAACATCTAGCAACGAGTACGGAAACTTACGTATTATCAGTCGGAAGTCGACATCCTGTTCTTCAGGGACGATATTCTTATAGGGTGATGTAGCAGGACGCTCGATCTTCTAACGCAAGGACTTCTTCACAGGTTCTCTCAATGTATGAGAACAATGTCTGTAAAACTTGCTCCGAGTATAAGTCGTTTTCAATCGAATCACCAACCACTGATATTATTCTTCGGCCTTTCCGTGCCACACGCCACCCACACTTCTCCTATTCTCCACCTTTTGCTACCCTTGGTTCTCTTGTTACCCTTGCTTCCCTTCCCGTCAGCCTCTTCGGCTAGTCGCCCCTTCACCACTTCTCCACTTCACAACTTCGCCACTTCCTCACTCTCCAAATGGCCTTTCGATCACTCTCCTTTCATTTCAATTCATTTCATTTCATCTCTCCTCAAATATTCGCTGCTCACTCACATCTCCGCATTATCTACTTGAGAGTTCAAGTTAACTTTTGGCATTCCTAGCCAATTAAAATTAATGGTATCTCTCAATGAACGAGTTCCGAAATGGAAACGTGCCACAATATAAAGTTATCAAGTTATCGTCGATATTCTCAAAGCTGTCAAAAGATCCACTTGATCACTTGAACACTCCCTGCAATTTCCAAGTCTGTCAGTCTTTCTTTTTGTCTCACCTCCCCCCCACCCCCTCTTCCTCTCTCTCTCTCTCTCTCTCCCTCACACACACACACACGCGGATACACAAAAACACACATACACCCTTCTGAATGAAGAGTGATTAATAGAGTCAATGATGTTCACAAAAACTATCACTTTAGGTAACACTGGAAACTGTACGCTGAACGTTGAACGGGCTCGTTCGAGAGGGCCTTTGATTACACGTACTTAGGTATAAAGGTAGTTCGATTTGCGTGAACGAGGCCCAACTAGCTAGGGCGAGGGCACGTAGTGCAGCCGTTGACTGCGTATCTGAAACTGCCTTGGACAGTCACCTTTCGCGATGGAGTCGGCGAGAGCGCAGAGTCCCAGGAGGTTGCGGAGAGGATCAGGAGGACTACTTACTTACTTTGGAGCGAGTGGTGCAGTAGACTCTACACCACTCGACTCGACTCGACTCGATTCGACTGGACTCGGGGATTTCGAAGGCGGGGGCAATCGAGAAGGCGGTATCCAAAGATAGTTCTGCCCAAGGGAGGCCTCTCGTGGCCAGTCAGTGGTGGTAGATATTCCGTGGAGGTGGTTGGCATTGGTAGTAAAAAAAGCCGGCTCAAGTCGGATGGCATGAGAGGAGAGCCCAACAGCAATGTGGGAGAGAAAGGCAGGGCAATGCCCATAGCCCATAGCCCATCTCTCGATATGGTGGGGATAGATGGACAAGAGTTTGCTCCAAGAGACGTAGCAGCCTTTAGAGGATAAAGTTTCCAGAGACACAAGTAAGCCACCACGGCAGTCCTGGCAAGTTGCTCGAATACCGACACCAACTCACTCTTGTTTCCTGGCTAAAAAGAGAGAGGCGGAGCTGAAATTGCTTGCACGAACAAGAACTCCTATTGATGAGGCGGAGCAGAGAACGTCGCTTCGAAAAGGGCTTGGATTCACGAAGCTAGGGGAGCGAACCAGTCGCGCCGCCCTCCACTAATTTTCATAAAATTTTTCTTAGCCGAGTATAGAAGTTGTATGCAAGTAAGTATGTAAGTAAGAATGTACCAGCTTGAGAGCAAGGCCTCCTCCCTCCTCCCGCCTACCGCCTCCCGCGAACCGCCTTTTACCTCTCACCACCCCGGACCTTACCTTCCCTTCCACATTGTCGGACCTATAATGTCCGACCAGATCGGACGCGGATAACACTCTCACTGGATCGTTCTTCACGGATATCTTCGAGCATCCATGCCGCCTCGCCACTAACTTATGCACTTCTTTCTCTCGCTCCTTTCGCTTCGCCTACCCCTGTTACCACTCAACACACTGCGCTACTCACTCTCTCTATCCCTCTTTCTCTTTCTCTTACTCTACTCGGGTTCCGCACATCCCTCGCTTGGCTCGCCCGATCTCATCCAATGCCACTCGATTCGCGACGAGCCCAGTTGATTCTGCGAAACACTCGAGCCCCTTGCGCTTTCTCTCGCAAACCAACTCTATGGAAGCAAGATGCTGCTGCTTCTCCTCTCTCTACCGCTGCCGACCCCTGCCCAGCATAGTAGACCCAGCCCAGTCTTACCCAGGCCAGCCCAGCTCAGCCCAGCCCAGCCCAACCCAGCCCAGCCCAAGACAACTCAGCGCACCCTGCACCACCTCACCACTCCACCACTGTCACCTTTTACCCCGAAACTTAGGTTTCGATTTATACACCGTTCGCCAAAGTCCGCGAACCTTCGAAAAATCGAAAATTTTTGAAGGGGTATGCCTTAAAAAATTTGCAAAAAAATGAATTTTGAGCTACGGCTCTGGAATTTATGACTTCTTCCTTGATGCAAGAAAACATTCTCCACCAAATTACAGCCCCGGAAATAGTCGGGAAGTATGAAAAACATGGGAAAAACCACGGAACTTAAGTATTCGGGATCGGTTTTCCATGTGTTTTCGGTACAATTCCGGCACTTTGGCCACTGGTTTCATGTTTTCTATCCGTTTTCATACTTAAACAATCGATTTATCAAGCGTTCGTCAAAGTCCGAGAACCTTCGAAAAATCGAAAATTTTTGAAGGGGTATGCCTTAAAAAATTTGCGAAAAAATGAATTTTGAGCTAGGGCTCTGGAATTTATGTCACTTCTTCCTTGATGCAAGAAAACATTCTCCGCCAAATTACAGCCCCGGAAATAGTCGGGAAGGTTGGAAAACATGGGAAAAACCACGGAACTTAAGTATTCGGGATCGGTTTTCCATGTGTTTTCGGTACAATTCCGGCACTTTGGCCACTGGTTTCATGTTTTCTATCCGTTTTCATACTTAAACAATCGATTTATCAAGCGTTCGTCAAAGTCCGCGAACCTTCGAAAAATCGAAAATTTTTGAAGGGGTATGCCTTAAAAAATTTGCGAAAAAATGAATTTTGAGCTAGGGCTCTGGATTTTATGTCACTTCTTCCTTGATGCAAGAAAACATTCTCCACCAAATTACAGCCCCGGAAAATGTCGGGAAGTATGGAAAACATGGGAAAAACCACGGAAGTGAATTATTCGGGATCGGTTTTCCATGTGTTTTCGGTACAATTCCGGCACTTTGGCCACTGGTTTCATGTTTTCTATCCGTTTTCATACTTAAACAATCGATTTATCAAGCGTTCGTCAAAGTCCGCGAACCTTCGAAAAATCGAAAATTTTTGAAGGGGTATGCCTTAAAAAATTTGCGAAAAAATGAATTTTGAGCTAGGGCTCTGGATTTTATGTCACTTCTTCCTTGATGCAAGAAAACATTCTCCACCAAATTACAGCCCCGGAAAAGGTCGGGAAGGTTGGAAAACATGGGAAAAACCACGGAACTTTATTATTCAGGATCGGTTTTCCATGTGTTTTCGGTACAATTCCGGCATTTCTGCCACTGGATTCATGTTTTCTATCCGTTTTGATACTTAAACAATCGATTTATCAAGCGTTCGTCAAAGTCCGCGAACCTTCGAAAAATCGAAAATTTTTGAAGGGGTATGCCTTAAAAAATTTGCGAAAAAATGAATTTTGAGCTAGGGCTCTGGATTTTATGTCACTTCTTCCTTGATGCAAGAAAACATTCTCCACCAAATTACAGTCCCGGAAAATGTCGGGAAGTATGGAAAACATGGGAAAAACCACGGAACGTAATTATTCAGGATCGGTTTTCCATGTGTTTTCGGTACAATTCCGGCACTTTGGCTACTGGTTTCATGTTTTCTATCCGTTTTCATACTCAAACAATCGATTTAACAAGCGTTCGTCAAAGTCCGAGAACCTTCGAAAAATCGAAAATTTTTGAAGGGGTATGCCTTAAAAAATTTGCGAAAAAATGAATTTTGAGCTAGGTCTCTGGAATTTATGTCACTTCTTCCTTGATGCAAGAAAACATTTCCCACCAAATTACAGCCCCGGAAATAGTTGGGAAGTACGGAAAACATGGGAAAAACGGTCAGAATTAGACGAAATTAATTATTCAGGATGGCCTGCCCTTGTGTTTTTCGTACAATTCCGGCATGCTTGCGACAATGAGTTCGGCAGCCATCCCCCAAGTGCCAAGAATTTCAGTCAACAAACAACCATAGTCAAATTGTAGGTATGCAGACGTGGTTTTCAGCTGAAAATACATATACACTTGGTCCCAGTTACTGGCGCTCATCTCGCGAAAAGCCGGAAATGGCACTGCCAGGTAGTACATAGGAACTCCCGGCCGGTCAAGTTGATAATGATCGTAATAGCGGAACTTCCCATCGATGGGCTAGGCCGAAGCCTTCGTTTTTTCCCCCTGCTGTGTTAAGTCCTTCGGTTCCATTTTCTCCCTCTCTTTCTGTCTCTCTCCTTCTATTACACGTGCTCATTTTCTACCCCTAGAAAGAGCCGAATCCTCCAACCGAAGGTTGAGTAAGAAGAAGAGCAGCAATGTTTTTGTAGAATATAGTTCGATATAATAGGGTGGAGTGCGCACCTTTAGAGATGAGGGGTGCGCAAATGCAGAATGACTAAGCACAAACTCCGCTCTCGGCAGCTCTAACAGCCTTCAATCAAGATTCTCTTTTACGATTGTGTAAATCTTGCGTGTTACCTAGATAACAACGATATACAACGATGTATAAGCAGCTAAGAAAGCCTATTAAACCATTGCCGCGATATAAATGTCTCGGTAAATGAGGATTGCGCCCAATATCCCAGCCTTCCATCAGATTAGTTGACAGATTAAAGAGTCGTTGAAAATCTCTTTTCTCTTTTCTTTTTCCTATAACAGAGCTCTGGGCTAATTGCCCGGAGGAAGCTAAGAGGAAAGGAATCGTTTACTCGACTCGCTCCAGTCAAAAGAGTGGTGGTTTCATTTTAAAGTGCTTAAACGATTCTCTCTCCACTCCACTTTACTTGGAGATGACGGACTCAAGATTTTCCGACTTGTAGGGAAAAAAGCTTTTTGGTTTTCTCTGGGTTCGATCTGTTGAGCGGACACCAGAAATTGAAAACCGCGATACAGGTAAGTACGCATGTATGTAAGTACTTATTTGGGGCCAAACAAGACTGCAGAGAAATATGAATTAGTACTATTCAGAAAGAAATAGTTTAATCTTTTAATTAGGTCCTTTTTAGCCCCCCCGTTGCCGTGATGGATAGTGCCGCAGGAAGAATGATTGAATGCGGAGAAAATTTAAGAGCCGGCAAAAGTCTTAAAAATAGCAGCAGTCCGATTGCTAGAGCAATCCCCCAGTGAACTTCCTTACTCTCTCAAGGTGCTTTCACTCCTCTCTCCGCACAACATCGAAGTTATTGAATCGTAGCCATCATATTTCCACGTTACTCTCGGACATTTCTCAATTAATGATTTCACATGAAGACTAATTCAACTAGATTCTTTTGAGATGTGAATTTCCTCGATCTCGAAGGAAACTATAGCTTTGTCGATCATCAAGGATGGATCAACTCGAGTGCCGATTTGATGCGGCAAACTGAAAGGCATATTAGTACCACTTACAAGAACGGAACAAGCAGTATAATGGCTGTTTCTCAGTGATTCGGAGATTTCTCGTTTATCTGGACACGATCTTGGCTACCAAGCGCGCGGCCGCGCGCCACGGCGATACCATCTGGACAAAGTTTCCAAGTTACAAGCTAACCCCACTCCCACTCTCACTCCCACTGCCACCCCCACCCTGTGCTATGCCGCGCCGCGGCGCGCCTCGCTACCACCAGAAGTGTATAACCTTATCTTCAACATTACGCACACAGTTTTGAGACACGAGTTGATGAGATCAATGAAAGAGCAGCATGTGAGACACGAGATTTCAGACAATTCGAAGGATCAGGCATCGCGATGCGACGGTGAACCATGGCAAAGAGAAAGATAGGAGGAGGTAGTCGTGGAGAGGTTGAGAGGAGGGGATGAAAAGTGGCTGGAGAAAGAGTGGAGAAGAATTTGGGGAGGTTGCCAGGAGGTCTCGAAGGAGCAGCGTGCCTCCTTGCGGATGGTGCATGCTACGAGTCCTGGAGCGTCACGAAAATTATCTCTCCGGACAAGCGAGCCACTGCTTCCAGGAAAAGAAGATCGGTGTGTGTTGGTCCACTCGTAGCACGCATTAACGTTCTACTCGATGCTGTTTTGTTGGTCCCCAAAGCTTCTTTTATATCCTGCAAGTTTTTTGCGGGCGTTTGATCAGTCTGACCTGAACTCCTCGCTGCGCTGCCCTGGATGGACCAAGCATTCCAAACCAACGGCACAATTAACTTTATACAGCCTTTCCAAAAAGTCTTGCCTAGCAAGTTTTAAGAAATTCCCAACTCTGCCTACTACCAAATACTCCATGCGAGGAATTACAGTTGTAGGCACGTTAATTAGACTTGATCAATTTGAGCCAAAACGTAGTAATGGCCGATTAGGAATTATCAGCTTGGACGGAAGTTGGTCAAAATATGGCAGCGCGAGCTATGCCATTGACATCGCTGCTGCTGCTCCTTCCGCCGCCGCCGCCGCCGCCGCCGTCAGAGCAGACGGCACTAAGTAACACCAAGATAGGCGTGGCGCCGATCACAAAATTGGGGGGGTACAGTTTTAACAGTCCGAGCACCGGCTGCTTCCAACAATACTATTCTACCCATTGCTATATATTTCTCTTCGCTGCCGCCTTATTCTCCCTCATCATACACATTCCATTCATTCATCCAATAAGGTTGCTTTCACCCCTCTCTACAACTCTACTAGATCGAGACTATAGCAAATTTATAGCATTTTCCGTGAGTTGGAGAATCAGGCGGTCTTTCGAGGCTACGCCTTTCACTCGGCAGAGTCGAGCTTGATTGCATGACGATAAATCACCGGACATGCATTAAGCATTAACCCCAGCCCCATTTACATATCGACGACGCAAACGACCTGACGCATCCTGAGTCCCGCTAAATCACCTACCTTTTCCAAATAATGCACCGCTTCTCTGCCATCACCACCTTTCGTTTCTTCTCTCAGATCATATTCGTGTACATATTACTTACAAGTATTTCTTTCAAGTCGGAAAGCTTGATTTAAAAATAAAGAATTCTAGTGAAAGTTTAATCTAATCTGTACTTGACTAAGAAGAAATGATCAGGCTTCTTTAACAATAGACTGTTTTCTTGCTAGTTCATTCGCACCGCTCGATCCTCTTCTTTCTTTCCTCTTACCAGCCATTAGCGCAACGAGGGGCGAATCCATTGGTGAATTGGTAGAATACCATCTCTAATCTAATCGTAAGAGCGAGCGAGCGATCTTTTCTGGCTGCCTCCCTTCCTGGAAAGAGCGTGTCCGCGTCAGAGTGTGGCCGTGTTGCCGTGCATGTCGGTACATGTGTAGCCGTACACACTCCAGAGCCGAGCGTGGCTACTCAGAATCGGGCGTAGGTCCTGTAATAGCCCTGTGGGCGAACAAGTCGCGCCCTCGAGAAATAAGAGGATTCCAGAGGACTCGAAGAACGTCGTGCTGCTTCGGGAAGTTGGATCAAGTGAGAGGTACTCTTACTAAGTACTCTATCCTGCTAGAGCTTGTGTCCACCCACAATACTGAGAGAAAGAGAGGGAAAGAGGGATGAAGAATGATGAAGGAGTAGAAGACAGATCTAGTTTGAGGAATATACACATACGTAAAGCGGGAAATAAAAGGAACCGCTTGCCCTTGGTTGTTGAACGCGCGCACCAACATCGATGAGCTCAACGAAAGTGGAAGAAGAACCAAGTGGAAATCTTTATAGGGCCCATAAGAGAATGGAGAAGGAGAATGGAGTGTACGTAGTGCTGGTGACGAAGAGAAACAATGTAAAGGAGTTGCAGTCTCGAGAATGGTTAAGTTGAGAGAAAAACAACTGGGGAAGAGAAGAGAAGAAGGCGTTGTACGAAAAAGGAGTTGTATGAAAGTGAAGGACCTGAGGAGGAGTAGAAAGAGGAGAAGAAGGCGGTGGGATAGAGAAGCTGTCGGTTGCCTCGAGGAAATATGGCAAGAAAGAAAAGGAGCAAGCAGTGGGAGAGATCGGAGAGAGTGGGCCCTCTGGACTTTAACTTAGACCCTGGTACCTTGCCAATGAAATATCGCCAAGACTCTCACGGGAGTAAGCGATGTTCCAGGGGGAATCGCGCGATCTAATTTGTTGCGCTTTGAACTTATTTATGGCAGACTGAAAGCCTGCTTGCTGCTTCAAAAGCGAAACTTACGTCGACGACACCGACGCCTATAGCAGCTCGCGTCTGCTCTGCTCTGCTTTTCTCTCCCTTGTCCTATACTGCCCTCCACTACCCTCGCGTTAGTTGTTAGCCAAGCAACGCCATTTCTTCCTTCTTCAACATTCCCTTTTACATCCGATCCTAAACCTCGACGCTCTTCTTTCGATAATCTACCAGTTCTAGCTAAGAACGAATATAAAAGTATCGAGTGATGATGGTATAGATTGGCATTCGGCAAGAGCAGCTGCTCGTCAACTAGTTGGAGCACCGCTCGTTGCAATTTCATGAATATGCATCGTTGGATTATCGTCAGGTGTCGGTATAAAAAGTAGTAGCTTTAACTTGCAAAGAATTTCGTAGGCGAGGCCGCGAGCAAGTGACTGTTCGGATGAATTTTCATAGAGGGATGGTTTAATTTTTTAAAAAGAAATGCATTGTTTCTGCAGTGAGGTTCGCATATTAATGCTCTAATGGAATGGAAAGCTGCCGCCTCCCTCTAGTTCTTATTACATTTCATAAACTGGATAGTAATGCATAGCTCGAGATAAGTAAGTAGGGACTGTAGAGGTTGGCGAGCCGTAATGGTCACCGGGGGTTTCGCCTTCGTTCACTTAGTCCTCGAGATCCCTATCACGACGACAATATGGCACGAAAGTGACCGTCGTCACGAAGGTGTATAGCTAATGCCGTGGAAACACGAAACCGAAGATGAAAGCATCTTACAGCATTGTATTAATAGAATCGAATATAGCGCATAAGAGAATAGAGAATGGAGAATGGATTGGCTTGGCCAAACGTTCCAACGATTAATGTTCAAGTGGAATTCGAGGGAAGTTGAGTACTTTTTCAAAGTGATCCTAGGAAGGATCCATCCATCGAGGATAAGTGAAGGTATGCCGGTAGGGCAAACGGTTCCTTGATAGCGAGAACCAAATTCAAGGCATTTTTAAGCACCAAGACCGAACTAACGGTCTTCTGGTCGCGATAAGGTGTACCAGTTGGCGCCAGAAGGATAGAGGAATCCCATGCTTCCCCCAAATTCCAACTGGTCCAACCACATATCCAACAGACTGCGCCTTCCGCTATCCGAACTCTATTCAGCCTTGAGCTTTCCGCCGTCGAGCTTCCATCTTTTGCGCGATGGAAAAAAAGTTCTATTTTCAAGATACAACTTTTCAGGGCTGAAGTGACTAACTTGAGGTAGAATATATTTCTGTCTATGTGATTATTACTAATAAATGGTAGATGAAAATAGATAGGACGATCACTGGGCGCTGTCGCCTATTTCCTTTTTCAAAATATTTACATTCCCTTAGTCTTTTGTTATTATCTGAGCGGATTACTTTTCACCCTCATTTCCTATCCTCCATTGCTTAGGTATGATAGGAAAGGATTGATAGAGGTTGGCCGAATTTGTGGGAAAGATTAGTCGGATCAGACAAAAGGTGAGCGATCGATCAATCGATCGATCGAATACGTGAAAGAGAAGGAATCTCTAAAAATCTTGGTTGCCACCGTGAGCCGATAGGCGAAGAATGCGGTCGATGGTTGGATGTGGTCGAATCAGGAATTACCACTTTCGTCGTTTCGTTCGCGAGAGCCGTTAACTCCCCGTCGAACTTGCGCTTCGTCTCCTCGAAAGGACATATTATCGAGAGGATTCGCGATGAGAGATTTTTCCGAAGAGTTCCTTAGAGTGCTCTTAAAGACGAAGGGGAGAGCAGTTATTAAGCTAGCGGGCCAACGACTCAGTCGAGAAGATCAACTAATTGAGCAGTGCAAGTAAAAAGAAGTAGAGAACGAGAAAAGGGGTAAAGAAGTGGAAGAGAGGTAGCGGGAAATAAATGATGCGGCACGACGCAATCGTTCCGAGTTCCGAGTTCCGAGTGCGGGTCGTCGAGATTTAAGTGAAGGTGTGGAGCAAGCCCCGTCGTCGTCGTCGTCGTCGCCGTCGGCGTTGGCGGATCCTCTTGGAGCTCTTTCCGATCAAGTCCGAGTGGTCCAAGGCTCCAGGACAAACATCCGAAATCCGAAGCGATCCGACGTGATCCGACGCAAACCGACGCGACGGTCCGAAGGCGGCACGGCGCCACGTTTACGCCAAGTTCGCGCGCGCGCTCTATAAAAAGTCAACCGAAGGAGGCTAAAGAAAAGGAAAAAAGGAGCTCGACGAGAACGGCTAACATGGAATAGCCCTTAGCCGGTACGATAGCCACTCTTCCTTCGCTGATGGACTCGCCTCGCGACCTCCCTCCCCCCTCAGCCACCCTTCCCTACCCTACCCTATCCTATCCTACCCTACCCTACCCTACTCTACCCTACCCTATCCGACCCGGCCCATCCCGACCCAACCCGAGTCGACCCGACCCGACCCAACACGAGACGACCCGATCATCCCTCCCACTATCGCCACAGTTCATCTCACTCACACTTCTCCTTCATCCAAAAACCCAAACCCGCCCGGCTAGCAACCCGGCACCCGGCTACTCGGCTTTCAATCTTCCGATCAGCCCCGACAATCACCAATTCAACGTAATGTCTTCTCTTCCACGATCGATGCGTAAAACCTTGTCTTGCTGTGCGTCCTCGTACAATTAATCCTCTCACATTCCAAACAATCCAAACTACTCATCTTCTATCTTCCTCTCTCGCCATCTCGTTCTGTTTACTTACCGCCAGATTCTTGAGAAAATGCCTAATTGCATAACACAGGCGAAATACCAATTATGGTAATGGACAAAACATTTATTTCAAGAGTCTCCTGCCTCTTCCATGAAGCAGCGTACCTGCCAATGACAATGGCAATTGCTAAAGTTATTCTCGCAGGGGGCTTTCACGGATAATAATACGATAACGTTACTCTAATTCTTCGCACGATCATTTGCAATTTCTAGCACATTACTCGGTGCTTAATCGCAATAAAAACTAGTCGACATACACCTAGAATGACAAAGTTTTCGTCGGTCCAAGTTCAACAATTGCACGATATCCGTTTCGTGATTTTTTCTATAAAAAAAAAACAGAGGCTCCAGTCGGCACTGTAGCTTCTTAGTTTTGTAATTCCGAAAGTGGGTCTAACCAGCTACCTATAAGAGATCGATATGATTCTTTTATACCCATAATAACTGATGCCTAGATAGACATGCTACATAACATTACATACATACATAGACATAGATACATACATGACATAGTTATATTACTCTTTGGAAGTAAGTAAAATTAAAGGAATTACATGGCTACGCATCTTTGGGCTGGCGATCCTCCTCTTGACTATGTATTTACAAAGAAAGGCCTCAGTCTGGATTTAACGATAGCTGCCAAAGGAAACCTAGTTTGGGCACATCTTCTCGCGTCTCTCAACATAACAATTCCATCCGTAAGATAAAGAATTATATGATCAAGGAGGACCGAATCCTCAATAAATAGTACATATACATGAAATGAAATCCGACATTTCTTCGACAAGTACTCCAAGTATTGTTGATTCCAAGAGCGAGTGTTAGGTAGCAATCAGACTTGATAAGAGAGGAAGTGCATGCAGCGGATGTAGGAACTCCTAAAGAGTAAAAATTTATCGATTCTAAAGATTACTACTTGAATGATAGGAGCCTATTAGATCATTCTTGTGAATAAAGGGTATGTAGATAGTCGAGGAGTAGGATTTTCTTGAGTTTATCGCAGAGGGCGAAAGCCTATGGGCACTCGACGATTGGATCCTCCGAGCCCGAGCCGCCCGAGGCGCTATGGACGGTGGTGATACGCCTTGTCGAAAATGTAGCGTGCTACCGATAAAGCAGGCATCTACTCGACTCTTACATTTAGCCACTTCCGATCACTCTTTATCCGCAAAATCACCGGAAGTACCAACCAATGCCATCAACTGGAATTCTCTATTATCTCTAGAACGAATGATCAGGAAGCGTTTTTAAGTATTCTCGACTCTAATCCAGTCAGACTTATCCGCCCCTTCACTTATTAAACTCCTTCGGTATTTCATCCAGAGTCTATCGACAACAATTATCTGGCATTTTACGAAAATAAATACGTATGTATAGAGAATAGGAACAAATCTGGCAGGACGCATCGTATTCGAAACATCCAGTTGAAGGGATAACGGCGTGGTATGGCGCAGCGCATCATGGCATGATTCCTCGATCTTCCCATTACTGATAATAGCCAGTCGAAAGAGGAGGCTGGGAAAAGGGATCAATTATCCGAGAAATCAGTGGTGAAAGAAGCAGATGTAAGAGGTAACAGCCGATGGTAAGACTCCGGACCGGTGTGTTATCGCAGAGCGAAGCGAAGGTATTTCCTCTGAGAGTTAGCACCTTTCGCCGTGAGCGGCTGCCGTCGAAGTAATCACGGAGGTCAGGTCTCCGCCGCTCGACTGACTAGTGATTGGGGCGATTGGTTCTAAGGACGGTACCCTGTATTGTCAAGAAAAAATATTCATCCAATAAAAATAAATCAAGTTATTCGGCATAAAAAAAAATGTGAGCAACTCACGTGAGAGTGGTTTGCCGGTTTAAGGCGGCGGCGGTAGGCAATGCGAGGGGCGAATGCGCATGCCTTAATTGGCCGGCAATAGTTCCACTCACTGGAATACAATTTTCATCCAGGCTCCCACTTCCACTAGTATTACCAGTGATGCTAGCAACCACACTAACATTTTGGTTACCACTTACGCTACTACCGCCAGTATCAGTAACGCTCCCGCTACCGCTACTATTTCCGCTACCGCCGCCGCCACCGCCGCCGTCCCCACTTCTGACACCGCCGTACGCGTTCAACTGCAGCGAGTCCACTGAAAGACCATAAAAAATAGTTCAAGTCGTACGATTTCACCCTTCCAGGGTTGCACTTACTCCGATTTATTGGACAAGGAATGAAATGAAGAACTTGCTCACCGAAGACTCACCGAGTAAGCTGGACTTAAGCTCGGTCTTGTGAATGCCACTGGCTCCTGGAATATTTGCTGTGATGCCCGAATGATTCTTCGGTTTCCTCTTGCGCGTTTGAATGCCCTCTTTCTTCATGCTAAGAGGCCTGTTTACCTGTCACATAACAAAGTATTCGGTTAAACATGTATTTCGATTTAGCCTTCTATTTCCATCTCGACCTTAATTAAATATACTGCTCAGAGATCTCGCGAAAACAATCGTGTCCGCTCTCTTATCAGTATTGGCGATCGCAAATATTTCTCGATAACGCCACTCGGCCAGTCGCACATGGATAATGAAATTAAAAACGATCAGCGCTCTGCCACGCCATGAAATATCTATCGGACAATGGTGAGTTTTATCTTTCTCGTAATTAATGGCAAGTAACGAATATTAGAAAGGTAGTCAACAGAGCATCAGTAAAATTAGTCAATGTATGAAAGTCCGCTTCGAAATGATGAATGAGATCAACCTAAAAGTGTCCTGTCGCTTCGAGTGTAAGTAAGTAGATGGTAGGTACATCTTTATCGAAGAATGCAAAGACTAATTATAGGGTTCCCAACAAGTCTAGTAGACGTTCCTGCTCTTATCGTGAACGATAAGATTAAGCAGCTATCCTAAAATCTATGAAGTTGATCGACAAATGCCCACCCCTCCCCACTACAGATTATAACTCCACAGTCCATCAGGACTGACAAGTTTCCTCACAAGACGTATTATTACAATTTATTAAAGACCAGCACTTATTATTGTTTCTTAGACTTTAAGTTGCAAGTTTAGTCGCAACGTATAAAGGGTGATATGTAACTAATGAATGACGGCAGGCGAGATATACAAAATGCTAGGGTACGGACTATTTGTCCTTTGTCCTCTAAAGTAGAGGTAAAGTAGACATCGGACCAAGACGCGAGAACTGCTTGCCTTCCAAAGCCAGCCGAACAGCCACAAGTAAGAAGAAAAAAGTAAGGGAAGAGGAAGGCAGAGAGTTGAAACCTTCTCGGAAGGCGCGCGCTGTACCATATAACTGTCGCGAGAGTCACCACTCACCACCGCCTTTATTTACTCGCTTTACTGCAGTTGTTTTAAACCGTGTCCTTTATTGTTCTGCTGGCGTCGCGCGCTCCTTCGTCGACGTCGAGGTCGACGTTAGAGCCTCTGCCTCGTATCTCGATCCACACTCTACGCTCTTTAAGAACCCTTCTTCTCTCTTCGTTCTTTCCATGGTAAAGGCTGCCAGAAACTGTAGCCTTACCTTTTACTATTCTTAACTTCTTTTTCGACACGGCTTTACAAAGATCTCTTACATATGCCCTTAGTTCACCTTCAGCTCTCCCATTCGAGCATTCATTAATCTTCCACACTATTGCCATATTTTTATTAATCCTTCCTTCTATTCTCGTATGGGTAGATCGGGGAATGATCCGCGGATCAGACTCATCGACGATCGCTCGCATACATGTATGACAGTTGTACAAACAGAGAACGACACGGCTAAATGCTGCTTCTCGAGAAAACAAGGAGAATTCGGGAGATTCCGCTGTCTCGCTTGTACTAGAATTGTCCTGGCGTAATAAAAAAAAATGAAAGCACCAACTGAAGAGATGATGCATGTAAATGCCAATCCTCCCAAGCGTCTACATACTTAGGTATCTCGTCTTAGGTTGTAATGTTGTGTCGAAAAGAACAACGAAATTCAAGCAATCGTTATTTTTACACGCTAATACTCGACCGACACTGATTATGCCAGGCAATTTATGAGGCCGTCGGAGAATAAGTAAACGCGCTCTTCGTCAAGCAAGAGGTTTCGCAGCCTCGACGAAATAGAAGTGTTTTATAGCAATCAGACTCACATTGTGAAGCTTGAAGTAGAGTCCACAGGCATTGCAAACTGGTTCGCCATTATTGTTTCGTCGCCAAAGGGTTGTATTGCTCGTTCTACAATTAGCGCATTGGACTCCCGTTCTTCGGACACCTGTCTGACAAAGATATCCAACATTTTTCTATAACACATCTTTTCTTTTCTCTTGGCCTCCTTGCTTTATCAAAATATCAATAATACAAGTACTCGATCCTTTTATTTCATCGGTATATTCTTCAAATCGTATAGATTTCTTGGAAGAAAAGTGACGTGATTTCGAGAATAGATGGGTGTCTACGTAGCAGCCACGACGGAGGGATACATGTACGGTACAAGAATCGCGGGAGAGAGAGAGAGAGAGTTGGGTGAGAGAACTAGAGCAAACAACGAACGCCGCGCCCGGTGAGTCCCGGTGTGATTATTTGCTCGCGGTAAGAGATAACATAGCTGTCCTCTTCGTCGGACCAATGCGCACGTACAAGAGGCAGGAGAGAGCGAGGAGCAGTGTGGAAAAGAGAAAAAATGCCGCTAGAAGAGCGATGTGGGAGCGGTGCGGTGCGGTGCGGTGCGATGCGGTGGGATGCGGTGCGGTGCGGCGTGGCGGGAAAGATGGTGCAAACATTACTTAATATCGAAGTCGCGTACAATAAACGGCGACATCCCGGCGTTCCCCGGACAAGGGATTTATCAGGGCAAATATCAGTGGCCTCCTTTCGAATGTGGTCAAACTTTTCGAGCAGACCCTCCCGGCTTGGATACTAAAGAAAGCGCGTTAGGACGCCTATAAGGACGCGCATCAGGAGGCAAGAGTTATAAATGTGAGTTAATGCGAGGTAAGATTGAAACTTACCGGTGTAATAGGTTGCTTAGGCTTGCCACACCTCATAGTTGGCCTGTTCACTCCATTCATTCTGTAAATACCACAAGCAGTGCAGACATAGTGTCCAGAAGCATCTCTCCTCCAGAGTGGATTAATTGCCGCACAATTGGGGCATTCCTTAGGCTCAGTGGGCATAACCGAACCATCGAAAGGCTCTTCGCTTGTTGGAATTGAGAGGGCTGACCATGGAGATGTGGGTGCACTGGCGGCAGCACTTGCCACGCTATATCCACCTCCCGAATAGAATTGCATATTAGCCGCATCGCTAACTGAGATCGCGACCCCTGGATATCCTTGAATATAATCAAGGTTTGGTGGGGAAGATGTTCCAGCGGTGGACCAGTAATCGGCAGGTGGAGGCTTCGCGTATTGGTAGGAAGCAGGTCCGCTACTTCCGTACGCTCCTCCCGTCACTTGGGAATTGGGGGAACCAGGCTGTTCATAGTGGAGGGAAACAGGACGAGGAGTAGCCAAGGACGATGCCAATGTTGGATCACCACCCTTAATGTATGCACTACTCGGTGACTCCACCTGTTATTTCGAATGGACACTGTTAGGAGAAAGGTATAGATAGGCCAGAGACAGAGGCTGATGCCGAGGCGATTGACCTCGGCGAGACTAACGAATTTCTACTGACCTCTGGACCACGGGAGCCCAATTGAGCGACAGGTGGATAAGCAAGAATCAGTTGTTCTCCAGGTTTGCTATAATTATAACTGGCCGCCTGCTGGAAGCTCTCACCACCAGATATGTAATGGGTGTATTGAACTGCCTGGGAGGGCGGCATTGCTACTGTTTCCAAGGTGGTATAAGTACTCGAGACTTTAATCGTTTCTGCTGCAGCTACACCCTCCGGATCGTACTTTATCCCACCAGTAGCACCATCTCCGTAACTTGCCACGAGCTGTTGTTGCTGTTGTTGTTGTTGTTGCTGCTGCTGCTGCTGCTGCTGTTGCTGGTGGTGCTGATTGGACCGAACTCCATCTATCGGTGGGGAATACGTCGGTCCTGGTGAGGCGAGCTGAACGCTCGCAGCTGACTGAGAAACCATAGCCGAGTTCTCATACTCCTCGTTCGATTGAAGCACCGGTGATCCTTGGTAGGTTGTTGCGCTACTCCCAGCCGTGGTACTTTCTTGACCAGCCTCCTGCGAGCCGTATCGTTGATGCGGATTTCCTTGTGGATTTCGTCTCTCATGAACTTTCAGCGCAATCACATGATTACCGGCTTCTCGTCTTATTTGTTGGCCATCCGAGTTTGGGTAGCTGTAGATCCGATCGCTATCCGTCCTATCTAGCGCCGGAGTCTCGCACCTTCGGCCAAGCGATCGGTTGTTGTCAATCTCATTGTCAGTCTAATAATCACTAAGAGCCAATCTCTCCTCCTTCCATTGGGAATTGGAAGGGGATGTCTTGGGGATACGTAGATATAGATCTATAGGAAGACTAACGAGAGTGAACTTACCTTGGAGCTTCTTTGACGAGTGCAGTGCTGTCAGTGTTCTCGGGTACTTCGACTTGTACTTCTTGCCCATTAGCTGTGACATAAAGTACTCGTTGTTCGGCAACTCGGTGTTGTTGCCCATCATTCACCACTTGAGACATTTCAACCGCATGTTGCTCTTCCGCTTGACAAATTCGTCCATGAGCATCCTGCTCGTGATCAGTGTGTTGTTGATGCTGTCGATGTTGAAGATCACCAGCCGATGCGACATTTCCATTTCCATCGGCACTTTCCGATTCGGGATCAGGCTCTCCAACACCTTCGGTAATGTGTCCTGCCGTTGTGATTGTTCGCACGTGTCTCCTTGCTGTGATGACACTTTGTGGACTATTGCCAGCTTGTTCCTCTCCCATTGAACCTACTTGCGGTGATCTATCAGCTTGTATCCGAAACACGTTATTCCCAGTTCGTTGATCTTCCCACACTATCTCCATCTCTTGTTTCACCAGAGTCTCCTTCATCGCCTCCTGCAACCAATGTTCTATTCCCTTCGATCCAAAATACATAGGTAACATCGAGATTCCTCTCCAAAATATCTGTCTATCTTAGGAAAATCGAGCAATTCTAATGATCGAATGAAAGTTAGAGGTGAGGGAAAATTTGTACGTCCAACACGAAGTGAAAGATGCGATGCGACGCGACACGACACAACACGACACACTCTCAGAATGGAGAAGCCAATGCGAATGGACCCGATTGCTTTACTTTAGTTTGGTACAGTGCGTTGCTCGTAGAAGCACTGAGTTAATAAAGAGTCAAGCAGAAGAGGAGTACGCGTACGCGTGCAGAGAGAGGCGAGTGCGTCCAAGGAGAGGAAAGGGAGCGGTGTGCGACGCGACGCACGATGACATGGCACACCTCGTCCGTCTCCGCCGTTTGCCTCTGTGTCCGTGTCCGTCCTAAGTCACCCATCTCCAAAGAAAAAGCCGCGAGGCGCGAGTCTCTGTTTGTCCTGGACGCGTCATTCTTCCGCTCGGTTCGGCAATGTCAAGTTTCCACTTCCGGACTAACCACGCGACAGTTATCCGCCTCTCCTCCTATTCTTCTCGCTTTAACACCTTCTATGCCACTTCCGGCCCAATCTTCCCCCACTTCTTAAACATACCGCTGCTTTGCTTCCTCACTTATTACCAGCTACTACAATTAATTCCTCCCTATCTCAACTGACACTTTTACTCACATCGCATAAGTATAAGCAGAAGCAACCAACACCAAAAATCAATCTCAGTCTACGTGTAGTTGATGAGGGCGAAATTATTATTAAACCAAATTCTGTCAAATAGGAACATGTTCCAAGTTCAAATTTACCTCGTTGGCGATGTGTCGCATTGGCCCGGCGGTGGTAATGAAATCCTTGATATTTGATGTTATGCAAGCTTCTTGCTGAGCTTCGGTAGAATCGCGAGCTTTCGGAGCGCGGTGCAAAACTGCAACATCGACTTCTCGATCTACTAAAACGATGTGGAAGAACCAGTGTCACTCCGATGATGGAGGAATCTGGAAAGAATCGCGTGTCACGGAAGCAGCCGCAAATAAAAAAATGCCAAATGAAAATCTCACTTTTCCACTTGAAATTTCGTGCGTAAAGCGCGCCAATCGACAGCGACTAATAAATAACACAGAGGCAACAACAAGGCAGACCGTCCTCGAGATTCGATTAGGAACTGACGGCACGAGCAAGAGAGCACGAAAGCCGCCGACAGGAGAGTCGTTACGGTATCAACTACGAGTACAAGCAGCGCCCTAGTCCAACAGAGCCGCGAGCCGCCACGAGCCGCGAGTACCGAGCGTCGAGAAGCTCCGGAGAGTGAGAATGAGTGAGTATTAGTGAGTGTAAAAGAGAGAGAGAGAGAGTGAGAGAGTGACAGTGTGGAGGGGAGCGGAGGGGAAAGAGGGGTGGAGAGTGAGAGATGCTTGAAGCGGAGCTACTCTACCGCCAACCGCATCGAAAGTCGGAAGGTAGAATCGCATAAGATGGAAAGAGAATGATGAGTGGAGGCTGAGGTAGAGTACTATGTGTGTTGTATGTACGTTGGAGGTAGTCTCAGACAAAGAAGGCGGGAGCGGGTTGAAAGGGGCAGGAGAGGTGTCGCGACGAGAGACACGAGACTCGCGGGAGAACGATGCTAGATAATAGTGGAAGGTGAAATAGAATGATAGACCAATGAGAATGAGAAGGAGAATAAGTGTGGAGTCAGAGTGTGGAGATGATGGTAAGTGATCTAGGAAAGAAATGAAAGAGGCAGAAAAAGAAAGAAACATTGCGAGCTAGTAGAAATGGATAGCAAGAACGCTGTTAGGTGCGCGAACAGGAGACAGGAGTAGGATGGACGGCCGATAGGGCGGACACCTCGTATCTCATTGGTCAAACCCCTGTTTGATTTCCGCTAAATGAACGGCTGTCGCTACCGTCGCCGCTGCAACGCTACATTGCTTGCTCCGTCGTTCATCTTTCCAACCGCTGCGCTCCTTAAGGTTTCATTAATACATACATAATAGATTGCATTCTTACGAATTGTTGCTCATCCTTGAGACTATTGGCGTAATTGAAAAGGGAGCGAAATACTTGTGTATGTATAACATGTATGAAAGAGAAGGTACGCAAGCATTGGGAATCCGTAGCGATCGAGAGCCGAGGGAAAAAAGCCCTCGGAGGGCTGTCAGTTTGTTTGTTCGTCGATAACGCTGCCGTTTGCTAGCTACGGCGAAGATAACGATGACAAGGGGGCAGGGGAACCCATCAGCTCATCCGCATTGATCCTCTCTTCGGCCCTTCTCGACATTGCCGCCGAACCACAGGCTCACTCACTCACTCACTCTCTCACTTTCTTTCTCTTTTCACTTTCATTGTCATTTTCCATAGTTTTAACGCAGATTTGCACATGCTTTCTATAACATCTGATGATTCATACCATTCTCATATCTACAGAATAAGTGGATCGGGGAAGTTTCGTAGGGAAATAGTATAAATCTTATAACTGCGATACCTTACTTCCACCCGGGTTTAACCAAATACGATGTATATTTTCGGTTGCCCTGTAAATAGTAACGATTGCATTGCAGCGTGAAGCGTGAAGCGTGAAGCGTGAAGCGTGAAGCGTCAACAAATGCTCTGAATCACATCGGTAAACGAAGCGTCATCGATGCCTTGAAGTGGTGACGATTTTTTGGACGTGACGCTTCTGCCCTCGGTCTGACGTGAAAATGATTGCTGACATATCGAAAATAAGCCAAGAACAAATACGAGAGGAAGTAAACTTTGATGTGATGTGTATTGTGTACGTCTCTACGCACGAACATCGAAAGTTCGAATTCTTTGAAAAGACCTAGAATTCCGCAGTTTACCACTTTTAGCGCTTTAACACTTGTTAGCCATTGTGCAAGAGGTCAATATTTTCCAAGGCAAGGACAGTATTTGGAGAGTGGATTGAACTAAAAATCGAAAGATTTCGTGTGGTCTACGTGAGGAAGTCACTCGTTTCTACCTGAGATCATTATAGATATGAGATATCAAGTTCGATAGAGATCAATGAGAGCGTATCACTCGTCGCAAGGTACTTTAAGTTGGGTCCGATGGAATTACATGAAGAGAGAGAGAGAAAGAGAGCATTATCGATTATTAAACGAGAGAATATCCTATCGATTTTCTTGTCTGTCGAGTTCACGAATGAAATGAAATAGAGTTGGCGCGACACGAGAAGACGAAGGTGAGAATTATTACGATGCATTTTCGGGTCGGAATCGCCCCGCCCTGTCTGCGCTTCGAGGAAACAAAGTCTCCTCTCTCTCGGAAGGTAGAGAGCAAGCCGTCGTCTCCATCGTCACCGTCATAAAGACATTAAAACACTAAACCTCACTTTGTGTACACTTCTCTTGTGTGTGCTGTGCTCCAGTTACATGCGATCTTAATCGCGGCTTGTTTTATTTCACAAAAGCACCGTAAAACGTGACCGTAGTCCTCCCTATATGCTCGATAATCTTTCGTCGAATCTTACAATTAGCTTGCATTATCATCCGTCACGCTTCCTCTTGTTTCTTATTTTCGTCATGATTACACCGTAATGATCGAATAATTCCTAGACAAAGGTTTCATAAATATTTTGATATTCCATATTCTTGTTAGGTGGAAATCACGTTGGCTTGCGTCGACATCAGCGTCATGGCTGCCGCAGTGGTGGTAAAAGTAGTACATGGAAGAAAAGAAGCTGATGGGAGCGTAGGCTTTCTTAAGAAATATCGAATACCTTGGTCAAATAGGTCGGCGTGGTTTGCGATGGCTATCTAGGCCGAAATCAAAAAATCCAATTATTTGTCAGGGAACGGAGGAAACGGGAATCGTCGCGCGTCAAGCTGAAGATAACTCAGCGATAACGTGCCTGATCCGTTCGTTCGTTCGTCCGTCCGTCAACTCCATTTGTCCGTTATTTGTCCGTTTGGCCATCGATTGCCGATAGGTTTCGCATGAGAACTTTACCAGTCACGCAATGCGTCATACTGATTTTTTCCCGAAATATCATCGATACGTAGCTTGAAAAATGTGAGCACTCAATTAGCAGTAGGTATGTTAGGATGAGAGTGTCATCCACTTTATATAAATGAGAAATGGGTGTATGGAAGCGCGAGAAAAGAAGATTTGATGATAAGAATGGTAAAAGAGCATAATCGGAGATAATGCGTAACGCAAGGTGGCTGGCTCGCTGGTTGACTGACTGGTTTGATGTGCTCACACGTACGGAAGATGGGAGATCCTTGGAGCTGGAAGCTCGAATCGTACGAGCTCTCTCACTCTGACTTTGTCGCGGTTCGCGGCCAGCCAAGAGGCACACGTTGTCAAAATAAACGACACTATCGCGATTTATCTCGTTTCCCATGATAATAAGAGATAAAACTGCATCCTTACATTAGCTAGTATATCAGCTAAAATGATAATTTCAGTCGTCGCCTCCACCAGGAGCGCGTAGGGCTGACTGGCTGGCCGAGCGACCGCGGACCGAACGACCGACCGGCCGTCGCCAATTTCTCTCCTTCGCTCGTTAAAATTCGCTCGCGGCTATTGTGAAGTCTCATTGAAATCCTCATCTTTTGATCTACCAACTTCCCCACTGCTACCAATCCAATTCCTAAAGGATTCAACAGCCCTATCCCTACCAAGATCACTCATCATACCAATCTGTGCTTCCAGCAACATCAGTGACTACTGCTATTATTGTGATAAAGTGTTTCCACCGCTTCTCCCCTGGAAAACCATCAACATCACCTCTAAACTAGCTAATTGTGACCTTGGATTAATCAAATGAAAAAGGGGTATTGTGTCGGAAAAATGAGCTGGATATTTCCAACCTTGACCAATCGTGCTCTCAGTGTTCTCAGTGTTCTCTCTCTTTCTCTCTCTCTCTCTCTCTCTCTCTCTCTCTGTCGCATTAACCACGTTTTAATCTGACATTGTTTGAAACAAAAGGTTTCCCAGGCAAAAGCGGTTCGATCTACAGCGCTATTTTCACCGATAATTCCATCTCGGCGAGTCATCGAATGACAAAAATCTGCGCATACTATAGCTCTCTGGGTAGACGAAGAGCGATGTTGAAGAGGTTTGCGTCATCGCTTGAATCGCGAACACGACGAGGCCATTTCCCTTATCAGTCGAGTAGGGAAGCCTTATCTGCTCTAGATGAGAATCCCGATTACTCGCGCTTCCTCGCTCCGATGCGTCCTGATGTCGTTAACGCCGGTCAGGCGGGTTTACGCTTCAATTAGTTCGATCGATTATCGCGGTCGATCTTGATGAGAAAAATATTTCGTTGCATCGACTCCCACTAAAGTTAAATATCCATCTATCTACATAATATATCGTAAACGTACACAATGCGTATCGCGAATTCGGTAAAAAAAACTTAGAGGATGCGAGTTGTTTGATGCCGCGTTCGAATAATTGCGCAACTCTCTCGCACAGTAAAACAAGGAGGGAGAGAGAGAGAGAGAGAGAGAGATCGTGCGCGAGGGAGAGAGAAAGAGGAATTGACCGAGTAATTTTCCACCGTGCTGCCAAATCACTTGATCCCTCTTTTATCGTCGCTCACTGTGTGCTGATATGGAGCTATACGACTATTCATCCTAGAGAATTGTACGCAACAGGTAAACAAAGTCGAGTGCTACCCGTGTACCAATCAGCCAACCGAGTCGAGGAGACCAAAACTCTTTCTATCCAAGGGCTTTTCTCAACGTGCCCCACTCTCTGCTCGCATCATTGTATCTCTCTCTCTCTCTCTCGACAGAGAGAGAAAGAGAGAGAGCGAACGAGGGACAAGACTCTCTAAGTAATATGGCGCGACCGAGGATTTCAGCAGGGTATTACTCCGGTTAATTTACGAGAGCAATGCTTCGGTATGAGCGTTGACGAGATCAAAACGCGCATCCACTTATTAACTATATCTGCGTTCTTTGAAACAATTTCTCGTTCCTTATCACGTCGTAAATAGTACGCGGAATTTTCGAGCATCCTCTGCCAAACTATGTATGTATACGTGTACTTATACATGTATACAGGTTCTTAGAATGTATCTTCGCGGAGAGTGAACTCTACGTGCAATGATTTTAGTACTCCATTATGGAGAAGGAGATTGATCGATGAATATGGTAAGGGATATTGCTGATTATAGAATATCGGGGGTGAAGAGGGAATGAAGAGGGGCCGGGCCGAGAGAAGCGGGCGCGGATCGAGTCGCGTTCCCAACTACGCGAGGACCAATAATTAACGCGCACGACAAACAGTATTATCGTCGGCGGTGCCTGATATTATTCCCATTATCTTATATGTACGGTGGCTATATGTGCTTAATGATTAATAAAATATTATCTGGGCACCGAGGTGGATCTCTTCCTGGCGTGGCAGCGGATAGTTTCGTGCCAGACACCCGCCAACCAACATTCCCATTGACGACCTGATATCATCACCCAGGCTTCCAATCATATTCCATACCTCTCATCTTCTTCATTCATTTCTCTAATAACTTTCTCCCTCTCCTCGAGCATCTTCAATTTAACACACTCCCCTTCCGGTTTCCAATATCCGACATATATCCGACTTACCATTTTTCTGCATCATCATCGTGCGAATACGTGCAGTGCGGTGACTTGAACGCAAGACTAAGAGAGCAAAGCCCGCCCCGCGATTTCATATCGGCAAAGAGACACACAAGGCAAAAGATGTCTAGTGAATTTTTTGACCAAATTTCATAATATATCAAACAAGTATACGCGCGAGGAGGGCTGGAAGGGGGAAAGGAGAGGAGCTAAACGAAGCGGCGATTGCGGCGTATTGGTGCTTCTGCTTTTTGCTAGCTCGCCGATTATTAACACTTTGTGAGCAAGCGTTGAACACGTGTGGGTGATTCGAGTCGTTCGAGTAGCTAGAGACTTCGTTCTACGGTGAACTTTTAAAAACGGGCAAGTGCGGTGCGACGTCATTATGCGGCCTTCGGAAAAGAGAGAGAGAGAGAAAGAGAAAGAGAGACTACAGATTCGAAGATGGAATAGCTCAAGTTGTTCGTTCTTTACGTACAAAGTGATGATGTGAACGAATTAATTCCAACTGGCAATAACAAACAATTGTGCAAGCCATGCAACGTCCACCGGACCAGAAAGTATCAATCTTGAATTCCTCATAGATTTCTGCTATTCTCGAAATGGGATTCTCCTCGGCTATTGATATTCCGATTCCCTCTCGAAGACGATGAGGAAAGGAGGCCGGTAGAAAGCACAAGTGTGTTGCTCGAGCCAAACATAAAACACAAGTGTTCGATCACTGTGCACGCGCTAGCAGACAATCGCGGCAAGGCAAGCCCGAGTGTCGAGACTCCAGACTCGAGAACCGAGCCCCAAGCTGTGCCTGCTCCACATTCCTCCTCCTTCTCCTCCTCATCTCTTTTTCTCTCTCTCTCTCTCTCTCTCTCTTACAACTCCATTTCTCACCTTTTCTTAAAAACTTCTTTCGCACTTTTTCAACTTTGTTGAAATTCTCTACACTACCTCACTTTTCACCCTTTGACCTCATAAACATACCAATCCCACTCATGCCATCTCTTCGAATTGTTTCATTAGTGATACTTGCACACGTACGAGTAATTTATATTGCCGAGCTTGTTGCTTGGATCGCGCGATTAAGTGAAGATCGGAACGAAATGGTGGTCGAGTTGTGCAAAAAAAAAAAAAAATTGGTGGACCCATCATATTCGGAATGAGAGAGGGGGTGTTTGTGGAACTTACGTGGGGTGGCTTAAGTGACGGCTTCAGCAACGATGACGAAGAAGATGAAGTGAAATACGAAGAGGTTGACGAGCCGATGCGAGTTGGTTGTTGGTGGTTTGTGGTTGGTGGTTGGTAGTGCAATTCTTGGTGAACGCTGGCAGTAGTGTAGTGGAGATGAATTCCCTTGGTGGCACTTTGTGAACTCAGAGACTGGTGCTTTACTCTTGACGTCGACGTCGACGACGTCGTCGGCGGCGGCGGCGACGGCGGCGGCGGCAGCAACAGCAACGACCACGGTATACTTTTAATGGCGCAGACTGTAGATTGTAGATTGTAGATTAGAGATTGTAGGGTATACTCGGCTCTCAACTCTCGGCTGTCGGCCCTCGACTTGGCGGCTCGGCGGCTTCGCGCGCTTCCACTCGGTGTTTGCGCGTGTCGAGCAAGCGGCGCACGGCTTGACACAGGTGCGCTCCAAGGTACGGTGCGCGCCTGCCTCCGCTCCACCAGGCTGCCGTCTGGTAGCACCGTTTCGAAGCTCCGTTTTCATCCAAGACCCCCTCAAATATTGACTAACGACGATTGCCCGATCAACTCGCCCAACTGCCCATCCATCCACCCAACCAACCATCCCTTCGGCTTGGCTTCCCGCCATTCTCATTTCACTTCATCAGCATCCCTCTCCCTACCACGCTATCATTTCGCCCTACTATTACTCTTTCACACACCCCTCTCTCACATCCACACACCATTCCTTGTAACTTCACGCAATCCCCAACATAGATATACTGTAGATACACTACTCTTTATTGATACAAACTCTACCACTTGGTAGGTAGAAAAAGTTAAAAAGGAGAGAATAGGGTTGGAAATGCCAGGGAAGAACTTATACTACATTAAATTTTTGATATTGTAAGAGTGAGAAAGAGGGGGGGTTGGATAATGAGTCGAGACGATAAAAAAGCCAAGTGAGCGCCGCGGACGCAACGCGACACGACGACGGTCCAAAGTGTGTTGGACACGTTGAAAAGCAATGGCGTAATTCGCAGCTAGATCTACTTTAGATATCACTTGCTGCTGTCAGCTTTATCAGAAATGTTTCTGCGCTGACCGTACTATTACTGTAATATATATAAAAAGCGACTTATGTGTGTGGAAGGTGCGCGGAAGGTGTGTGGGTAAATGAGCGCTTTATTTCGAAAGAAAATGGTAGAATATGTACCGGCTGGGGTTGATCTGGCGTGCGGGATTACAGATTACATGTTGGTAGGGCATGCGTCGCTCGCACAGAGATTAAGTGAGATACCGCGTTATCAGCAAAAATACACAGGGATGAACTTTTCCTGGCCGCGTTCACTGACTCCTCGTTTGCCAGCTGAAGGTTCATCCGTGAAGTTTACATTGGCGTCCGCCCCCTCCAAAAGCTCTCTCTCGACCAGCAAACCAAGAGCACAGACACACGTGCGAAAGCAGCGAAAAGCTCCCGCAACGGTGCAACCAAGCTAACCATCTAAGTTATTAGATATTTAAGTATGTAGACGTAACTACTACCTTACGCACATGTACACAGCGCATTTCCGGCATGGCAGCTGCTGGGCAACTACTAGCAGCACAGTTTATAAGAATTAATAATAAGTCGACCCTCCGAAATGCGCATTTCCTTATTTATCAATAGACTGCACACTCTAGTTTAAATAACCCGTTTTATTTGTGAACAACCGAATTAATACACTCGAAATATGTACTTATATGAATAGGCATAACATAAAATCAAGCAAGATATTTCTTGCCCATTTTTTCTTTCTGTAACTAGCTTTACTCTCTAGATAGTCTACTCTACTTACCGCTAGTTCTATCATTAACCCTAATGTTATCCTTACGCTTATCATCGTATTATATTATTGGAATCATCAATAAAGTGATAGCTACAATTGATGGTATTATTATTAATAATAACAGTAATTCCGCTCACCACGCCGGAAACCCGTATTAGCTCTGATCGGAATATCTCTATCAAAAGAGAAATTGACAATTTCATCAAGGAATAAAAGATGTTGATTGTTGTTGTTGTTGTTGTTGTTGCTGGTGATGATGGTTAGGGTACGTACGGCCCCATCTTCGAGCTTATACATACATTCGATTACCAATTAGACAGACTTACACTTACATACCCCTTCTCTCTCTCTCTCTCTCACTCTTCCTTATTTACAAAAACTTTCTTTACTATCTTATCGATTATTATTACGCATAAAGTGGAAGGAATGAAGCCGAACTTGAAGAAAGCGCTCTTTGGTAAATGACAGGAACGATGGGGCAGATATTTGTACAGTAAATAACTCTTAGACTATCTTCGATGCAAGGTTTCGTGCCAGCTATGTACAAACAGGGCAGGCAAAAATGCAAAACGAACTTGTCGGTCGTTAGTTCCAAGGTCGAATCGACTCACCCCAGAGAGACTGATCGCAGAGAGCTCACTCCAAACTTTTCTTCTAAGAGCGATCATGGGAGAAATTAAGAGTGTTCCGTGTAAAATTATACCTTCCAGAGAAATGTCACTCGAGACACGCGCGACTGTCAAATTTCGCGGAAATTATATACATCGATAGCTAAGAATGAAAGCTTGAAACCACATACATACATACTATAAACGTTTCAACGAGATAGATATTAAAAACGTATGTGAAATTGGTAAGAGAAGAATATGACATTCCCCCTAGCGATCAACAAGTTTCATTTTCGCTTAGAGATACCTACTACATAACTTCTTTAATATCAAGAGAGGTCGAAGGCCGATCCTCCTTTCCCGCTTTCCTCTCATCGAATCCTCCTAACAATATTGCTAAATTTGCAACTCTCAACTAGCCTTCCAGGGCCTTTCCTTTCACAACACCTTAGCTATACATACTTCTATCTACATCTTTGTATAGCCTGCCTCTTCGACATATCGGCGACGACGTTCCGACGTTTCTCGCTGTGTACAATCAACTGTTAGGATGATATCGAAACAACCGTTGGCCTCTCCAAGTGACCATTGTCGAGGATGATCTTGTTGGCTGTCGCTCCGGGAGACATATTGCCCAGAGTAACAATATGAGGGGCGGCAAGCTGATGGTGGTGATCGGGAGAATGGGCCGTTGACACCATGCCTGGCGAACGATTCGCGCACGGTGGCGAAGGACATTCTACTTTTGGCGAGTGAGCCTCTACAAGTTGTTGCTGTTGCCGCTGTTGTTGTTGTTGTTGCTGCTGCTGCTGTTGTTGCTGATGCTGTTGCTGCTGCTGTTGTTGCTGTTGTTGCTGCTGCTGTTGCTGCTGTTGCTGCTGCTGTTGCTGTTGCTGGGTGTCGATCATATCATAGTAGTTGCCAGGAGTGGCCGATTGGAAGGAGACAATGCGTCCCGACGGTTGCGGAGTTCCATACAAAGTAGTAGGATAGGTGGTCACTTGCGGCAAGCCGGTGTGCGTATGTGTATGGGAATGTGTCATTCGCATCTGCTCCCCAAATAGCACGGCTGAACAAAGTAAATCGGAAAAGACACTTGTAGAGTACTGGGCACTTGTATGTTTGTTTGTGTAAAAGAGAGGGAGAGAGAGAGAGAGAATATGCTAAATAAGATTTGCAACTTGTTATCATTTATGCTTACAGGGCGTGAATCGGACTCCATGGTTGTTGCTGTCATTGTTGTTGTTATTATTATCGGCACAGGTGTCAACAGCGGCAGCGATAGGCGTGTCGCTTGACTTCATGCCGCCCTTTGGCTTCCGCTTTCGCGTCTGTATGCTATCCTTCTTCATGGTAGGGGGCCTGGCGACACCGTGCAACTTGTAGTAAAGACCACAGGCGTTGCAGACTGGCTCGCCCATTGCGTTCCGGCGCCACAACGATGTCGTCGTTGTTTGACAGTTACTGCAAGAGGTACCTACTCGCCTCGAAGCAGACTGTAGGAATAAAAGGGAGACGACCAGATCTCGTTAATCACATCAGTCCTCGATCTTTCACCGCTAGGTATATATTTATACCTAATTATTATATCCACATACATAGATATTACTACCTACTAGGTAAGTATGTACAGCCAGACTCTACTCTCATTCGCTTTTTGATTCGTCGAATAACTTGCCAGATAATTGCTGCACACAGCCACGCATTCATTCAGCCACATAGAAGATCATACATAAAAAAGAATCAAGCAATAGCAATTCTTTGTCAAGTTATTCGGTAAACCAAGTGCACTCGTTCGCGAAATCACGCGAAGGGCAAACGCGCAAAGGGATGCGCCTGCAGCGAGAAGAAGAGCCAGAAGAGGCGTAGCTCTAGCCAGCTCGCCCGGAGTAGCTCTAGATTATGCTTTAATTCCCTGAGAGAGACTGTACGCGTGATTTCGAGAAGGAGTGTGGTTACACACCATGGGTATAGTGGCACCTCAAAGTTACGAGAGTTATTCTCAAGCAGAATTTCTGACTACCAAGGAGTTGATTCGACAAGGAAGATGAAAAGACCAACCACCGGGGCCAATCACTCGAACAACAAAGAAAGACAGGAAGGAAACTATCACAGATGGAAGTGCGAATGAAATGTAACCGTAACGTGTGAATAAAACGAAAGAAGTAAGTGGGGAGGAGAGCTTGAAGGAGAAAGGGGGGGGGTGGCAGGTGGCGAGAAAAGATGAGAGGAGATGAGAGGAGATGAAAGGAAAAGATAAAGGTAGGAGTGAAATAAGAAAGGGGCATGAAAGTGATGATTTGGGGGGATGACACCTACCAAACGGCGGCTCGATTTCTCCTCGAAGGCGCGACGGGTGCCACTATACCCACAGAAGCCTTTGTAGAAATCGCCCTGGTCCGCCACTGAAACAGACAGGAGTCCAAACGTTAGGGGGGGTACTTTTCGATCTTTCTCTCGATCATCATCGCAATCGGAATTGCGCATTGGCGCGCGCCAGTCTATCCTTTACGGTTGAGCGTTGACTAATCAAGATTAGATAGTCGTTAGACTCTCCTGCCACTTGCAAGTTAGGGCGGCGGAAAAGAGCAGGGCCGGGAGGGTTGTAAGGTGGTCTGGGTTGCCGGTTAATTGTCTGTCTGTCTGTCTGTCTGTTTATCTGTCTGTCTGTGTCCTTCTTCGGATGGAGGATAACAGGGGGCGGGAGGTGTATGGCGCAAAACAAAAACACCACGGGCGATTTTCCACATAGGCTCCTCACATCTCTCTTTCGTACTTCCTTCTCTTAGCTAAGAGGATATTTTCTAGGAAAGCGAAACTTTCGAAAGAGATGACGATGGCACGCAAAGCTTTCGAAAGCTTCGCTACCTCCCCTGTTGATTGGGAGGTGCATGTCCATTCTTACCAGGCGTCGTGGTTGCTTGACCAGAGGTCGATTCATTCCATTCATCTTGTGGTAGAGACCGCATGCATTGCAGAGGTAGTGCCCGGTGCCATCCCTTCGCCATAAGGGTGTGGAAATCGCGCCACAATTCACGCATTCGCGCCCCTCGTTAAAGTACTCCGTCTCGATGTTGTGTACTGCATTTTATACGTTCTTCAAATGTGCTGTCTTATTTCTAGTATTGTGTTTTTCTCCGTTCGCATGCAGTTGCTGCCATGACTCACGGGGAATGGATAGAGAGCCAGCAGGAATAGCCAACCAATTGTAAGTAAAAGGATTAGAGGAGGGGAAGAAAACGAGCAAGCCCCCGGGAAAAGAATCGTACGTGTTCACGAGAGTTTCCTGCTTGAAAAACCGTTCAACTATTACCATTGAGCTAATGCATCTTGAAACGTCGACGGGAAGACAGTGCGATTGAGTTAACGATTCACGTGAATTTCACGTCGACCTCTTTCTCTTTCTCTCTCTTTCTCTCTCTCTCTCTCTCTTTTACTCCGGTAGCCACTTGACTCGCCCCTTCTGGCTAAGTGAAAGAAAACCTCTTCTCACTCCCTCTTTACTTCTCTTCTCTACCTTGGACTCTGCCGCTAATGACCATCGTCGCCTCGCATTGCGTCGCAACGCATCTACGAGTGCAGGCCATTAGCGCGCAACGATGTCCTTGACGATTTCAGCGCTTTTCCAAATACGCCCTCAAGAATTCCATTCGGCAGTCACTGGCAGTGAGAAAGTTAAAGCGCTATTGGGGTATTGGCTGAACGAAAAACCCGACGAGCAAGCAGAGAAAGACCAAGGCGAGAAGAAACGGAAGTTTATATTATAGCTAACAGTGCAGAAAGAGGCCTGCATGCACGGCTCGGTAGTTAGTCGTGGTCCAGGAAAACCGGCAGGAATCTCACGAGGACCGACAGACGAACCAACAGACGGACCGACATACTCTTATCAGAGCTTCCGGCACGCTTGCCGATAGTAATAATAACCAGGGAACAGCAACATCCTTGCTCACAGCCTCTTCCCTCAACACGATTCTCGCTCATCCACGCCATTGACAGAGCGAGAAAATGCCTGGTGTTATTTAACGCCAGAGAATACCGATAAACAAGAGGCTGCAAGGAAAGATCTTTAGATCCGTAACATAGACCATTAAAGTTGAATAAGAAGCAGTGAGCAGCATAACTAAGAATTCGTCTCGTGTTCGCGAGACGAAATAGAGAGGACGAAGAGGTCAGCGCACGGGAGGCACACATCCGGCAGAAATGGGACTGGGAAGCAATTGGATATGACGGTAGAGGTAAGCAAGAAGTCGCTGACGGTGAGGCGACGCAAGGCTCAGTCCTGCGAACTCGATTCGACCCCGCAATATTCCACCGCGTTACTTTACTTCCTCTTAATTCCATCCATCCATCCATCCATCCATCAAGAATTCTTTCTACATATCTATAACCTTCGTCTTCATCTTCTTCTTCTTTTTCTTCTCCTTCCTCTGGTTCTTCTTCCATTCTACTAATACCTTTCTACTTAAACAGCGATACACAGACATTATTAGCCACTGTTACCAATGACGAAAATACTGACTAAAGGCTAACGCTTCTTCCTATGTGAAATGGTAATGGCAAACCTCGGATGCGTGCATCTCGAGCGAAATGAAGACTCGAAAGAGAAGAGGCAAGACAGAGAAGAAACGTGGGATAAAACTGAGGAGCATCGTGTTGCACGTAGTGGGTAATGGGCGCGGCTTACCGCGACGTTGAGAGTGTTGGACGAATGCATGACTCGCTCTGTATATGTACGTAAATGTATGTATGTAGATATGAGGCAAGCAAAGCAGGGTGACACTGGTGGGTGTAACGCGCATGCCAAAGCAAAGTGAGAAAAGGACGACGAGGTCAGAGGACAAGAGAGGCTTCGCGCCATTGGAGATAGGCTTGGAATCGGACTGGCAAGCAATCGGATATTATGTAAGCAAGAAACTGCTGACACCATTAGGAACCTCATGCTACCCTGGCTTCCTTGCCTTCCCCTCGGTACATATTCCTCTTCCTCGGCCCCTCCTGCTTCTCCTGGATCCGACTACCCTTACTCATGAAATAAACTATGAATGAAGGGACGCGTACGTACTCTCAAATCTAAACCAGTTAATTTGATTCACCAAGGTTTTTTACTCGGTTTATTGGAGTGAGAATAAGTTCCCCATAAAATTTTAGTTTCTTAGGTCGCATGGTTCTCGAGATGTATTTTTGGCCGGGCAGAGTCAACTGACAATTATAATAAGAGAGAGGATGTTAGACGGCCACGTGCAACGGGCCCAAGCATTCTACCTAGAGTAGAATCGCGATCTATAAGATAGAGGCGATAGAGTCATAGAGTGTAGCTAGTGAGCTACCAATGAGGAGGGCTGCCTTCTCTCTAGACGCGTCTGGTACTGGCGCGCGTCAGTTGTAAGCTGTCTCTGGTTCTCTGTCGGCAGGAGAAGCGACACGGCAGACTACCAGACCAGTGGTGTGCATGCTGCTATTCTGCCTCAAGGAGGATCACATAAAAGCCACTCAAATCATTCTATTCAGTATTCGGTATGTCGAAAGACTCTCCACTGGTTCGGTGGCATAGACGCGTGCGTATGTGTATAAAGAAACGCATAAGCCACAAGTAAAGTGGGAGCTACGCGGTTACAGCCGCCACACTGCGTCGCGCCACCTAGTCTAGGATAAACTCTGGCTAGCGGCGCGATAGAACATCGTGCACCGAAAACGGAAACCGCAGAGCAGCAAACTCTTTGTAGAGTTGCATGCCGCCGCCGCCACTCAACTCAAGTAGCTTATTCCAACCGGTCAAATAAGAGACGGCGATCATTTCTCCTAGTTGCCATCTTGAAGAGGCTGCTGCATCCAGACGACCAAAAGCGATCCTCTTTTTTCTCACACGATAGAAAAGTCGTATTCCTCTGGAAAGTGTCGGTTAGTGGAGAGTTGACACTGTTCAGAGTCTCTTTTTCTCTTAAACGACTACTCCAGAGAAGAAGAGCGGCGAAGGGGAGCGGCGGAGTGAAGCGATGGAGCGCGCGATTTACGACATACCGATAAAAAAAATCCACTCGACCTTTCGTGAACCAGAAAAACCCGTCGCCCTAAACTCCCACTATAGACGACACTCGATTATCAGCGTTATTCTTACCCGAGGCAGAAATAATGATCGACGATCTCGATGTTAAGTTCGCCGCCGACGACTTCTTATCGGAGGAAAAGAAAAGGTTTGAAAGAGTCAATTGCCGAAACACTAGCAATGAATTCGACGTCGTATCAAGCGACGGCAGCGGTAGCAATACTTTTTAGTAGTTAACCGCCTTAATTATCAAAAGATGCTGATTGTCAATTGGCATGCCGATTCTCAGTCCCAGCGGACCGACGGGACCGTCAGCCAGCTGCTTTCTTCGATTAGATATCTAGGTAGTTGGGTGCGGTAATGGTTAGGTCGGAGGGAAAATATATCGAAATTATCTAAACTAGCAGAATGATCTTGCAGAGAGGCACGCGTATACTGACGAGTTGGTGAATGGTGAGTGGTAAGTGGTGAGTGGTGGTTGTCGACGCGTTCAACCCGATAGGGCCCTATCGTTATACATGTATGGGTGGATAGACATACTTCTGTATCGCGCGTAGACACAACTAGATTAAGCCTCCTCATTCTCTAGGTCAGGGTCCAGCTTCTTTTACAGAAACTTTCCTGGCGAATGCAGGTACCTTGGTCGATCTCAAAATAAAGCTGCCGCTCATCAAACGAGACTTAACGATCTAAAGTATGTGACTATAGTATGTCAGTAAAGAAATGAACTCTTCAAGATCGAATCGAGAGATATTGGCTAAGTGTCCCTATTAGAGAGTTTCAGTCGCATTCGTGTAGCAATATAAAAAGAATAATAACAATAAGGTTATCGCTGCGCGTAACTCGCTATCGCTCTGATATCGTCCACGTCGTATACAACCTTCGCATCGCATCGAATCGAATCGAATGCCTCCTAAGATTTCTGTAAGTAACTATAAAAACTCCAAATTTCCTTTAAGGGGTGAGCGCATCTTTTAAATGGAACGGTGGGCCCTTGAGTAGGAGGGTGGTCGATTGGGCGGGGTGGGCGGTAAAGAATCGTCTAGAGTCTAAAATACAAGCTAGTTCGGTGATGAAGCTGTTTTCTAGCAAAGATCAGGTTGAGAGGGACCCAAGTAACTAGAGACTCTAACTGTAAGGCGATACTTCGATCTGTCTTTTGCCGAGCTCGACCTAATTTACTGAAGAGAACGAATTAGTCACAACTGGGCAAGAACGTAGGAGAATCATGGTGCCACCCTCCAACTGTTGGGATTGGGATTCGGATTCGGATTGGGCCAAGGGCCAGGGGGATCCCCGGGGCGCCCTAGTCTGGGCCTCAACTCACCGAGGGACCCAACACCGAATCCTTTTTCCTTATTTACGGTCGCTCCTGCAACACGAGCCAACACACTCCAACTTGTCTCTTGCTACCTCTACTATACTATACATATTAGCCTCCCTTCCTCACGCTCGATCATTCTTCTCACGCCAAGAAAAAAGTTTTCTTCAAAAAACTATTGCCCGAGCTAGAAACCAAGGGTTGCGTGTTCACTTTTACTTAGAATCCGATTGGACTCTTCTCTCAATCTTAAATAAGATTAGAAAGAAGTTGGCTAGACTCTCCAATATCCTTGATACACCATCAATAACTCACACTCCGAAATGCAACCTTCATGAATATCCATAGACATCGGGTATATCGCTCGCTCTATCAGTCTATATCTACATTTCCATTACTAATGCCTGTTCATTGTCAGTTACGTAGCTATCCTAGCTAGCTCAATGTCAGTGCCTCGTCGAGCAGAGTCGAGCCATGCGCGTCGCTCCGCGCCACGCTACCACTCTTCTCATGAATAGCAGTTATATTTACAACAGACTTTGACTACTTGCAATTGCACCAACTACTATTATATGTATACACGGATATCCTATACACATGCATAGAAACTCTCACTGAAGGTTTTTTCATCGGTAAACAATAGACTCGAATTTCCCGGGAAATCTTGTCCTATCTTGTCTAGGACAAGGATATTTATTCTATAATAGAAAGTGGAAAGTAACGCGTCACGTGGTATAAAAAATCTTGTGTTTTCGAATTACTCACGGTGGTTCATTCGATTTCTCAAGTGTCCGTCGTGCCATTTCTTTCGACGTACGATTCCAGTGTGGCATTGAAAAAAGGAGATGAGAGGAGACGATGGAATTGCTAAAGAGGAGAACGAGTAGAAGAGGAGGTGAAAGGTTGTAATACTCACTGGCTGTTAAACTAGCTGCAGCACCGAGCTGATGCTGAGCAGGTGTGCTGGTGGGATTGACAGCTTGTCTTCTTGGAGGCGTCGCGTACTGAGTGGCCAATGGATCATTGGCGGGCGTAGCATAATTCCAAGTGGCAGGATCCGCTGTTCCGGCAGGAGTTGTCGGTGTGGTCTGCTGCGAGGTGTACGAGGGACTGTAGCCTCGAAACTTTTGTCGAAGACCAAAAGGTTCCGAAAAGCCCGGTAATGTTTGGTGGGTGACATTACTAGCCTTGTTCTCGTAGTCTTCCGAAGTCGGCGGCATTCCACAGATACCTTTGTTAACGTTCCATCAAATTAGCAGTTAATAAAAAATGCAATTATTCGATTTATAAGAAAAGAATGAGAGACCAGGAAATCATTTACCTTGAGTGTTCCATAACTGATCCTGATGAGGGTTCAATTCTGGCGGACTGCCGGACATGTAGGATAAAATGTAGCCGGCAGTACTGCATCTCCTTGCCGGAGGCATGTCCATACGATACAACGGCGAACTGCACAGACAGAAAGCTCGAGTCAATGATGACTGCAGTGACAGAGTCAAGTTGTCAAGTAAGCCATGACCGGCTCCCCGCCCACCCCAGCCACCACCTCTAACCCTAGCCATCGCTTTGCACTGCTCTCACCAACGGATCATCGAGCACAGAGAGCACGCCCCTACCCAAGGGACTAACTCTCCTCTTTGCATTTATTGCCCGTATCTTTCCTGCCTAACCAATATCTGCAACGCTTATTAACACTCCTAAAAGAAGCAATTGGTATGCCTGTTCAGATAGGACAGCACTTTACAGCCTGCAGCGGACTGATGCGCCTGACTCAAAGGAAAGAACGGTATCAGTAGAGCGTATCCGAGTTTCCGGAAGTAGCCCTTGCGGGAGGCCGGAAACAAGCTCGTTTCTACTAAAACTAAGGTGGATGCGGGTATGGGCGCGCGTGCCTAGAGCAACTGACTATCCGTTCCCCTCATTGAGTAAGTAACGCGTGCTCAGGGATCAGAATCCTTAGGACACAACTACTCCATTACCTTTTCCATTAGTAAACAAGTATGTACTTCATCAGTCTTTTAACCGGTGCCGGAGCCAAACGAATTGACAATTCAACATTGTCCAATCTCAAGGTTAGTCTCTCGAGGTACCTTTTCAATTGTATTATAACATCATTGGCGTATTGAAGGAGACGGAATACCTATGATTGGATAAAGTATATCCGTTGCCGTTGCCGTGCATGGCAACACGCTTGGAATATTGGCAAAATGGGCGCGCTAAACAAATGGGAGCGTTTGCAAGTGATGTACGTTGAGTGAGATGTCAATATTGAAGTGTCCTTGAGTATTCTGGCCGAGCGGCACGTCGGAAGACGTTCCGCGCGCACGATACGTGCCCACTGCCCGAACCAGCAAGCACCTTCAATGCATCTTCGCCACTGCCTCTCTCACTCTCTCACTCGCTCTAACTTCGCCATGCAAGAATCCCTCTTCTCGCGAAACATTTTCACTCGCCAAAAGGAAACATCGATAAGCCTGTGCCGCGCGTTCCTCCCCACTCCTTCCACCGACCATCTTTCATCTCTTCTTACCGCTTTTCTTAATAATCACTACACCTTTGATTTATGTCATGACAGCATTATCAAGTCAAATCTTCTCTGCTGAATAGCATTTAGTAAAGAAAAAAAAAATGCTTAGCAATGCAACGGATTCTCGCAGCCGTAACACGTTGCGGAAGGTCGGGTACACGCCAAAGGAATCATTGCTCAGCAATTAGTCCAACTCTTACTCAAAGGCCAGCTAAAAGGTGCAAGTTGCGCTTCAATCATACATATGTACATACATGCATTTGCCCAAGAGGAAATAGTAACACGCGCGCAACAGCTAAAGGACGAAACGCTTTATTTATACTTTCCGCCTGCGGCTCCACTGATGCGCACCACTAACATATTCCGCTAATGCCTTTCTCCTTTTAGCCCTTTACTTTGCCAAGTTACCACAGAGCATCAACACTTCTAACAACTTGAGCTAGCTATTATAGTCAGTGCTATTATCGTAAATACTCATCTCTCTCGGGTGTCTTTCGTGTCCTGACTCTGTCTAAAGACTTTAAAGGAAGATATGGCTGTCTCTTATGCACTCAGAAATGCAAGCGGAAGAAACAATGTGTTGGAAAAGATCCTCGAAAAAAAAAACTACTTCCTTCCAAGGACGATGGGTGGTCTAAACAGTCGGGGAATGGCTGCCCTGTGACGTAAGATCCGGCCAGAGAGAACGAGAGAAAGCGGGGGAGGGGAAGGGAATCGAGGTACTTCTGGCATCGGTCTTTGGTTCGCCTCCGATGAGAATCGAGTGTGTGCGTGATGGGTAAGCCAAATGCCGACGTCTTCGTTGGCATTTGGCATCGACACTCTGGCCCGGGCGACTCAATGGCAAGGCTCGTGTTCCTTCCCTTCTGAGAATCTTTCGGACTCTCTGTTCATTGCTACCGAGTGTAATCTCGATCTTCGTTCTGGTCTCCTTTTCGTTATCGCCACCCCTTCACGGATCTGCCCCTCACTACGTTGCTTCATCCGAGAGCCACTATTCTCTTCTTTCTCTCTCGCACATAGTATATTTTGTCCAATTTTCATCGAAAGGAAAAGGGTTTTACGTCGAAGCAGTGGATAGTATGATTGGCTGAGTGGCCGAAGTCGAGATGCGGACCAAGACGATTCTCTCGATCGAGGAACGAAAGAGGACCGGCCTGGAAAAGATCCTCTGGCCGAGTAGCCGAGGAATGCAGATTTCGCGAAATCCAATCCACATAGAGAGCTCAAGCAACCCGCAAAGGTTATAGCCCTCTTGGCCGTGGCGTCTCCGTTATATTTGAATCCAACCACTCGATAAGACCCTTCTCACGATTCCTGTTCGCATCCTCGTGCAAACCAACCGTTTCAACATAGCGTACTTCATCGCTAACTAACCAATTCGCCCTTCCTTCCTTGATAGTCCGCCCCAGAAAATCTGACTAATTATAAATATCGGTCGTACGTGAAATGGATGAAAATTCAACGCGACGAAGAGGTGGTGAACGGGGGAAAGGGAGTCGCGGCGACATGCGACGGACGTTCGTCGTTCGCGACGACAGATAAGAAAGTCACCGACGCCGGCACCAACACTCTCCTATTTGCTTAGTCGTTACTTTTCGTCCCTTGCGTAGCTATGAGACATAATGTCCAAAGAGCGGAAGCAACTGGTCAGCCAGTCAAAACCGCGCACTTGTGTCAAGTGATCTCACGAAAATTCATAACTAAATATTTTCTATGTACGGTAGGTAGTGCAATGCACGCAAATATCTCTCTCACTAGTCAAGATAATTGAAATATTTTTACATGGCAACTGCTCTCAATGTATCTTACTCTAGAATAAGAGCGCGCGCGCGCGGACGGTAGTATCTGCCTTGTTTGCATTTGGTGAGCTTATCGTACCTATCGGATCGGTATTATGACACGACGCCATTGCCAATCGTTGATGCTGTTTCAACGCTTCACCAACCTTTTTCAACACTTTTCTCCTATTTCAACTCAACTTTGACAAATTGGTTACAAAAAAAAAGAAAAGAACTCACTGCATTCTCGCATGGAATCGTGCCGCAATGATGATAGACTTCTCACTTTTCAACTGCCCTTCTTCCTTCTTCTCCCACGTAATCGAAGCGTGATTTTATATTTGACGGGGGATTCTACTCTCAACTGGAGCCACGGACTTTTAAAAGCGAGCAATCCGATCGGAGCATCGACTAACTAATTGGAAGGAGACGATGGAGAAGGAGGAGGAGGGAAGGAAGGGGAAGGGCGGGAGGAGGAGGAGGAGAAAGAGGAGCTAGAGACTACGGCGAGAAGATGAAAGTACCGAGTTGGTTGGTATGGTTGGTACGGGGATGCTGCTGGTAGTGGTAACAATAAAAAGGAAGAAGGGATGGTGAGCAAAGGAAAGACTGTCGTATGCCTCAACGGCCAGGCAAGTACTGAGCTGAATGTGGTCTGACTGAGTGGCTGAAACGCCGATCCCAGTGCTCTTGGAGGACCTCGAACGTGGTCAGGATTTCCCCTTCTGCCTCTTACTCCCTTCCTTCTTGCGCTTTGAGCTTGTGTTGGCTTACTTGCTTGGTTCGCTGGCTGGCCGACTGGCTGGCTGCCTGCCTGCCTGCCTCACTGACTGATTCCATTCTTTCGTTGTTGCGGCCGCTCATACTTGCTGCATTATACATATGACGAACGACAAGCCGAGACATCGTTTCTCATTGCGCTAATAAATTTTACTCGTCAAAGGATAATGCAAGGGAAAAGGATTAAAGAACGAGTGTTTAAAATCGTCCAGTTTACTAGAGAGAAAGGGGTAGAACGGAATGTTTAAGCTGCTTCATTTCGAATGGTGTATGAAGGGACTGGCGGTAACTAGGAAATTAAGATGGAAAAATCTAGCAGTAGGCGATACGGAAGCAGCTGGCGCTACGTGATCAAAGGAAGATTCACCTTTCAATGCATAATTGGAGTATCAGGAGTGTGTGACTAATCATGAAAGCAAACCCCAGTCCTCCGTAGCCCCTATACCAACCGATTCACGTCAACGATCCGAGTATGACGTGGTCGCGCATTGACACACGCAAACAGCATACTTCAATCATCTTTCTCTTAGTCAGTTACTATGGTCGTATAACTTTCAAGAGTTCCAAGCCATCATTCGAACCGCCAAGAAGTAATGATTTTCACAATTTTAGAAGGGCGAAAAAATGAATTTTGAGCTAGGGTTCTGGAATTTATATGACTTCTTCCTTGATGCAAAAAAACATTCCCCACCAAATTTCAGCCCCGGAAAATGTCGGGAAGACTTGAAAACATGGGAGAAACCGTCAGAAGTAGATAAAAGTAATTATTCAGGATCGATTTTCCATGTGTTTTCGGTACAATTTCGGCATTTCTGCCACTGGTTTCATGTTTTCTATCCGTTTTGATACTCAAACAATCGATTTATCAAGCGTTCGTCAAAGTCCGAGAACCTTCGAAAAATCGAAAATTTTTGAAGGGGTATGCCTTAAAAAATTTGCGAAAAAATGAATTTTGAGCTAGGGCTCTGGAATTTATGTCACTTCTTCCTTGATGCAAGAAAACATTCTCCACCAAATTACAGCCCCGGAAAAGGTCGGGAAGGTTGGAAAACATGGGAAAAACCACGGAACTTAATTATTCAGGATCGGTTTTCCATGTGTTTTCGGTACAATTCCGGCATTTCTGCCACTGGTTTCATGTTTTCTATCCGTTTTCATACTCAAACAATGGATTTATCAAGCGTTCGTCAAAGTCCGAGAACCTTCGAAAAATCGAAAATTTTTGAAGGGGTATGCCTTAAAAAATTTGCGAAAAAATGAATTTTGAGCTAGGGCTCTGGAATTTATGTCACTTCTTCCTTGATGCAAGAAAACATTCTCCACCAAATTACAGCCCCGGAAAATGTCGGGAAGTATGGAAAACATGGGAAAAACCACGGAAGTGAATTATTCAGGATCGGTTTTCCATGTGTTTTCGGTACAATTCCGGCACTTTGGCCACTGGTTTCATGTTTTCTATCCGTTTTCATACTTAAACAATCGATTTATCAAGCGTTCGTCAAAGTCCGCGAACCTTCGAAAAATCGAAAATTTTTGAAGGGGTATGCCTTAAAAAATTTGCGAAAAAATGAATTTTGAGCTAGGGCTCTGGAATTTATATCACTTCTTCCTTGATGCAAGAAAACATTCTCCACCAAATTACAGCCCCGGAAAATGTCGGGAAGTATGGAAAACATGGGAAAAACCACGGAAGTGAATTATTCAGGATCGGTTTTCCATGTGTTTTCGGTACAATTCCGGCACTTTGGCCACTGGTTTCATGTTTTCTATCCGTTTTCATACTTAAACAATCGATTTATCAAGCGTTCGTCAAAGTCCGCGAACCTTCGAAAAATCGAAAATTTTTGAAGGGGTATGCCTTAAAAAAATTGCGAAAAAATGAATTTTGAGCTAGGGCTCTGGAATTTATATCACTTCTTCCTTGATGCAAAAAAACATTCTCCACCAAATTACAGCCCCGGAAAATGTCGGGAAGACTTGAAAACGTGGGAAATACCGCCTAAATCAGATGGGATCAACTATTCAGGAGACTGTTTTCAAGTGTTTTCGGTACAATTCCGGCATTTCTGCCACTGGTTGTTCTATCAAAGATTAAAAAAAATCTACAGAAAACTGGAAACAGCAAAACAGTAGCTTGAAAGACAATTTCAATGAAATTAACCGGAACACATGTCGAGTGGGCTTCTTTCTACAAAAATCGTACACGTGTCACTTCCGCCAGCAGTGTTGCGCGTGCCAAAGTGCATGGGGCAAGCAAGTCAGCCACTCCTTAATAATGAGGCAAGGAGAATTTTCTCTTCTATCTGTTATGCCTGTTACAGGACACGCATCGTTTACAACACATATTTCAAGCAACCAGACCACCATGACCATTAGACTATTCTGACTTTCACATGGACATTTACTTTTACCCTACCCTCTTTCTGCAGCTTGACACGAGCGCGTCAACGCTCCGCCGGCTCTACGTACACCATCTACCGATATACACATACATATCTAATTATCTACAATCTACAATCTACAATCTACATAGAAATATACCGCTTCTTGTCGAGCCCCGTTCTTCCAGCCCAACTACTCATTCCAAAGTCCATGGTCGAAAGCCGAGAAAAATTCCGCGGAAAACATTCCAGTTCGAGAAAGTCTGTATTTACTCCGACTGTTCAATGAGTCGCTCGCCAAGATGCGATATCACAAGCATCCACTTTTCTTGGAACACAAATAGGTACACCACGCGGACTATAAACTCCCCGACCCGATGATTCATGACGAGAACCCTCCGCCCCTCTCTGACCCTCCGCCGTTCCTACGCTCCTCCGTCCCTCCACCGATTTACATCCACTCATATTTCCAACTGAGCATCGAATGTATCAAGCCTAGCCAAATTATTTAGGTATTCGTTTCGACTCCTCAACAAATGATACTCGTGGGAATAGATCAATCAATTCTCCCGCTTTCTAAGAATATATTTAAATCATTCTCTAATCACTGACCCGATGACTGGGGGTTTGCCAAGTACTATAAAATACGCCGAGTATATTAAGAGAGAGAGAGGAATATTCGGTAGTCTCGTCAGAGTGGGAGCTGGTAGTGCGCGAACGCCTACACTGATAGAGAGTGACCGGTCCAAAAAAAGGAAAAAAAAATATTCTCTCTCTCTCCGAACTGGACTGGACTTACGATATCTCATTTGGAAGTTGGAAGGTCGTGGGGCTCGTGGCCCGTGCACGTGCGAGCCGCGTGAGAGAATAAAATCGCGACAAATAAGTACCAAAGCCAAAACCGCCGGAGGCATCACTCTCACTTCTTTCCAATTTCGATTGCATCCCGCTTAATTACTGCTCATCGACACATCATTACCATTAACTGCTCCGAGAACTCGCAGTTTCGTGACTACTGCTGCCTTTTTCATCGACTCACGATTCCCAAGACTTTTTCAAAAATTTCCTCTCCATCATTTCCAGCAAGCATCTCAATGCTCTACTGGATCGGGGAAAAGCGAGTCAACGTAATCGGTGGATCACTTCGATCGGTTCGGTCAATAAACTCTTATCGCTTGCCAAGATGCTCGCTGGAACAAGAGAGACCTACTCGCACACCATTACCAAGTGAATCCACTCTTGCGGAAACACTCGAAGGCTCTCATTTTAACTAACTGACGTAGAATATTCTTGATAAATGCGAATACGGTATGCAACTAATTTATGAGAGAGAATACTTAATATATATGTACAAGCGATCACGCGACGATTCATTGGCTAATACATACTAGAAGCAAGAGACAAGAGGATGAAAGATGAAGAGGGCCGATCAGTCATCACCATCTCCTTCATTATTCCCTTTGCTGTGTGTTGCTTTGTTTTCCCTATTGTATCGGCTGCGTATACAAAGACTGAACGCGCGGAGGAGCCCTTAAGCTATCGGGTAAATATTTTCGCGCTAAGCAAATGGGCTGACGTGTACCGGTACGGTACCTATCCGCTCTCCCTTGCAAAGCGGCTCGTCTTGCCTCGCCTCGCCACGCCTCGGCGCAGCTCGGCGGTTCCCTCTCCCTCTCCCTCTCCCGCACCCCTCTCTCCACTCACTTTCAACACAACCAGCACAGCTAGTTTTCCACCACCTCCTTTCGTTCATTAAATAAATGCAATAAGAGATCAACTGCCCAATAATACCAATAATAATCTAAATGACGTTGAAGTTAAAAACAACAGCGAGGATGTTTTTAATCGAATGAACTAAAAGGAGAAGAATGATAAACAAACCTGGAAAGTGCTCCACTCGGGGAATGAGGTGCCGAAGGTCCCTGATCGTGTTCCTGATGATGATGATGATGAGGAGTACCAGTTGAATGATGCGGGTAAATCGAATCCATGTAGAGTTGATCGGAAACTCTTTCGGCTTCTTGAAGCGAATGATTAGGCTGGACGGAGGGTTGCATAGTAGTGAGATGGGTGTAGGAATATAATTTTGCTTGATCGTTCGGACTGTATCCACCCTCCTGATGGGTTTGTCGATGCGGCGAGGATAATGCTTGATCGTGTGGATCGTGAGGACTTCGACTTGATCCTGGAGAACTGCCTGTCCTCATTGCCGGTGATCCAGCGGGACAGGCTCCAGGCGTAGTTGCGTTCGCGCTTACACTTGTCGTTGATCCAACACCGCCTCCAACACCGCTACTAGCTGAACCACCGCCACCGCCACTGCCACCGCCACTACTACCAGTTCCACTACCAGTACCAACAACACCGCCAGCTCCACCGACACCGCGAATTTGATGCTGGAGATACGAGTCCTTTGGCAACACCTCCTCCAACGAATGCGAATGCTGTCTCTGTGTTTGCTGTTGCTGCTGCTGCTGCTGCTGATGATGATGATGATGAACACTAGCCGTATTCACAGTAGCAGATGTACCACCACTATTACAACCTGTTGCTCCTGTTCCAGTTCCTGCTCCTGCCCCACTTAGATTTGGAAAAAGGACCGCGAGCGTGAAATCTGCTCTAGCACCTCTCATAGCCGCGTTCATACCACCCACTCTGTCAATTTCTTCTTCTTGCTCTTGTCCAGCTTGTGACTGATTATGCTGTTGTTGTTGCGGTTGTTGTTGTTGCTGCTGCTGCTGATGATGATGATGGTGATGATGGTGGTGATGTTGCTGTTGCTCCTCCTCAAGATGACGATGTCCCGTAATCGACGGATGTTGCTGATGCAGGTCCGATAAGTTGTGATGAGCTGCTGGCTGCTGCTGTTGTTGCTGCTGCTGCTGCTGCTGATGTTGGTGATGATGGTGTTCGGTGGTAGTTGGCGAGAGTGTCTCGGTACCGTACCGGTGCATCGTGGTGCTAGGCATGTGACTGGTGGGCCGATTTTCCTCCGCCGGGACAGAGGCCTCCGTCGGCTGGCAGCTATCCCCTCCCTCGGGAACCGGGTCCTCTGTTGGCCCTAACTGAGCGTACTGGGCCTGTTGCCGCTCCCGCTCCCGCTCACGCTCATGCTCACGCTCACGCTCGCGCTCCCGCTCCCGCTCTTGTTGCGGCTGCTCTTCGATATGCTGTTCACGATTATGTCTCTCAGACTCCGAGCGTTCCTCTTCCTGCGACTGTGCTGCTTGCATGTAAAGTTCTCTCAACCGATGATGCTCTTGCAAATCATCCTCCTCTTGATCTTGAGTTTCACTCAGTTGTCGCTGCTCCAGCTTCTTCTCTTCCTCCTCCTTAGACCTATCAATGTACCCCAGACAACTACTCTCTTCGAGGTAAGACCTTCACAAATTGTAGAAAAGAAACGACATTATTAAGTCGTACGACTCAGACTGGATCAATCGATTTAACGATTCGATCGAAGTGAAAAAGAATACTCGAATGAGAATTTAGCCGTTTACTTGCTACTTGCCTGTGCCGAAGAACTGGATGGGGAACCGAATGATAGTCGAGCTGTTCTAGGGTGTAGGTGGCAGTGGAGTCATCGGTTTCTTCGCCGATATGCATAGCGTCGATCGATTCAGTATTACTCTCTTCTAACATAGCGCCATTTTGAGTTTCCTGCTGTCCCGCCTCCAGAACGCCCATGCCATCCCTTCCATCAGTCCCGATTTCTCCCTCTCTTGTCACAACTATTCTTCTTCCCTCTGCTTCTACCGGCGCAACCACTACTGCTTTCCTCTCCCTTTCCCCACCCACGCCCCCACCCCCGGCGACTTCCTCTCTCGGCACCCTCTCGACTATACCATGCTGGTATCCCTCTATTCTTTCCTCCACCCGTCCTTGCACCGGCCCTTCACCCTGCTGCTTCCTCAGTTCCTCGCACTCACTCGGCTCACCGTCGTCCGCCTTTGAAAGTACTCTCTCAATTAGTAACAAATTCTGGCCTTTCCCGGAATCTCTTTCATATTCACGATCTTTTTCATATTCCAGTGCTTCCTCATGTCGTACTACTTTACCATCGGAACAATCATCGCACTCTTCTCTGGAGGTTCTTTTTGGTAGAGGAAATTCCTTCGTCGTACGACTGATTGTAAGTAGCAAAGGTTCCGTGTCACTCATAGAATTCTCGGCATAATCTATCAATCCTGCCAATATCATGGAATGACTGATTAGTTGCCTATACTAACAAGGAGCACCGACGCTAGGAATAGAAATTATCGAGTTCTAATAATAAAGAAATAGTGAAATACTTGGATCACAAGAATAGACAGAAATAGAGGGAGTTGGGGAAATCAGTATGGGAAAGATGACATGGATTTTCCCGATTCGATGGATGTGGCAAGGAGACATCGATAAAGTCAAAGGCTCGTAAAGACCAAGAGACTGTTGCTATCCAGTATTCGACGAAAATAACCGCATCCCACTATCGGTGATGTTCGCGCATGTAGTCTGACAATGAATTGCCTACTTACACTGCCAAGTATATCACGCACACTGCCTCAGTTTAGCCCAGTACACACACATACGCGCATACATACATAGAAAGTTAGCCGGCGCTCGCCGCTCTACCATCCACCAGTCCAGTCAGCACATATCCACGCTCCGCCCCTCCCAGCCCCGGTCCGCCCCCCGCTTCCACCCGCTTCGTCGCTCCGCTCGAGAACGCTACGCAACGCTACGCCTCTCGACCCCCCCTCAACACCCCTCTTATCGCAATATACTCTATCCTCGCATGTATGCATATTTCAAACTCTACATAGAGAAAGTGAGGGAGTAAAAAGAATAGCTAGAAAGACAAGGGATGACGGTTAAGAGGGGAATCGAGGGAATCGATGATGACGTACAAAGAGGGAGAGAGAGAGAGAGAGAGAGAGAGAAAATGAGGGGTAAGAGTTTGCGCCGCAATGCGAACTGTTCGTCCCGGGCTACGTGATAAAAATACTATTTTTAATCAGTTGTCATGGGTCGCTTGATGCCAGGACCACCGGGAGAAGATGAGTCGCGGCGCATGCCTCTGCCTCTCTTCTTCTATAATATTAGTATTTATGAATCTACTTATTACTTATGTATATATGATACTTGTAATGTTTAAATTGAATAGTCTTGATATAGCAGTCATTCACATTCGTCACTCTTTTATTTGTTATATCTTCTCTTGTATTCTTCCGATTTTCTGGCTAATTCAAAGCTAGACATATGTATAGTATAATACTTTATCTATATACTTACATAGATACTTATGTCTACCTGCTACAAGATTTTCCTTGGCTCGATGTTGAACCCTTCTCATCCGAGCCGAGTCGAACCGAACGGAGCCGAGTCAAAGCATTCGGCAATTGATCAGTAACGCAGAGGAGAATCGACCAATTTCACGGCACACGACAAGATCCATTCATGATCGGCCTGTATTTTTCTCTCGGCAAGAAGAAGATGTTCTACATAGCAACCACACAAACATACTATACTTACACCTATATCGAGGGTTTAACATTGAACCGACCTTATTGACGTTACCTAATCGAATTGGAAAGGTCAGGCTCGCCGCCGGATTATCAGCGGGGAGAGCGCACCGCGCCAATTCTATTAAAAACATATTTTTTCGCAAACCCTGAGCGCGCACAGTGCTTCAAAGAGAAAGAGTGCTACATGAATATCGGTCGGCCAAGTGAATAGTATAAGTATGTATATACGCGACGTGCGCAACCAGTTGCTCTTTCGGTGAGAGAGTCGCCTTACCGCTTCAAGTACCATTGATATTATCCTCAACAAATTATATGATAAATAAATGCTAGACGTAGATAATCGAGCCCTCCAAGCCGCTAGTTCATACACACATACTTTCTCCAGATCTTCTCTTTAAAAAGCAATATTCTCTAAGTACGGTCGAAATTGAGAAATATGCTCTGAAAACAACAAATTTTCTGAGAGTCTCCCTTCCTCTTCTCCCTTTCCAACTCTTAATAATCCTAACAAGTATTCTACCCCGCTCCTCAAATTCCCAATCACTTTCTTCAATTCCATCGAATTCCTTTAATCTCCACATACAACATACATATACTATAATAAATACATCTACATAGATATACTCACTCTGAGACTCATTGGCAAGCAGAGCAAGCGACCCGATTACAATTAAACTTGGCGGAATGAAAAATCTCTTAATCGATGTCGAGGCTTCCAAGTGCTCTCTCAGTAGCGGCTGAAGAGCTCGAGAAGTTGCCGAACCAGCCAACCAACCAACCAACGGAAGAGGTTTTGTACGTCGCGGGGCAAAGGTTACAGTTATCTCTCCGGCCCCATAAAAACATTCTCTCTTATCCGCAACACGAGGGGGCAGAGAGAGAGAGAGAGAGAGAAATCGAGAAATATATGTATATCGATGATGCGCTTTACGTGGAGATTTTCAGAGATTGAATAGTTTCTTTATCTCGGTCTGATGTGATGGTGAATCTGTATGTAGTATAAGGTCGTCGTAAGCAGATTCCAAGCTGAAAATGTATTGCTGAGAGTATGAAGTGAAAAGACGTGTTTCAAGATGTGCCTGCACTATGGCAAATTTTGATAAGGACAAGGGAAGGTCAGGTATTTCATTGTGATTATTTCCAATTGAACCTCGATCGCGATAAATCGGAGTAATAATATAAAAGCGAAGAAAGTGGAAAACAATGGTAGGAAACAGTATAAATCGAGAGCTTGAAAGTAGTTTTGCAAAATTTGAATGAGGCGAATGATATTGCTCTAAGGTAAATAAACAATTGTTTCTTCTCTCTTCTCGCATTGTTTCTTACATTACGGCGACATTAATTCTCGTGGTAGTCGAGTAGCGAGCGAAAAGCGTACGATACTTGCTATTAAGAATTCTTAAGCCTGGTTTAATTTAAGCCGGGTTTAGGACTGCGTTATTCGCAGATCGAGAAATCTTATGCTTATCCGAATCAACCTTCTTTACTTAGTCCCTTTACTAGACTTCTTACTGAACGCATTCACTATTCTTCTTTTAACTCGGACCATGAAACGAGCTGCGAAACTCGTTACATTTCGATAGAAGTCGACAACAATGATAAAAAGAGCAATGATGATAACACATAAGAATAAAGACATAAGATGCGTAGTGGCACGCGATCGCGTTTTACCTTCTGACGTTTCCAGCGGCTTTTCTCGACACGTGAAAAAAAAATAGATCGTCAATAAGTATGACTTATAAAGAAGAATCAAATCGATGTCGAATGAACCGCGATACAGAGGTAATTACGAGTCCTCCGCCCCTCGAACCCTCTCTCTCTCACTCGCGCGCGCGCGCGATTCAACGTGACTGAACGAATAAATCACGATTCCTGTCAAAATTTAATGGCCAATAAAAAGAGAAGAGAGCGTAAAAGTTGGAACTTTTCTTCCTGGCATCTTGGCGAGCGTGCGTGGAAAAGACTCGGTAAATATTCCTTTATATTAAAATTATTACTCAACACCGTATAATTATACCATTTTCAACGGGCTATATTCATCATTGGCAATTCGAAAGGCAAGTGAATCACCTTGTACTTCTGACCTTGGTGCTAATATCTCATTATCTGTCTCCTAACCATAATAAAAAAGAAAGTAAAAAGTAAAAACAGAAAGTAAAAACTCTCTAGCGATAGAGCTCGAAAATCCACCCTAGATGAATGTCTGATAATAAGATTTCGAGATGGTATTTCATCGGTATACTCAAGCTGAAGATTAATTAGGGCATTGGAAGAAGAACTCGGCTTCGACTTGGAGAGGCAGGCATATAAAGTAGTGGCTCAACGCGGTGCGGTGCGGCGAGTGAAACGGACCGACAGCACCGCGCGCCGCACTTAATATCTCTATCGACAGATATATGTTCAAAGAAGAGCTGAGAGTACCGGTAAAAAGGGGATCTCTATACCTGGCTATAAGAGGATATAACTTCCAACCAAATATTCAACCAACTTGTATGTACTTTTATTATTTATCATCTACAACTTGAAATCTCATAGATATTTAATCGAGTCCACCTCTTCAAAACACTGATTTGAAAAAGGTGATTCTGGTGATGACGCTGCTTGCTTGTGAATTTCAAGAAAACAGAGAAAGACTACTCTGCGAGGCCCTTCTTTATACACGGATGAATCGAAAGGACAAGGTGCATAAGGTGGAAAGGACAGAGGACAGAGGACAGAGGACACGAAACATGAAACAGCGGGCTGAGGACATTCCAAGCATAGGAAGTAAAGTAAACAGTAAAGTGCGGCGCGGTTCCTGAAATGCGGTGGGTCCTAAAGCTCACTCAGGGTCATTAGCAACAACCGAAAGAAGGAAACAACTGCGTCTAGGTGTGAGCGAGGGGTGCTGCCTGAGCGGATGAAATCTCCCTTGTGAGAGAAAGAATGCCAAGGGGAGCAGGGTGCTATAAAACACTCTCCATCCACCGGAACCAAGAACTGAGAACCAAGAACCGCGTCCACATGTATACATACTATGTGTGTATGAACCTACGCCTACGCCTACGCCTACACACCACCAACAAAACGTAACGCACCGCGCTCCATGAGCATATTTACCATTCAGACACACTAGACTTATGCTCCTGATATCAACTGAGATTTCCTGACATCAGAGAACTGGCCAACTCGAAAGCTTGTTTTCTCTCATCAATAGAAACAGCATATTCACCTGGGTTTTTCGCGTGATATAACTTGTATAATTATTCCGACCGTATATTTCGACTCGTTAACACCTAAGTCGGCAAAAAAACTAGTCAGAATAACACCGCAGATATCTTTGCATGTTCTCAATCTTACAAAACATTAATTATCCAGCAGGGTAAGTAGCGACGAGTTGCCTATCGACTTCAAATCAGAGACGAAACCCACTCGTGAGTCGTAAGATGTAAGTTATCCAATTTCGGGAAATGTTGACAGGGCAATTTCAAGAGCCCCTGCTGGGAATAGGGAGTAGGGAAGCGCCGCGACGAGAAGAGAGAGAGAAATTTGTTGCCGAGGATGTCCCTCACCGTCGCGTCGGGTCGGGTCAGGTCGCGGCGTCGCGTCTGGCCAGACCTAACTCAGCACGACGACTTTCAGCCGCTTCAAGTCGCGAACAACGAAATGCAGATTCTCTTGGTTAGTTCGTCGATGAGGGAAGTGCGGGCTGCGGGACGATAAGAAGCGCGCCTATCCCACAGAGCCACCGCACCAGTTGCTCTTAGTTCGATCATTCTTCGTCGCTCTTCACTCCTCGACATTCCAAAGAAGATACAATAATGCGAGAGTGCCATTGAGCAACAGGTCGGTGTAAAGTAGAGAATGCTTTGGCTTTAGGGCAGATATCCAATTGCACATGGAAAACAACAAATCTGGCCAAATATATATATATATCTATAATATGATCCTTGTTGCTTCTTGGGTCACATACTCTACATATTAGTATTTCACGTCGCTCGTTAAAAAGACGACCTTAATATCGCCAGGCTGGTCCAGCATGCCTGTTACGCAATTACCTTCTGATAACAAACCTCTACTTACGAAAGTGCGAGTAATTACAAATGTCTATTGGAGTCTTGAATTCTCGATATTCAATGCTGAAATTTAAATCATCCGTAAGTTTTTCGGCATTCAATAAAATAGCCTGCCAGCCTGTTTCCTTACCCAGGGTTTATAAAACTCAAGGCCGAGTAAAAACTCTTTATTAGGCTTCGGCGTGAAGAAATGATTAAGAGGAGGAGAGCTCAATTTACCAATAGGCCATAAGTCGTGCGTAACTCGTTCTAACCGTGAGAGGGTAAAGAAAAAGTTGAGTGAGTATGTGTGCGAGGGTGTAATAGTGTGACGGGATAGGGATAGTCGATAGAGGTTCTAATTCTAATATAGTGTAGAGAGTAAAGAAGAGAGGTAGGTATAACCAAAGTCAGGAGTGTGTGACACGAGGGGTTTCGTGCTTTCGTAGTTTCGTTGGAAAAGGAGGGCAATAAATCAGTGAGCGAGAGGTCGTGGGTCATGAACGGTGGTGCCCCCTTATACATACATCCATATATAGATAGATACATAGATAGTTAGGTACATATACGTACGTCTCTAGATCTGGCACGTCTAATGGGGTATCAACTCGGAGAATTCTTAAGTCTATCATGAAGGAAAGCGAAGAAAAGTAAAGCGTTCTAGGAAATAAATGTAATATGCGTAAATGATGATGAAAATCTTGATTGGTAAGATTCCTGTACATGCATTTGTGAGTGATTCAGTGATCGTTGCTATGCCAATACGTTGACTGTTAGTTTTGTACCTCGGTCCGACAAGGGCCTCGTGCCAGATTTTCACGCGGCAACACCCGTCAAGGTAAACAAATACTATAAGTCACCCGTTTTCACTTTGCCTGGAACAGTGAGAAATCGGAGCACGCCTAAGCAACGCTGACGCGAGATCTTAAGGAAAAGGCAGCCCTTGCCCTTTGCCCTATCCGACAACCGGGATTTGCTATTAGCGCCTACTTGTCTTCCGTCCGAGTCCCACCACTACCCTTTCACAAAGACTAATCCTTTTCTTACCCATCATTATCCATCTATCTACATATCTATATATAAATTTTAATACGTCATTGGCATAATTTCGTAAGATCAGATTTTTCATCTTCGATATTTTACTATTTCTTAACCAAGTTTCTTTTTTTTTTACCAGAACCAATTCACAAGAGCGAATTCACGTGACAGCCTCGAGTCTTAATCAGAATCGTCTCGAAAACAAGTCGAATTATTGCTGAGTTGAAGATGTTTGTTTGCTTGTTTGTTTGCGCGTGACCCGCTTCATAGAAGCGAGAGTGGCTCTGTTTATTATTGCTAGTATGTCTGGTCTAGGTAAAAGCGGCTGCGGCTGGTCTCTCCAATGTAAAGCAGGTAAGGGTAAAGGTAAGGGTAAGGGTAAGGGCAAGGGAAGGAAGGGGGGCTGATATGTAAGTAAGTATTGAAGCCAGGGCATCGAGCAGGGGATGGGACATGACCGGTGCTGCGGCCCACACGCAGACAAACAGACCGAGCGAGCGAGCGAGCGAGCGGTCCTTCGAATAAATAACAGAGTAAACTCACGTAAACAACCTAGCCGCTAATACTTGACCTGGAATATCGCAAGACTTCGATCTCTATTTATCCCTTCGAAGCACGATCTAGTCTTCGACCCATTGTTTTCTACATTTGCGTGTCCCTTTCCAACAGAATGTATGAAAGAGAGAGAAAGAGAAAGAGAGAGAGAGAGTCCAGAATTCCCCAAGTTGTACAAGTTTCGAATGAGAGGATATGAATGCGTTGAAAGAAATATTTGCACTGCTTAAGTTCTCTGGCTCGAGGAAGTGCTAGAGTTCGGCCAAGAAGAATCCAGCTAAGCTATAGGGGACTGTGAATTGTGAGGACAGGCAGTACGCAGCTTTGGAATACCCACTGCCTGCCAGCCAGCAAGCACCGCTCTCTCACGTCATATCCTGCGCGCGGGCGGACATCCGGTTTCGCTGCCGGACTCCTGGCCCAATGCGATAACAAAATCTACGTTTGTTAAGGAAAAAGACAGAGACAAAGTTGGTGTGAGAGGGAGGGGGGGCGGAGCGGAGGAGGGATATTCTCTGTGCAGCTCTATGTGAATTTCTTTGTAATATACGTGCCTCTCTAATACGTATCTATTTATGTAAGTACACAGTAGTAGATATTATAGTTGATAGGAAATTGGAATAAATTTGGAAGAATAGAATTGGTCCTTGAACAGTGGTAATAAATGAATTTATCGAAATGGCTCAACTCGACAGTAACTTACGACATGTATTGTAATATGTATACGAAATTAGCAACTGCCGGCATATTCCGGTAAAACGGGTTTACTGATCGCGCACCTCTTCACATAATTTAACGAATGCCCGAGAGCCCTGGTCAGAGGGCAGTGGAGCGAGGGACGCGGTAAAGGCGAGAACCCTGAAAACATAACAATTAGAGCTGCCTTTATCAAAGTAAGTCTTTGTCCCCGCGTAAAAACGGACGTGCCTTCCGCAACGAAACTGCCGAAAATCCATGATAACACGGCACCTATAATATTCTATTCAGAGCAGAAGCAGAGAATTCTAATTTGTTCATGGCACACAATCCAATTTAGAGCCTATACGTACGATGGAAAAATCCAATACTGAAAGCTACACAGTGTGGAGATCAAGAGTCAAATGTTTAGTGAATTATACTCATTTTGATTCACTCAAGTTACTAGTGTCAAGTTTGCTAAGTAACAAGTTGCAGCCTCTGGGCCACCGGTTAGGGAATAAACTGAGGGAAGTTTCGAACCGGAGCCGAGATCATATTACACACACCAAGCATACATACATATATCACTCGCTGACATTATTACGAAACTCAAACCTCCCTGTAATATACATTTAGAAGGAGGTGTATGCTCCTTGTTTCTCCCACTTTCTCCAACCGGCATCCTCCTCACTCACTCGTCTTGGTGGCTGTCGGAGAATTTTGCATTTTTCACTAAATTGACAAACTTTGTCAGTATGTTTTTACGAAAGCTATGGAAAAAGAGACGTCGAAGCTGCAAGCGTGCGTCGAGCGCCAAGAATTCAGGGAATTTCCTAGGAGCGGGATTAGCAAGATCCGCTCAATCCCTAGGATATAGTGAAAAGCGGTTGCCGCCGAGTTTGCGGCATCGCATACGCATATACACGCGCCGTTCCCCGATCCCGGCACCCGACACCCCGACAAATACCCCATCCTTTCGACAGGCCGAGCATAAATATTTGCCTCGTTATTATTTTACGGCGGCCCTTCGTTGCGCCGGATTATCAATTTATATGGTTCTACTGCCACCACCAACCACACACACTTATTCTCACTCCACCACCTCATTTCTTTTTCTTCAGGAGGCATACCGCACTGCTGATCCTACATGCAAACTATTCTGCAATTTAATCCCAGCCTTGAGCAAGCTACTTAAAAGCGCATTAAGCTTATTCCCTCGAAGGCTCTAATCCTCTCTCTCTCTCTCTGGCCAACCAATCGAATCTTAATTATCCCTGAATCCACCGATAGAGCGTCCGCTCGTTCATTAATCCTCGCATCACACTTCATTTAAACCAAGCTTCAAGTTGAGCAATTTCCAATCAATGCATACCCCAAAATTCAATCAATCATCCGCACGATTGAAACGCCTCGATTCGCCGGACACAGATGGCATTAGTTCGCGGCCTCCGGCGGCAGCCACCACCGCGTAATGTGAACCGGCCTATGCAATGCATACACTTGTTTATGCTCAACTTACATTCCACGGACGATTCTTTCAAGCACGCGTGCACTTAAGCATTTAATGACTGGTAACTAACCCAGCAATACATATGTATCTACATACACACGTGAGCACTTGGGCACAATCATGCATGCATGCATGCATACCTGCCTGCTTGCTTGCCTGCAGCAGTCTACATTCATCCAACTTTCAAACTTTTTCTTGCCCAATACTTAGGAAGCCTAAACAGCAATTGCATAATGCTCTCATCATTTTACTATACATACATTTCGGATAGATTGTATGTAATGGTATATCTCCTACCATGGCGTGCTAGGTGCGTTCGCCGATACTATCAAGTGCAAAACAACAATTCCGATTTATTGCTATTGGTTGGCGCGCGCACACTTAAAAAAGCTGCCTTTGTTCTTGTTCTTTTCTGGCGCGCGTACACCCACTCCTAAGTAGCTAATGGTAAAGTCAGTTGGTTGACTAGCCTACTTGCCTTGCCCCCGTTTCCCGCTACACTAGAGGATCGTGTGGCACGACTAGTAACTAAATACATACATACTTACATACACTTAATAGTTGGCTAGCTATGGATATTGGGACGCATGGCAAAATAAATGCTTAGAAGGCGAGTCACCAATATGCCTATGGCATAGCAGACGACGAATGTGCAGTGTGTTGCTTGTTTTGACAGGCGGACCAAGTCTGGCAGAGATAGATAAGAGCACGAGCCACGGGGGCGTTTTCGGGGCGTCTTCCATTCCTAAGGGAGACAGTAGGCTTCGCTTGGCGCCCAGGACCGATATATTCAACCATTCAACCATTACTCCTATCCTCTAACACATAACATCATCCCCTTCCCTTCTATATGCCTCTCGTCTAATCGATTAGAACGCCCAGCCCACCAAAAGTCAAAAACTCTTTGGGGAAAAGACTACCCCACCCAGCTCTCATCTGGTAGTGTAGCTCGCACTCTGTCATTTTCCATCCGGACATGCCCATACGCCTGTTTCTACATTTCCTTTCCTCTGTCTTGCAAATCTCTCTCTCTCTCTATATATATATACATTCTAAGGATACGGGAAAATCTTTCATACATCATCTATCCTGACTCTTACTTTGCCATTCGATTCATACCGGGACGCGCCACCACGCTTGTGGACGGTCGACTGTAATAGTAACTGGTACTCAACAAGAAGTACCCCAGGAGGGCTGCCCCCCTAACCGTCAAACCGTTATCGCGGCTTACCCGCATTTACCGGCCGCGGTTTACCAACCGCCTGACTGCCTGCCTACCACCCACCCAACACACTGCTGCGCTTAGAGCAGACACTCCATCGTACACGCAAAACACCTCTTCCCTACCGCTACAACCACCTAGAGCTTCTACCTCCTAGCTAGAGTCTATCGTCTCCCTTCACCCGTCTCACGCTCCTTCATTTGCTAACGGTTAGATAGTACTACTCTCTTTCTCCACTTTGCCGCTCGCGCCCTTTCCGCCACAACTCAAGCATGGGAAAATAACTGGCCTTTTTCTTCTCTTATCAGTGGTCAGAAGCTAGCACTCGGCCTCGTCGCCCTCCTCACTACCGCCACACTGCTACTATTTACGACAGTACTAGGACGACTCCAACCATCAGTATATTACAATAGAATATGTTAATGGTAAATGGTACGCTGATCGAACCAACCATCTATTTTCTATCTCTTACTACAATTCTAACTATATTTAAACTCGCAAAGATCCCCTCCAATCACTCATCTCAATGATTTGATTCTCGGTCCAGAGAAGGGTAGTCGAGCAGAGCAGGATGATGCTGCTTCAAGGTGATCAATCCTTATTCACAATGTCGTGCTTTATCTCGACGTCCTTGGCTAATCTCTGCCCGCCAAAGATTAGCCTATCAGCGAGAGCAATTACAATATACTATTACTAGCTCTATATTGTCAGCTTGGTCAGATTACTGCTTCTATCGCGAGAATCTCGATCCTGATGCCCCGATCGACAAGCATTCATTTTAATCGGATACGTAGACCAAGTTTTATACGATCCATGTAAAAGCATTCATAACTGTTCTCTGTTTTAGAAACACAAATCAACAATTGGAAAGGAATTTTTCAAAGATAAGAGACAATTCTCAATAATTTATTAACTTATTCGGTTAAAGCGGAAAACATAGGACTGCTTACTCGCATTTTGAATTATTGATAGTTGAAGGGAAAGTTAGAAACCTACCATCAACATACTGCGACCTGCCAACATAACAATCATAAGTTCAAGCCCTTAATACCTTGAGTCTTGCAGTGTTCTCGTAGTGTAACGTAATGTAGCGTCGCGTCGCGTCGCTCAGCGTCGTCGAGCGTAGCATAACGTCACGTGTCACGCTACAAAACTGTAACGCGCGCGGCCCCAACCGTCCAACAACCACCACCACCACCACCACCACCACCACTACCGCCGCCAACTGCGATACCTTATCTCAACTAGTTGCACACCAACAGTGACTCTCAACAACCAACAGCTCATCCCTTCGATCCTCTGAACTTTCCTCTAAAAATATCTTTGCGGAGCAGAGTAAGTTAATAAGTACTAGAAATTTAATTAGATGAATCGCAAGGACAAAGATATCGTGTCAAGGTGCTCCATCTAGTTTATACTATATTATACATTGATTGAATGAAATCACCGAACCATCTTCATCAATTCTTCGAGTAAACTTCCTCGCGATCATGCTACTGATACTCACCACGGACTAATCGAACAACCGATCCCTTATTCATTGCCGCCAATCATTATAAGCATTCGATCAACTCTTTACTCCAACGGAAGAAATGTCTCCTTTATCCTCCAGAAAAACATCTTTCTCTCTTTCAACACTCTTAACAGTTCATCTCCACATCCTACCCCTACCATATACTTATGTAATTAAATCTCCAAGTATTTCGCTCGTACCATTTATTGCTCGACTTGGATTCTAGTTTAACGTCGTGCCGTTTTCTGTTCCGTGCCGTGCGCGGCTATGGTTTTGTGCAAGCACGAACCGTCTTAGAATTTCTTGAAAAATTCTCCAAACAATGCTAGCCACTCATTCTTAGTACAACTGACGCTGCTGACGTAACCATTTGTATTTTCCCAGTGGTATACAGCACAGCAATTCTCATTAAATTTTCTTCTCTTTTTTTTATATTCTATGTAGTCGCATCATTCAACATGTGAGTGTCATTGAGTCGATCCAAAATCGATCGACTCTTTCTAGTTGGATCGTATAATTAAATAAATAACTACGTGTTTCTTCGCGAAACTACTTAGTTACTAGTGCGACGATATTAGGAAATGCGCCCCTTCCTCTTACTACTCTCCTATGACTAATTGCATAAGAAGGCTAGTAGTTGTTGGAACTTTGCATATGGAAACTCGGTTCCTTGAACTAAATGTGCTGGCTAAAAAGAACTTTGTGTTTTGCTTCATCAAGTATTTGCAGTATCCTTTCATTAGCAACAAAATCAGTGAAATAGCTAGGAAATTGTTGCGAGGAAATGAAAGGTTGTAGAAGCTCCCAAAACTATGAATACTCGCCTATCTACCTTACTTCATTTTCTTCCAATCTATCTCTTCTTTGGCTCAAAATTCCCACTCCACCTATATTTCTATGCTTGATATTATCTCATACGATGCCTCTCAATATCTCAAGAGATATCAGAAGCATTGAACAGTAAAACAAGAAGAAGCGACAACTACTATTGTTGAGTACATTGACCCCTGGTGGAAGATCGCAGAGAGCAGCTGCTTGAAATAAAAAAAAGCGATAGCAATGATGGACTTGGACCCATGAGCATTCTTACTTTTTTTCTGTAAGTACGGAAAAGCTGCTTGCAATAACGTGCCGCTTGCTGCCTGCCACCTTCCCTTCCCCGTTCCTCCTAGCGCAGCGCACCGAGTGGCCGACGTGCCGTCGCGTCGCGCCGCACCGCGCCGTGCCAGCCAATTCCTTTCGACCCCTTTCTGTTACTTGTGTGCGCAGTATGGAAAAGCTGTACTCGAGCAAGTTTTCAAGCACTTCTCACACTTACTGTCAATTCTCAGTTATTAGATGCACTACTAACTTACATAGAACATGGATGCTGATTCCGATCGGTTTGAATACTGAAGGAGCACCAGTTTACGTAAACCCTGACTTTTGGCCCGAGACGTGACCTTAGTTCTGGGAGGATGAAGCAAATTCTTCATACGGAAGAAATTAAACAAGTCTACCAGTAATGCGTTCTATATGTATGCATAGATACATATACACCTCTTAGAATTAGAGGCGCAGGACTGAGCCCCCCTATTAAAGAAAGAAGGAAAGAAGATAGAGAGCGTGCGTCTCTGGCTGATTAGTTCCGTGATCAACTTGCCAACTAAACATGAATCATGGTAACCGCGAGTCGAACGCTCAAGCTCCTCACTCATTCTTAGAAAACTGACCATTTTAATAGGCAATCGGTACTTGCATTAGAGAATTATAAATTAAGACTGTTCCGTAAGATTCAATGTTAATTCTGTAACATCCAAGATTGTATTACTGTTTTCCAATAAGAGAGGATATCCGGCCTAAAGAGAACCGATAGGCAATTCAGTATTAGGTCTAGCAAAAAGTGGCGAAAGTGAGACTAAAGGTGAGAGCGAGGACGACTCTCTTGTATAAACTTGTAAAGAGAGGCGGGCAGACCAACACAGAGTTGGAGGTTGAGCGTCGAAATGACACGCGATCGAGTGACTCAGGGAACACGTGATACCATGTCGAGAACGGACAAGCGTTCAAATAGAACTAATGGTGGCCCTGGCGATTCTGTAAACCGATAAAATTCATGTGTCAAAACAGAGAACCTCTTGCGAGAAAGAACTCGACAATACCAATGCAAAAGAAAAAGAAGACTCGCGATATTCAAGAGTATACTACTATCTAAAGTTGCCAAAATTGAACTACTTCCCAAATCAAACCTTTCCAGCATTTTGGCGAGCTTGCCATACATGAACATCTTAGAAATTAAGTGAGTAAAGAAACGGGGGGAAGGATTCGAAAAAGGAGGTAACTGACACGAGCCATCAAGAAAAGCGGGAAACGAGGATTGCCGAATGATTGGATAGGTCGGGTACGTAATCAGTGCGGTGCTCCCAGAGTGTTGCACGTAGAATTACGCGCGTTATCATGAGTAGAGGCGGCGCGGCGCGGCGCGGCACGGCCCGGCGGTGTTATCGCTGCTATAAATCCAACACGTGTATCCGTCTGCATACATCCTTCGACTGACGATTCACAATTCCACCTCTTCAATCAGGCTCGTCAGCCTGTCGATCAGTATTTTATTTACTTACCCAACTCACCCCAACACATCCCTTTCTCTTCTCTTTTTACCGACTTCGAATAGTAGGAGGTATTCAATTCGATCGCTATATTTATTTTTTTTCGTCCAGCCACCTCTACCTTGCTCTATCTAGCGTCCTAGTCCTTGTCGGTACATACAACTGATTAAGAGTATACGTATATGTCTGTAACCCAGGAAAACGTCGACCCGCGGCCCGGTTCTTCTTACTTTACTACCAACCACCCTCCCCGACCCTTGGCCTTGGTCTTGACCTTGGCTTTCCTCAATAGAAAACGAGGAATAGGAAGGAGAAGCCGATGTGAAAGAAAGCTGCCTCTCAATGAGAGTGGCTCCAGCCGTTCGATCACTTACCGAAATCGCTCTGGCAATATTTGACGGCCTGCTGGTACGCGCTCTCCTCGCTCCGTCTTCTCTTCATACTTTTCCTTCTCTGCTTTCACCCTTCTTCTTCTCTTTCGACTTCGATTACGACTTCGACTTCGACTTCGACTTCACTTCCCGCTCGACTCTCAAACTTTAATATTCCTTTTGGTACTAAACTCACACCACTCAAACTCGTCTTGACGAAACGATCGAGCATTGATTTCTTTTATGCTCTTTTCGTTCCACCCAACAGTTGCAATGCTATCTTGCTGCGTCTCACTCAATTCTCCAAGCACATCCTTCTTGCCTGTTTGTTGTTGAGAAAGTAACGCGATGCTCTTCTTGGAAGAATGAACTGAGAGGCGAGGCCAATACAAGAAACTACTATAATCAAGAGATTAATAGCTCTCAGTTGATGCACGTCGAACTCCTAACACTTTCGAAGGAACTTCTCTCAGCTGCAACTTACTCGACTCTTCGAGCATACTGCTCGCAACTTTCTATGAATACTGCGATAATATAACTATGCGCCGATCTTTGGAAAAGCGAATGTTACTCGCCACCGTCGTTGCCGTCGTCGCGTATTCTCCTCGAGCGTAGTCCACGAGTTCTCTGACGTTCTCCGAATGTTCCCCGTGCACTTACTGCAATGCAATTGGGTTTCTCCTCTCTCTCTCTCTTTCTTTCTCTCTCTCTCTCTCCGTCACTCACTGGCTAAAGTGAGTCGGCGAGCAAGCGGACTTCTCATACGCGCGAATCGGACGTTCGACTGGAATAAACCGCCAGTAAGATCGGGAGCGGGAGCATAGTGCGCCCTGGTCAATCAGCGACGTTGGCAATAATAAAAGCAGCGCGGCTCTTAGTAGTTGTGTTCGGAAAGAGGTGCAGGTTAGCCAAGCTAGCCTCGTCTGGCCTGACTTACTAGTTGGTAGTAGCAGCTTCGTAAACGCCAGGAGTCAGGACTTGCCGCTTGGCATTAACCAGTCCTCTCCACATGTGTGATATGTACTAGCTACATGAGATGCTCAAGTACATGAGATCAACTAGAAATAGCAGGTGCACTTTTCAATTGACCAAAAAAGACCTCCTTTCTCATGAGAAGTATGAGAAAGAACGAGGTAAACCACCTGTTAACCTCCTGCCTACTTCCTGCCCCCAATTGCCCCCAGCCGCAGCTTACAAGCTGCCCAGCAACTCTGATTCGTCGAGCTAAATAATATATAGTATAGATTAGAAATACAATATAGATTCCGAAATTCCATTTCATTCTATCCTACCACTTTCAAAGCAGCAAGCATGCATGTGTGTAGATGTAAGTAGGTACTAAGTATATGTATACATATAGCCAACTAGTAGTGACTGGCAGTTGGGTTGGTTGATCATCCTCGCCTCCCAACTCAGCTAACCCAGCTCTGCCAGTACGCCTCTCCTCTTTAGCGACTAGTGGAGAATCTTGGGATCTCCACTGCCAATCTGCTGTCAGTGGAAAGTAGAACGAGTGGGGTTGGTGAGGGAAGTGGGGGTATCGTGGCGAATCAAACCCGCTGAAAAGCGGAGGCTGCGCTGCTACGTTTACTTACCAAGCCAACCAGTAGGTTGATCGTTGATCAGTAGAGACTGGTACAAGATACCCACATTACCCACCCGGAGCAACTCGCACTATTAGCGGTGGTTAGCATGCGGTTGCCAGTGGGCCGAACGTGGACGAGAAACATAATTCACGGAACATATCCACGTTCCGTATATTGGCAGCTAAGACGTCCAAGTGGTGGTTACTCGCGGTTCTCTAGCCTGGCGAAGGAAATACCGGTGTGTTGCGAGTTGTTAGCTTTTCTTTTATGAGAAACCACTATACGAGAGACTTAACGATCGGAGCATTAATTGCTTATTGTTTTCGCGGTGGATTATATCTACGAGAGTTGTTTGACGTAGGTATACGTGCATATGTGTCTATGTGACATACTATAAGTCCCGTATGTAGGTGTACGAATTGCGACCGACACCTACCACTATGTACTATGTACTATGCATGAATCATCATATTTGAGTTGAAGGGAAGAATCGCCTCCGCGGAGAACACGGCGGAGTACATACCATGTAGATTTGTAGGTGGTATACATATACATATAGATAGATATGTAGTTGGCAATGAATTCTTTCATTCACCCACCATAATTCACCACTGCAGTTGCAGTGTACGATTCATGTTACAGATACTATCCAAGTACGTAGAGTATACCGTGTCCTACTACTACCCTTCCAAGAGGATTCTCCGATCGGAGAGAATTTAGTGTGACTCAGGGTGAAGTACATTTTGAGGAAGAAGGTTCCGTTTCTAATTGAAATAGCCACTTTTGTTCAACAATGTACAACTTTATTTTTCTGTACTTACAAGTGTTTACAAGTCCGACAGGGAGCGACAACAGGGCCTGTAACAAGGCATAGCACAAGCTGCCGAGATAAGCTGCTTGGCTCTCGCGTTTTCCACTTCAAACTAGCATAACAGAACGCGTGTAACAAGATATCAACCACCTATTTAATTCTGAGCTGAGAAAACATCTATTGCGTGGATGGTACAATGATAGAAAATTTATTAAATTATGAAAGGCTTGCGATATACGGCCAACTTTATCATGTTCCAACAAAATAGATTCTCCTGCGATGCCAATCACTTAAACTTTGCCAAAAAAAAATGAGATGTAGCTTAATCAGAGTCGAGTATTGGCTAGATGACTTAATGAATTGCGATGGCACAACAACTAGTTCTCCTGTATTAATCTGCTTGTAACGCGACACCGAAAAACAAAGGCATTGATGTCCAAAAAGAACGAGGACTGTTCTCGAAATTTGGTATCTCCAGATGGCAGTATACGTTGAGCTAAAAGATGAGAATGCGTGCAATCCTATTGTTGCGCACATTCATTAGTGAGGAGCAGTAAATTAAGAAAAAAGCCAAAATATGGCAGTACAAAATCATCCTTCCATAAAGCTTGGAAAAAGTGAAGTGTTACTTTAATAAAATGTCATGCTATATCGATCGCGCCTTGTAAGATGGTGTTCAGTGGCGAAGGTATGTCTGTCTACACGACTGTGATTAAACAGTTTGAAATCCGACATTGTGGCTTCTCATTGTGGTCTGTCCTAGTGGTTGCCCTTAGTTAAGCACTTGATTCCACATGCTCCCTCCGGATAACTGAGTCGCTTACCGGACTGAGGGATGATCAAGTATCGTTTTTAACCAATAATTAATCCGCAACCCAGTCGAAATTGTTGTTTGCTGTGATTCATTATACCGCTGAGCGCGAATGAAAATGGCAGTGGTTGAAGCTTCTTTTCCAAAACCGCGCCGACATTCCAATTCGTGTCTACGTTACCTGTTTCGGTAAAAAGGCACACTTATCAAGCATGTTACGCTCAAATGTTGAGCGTACTAACTCTTATTCTTAAGTAAACAACTACTTCACCTCTGAATACCAAATCTGCCTTGGGTAGGTCAACTTGATATCCAATAGTAGCAGTGGACTCTTGTATTCTTGCATTCACATCTAACTCAACACCAATTTGTAACTGTGGACTAGCCCTCTGATGGAAGCAAATGTGGCAGTTGGATAAACCTGCACAGAAGAATCTCTATATGTTGTGCGCACGTTTCATTTTAAGAGACTCTTGCTACACTATTACATACCCAAACTGCCACTTATTGTAGAATCGCCGTTTGTATAACGGCCTACTGCCGACACTACGGTCATGTCCCCACCGTGAATAACAGGAGCATGTTGATAAGCTAGTTCAGCGCCTAGCGCGATTGAAGGTGTTATGCTCTTTAGATAATGAAGCAGCAGTATTCCTGTAAAGGTGTATCAGGGAATGAGTGATGTTTGCCAATATACTCTCATATCGACAAAGAGTTATTCACGTCTACACACCTGTTCCATTTAATAGATCCGGATTTCCCAAAGTCATTGACATTGTGTAAGAATCTCCACGATAGTCCGTCGTCATCTGAACCGCTGCAAATTTGCTCTTTTGTACCTGCGTCGCAACTTTTGTTCTAACTCTTTGTCCAAACTGATGAATAATGCTTGCATTAAGATTTCCAACAGGATCGATGTCACCTAGAAGCACCGGGTAAGCTTCCATAGGTGCAGTCTGTTTCGTACCGACATATGTGGCACCGAACCTTTAAAGAGCACAATTATGAAAGGAAAGAGCAAAGAATCTCATATTGCCACAGCTAGTGCGTCTCTCCCCACCTACCTATAACCGGACTGACCAACGGTACTCATATTTATTGTGTGAGAAATTTGGAAATGATTGCTCAGACCTTTGTTTAGCATTAACTTGGCACCCTCAAATAAAACTGGAAAGACATCTGAAAGAGAATTTTATTGTTATGATCTCTGTAACAACAAATCAATGAATAGCATTTCAAGTCGCGCGGGGGCGGCGGCGCCTAATATGCGCTTGCAATTGGCTTAGAAACTCAGTGAGGAAAGTTGAGTAGTGTACCCTTGCACTTCTTATGAAGTTCCTCGATCGTGCCCGGGTTTTCCAGTCTTTCCGAAATCTCGGGCGGTGAGAACGAACCGAGTGATTGTTCTTGTTTGCCTAGATTTGGTAGTAGCCCACTACTGGAAGTTGGTGAGGATGCCGGTGCTGGAGGCGGTGGAGGCGCAGACGCTGCTTGTACATTTCCCATTTTCCTTCCTTCCTTTCTTCGTTCCTTCCTTCGTACCTTCCTCCCCCAATTATTGACTCTATTAGACTAGAACTAGAGGATCTTTCACGAGAAGAGACACTGTTCCCGTAGCGTGAAGCGCCTCGTGATCTCTAGGAAAGCTTCTGACCACACGCTTCAATCTTTCGCCGAACAAGCCACAAAAACTCTGCCAAAATATGCTGCTTCACGCCAGACTCTCCGCGCCACACAATATCAGTTGTCCTCTAATTTTAATACAGATTCTTTATTTTCTTCCCTGAGCCGCCGCGCGGTTCGTTCAGTCGGCCAGTCGGCGTGCTTCACCATTTGTGGGACGCCATTTGTAAAGGAAAGGGCCAACAGCGCTCCCGCACCCGCGCCTCACCGCGACGGCGCCAACTACTCCACCACTCTCCTATCAACTATCTAGATACCAATCTACCTATCCACCACCATGTAGTACTATACTAGACGTAGTGCTGCATACCACCGTGGTGAGGTGTGTGTGCATCAATATTGTATGTAGCCGGCATAACAGTACACTACATTGCACTGCATTATTCGATTCACACAGTTCACGGACCCCGTAAACCACCCGCCCCCATCGACCCTAATCACCCTAATAAGCCTAATACTAAGCCAAATCTTCGAATTAGATTGTCAGAGTTTAGTCAAACGCAGGCAAACTTGGACAATTACAGACTCTTTTTTCTCAATTAACTCCTGGCCCACTGGCCGGCTCCTATTTCAATTTATTTCCAGGCATCGTGAATGACTGCCGATTTGCCATCATCGATCTCTTAGACACTTGAACTTTGTAATTGCCAAAATTTCATAAATCAACCCCTAGCAAATCTATACTTGACCGCACATATTCCTACCACTTCCTGACTGCATCACACCTATACGTACTTAGTGCACAAATACCTTTCTAATAAGCTGAACCAATAGGGCCGAATGAGTACCCATCTTTATGATATAACTTCTATCCATTTAACTAAAATTCATATAAATGCGCCAGATTTAATTATATTTAATCGTACAATATTTCTACAATAACTTAAACAAATTTGGTAGCAATAGCAAGTAATTTTGTGTAGTCTATCTTCTTTGAACTTTTCCTTTTGAGCAACGTCCTAAGAATATGAGGTATCGGAACATGGATGCGGGTACCTAAAGGTGTTCCAGAATTGTCTATAAGCACTAAATTGTTACTGTCATATTTAGGCACTTTTTCAGCCTGTTTCTGCTTCAAACCAACCAGAACACCCTTCTTCTTCTCGCCCTTTATAGCAACTAATACCATATCACCTGGAAGAGCCAGACAAGGATGAATTTCCATCGCAAACAAGTTTAAGTTGGATAAAAGTCGGACTTCTTTTATGGATTGCTTACCAATCACACCCACTCCAGTTTTGTTGTACACTTGTATGACTTTCGGTGGTTTTCCTTCCAACATTGCTTGCTTGCCAATTTCACTATTGTCCACTACCCTTAGACGAGACATTTTAATAATATGATTGCATGTCGACGTCGTAGAGATACCTCTCCTGATGGTATTGAAAACTAACGGATTAATCCACATTTTCTTCTGCCTTGTGAAAACTCAGCCAAATTTCTTCGTATAAAATAGAACTCCGCTCCAAATTCAAGTGTGCCCTGCGAATAATAAACGACAATACGTCTATACCATTAAAACCATTACCATTGAGATGCATACTACTGCTGGTGGCTTTGTGCATTCTAATTCAATACAAGAAAACCTTACGCTCCACCTTCTCTTTGCACAAGTATAAAACCAAATCAAGCCAGTTAACCTGCATGTGATTTTGGTGTGTTCGGATTCACAGTGAATGGAATGTATCGGAGAAAGAGCGCTATTCAACTACATCTAATACCAGAACGCAGTTACGGTTCAGCACCGCGATACATCGCTGTAATCCTGCCCTTACAAAGATCAGTTGTTCCTGCGGCAATTAATGCGATTTTCTAGTCGAGAATATATACTGGTAGTTAGCGTACTATGTGTCTATGTATGTACTTATGCACAATAGCCGCGAGGAACGCGGTAGCTCTAAGGCGGACCAACTATTTACGCATTAGTATATCTACCTAATTGGATATATCAGAAGGATGGATCAGAGCAAACCAAAGGAAATCATGGGAATCAGAAGTAGGCTACACCGATCACGCACTGGTACACACCAGAATCTGGCCCGGCCGCTCCGTCATTCGCATTGATTCGCATCGCTGGCGTTTCTATAGTGTGCTATTTAAATCGGCTACACTCCCCCCGTCTCTCAAAAATAAACTCTATTCTTCCAAATAAACTGATCAACAATGGACAAAGTGCAACGCATCCAAAGTTTCACAAAAGCTTTGCACTCGCTGTATACCAGGCGCACGTGTGGCAATATAACCCGCAAACTCAGTAGAGCATCGTTTTCTACTCAGGAAGGCGAAGTTCCTCCCGTAAAACAGGAGACATCCCCGCACTCAATTGGTGAAACTCCCCCGGCACTTCACTCGGACTTGGACTCGGACGAGTACAATCTATCATTTGCGTCGGAAACTGAAGATGCTTACGATTCAACTATAATCAAGGATACAACACACTCCTTCCCATACTTGTTAAGGCATTCGTCATTTATCAACGTGAGTGATTAAATACGCATTGTGCTTTGAATTCGGTGAAATAATTTCACCTGACTATCGTATCTGGTCCAACCCATGCTATTACAGATCGGAGATCCAAATGAAAAAACTGTGTCAGGAACAATATTCCGCATTATTGATGATGATCTCTATATAGATTTCGGATGGAAGTTCCATTGTGTATGTCGGAGACCTCAGAAAAATCAAGAGTAAGTAGATAATGTCAGAGTAGTATCAACAATCAGCAAATACCCGAACCAACTAACTCTCTTATATACTGCAATTTCAGAAAGTACATAAGAGGTGCCAAGGTAAAGCTAATAGTGAAAAACTTGGAGTTGTCCACAAGATTTTTGGGTGCCACAAGGGATATCACATTATGCGAAGCAGACTGTGTTCTTAAAGGATTAATCGAGCATTGAAGAAGGTCCATCAGCATTCAAAAGACAAGTCTACAATATGACAATGGCATAATAATTGTACATTGTTATCAGTATTTGAAATAATGGAGTGTGAATATATAAGCGAATCACAGCTTTCTTGTTGTTATATAGTCTTTAGTGCTCATCAATGCTCATTTAAAGCTTCAACCGAAAGCTAGTGGCGCCACCATATCGCGCCCCGTCGACGTCGACCATGCACTACGCCTAACACACACACCTTTATTCCTATAGGAATAAAAGAAGCAGGTATACTTGCTTCTTTCCTATTGTTTTGCGTTGTTAAGACTTTTCGCGTCGTTTGTACCTACCTGTATTTTACTGAATACAGTAAATACGCTCAAATTCGTGCAAATCTATTTGATATGTGGTATGATAACTCTAAAGTGAAGGTCGGGTGAGGTGGAATGGGGTGGGATAGGGTCGAACCACAAGGTCAAAGTTCTACTAAACAGAGATAGTTCTTTAACGAAATCTTTATTGATTTGTCTATCTTTATGAAATGTCTTTATTTGCCGCTAATAAATGAGTTACGTACGCTTGACATTTCTACCCGACATCTTGTGCACGATCACGAGTTGCATTCAGCACTGCGCATTGCTAGGTACTATGTCACTCCCCTATAAACGAAAGTCTCATCTTCTGACCCAATAACTCACAATCACCCACCATCGGACATTATCTGCATGCGTCGCCTGACACTTTCTCAAGTACTTTGTCAGTAAAGTCTGCTCTGGCGATCGCAATTTTGATATAATTACTTTCTTAAAATCACTATCGTTGTTTTCTTCGTTCTAGCGCAGTGATTTGTGCCTTTGAGCTATTAAGGATAACATTTTGTTGCCAGCAAGAAATGTGACAACGCCGAGACCCAATAGATACCGCAAGGTAACAAAAATATTCAGACGCAGCCAGAAGATGCCGAACAGGACGAATATACCTGTAAACGATGAAGAAGCACTTTTAATATCAGAAACAAATGCATGCCCTTGTAGATTCTTTATGTAACTGTTCCAAGTCCTTCCGTAAAACAACCGAGGAAGATCAATGTCGCGAATATCGGGCTACAAACGTAACAAGATCATGAATAACGTTTGCGAAAGATTCACTTTTTACTATCAGCCCAACGTGGTGACAACAAGTTATTCTCAGTGCATAATTTGTTGAACACTGGGCACTCAATTGAAAGCTCGAGTATCATGCATATTAGGCAGTATGATAATAAACAATATAGACAAGCAGAGAGAAAAAAATACATGACTTACTTCCCAATCCAAGATGGAAGAAAATAGCGCTGAATGAAACTGGGAAGTTGGATATATTCACGCCCAGTTTGGCCCACAGTACTATCAGCAAGAGAATAGGTGCCAGGCAGAGGCCAGTGAACAAGTTTGACACCATAGCTGGTGGTCTTTTCTCGGGTTCACGGAACACATGCTGTAATGGGAAAGATTAGAATTAGATGCGGGATATAGTGTTTGGCATTTGCTATCGAATCGTGTTTCAATGAGCAAGTCAAACGGAAAAGGTGAATATTCTCTCTCCCTCTCTCCCTATACGCGCGCGCGCGCGTGTGTGTGTGTGGGGCAGCGCACCAGTTCAACGTTCGCAGAATGCCGAAAGTCCAACTAATTAGAGGAGCTACGCCACAAGTTCTTTCTTTTCCAATGTTTTGGAAGTGACAACGATCGGAATGAATTACACGGTCACTAACGAGCATTGGTTTCATTAGGAAACAGGTTGATGGAGGCATAGTTTCTTTAAAGGTACGTACACTGATCTCCAACTTGGGCATATAGACCTGTGTTCTCTGCTGAGGCGAAGTATTCTTGTCGACGGAGCCACTTGCACCCATCTCCGGGAACTTTAGACTGACTGTAGCAACAACCCATTGAAATGGATTAGTAATTGTGGCATCCCCTATGATCAGTTCGACATTGTAATCTCCCGACTGATAACCGAAATTAGCAGCTGCCGTGCCTACGGGCTATAACAAAACTTGATTAGGAACATTATCAGTATTATAGATAGGTAGCTGTATTGTAAAATACAAAAAATAAGAGAAAAGATAAGTAGAGAAAGGGAAGAAGAATATGTATATGTTATACACACCATATCGAATTTATAAATGTGCGATGTATCTGGCTCAGCAACAAATATTATCTCATAGCCATTATTGGATTCCGTGGTATGAGAGAGACGGATGAAAGCTTGATGGGCACGGAGCGGCTTCTTGCCGAGGGTATCCCTAAGAAGAAATCGCACCACAAGCTTTTGTTGAGAGTCAGCTTCGACTCTACGAGTTAAGCTCTCAGGGTATGGCACTCTGTAATGTAAGCATGGGGTTAGATACCAGCAGAAAGAAGTATAAGGGAGGATAAAGTAAGAAGACTATATACTATATTGAAACCCTGGTACAATACCTTTGAAGCTTTGGCTGTGTAGTTTGGTCAGCGTCTCCTGTACCGATCTCCAAATAATCAATGGTAGCTTCGCTCGATACTTTTACAAGGACAGTACTCGTGATACCAGTTGCAGTAATGGATACCTTGTAAAAACCACGATCCGGCTTTAGATTCATCAAGTTCATTGTAAAGAGTGTCCTGAAATGAAGCCGACCGTCAGTCTGGATTGGCAGAAGGGTAGATGAGCCATTGGCAAGATGAGAAGGAAAGGGGTTGTATGATGCACTGTTCGCTGAAGTTCTGAACTTACGTTGACAATATAGTACAACGCGAAGACAAGACTCAACGATATATTTTTCTATGCCCCGTGGTATAGCCGACGCTAGCAAGGTAGGCGAGGTCGGTAAAGTTTCGGGGTATAAAGTGGCCCAAGTGTCTCGCAGTAGCAAAAATACGTACTTGTCGGTTGAGGATGCCCGCAGGGTTTCTTTGATCGTGATGATTGTCTCATCATTTAATCGGCTTGCTGAATTTGCGATTACACTTAGCGCGCCTGGTAGTGGATTCCCCAGTATATCACAAACTTTTACTGTTAGAAATGGTTGCTCCTTTGAAATGCTTATTGAGCCCTCGGGTAAAGTTATGCAGACAGGTTTCCCAAAGCCATTGTTCGCCATAGCATTCAATGCTGAGAGTAGGTTGGTCGCTCCCTTCGGCGTCTGCACCGTACGCCGGGAAAGAAGATAATTTGACATTTTTACCATTTGTTGGGATGTTATAGATGGCTTCATGTTCAGTGTCGCGGATAACTTCATCATTCCAGTAATGAGAAAGCCTGCAAGATGGTAAAATGAATTACAAAATCGGTCAGCGGGAAGACAATTTCCTTGGCTTTATCGGCCCTTCTTTCCAATGACAGAAGAGTTAACGCTTACTAGTGAGAGAAAGTCCTCCTTCAAACTGCAGATACCGACCGTCCACCTCATCTGCTTGTATGAGTACATCTTCAACACGCGCAAACGCAGAGGCTCCAGCTGTCCCAAGGTCTGCTGCTATGTGGAAAATGTAGCCCAAGCTGAGAATGAAAATCAGTAATAAGTTGTTAGCGCTCTTTGGAACGAAACGGGCGGTTGAGCATATAGCAAAACACGTACTTCCATAGATTGTCATCCTTCTTCAAAGGCGCTATTACCAACTTGGATAGCTTATTGACCATATCACGAGGTAATTTGCCAAGGAGAGCTGTCAGACCACTACTAGCGTAATATAATTCAGGCAACGAAGGTGAATCCTTGTCCCGAACAGCCGACAACACCTAAGTAATCAATTGTGATTAATGCACCTATCGCGTATTCCTATCATGGTAGCAGTGAGCCAATTTTCATTTTAATACGATGGATTCAGTAAAAAGTATTTTCTCCACAGAATTGCAGTAGAACGAAAGTTTGTGTACATCATGATCCATTTAGATGGTTTCCCCGCTACCTTAGAAGATAAGATTGGGATTCTTTATACACCGCCTTACCTTTGAGATACTCGGTGATAAAGGATTTTTACAATTTCCCAGTGTTCTCCATGTGACAGCAGCGTGCGATGCCCTTTCCAATGTGATTTCAGTTGCATCCGTCATGTTTGCGAGGTAATCGCAAATCATCTAAATGCAGAGAAAATTTTTTCTTGTCACATTGGTTAAGTTCTAGTTAAATCCAGCCTATTATCGCTATCAGTAATAGCAACCATTCAGAAAGACTAATCAAACAATCATTGCAGTTCACGTTAAGCTTTTTTCATCATTTCACTAATAGATGCCCTTATTGTTCACGGGCATTCAAAGAATTGGTCTCTGTATGAAAAGTATCTTTGGTAGAAAGGAATTACCTCGGGACTTTCAATCGGTTCTCCAAGGAATTTATAACCAAGGACATGGTAGTAAACCGTTGATACATCATTTATTGTCGATCCCAGTTCAAGGACCCTCTTTAAATGAATTCTATCCCTCTCCGTTAAGTAGCTGCTCGTGGCTTCCAGCCCATTGTTTGTATTTGCAGAAAGGCATACCGTAAATGATGCCAAGCCGATAATCGCAAGAATCACTGGAAAAAGCAGGTGGAGAGTTACTTGAATCCTCATAAGCACGAAAATCTTTCGCAGGTTTTAGCTTCGTAATCGAACTGGTCTAATAAATTCCGAACAAAGTTGGTATTCAGGATCCACGTGGCCAAGATTCAAGTATCGAATAAAGTTGAAATTGCTTGTGAATACGGCATACCCCATTGAAACATTGGACGCCTCATTCAGCAAGTAACCACCGCTCTCGTGTAACACAACTTAGAAACGCGAGAAAGCCGAATGTACAGGAAAATAGTTCGCCATCATGATTAACTCAGTAAAATATAATAAAGCCTGCCGGAATATCAATCTAGACAATACGTTTCTAACTGCGCCCGTAATGAAAAACGTGCTCGAACCTGAAGCGTCTGCACTTCATGCGGGATCACATTACATGCCGACTCTGTTAAAACACGGCCACGGTGAATCACAAACGGAGCTCAATAAACGGATAAATCTTTACGGAATAGAGTAGTACTTACAAATCTTCATGGTAACTGGCTAAACCGTTAAGCCGGCTGCCACGTTGACTCCCCGAACAAAATGGCTCTTTCTCCATTGCGCGTGTTCGGAAAAATGAACGGGACATAGAGTCTCGGTTCCGGAAATAGCTGGCACCACCACGCATCCTTCGGCCGGAACTGTGGAAATGAATGGGCGCACTCTCCAACGGAACAACGTGGCAAACAAGCAGGACAGCTCTATATCTACTACTATCATATATTGACAAACACACACGTCCAGGTCCATGCTATACTACATATATGTACATACACATACATACCTGTATCCATTTGCCTTAATTCTTTTCTCACACACACCACTATACTTGAGAAATTACTAGTGCTGCCGATAAGTGATCAAGGTGTGACGAATAAGCCACCAGCGCCGAAATGCGTGCGTGTATTATATGCGGCAAAAAAGATGTCTGGCAGTTCTAATTGGTCCTAATTTGTTTGTAATATACATACATACTACATACACAGACATATATATATATATATTATTACCACATATTATATGTATATAATGCTATATATATGTTGTGCTGGTATATTGCGGTATGTACTAGTACTTACTATATATGCAGTAGTATTCCACAGCATGTTAGCTGCCCTCAAAGTGATTCCCCGCGAAATACGAGTGTATCGAGTTCATTTTTGCTGTAATATTCAACTATACCTATATATAATATAACTAAAATATATGTATGACTGGTCCTTTTGTATAGTAGTCTAACACATCTTATTTCCGCGTGTATGGCATACGACGAGTATAGGAAAGATAGGATATGATCCATCGAGGACCGAATGGAGCGGCAATATGATGGAATACAAACAATTTGTCATGGCCCGTTACCTCACACACACACACACACACATGTATGGCTCTTTATATTTTAAGTTAATTGTGATTATCAGGGTCGTTACAACAGTAAAAATAGTGGGATAATATATATACTTATTTTTAATACTATATATATAAAATACACAAGAATAAAGAGAGGATATGGATTAGAGTGAGAACATATAGCTGCATGTTGCGGTAAATAAAAAACAATGCGAACAATGTGATCCTGTAATACACATAGTGGGAGCCAATAAAAAAAAGCCAGTAAAATTATTAACTTAATTATATATATATATATATATATATGTGTATTGCCGCATATAAAATGATATTCTACGCGGTGTGCGTGGGTGCTGGTTTTTATTACTTCAAAACCCATTCATTTTAGGATTGCTCTGGTACTATTAATTATTATTCGATATGATTATGCAAGGTCGATCCAGATCTGTAAATTTTACCTGACAAAAAGGAATTGTGGATCAATATATATGCGTATAATGATATATAGCTGAAAGTTCGGTAACTTATTTGCGGATAACGGTATTATGAGGGAAATAGTGCATCTTTCGTCACGTTAGTGAGTGGAGAGGTATATGTATATAACCATATGCCTAATATACATATCAAAACTTTAATTAATGATAAATTAGCCGTCTAATCTGTCTGGAAGAACAAAATGGATGTTTGTTCCCCCATGTTGGCTTAGTTAGACGAGTAAACGTTCGATCAACTCCTGGCACTCATTACATCACGGCATACACATTACAAACAACACAAGTGGCATAAAAGGAAATATGTATAGTGTGTATGTGTGTGTGCGCGCGCGTGTGTACGTATTGCCGCAAATACTTTGATGACACACCACCACGTACCTGCGAAGTAAGAGAACTCAAAACACGCTAACGCCGCCACCGAATACCATTGAATTGCACTATTGTTAGAAAGAGTAATAGAGAGATAAGGAGCGTATATTCGGCGTCCATCATTTGGCTGTAACAAGCCTCCCAACGGTTCCCGTATCTGGAAATCAACAGAGCTTACGGGGCTTCCAAATGTGCACAGAGTAGCATCGTGACATCCTGCCGCGCTTGTAAAGAATTTTCCGTTTTTGTAGGCATAGGCATGCCGTCTGTGTTTAGGTCGTGAGGTGAGAGGAATCGGTTGAGGGGTTTTCGAGAGGCTCCTCGGTATTCGAGGAGTAAATAAAAGTTTCGCTAAACTATCAGTTGCTCTCAATGGGATACAAGGTAAGCAAGAAGGATAAAGCATTGTGTCAGAGTAGAAATAGTGCGAGGGAGATATACAAACCTGCGAGTAAATGCTTACTAAACAATGAAAAATCCATAGGTCTTGCATTATCGGCAGGCTTGGATCGTTTATATGTACTGTTATTAGGGAGCATTAACTGGACATTTATAAATGTTATATGTTATCTGATCGGTGTGGCACAAGCAGAGCCTCCTTCTAAACTTATTTACATAGCGATGAGCTATAGTAGAATAGAGCTCTTACTATAATCAATGGAGTTATCTTCTCAATAAATTTAAAATATATATTACAGAAAAGTTGTGTGGTAGTATATACATTTACGTATAATCGGGTCTGATCAGAGGACGATAGATCGGGGCCCTGTTCATGTCGGATTCTACGTATGCTTTATACCTTGTCCCTCTTATTTACAACGCATAGGACGTAGGTATCGCTTTTCCTCCTCTATATCCTGTTTCCATGCTCTCACCGGTTTTTTGAAGCCGGCCCCCGAAGGTTGGCGCACCGATTCGTATGATAGGACCCTGCGTTATGCCATACTGCATGGCGGTAAGTACGCAGAATCCACAGGGAGAACAGGCGGAAATTGTATTGTTATTGCACACGCAGTACAATCAAATGTTTGTCGATGCATATTGAAATGAAGATTATTGAAATGACTTCGGGTACCGGGCGCGGTATCCGAGACACGCCTATTGCGTATTGAATGGGGCGTGATATACGAGAATGTGACTTCGTAAATACAGTTGAATAATGATCGTCGTTCGGCCATTCCGTCGATTGCCGGCTATCGAGTGTTCTTTATACTTTATTTTCATCAGAGTGTATGCGACTGGCTTGGTACGTGCGTGCATGTGTCGCATGAGTGCATACGCAACCCCAAAGGACAGCTACTACCTTTTTTACTTCCGTGTACAATTAACGTAAGCAGCCTATCCCTTTCGCTCCTGAAAATGCAGGTAGCAGAGGAAGATGCCATGGGGGCCGGCCTCTAATGAAAAACGATATTTCTCGCGTGTCACAATATGCCGAGGCCGGTGCCAGGGCCGATGCCAGGGCCGATGCCAGGGCCAGTGCCAGGGTCGAATGCCTCTTTTGCGATGCACTCATTTGGTTTTCTGGGCGTCAAGTGCGGATAAGTCAGAGCGGCTAATCGACTGCATCCGGCGGTGGCTGACCCCAGCGAGATTTAGTCCGCGGTGTTTTATTTGGGACGCTGCAAGTTCCGTCGTCGGGTATTTTACGCTTAACACTGAGTATAATGCCGCTTTTGGGAACGAGCTTCTGGTTGCGAGACATAGACTTGCTTGTACTGCCCTCAATGTTGGGTGGTGTTGATGGAAACGGGGGAAAGTCCTCATCTTCGAGACCTGGGGGCTTTGGTTGCTCAGGAGCAAATGTCTTTCTGAAAGAGTCCGAATAGCCAATTCTACTACACGAGCCTGCACCTGAACTGTCTAGATGAGGCGCTGCCTGCTCCAAGTTGGATCCGAGCGGTGTTACATGAGCGACGGGACTTTGTGCCGCTACCAAGCCCGTAAGTGGCTGGTGCCCCGTACTGCTACGAGTATTATTTGGCGGCGGTGTACTCATACTGACTGTTTGTGTGGCGAGCAGCGTTGGGCTGGATGCGCCGGTACATACTGATGCAGAGACTGTCGGAGAGGCCGCAGCGGCTGCAGCTACTGCCGCCAACTCCTCTTCCGCCTTTCGTATAAGATCCAAATCGCTCAAGGAACTTAAAGTACTTTTACTTTCTTTCGTAGTTGAATTATCTCGGGTTTGGGTCTTTTCAATTAGACTTCCTTCCGCCGCTAGTGTCTTACTCGTGTTACATGGCGTCGATTTTCCCAGTGACAGAGAAGGAGTAGAGGAGGAGGATATGGAGGGTAACGTGGTGGAAGAGGTAACAGGGTTAGCTGTAGAGGGTGATGAAATATTCGAGTACTTGTCTAAATTTTGATAACTGGAAGAATTCGCCGTTGGCAGGAATGTCGCACTTGGCTTCAAAGGTAGATACGGGTCTACCTTCGAGCTCTCTTGTCTTTTCACATTGGCTAAAATCTCTTGCAAATTAGGCGGTATCGTTATGTTCGAGACCTTCTCCAGAAGTGGCTGTGCCAATTTCGGAATTGTCGCAGACGGTGGCGGCGGCGTAAATGATCTTGCATCTGATGGACTATATGCTTCCTCGCATTCGTTCGCGTCTACTGGGTCCAGACCCAATCCCTGCAATCAAAAAAAGGAATATTAGCAACAGAGTATCAGAGTAAGGGAATTGTGCGTGTGGAAGAGAATGCTAGTTAGATATGTCCATCCTTACCGGTAAAGTGGAGGATGTTTCGCCGAGGAAGGACGAACTTATGCTTTGAATCTGTTGCTTTTGCTCCTCAATTTGCCTGTTAAGTTCATCCATTTTCCGCTGTAGATCGCTGGAATTTTTGTTGGAGGGAACTAAACCGCTGGAAACATCACCAGTCGTAATAATCGGTTGCTGTAACGCTATTAATGTGGAGAGCGTCTGTGTGGTGACCGTTGCCGGCGCAGTCCGCATATCGATATCGAGTGACACTGGTTTCTCGTCGTCCATTTGCCCCGGGCTATAAGGCTCATCGCCGTCGTCGTCAAGTTGCGCCCTCGTAGGTGACGTGGTTAAGTCTATCTTAGATGATAATTCCGGTACTATTTTTGAGATTGTTGCACTGTCCATTAATGATCTCGACATGCCGACGTGTGCCTTGTTCAAGTTTTCGAGAGTGGTTTGCGTGACAGATTGCTTCTCCTTGACCGAATCAAGTGCAGCCGCCACCGCTTTATGATAAACAGTAACTGGATGAGACTGCTCTGTCGCGGCACTCTGAAGTGAATTCATTGTTGACTTATCCTTTCCAGATATGGCTAACAGTGGTGGTGTATAACTGCGATCTGCATCCTTTCTGGCTACTTTCATTGGCATTATTGCCGGCACAGCTGACAAGCGCTTCCTTCTATTGCGAACGATTATTCCTAAAAGTAAATGTGGCCTCTGTTCCTCGAGACCTGGCCCCATTAACGGTAACAACACTTGCGGTATTGAGCTCTGTTTCGAAAACGGCATTATATAGAAATCTTTGATGTTCTTCGAAACATTACCCACAACGCCCAAACGACTCCTACTATTGAGGTAACTGTAGAGCGTTATGTATGGAATTTTTTCCTCATCGTTGGCGGCAGTCAAGCGAATAACCAGAATCTCTTTCGAGCCGGTCCGTTTCATTTTCGATATGTAATCCCAAACGGTGTCATGACTGATACGTCCTACGACATCGACCGTATCGGGCAAATCCTCCATTAAATCCTTAGCATTTCCACTAATTTCTTGTGCGGTAATGAAGAACTTGGCGACGTCGACCATGCTCACAAAACCTCTCCATACTGTCTGCGAGTTTACCGTCGATCCCGAACCCGATCCTCCTCCAACTCCCATTGTTCCCGACACCAGGCCGTTTCCCACTCCGGATGAGGCTACCACGTTACTCATTGTCATAGACGGGCCAGCGACCGTGATATCCCTCTCTTGATTCTCGTGGTCCCTGTCGAGTCGCTCGGAATCTTCATTGATGTCCGGCGTCTTGATAGTGACGGTCGACGTTGGCTCTCTATCGGACACATCCGAGTCGTTTCCATCGAGGGTATTGGTCGTTGTTTCGTCTTCTATGTGACGCCAAAGTCTGTCCTCGATAGGCTTACTGTCTGTTCTGGCCTCTGATCCGCCAAAATCATCCGTTCGTTCGTGCTCCCTTCGCCGATCTCCCGAGTCCTTAGCTTCAACGATTGTTCCGCGATTTCTCGACACACTATCGTCGCCGCCTTTGTACCTCTCCTTCTCCTTATCGCGAAGCTTCTCCCTTTCCTTGTCCTTGTCGCGCTCTCTATCTTTCTCCTTTTGCCGGGATCGATCTCTTTGACCTCTGTCGTGGGTCTTGGGCCTGTCTCGTTCCTTACGCTCCCGATTCTTTTCCCTCTCCCGTTCTCGCTCCTTTTCCCGCCTACTTTCCTTAGTTCTCGATGATTTTGTTTCCTTACTCCTTTCCCTGGATTTGCTACGCTCCCGTTCTCTACTATGACGGTATCGACTTCTACTTGTACTCCGCTCCCGTCTGCCATTCCCTTTCGATCGACTCTCTCGCTCGCTTCGCCCCTTCTCCTTCTCTTTACGTTTACCCTTGTCGTCACTTGTCCTCCACTTGTCCTTCTCTTTCTCTCGATCCCGATCTCGTTCTCGCGGCTCCCTGTTGTCTTTGTCCCTTTCCTTATCACTGTCATCGACAGTTGAGCTTATGCTGTCGCCACTGTTTAACGCAGTGACGATATCTTGTACAGGAGTTTTAGGATCAACGTGATCAATGGCGCCGTCGTTTTCGATGATTTGCTCGCCTTTGTGCGTTTTCACAACAATTGACTTTGCTTGTGCCATCAAATCAAGCTCATTCTTCTTGATCATCTCCAATTGATGTTTCGTTTCCTTTTCCCGCCACTCTGCCAGTTCTTGACTCGCCATCTCGTCCGGGCTTAATCGTACCACGGCATCTGGCGTTAACGATCTGTCGGCAATCTTGCGGAACAATGTCAAATTCTTCGTATCCTTTATATTGAAGACCAAGCTCCGATACTTGGCCTTGTACTTGGCACCAGTATCCTTGAAATATTTATACAACTCGTGCTCGATGTTAATCGCTAACTCGGCTATTTCCTCGACAGTCAGTTTCAGATCGTCGGTTGCCCGGATTCTGGTCGTGAGTAAGTCGGTAAGGGACTTGCGTATATTCACCCGGATAGGTTCAGCCTCAGGGCGCTTGGTTGGACTAGTCTTAATCGGTTGCCTCGTTACTTGTTGAGGTGTCGGCTGCTGTTTTATATCCTGCTTCTTGCATGCTAGTTGCTTGGGTGATAATACAACACCGGCACTATTACCTGCAGCACCGCTCGTGCAACTTCCGACTGCGGGCAATTGCGCGGCTTTACTCCCTTGACCAGTTGGCAGGACTAAGGCTTTGCCAATACTATGCTTTGCCGTTACAGGAGATCTACCCGGGATATTCAAAGAAGATGTTATAGACTTAATAGGGACCGCTTTCGGGCTGATGCTTGTCAAGGCCTGTGGCGATCCGGTAGGCACCAGAGCCACTTTCTTATTAGCCGGTGTCGTGCTAACTTGCTTACCACCGCCTACTTTTCCAAATGCCGTCTTTGGCGGAGTGTGCGCTTTACCTGCCGGCGATACCGATGATCGTCCCTAAAATGGAAAGGACATTGGATATCATAAGAATGTGATATTTATCATACTGTAAACCAACTTGGCCCTCCGACCAAATATCCGCCTGATATTTTCGGGCCATTCGTTTATGCTCCACACGAAAGAAAAAGCTTTTCTACCAACCTGAACCGTGGTACCAAGGCTGTTTGCATTGATAACTTCAAATGTTGGATTGTCTTTGAGCCAGCTTTTTAAGCTGGACCTTGTAGGAGCATCCAAACCTAAAGACAAACGTTCCTCGAATAATACTCTTCAAGATCCGACGCGAGCAACGGGAAAAGTGTGTCAATAAAGTTGGGAGATTGGTTCTAGACGCTCATTTACCAGTGAGAAGTTTCCCTGTCTTCCGTTCGAACACGACAATTCGTGGCTCAACCACCTTCACCACCTTCAAAGGCTCACTGAGAGCACTTTTCACCAGCTTCGGTCCCACGCTTCCTCCTGAGGCTGGTTTATCTTTGGTCAATGTTTCTTGTGCATGAGCTAGTATGCACGTATCAGAGCAGTATATACTCGAGTTTCTTGCTTCCCTCTTGCAAACAACGCACTGCATACTACCACCAGAGCAGGAAACCGCGGCGAATTCCGCAGTCGCTGGTAGAGATGCATCTCCGAAGGACGGCGCGTTCGCCCGAGCAACCGCCGTACTCCTCGGGAGGGTTGCTGCAGCACTGTCGTCCACTGTAACCTCTGATTCGCGTGAACGCTGCTTTGAACCACCAACTCCCGGCGGCAACACCCTGGACTTGGCTTCTTCACTTTTCTTTTTCACACAATTCGGACAAACCCACTCGATACCCTTTTCCTCCATCTGTTGTCCTGTCGAATAAAGGTAATTGAACAAAGGAACACACACCAAGTGAGATCCTGTTGAACGGCAAATGAACATCGGCGAAACCCCATAAAAGGGAAGTCGGACAATGCCCGATTGAGGCTATGCTCACCCATGGCTTTGCTAACATGTACACATTTCCCATGAAACCAGTCTTCACACACGTCGCAGCATATCATGAAGCGATTGTTGTGCGGTCGTTTGCAAATGCACCAAAGTCTGTCTGGATCATCTTCAGAGTCGGAGTTCTCGCCCTCCTCTTCCTCCTCCTCCTCCTCCTCGTCCTCATCATCCACCTCCACCTCCATCTCGCCACCATCAGCCGCACAGACCTGATCGGCGGCCTGATCGCTCAACTTCTGAACTCCATGCGCCCTTTGTAGTCCGCCACGAAAATCTTGTTGATCGCTACTTCTCGCCTGATGTTGATCGTGCTCATCCTTTTGTTCGTCCTCCCGGCGTACAAGCCCATATTGGACCATTACGCGCTGCTGGCCTTCCTTGCCCGTGCGTGTTTTCACTTGGACCGTTTGTAAACTGAAAATTGGATTCGCACAAGGAATAAACAAACAAGAGTAGACCCATTGGCTGTTGTACGACTTCGTACGCATACTTCGAAACTGCTCATCAATAAGACCAAACATGGTTCGCCGTAGCCGTACTACTATAGTAGATATCTCACCTGAGCTTGTCAGTCGGCTTTTTCGGCAGCTCCACCGACACGGGTGATAAATCTGTTTTCGCCTGTAACTTCTTACTTCTAGTCGCCGGTGCCTCAATGGGCGGTAAGGTAATCACGCGCCCGCCGCGTACAATACGGATAGGCTCCTTATCATCCTTGCCCGAACGTTTGGATGATGCCTCGCGTGTACCACTGGTGTCAGCTGCAGGGCTGGAGGATGTATTCAGGCTACTCATGACATTCAAAATATCTGCCTCGGCAGATGGTAAAGGTTGCTGCTGTTCGTGCGGTGTAATTGAATTAGTGAGAAGCGGACTGCTGTGTGCTGGCAATTCTGCAGCCGTTGAACTACTATTATCCCCGAGTGCTGGCTGTAAACAAGAGAGTAGACGCGAAGTCGCTTTCACTGTTATCTGCCCACTGTTCCCGAAGGTGTTCTAGATATTCTAAAGAAGTTCAAAATTTCGTACATGATCGCCCAAGTCGACACCAAGCTCTTCCTGCAAGAGTAATGCTTCTGCCAGCAGCTCTTCCTCGTGTTTCGTAGCTTCCATTTCTAAAGTAGCTAGAAGATGTTCTTCTCCATCTATACTGCCTTTAACGAGATCGAGAACGTATAAGTACTCTGACATATAATCTGATTAAGGAAAGATGAGAAGTTTCTTTTTTTAGGAAGCGGAGTGGGAGCAAAAAAGTTTAGTTGTGCACCTGCATCCAATGGTGTTTGTAAATCCTCGGTGGCACTTGGCAATTTTCCAATCGATTTCGTATCATTTTCGGCACTCGAAAAACGTACAGCAATGCCACTCTCATCTCCGGAAGTGACCGGGACTATCGGACCACCCATCGCAGAATCCGCTTGGGGGCTTCTTTCCTCGGGGCAAGTATTCGTGATAGCCTCTCCCATTTGTACGCAGTGCAGCAGATTCGTATCACTCTGCTGCAATACTAGACTGCTACTTAATTCATTTTGCGAAGTCGTGCTGGACGTTGGTATCGTTGCCACCGTCGACTGCACCATGCTACCAAGTGCCGTGCCGATGGATATACCGCTGCTCGACGGTGTATTCTCTAACAACTTGGTCTCGTTATTCGAACCCACCCGGCGTATAATGTCAGGAGTAGAGAAGAGCGCCGGTCCTAAAGCATCGGCTACACACCCCGGGGACTTGCGGTGCTCCTTTCGCGAATGTTTCTTTGCACCTATGCACACATGAAATGATAAACATTATAGTAACCTTCGCACTGATCCAAGGTGCCTGGAAGAACAGCGAGATATAAAGCAGAGAACGTACTATCGAGGGCTTTTGCAATAGTACTGTCGATTCCCTTGCTGGCAGTATCTGCTTCGACTTTGAAACAACAGTCCGAGCTGCTTTCAGACCTTCGTTTTTCCTTCCTCGTCTCAGGGGTCTTGGTTTTCGGCGAAAAACCAGCAGGAGTAACCCTCGAGCTCATCTGTGTTTGTGATTCCGTTTCCTCTTGCAAACGAACTTGCTGCAGGAGCTGGGGATCTGGTAGCTGTGGCACTGCCGTACTGTCTTTAGTTTGTTCCGACAGTACTCCTAATGCCGGCGACTTGGAGGACGCAGGTACCTCAATTAATTTTCCATCTTTAGTAGCAAAGAATTTTGTTCCTGCTTGAGGCACGAGCTTTCGTTTTGTAAGCGCCATTTCTTTTTTAACACTGATATTCTTAAACTCGTGTGGTTTCATAGGCACTTGCTTTTGAACAAATGTAACTCTTTGGTTACTTTTCGTCTGGCCCGGCTTTGTTAGTATCATGTCACCCTTAATCATATTCGCACTAATCAGGCTAGCTTTCACGTGATTGGTCGTTTGAAGGCCCTTCTCAAAGTCGTGCTGCATCTCGCCTCTTTCAGGTGTCGGTGCTGCCGGCGTTGAGAGGGAATCATCTCTCTTTCTACCAGGCGTTATTCTGATCGGCCGTTTGCCCCTGACTGGACTATAACTTTGCCCTGTGATGAAAGTATCAAAGCATGAGAAAGGCAAATTTCAAATTTTCAAATTTCAATCCATTCGTAAAAGGCAGCCACTTACCGACACACCTCTCGTCTTTTCCTGGACTCTTCATGGCATTTACAGCAGCTGCCATTTCTAGATCTAGCCGACGAACTTGCTCCAAGTCCATCTGTTTATTCGCACCTCTGCTTCCTCTGCGAGCTGCAGCCATACTCCCTCCTCTAGTCGTCAAACCTTTCCTACCGCCTCTGGACCGAATTCCGGTACTGCTCATGCTGTTAACGTTTCGCAAATTTCCCTTTGGTCCTCGGGGCCCGAAGTCTGAGTCATCATCCGACGGTGGTTCCGAACCGGAAGACTCGCCGGAAGACGTAGCGCCTCCCTCCTCGTCTTCATCTCCTTTTCCACCATGGCCTGCAATAATGTCGTCATTTTCATGCCAATGTCGAGCAAGAGCATCTGCACTTACTCTCTATAACTGTATAATGCGGTCATGTGCACCGTTGCCTCAAACATCCCCATTACCTTTCGTCACTAGCGGTTGCAGCGAATCTGTAGCACTTCTACTTATTGCTTGCCCGGATAGCTTAATCGATGATATTGTACTCGCAATTGCTTTAGAATTATTATTAACACCAGTCGGTGTTAAAGCCACTGGTTTTCGAGATCTAACCACTTGTTTCCCCTAGAAATGGAGAGGGCATATAATCCTTGTTCGTCTGAATGACAAATACGGTTGGTTTGCCGCATTTGAATTGTCGCAAAACGGCATGCGACACTTCCCGTGTTCTACAAAGAAACGTACACTCATCGCTTTTCCTGTCGGTTTCGCTTTGAAATTCAATCCAGTAGTTACTTCGCCGAGCGATACTGCGCCACTCCCTTCAGAAGGCGATGGACGATGTAGATATTCAGTTTCATTGGATGTAGGTGAGTTGGTGACAGGTAACGGGTCTTTAGGCTTTGGGTCTGATGGTGATAACCTGCTAGTGTAGCAATGGTCCAATTCGACACTGTATCTGATAGACTTTTGCCGTTCCTCTACTGTCAGCATGTCTAAAAGTGACATTAATACATTATGAATAGCTAATACAGGATAATGAAAATAATCAAGGCGAGAGCCAAGAAACTAAACACTACCCAGCATGGCAGTGACGTTTTCCCCCAATATTTGTTTTGCTTCTTCACTCTGCAATGCAGTTTCCAATCTTTCAAGCTGCTCCGGATCCATTTCCATGAACGGATCTACCAATGTGTTGGGATCGGTGCCTATACTGGCAGGATTCATTGTTAAAGCCGACGCTGTTGTCGTCGCTGTTGTTGTGGCCGTCGGTGTAAAAGCTGGTGGGTCGACAGTCAATGTTATATCGCCATTCTCAACATTAGCGTCAGTTTGTCCCACTCGTACGACACTGACATTTGCACTGGACTGATTCACTGCGGGGAAAGATTGATTATTAAGTCAGTCAAGACAACAGGCTAACTCAAGGAAATATAGGGACAATCAGGATTGCCGATAGGAGCATACTTATTAAATTTTGTAGGGTTTCCTGGTCGACCGATATTGTACCATCATCATTAACCACAATAATGAGTGTGTCATCTTTTTTCTCCCCACTGGTTTCGGCAGGGTCGACAATATGTGTACTTGACATGTTTATCCTAGACAGCCTGCCGGAGCAAGCGCAGTTGAAAGTTGTAAATGCAGTCGGTAAGCAAATTTAGGCTTAAGAGAACATGTTTGGATCAGCAGTGTAGATGTAGAAAGATGAAAAGCAGATTTTCATTCTTGAAATGATAGACACCATCGCACCAACTACACAAGGCAGAAAGAGGTGTCTTCTTTAAAGAATACCGGTCTTGCACGATGACTTCATTTCTCAAGGCAGCAAAAGATTCTTCGCGCCGTTCTGCCGCGTATCGCATACAATAATTCAGAGATAAGCGACGCGGTGCAACGAATCTCGAATGCTAAGCAAGATTTTCCAAGTGAGATACGACTATGGGAAGGTACCCGGTGACTTCGGAGGCACATAAAGTCAATGAGCATCAGGCAGAATGTCACCCGAGCAATGTAGTAGAAATTTTCACGGTCAAATAAACAATACCGCCAAGAAAGGGGTAGCCATTTTGTTTGAGTCGTGTTGAGTCGAGTCGCGCTGGCGTTACATAGCGCAGTAATGCTAAAGCGGAGTGTTTTCTCACCCGTGAGTCAAACTACTTGCTACTTGTATTCAATTGTGTCCAGGCTCCTGCTTCCGCTTTGTCAATTCTTCCGCAGAGTCTCCGTAAAATTGGCGAATCTCGCGGAAAACCCGGATATTTCAACGATACATGCTGATATGAACTAGCATACCTAAGCGCGCACACACTACCATACAGAAATACCGAACGCTCTCACTCCCGCTCCGCTTCCATTCCGTTCTCGCGCCGCGCCGCTCCGTTCCGTTCCGTTCCGTTCCGTCCTGCGTTACGCGTTACGCTGCGCTCGCTGCACTGCACGTTTTCCGTTGCGCAACGCAGCACTCTGCTTCCAATCAACCCAACTGAACCCAACCAAGCGACAAAGAACCATAAAAGGGACAGAGATGTCAACGCTGCGGTATCTGCTGGTGGTCTCAGGGTTTTCGCCATTGATAGAAAAGGATTCGTCGCAGCCACAGTTATTACTTATTCTTACTACCGGTGGTACCACCACTGTGGGTACCACCGCGGTACACAAGCTAGAGGCGGAACAAAACATAATAGGCATATGCATATATATATAGTTAATTGAAGCGATTTTAATCAGTGATTCGCTCTGCCCCCCCCCCCCCCCCTCTCTCACTCCTATACACAATTACTATATGTATGTACTGTTATAATAAAATTATGAGTATAGAGGGTGGTGAGAGGAATTTTTTCCGGGATGCATGTTGGAATAGCCCGCTGGACGATACTGTACTGTACTGTAACACACTGCACTGTTGTACTACTACACACACACAGCAGAAAGTAAGGAAAGTTAGATTGAATGCATGTGGAATGGATGGCGAATGCCCAGCGAGAGTGCCTGCGGCGAGTGCAAGTGGGAAGATCAGTGGAGATGGATGAAATAAATGCAGTGGACTGGGAAAGCGACGGTGAAGAAAATTCGTCAAGATTAGGAGAGAAGAGGGAAACGAGGAGTGTCGGGAGTACAGGAGAGCAGTCAGCACAATTATCAGGAAAAAAAAAGAGAGGAATCGTATATTTGTCGGTTATACCGAAATATATGAATGTCTCGCAAATACGCGAAATATTTTCTGCGTACGGAAAAGTTGGAAGAGTCTACCTGCAGTTAGCTGAAATTGGTTTGTTTTCTGATAGTATCCAGGTTTACGTGACTACATAACCTGCAGTATAGAGAGTTTGTTGTCTTGCTTGGTACTTCCCGCGTGGAGATTGATATATCTATCGTAAAACTCGATGTTTCCATCAAAATTAAACAAGACTGAAGAAGGCAGATCCGAGAAATAGGGAAAAATTTGCACTACTTTTAGACAAAGGACCTGATGCCGCGAAAAAACGAAGGAAAACTTGCGCCAAGAATTTCACAGAGGGATGGATAGAATTCGAGAGCAAAAGAGTTGCAAAATATGTTGCCGCGACATTGAATAACGTTCAAGTGTCCACCAGAAAAAAGAGTAAATTCTACGATGTTACGTGGAATATTAAGTATCTCCCTAGGTAAACAGCCGCTGCCATCACCATCGCTTTAACAATGCGCTCACATATACAACTACCAACTCCAGTAGCACTTGCATGCTATGTATGTTACAATTTTTCTAGATTCAAGTGGATTCATTTGAGTGAACGACTGGCTTATGAAAAAGCAGTACGGAAGCAACGGTTGCGGGCCGAAATTGCACAAGCAAAACGCGAGGCAAATTTCTTTTCGTTCAATGTGGACAAGGGCAAGAAATTGTTGCGACGATCAAAGGCGACAAAGCAAGAGTCCAGTTTTGTTGGCAGCATTGCCAAACAACGGGATACTGATGCTGAAATACGAAGTAGGAAAGAGAATCTGTCATTGAGCAATGACAAACCAGATCTACTGAAATCACTCTTTGGTTAATTGCACAATATCTTAACATTGATCGATTGGGAGATAAATCGCAATTACCTTGAAATTTGTGAGGGATTTCTTAATAAAGATTTTATCATTGCGGTGTGATAGTCGATTACTGCCATGAGTATCATTTTGGGCCTGGAGTAAGTGACTTCTTGGAATACCTTAGCAGCTGCTCCAAATACAAAAATGCTCTTGCCTAAATTATCCCGCGAAATTGTAGTGATTGTATTGCGGAGTTGAATTTCAAATGTTGGATGGTAAAAGAACTGGATGTAACTTCCAAATTTTACGAATAAGAACGTCTCTTTCACTGAGAGCTTGCAGTATCGTTGGATCTATGAAAATCGGAAAGGAAGACACGTAAGAATCGAATGACGGGCATGACTTTCAGCATAAAATTGATGGAACAAAGTAATAACGGGAAGTGCTATGTAATGCACATACCAGACGTTCGGCAGTATTTGAGAAGCGGCTGTTGAAGGGCGGTCATGGGTATTGCCATACTTAAACGAGGATACAAAGCAGTACCACCTGACGCTATCGCATTGCATACGACCATTCCCAGCATTTGATGGTTTCCTCGCGTGACAATAGCACCCCCACTTATGCCGCTTTGAACGCAACAGCTCGTTTGGAGCATGCAATCTAAAGATTTGGAGACCACTCCGCTGCTGAACGTTGCTCCACTCGACCAAGAAAATGGATACCCTGCCGCGAGAACATCCTCGCCTGTGGAATTAGAAAGAGCCACGTGTCATTTAGAAATGCCTAACGGTGGCATAGACCAGTAGTAGTGCAAGTGACATTTCTTAATTGAGTAACTTTTACTTGGTGATTATGATTAAGGGTAGGTGGTGGTAGATTCTGTACCTATTGCACGAGGAATGGGACCGAGTGGGTAGCTAAGGGCAAAGGGCAAATGGGGATGGATCGAGAAGGTTCGGGCAAAGTGGAGCCACAGTTATATACTTTGTGTTCTTTTCTCCCGAGAGCCTCGCACTCTATGTGGGCTTGAAAGGTTTGCGCGCGGCAGGTACCTTTTATCCATTGCAAGGAGGAGCAGTGTTCTATCGCCTAATTTGTAGCTACTGGTAATAGATGCTCATTTGGTACGAATAAAGGGAGTCTGACGATTCCTGACTACTTGGTTGAGCAACTCAAACGCAAACGAAACGTCGATTCCGGTCATAACGTTCAATTGGCCCAATTTAGACGTTATTTCTGTGATGACCTGACGGAAGAAGAAGGTCAGTGTTGTCCTTTTGCGTCACGGTTCGATCCTACCATCTCTGCAGGGCGCCGCGCCCCGCCGCGCCTCACCGCACCGCAACACACCGCACCGCACCGCCACTGGCTCTTTCGTTCGTCGGCGTCGGAGTCGGACTCAGAGCAGCACGGCGACGCCTATCACTCACTTTGAGCATGATCCTGACATACACAGTGTATAATCACTGTACCTACTATGCCTTTACAGCTGACTAATTACTATTATCCCAAAAGTATACACTCTATGTATACTATCAATTGCTATCTGTTTCTGGGTCTCGTCACTCTCTTTTTGCTGTGTGTATATGCGGACGAAACACTTCATAGTAATCAAAATTAGTGGCTGGTTCAGGAAATCGGGCAATCAGGAGGGAATTACCTCGGTGATGTTTGAAGGGACAGGGCGCAGACTGCCGGTGTGGGGAGAAGGGAAGGGAAAATCTAGAGTCTAGAGGATATAGAAAATAAATTAAACCTTTGCGGGCACGTCGGCCAGCTAGTCGTATCGATCGAAGTAATGGATCCAAATCTGAAGGATCAACGCTCAACACCGCAACATCGTAAGGTTCATTATGCGCCGTCCTGTATACTAATCGAGCGAAGCTAGTACGCTCTCGGTTTCCTTGGTAACTTGTGATTCGGATTCTGAATTCTGGTGCCTAGAAAACCGGCGATATATTCGGTTGCATAACCCTTTAAAAGAAGCTAACACTAGTCATGAGCAAGCAAGTTGCCCGTTTTTGTGTCGATCTTACTATACACGCACACGTAGATGTATATATACATTCTATACGCAGTTCAAGCTGATTTTCCTAGGCTTGAGTTTTTAATGGTAAATTGCTGAAGGGGCAGTAAAAACAAGTAATAGCAAACCTCAGTAACAACGTGGGCACAAGTGAGAAAGGTTCCCGTTCTTCTGTCCATGAGAATGGCTGTGCCCCAGCTTTGCCCACATCTAACTACCCCTAGGCTTTGGTCCACAATCCCCTCGGAATTGTCGACTGGAGATTTTGGAAAGTATTGTCAGATTTCATGTAGATAAGTACCAAGACAAAAGGGTAATAAATGAAAATGATAGAATAAGTTTCGTCATTACTGGGTTAGGCGTTGTACGTACGGCAGGTTCGAGAGAGTAGAGCAGGTGGCAGGCCGGATTGGGAAGGATTGCCCTCTTGTAGAATTTGTTCCAACAGTGTCGGCAAATTGGCTGCAAACGTATAATCGGTCCGTTCTCCACGACAGATGCAAGTAGTTGCGATAACCATGCCGCAGATTGTTTTACCGCCACTTGAAAAAGTGTATCAAAAGTGGACAACATAAGCACCATACGTATCTGTGTGCGTATGTGAAAACTGCCACAAGATGAGCAAATGCAGTTCGCAAAGGAATAATGCCAAATCCCATATTTAAGAGTATTTAAAAATAAGGGAACTCACTCAGGCTCGAGAAGATAGAGCGGCCCACCCTCCGAACCGGGAAAAGCATTCGCATCGGTCAAGAGAAGACAATCCTTCCTTCCGAACACCTTACCAATCACACCTCTTGTAAGAGTGCCGAGAAAAATGGGATTTCCAAAAGGTGTAGAGATTATTTCGACGGTGCAGCCACGAGCAGGTTTGCGTCTCGTATATTCGGCCAACTGTTTGAGAGCCGTTAGCATTTCCGATCCCGATCTCGATCTTGGTCTCGGCCTTCGTCCTATTCTCAAAACTTGATACTTGTGGTCGCCTGGATCGCAAGCAGCATCATTCCTTACAATGTTTCCTTGTCGGTCGAATATTTTACCGAATGTTAGTCTCTTGTCAACTAGTGTCACGCACTCTGCATCGTCTCTGTTGTCGAGCCGTTCTAGTACAACGATGACAGGTAATAAATTTAGATCCGATTGCCCGGGGGCTTCAAGCAGCTGCGCGCCAAAGAAATCGTCAAGTGTTTCAGTGAGAAGGGGACACTTCCAAAGGGCAGCAATTTTAACTTGATTGCTTTCTCCAACATCTCTTGGTAAATCATTAACGTTGGACGGGCCAGTGCTTTCTCTATACACGAATAAAGGCAAGTCGTTTAAGAAGTTTCGCGGAACCGAGTAAAGTTTACCGGGCTTCAAATCTGAGATGAACTCGCTACCACGGTTAGCATATTTCATTAGCGGATATAATAAGGTGCCGTGAGCGAGTATCCAATTGCTTGATACTTGAATGGCAGAATATCCGCCGCGCAATATTGTGCCATTACTACGTATTGTTCCCCGAAGTGTAGTGCTATCGGGAGGCACATTAGCAGTAGTTGCTGCAAATATCGGCTTTAACGATCTTTCCTCTTCTGGAGCTAAAGTTGCTTGAAAATCTGTCTCAGTTGTATCCACAATACTGCCACGGCGATGGTATTTTGGTAGCTGATGCTCGGCATATGTGAGCAGAACAGCTTCCGGCATAGAATTGACCGTGTTCATTTCTGCTTAGTAGGAAATACGAGCCTCTTATACTGTCACTTCTACGTCCTCCTTGCCCTTCGTTTCAATCCTTCGATGTTGCACAGCTTTTCCACACGATTTGCTTACCTGCTTTATTATTGTTTCCGATCGAATCTGTTGAGCCCCCCTGGAAAAGAAGGTGTACCAGTTGTGCTACATGTACACGATACGCATGGCCTAAGAATCACTCCTCGTCATTTATAATTGATTGTTAGTCGTCAACGTCATCGCATAAGAGGATACGAGAGGCAAAAAATATTCCAACTAACTTGGAACAAGATTTCCTTGATAAGGAATGCTTGAGTAACTCGATTGGGAGGGAATGCTCTGGCCTAGCTTGATACTGATATGGTATATGTAGTGTACATATGATATAGTAGAGGAACACGTGCAAATTGTTAGTGCTGAAGCGTTCTCTCATCATTAGCTGGAAAACCCCCACACTCCGTTCTCTGCACATCCAGAGGAATTTACTTAGAGAATTTTCCCATCGTCATCCTAGATAACGTCATTCTATTGACCCGAAGAGTCAAGATTGTTCTTGCCTGGAATCACTGACTCTCACAGGTACTGATTTGTATCACTCTTTGATTATACCCGCTCTAATTCCAAGTTCGTACAGGACTGACTGAATACAAGCTGGACTTTCCTACAGTCAGAGCTTCTTCTTGGAAAGGCGTTACTTATTACGTGAGACTTACTGCGCGAAAGACAAGATGATGTCATACCAAGGTAGCACTATCGTAAGAGGAATGGTAGGTATCTCTGTGTAATGATATAAGAAGAAGAGAAGTGGACAGACTTCTTTTCTTTCTCTCATCTGTTCTTCATCTATTCATCGCGACTGAGGGCAGAAGAATAGTTGGATATAATAGGGATGATAGCTAGTTAGGGCTGCTAGAACCAAGTAGAAGATTAGTAGTATGAGTAGCGGGACAGGAAGCAGGAAAGAGAAGCTCTAGCGCCGCATGCCAAATGCTAAGGTAGGAGGACATGAGACGGCGGCATCGGCGTCAGTCGGCAGGGACGAAAAGACTGAAGGGCCTTGAGAGAGAGGGAGAGAGAGACATGGGGGGGAGTTGTGTAAGTAGTAATATTGTGATAAGACGGGTGATCGAGTGAATTAATGGTGGCCAAGGGAGAAAAGTGGGAGAAAGGGGTTGCCAGCAGGTTGACCGTGAAGTTAGCTGAGCGGCAGCGGCGTGGAAGCGGCGCGGCAGGCGGGCGGCGTGCGGCGAGCGGCGGGTGGCGGGTAGCAGAATATGGAAAGGAAAAAGTGAGAAGGTGACTGATCAAGCAATCAGAGGGAAGAAAGAAGGGTGCAAGTTAGAGAGGGAAGCTAAGAAGAAGGTGGTTGCCAACACCCACCCAGAGATCTATATTAGAGGTGAAATCTCGCGTCGCACGAACCAGAGGAACGACAGTCGCGTTGACGCAAAGTCCACGGGGAAATTTCTTTGGATACATCTCGGAAGCAAGTCAGGCTCATACACCACATATATCAGGTACGTTTACAAGAAATAATATCGGAAGATCTCTTCTCGTTACTCCGGCAACAACTTACTTCCATGTTGCAATTACGCGGCGAGAGGGCTATCCTAAGATATTACATGCCTATCGATAGATAAAAAATGCTCTCGTCATCATCTGTAGACACGCATCTGCATACTATAAATATCTACATCGAGAATTTAGACCTGGTCTGACACATATCAGACGTCAAAGATCAGTTGTTGTAACAAGAAGGCTATCCATAAGACCACACGCGTGCAATTGAGACAGAGATAGAGACAGACACAATCATTGTATAATTGTAAAGCCATAGTCAAGCATACAGCTAATTGTATGTAAAGATACGACTGACTGGGCTAGATGGCCATTCATGTCGAATTCTCTTTCGTTAGTTTCTACATAGTTGTTGTTTGCGTGAAGCAGTGCCTTCAACTAGACACGATTACTCGAAGTTTTTCGAGGAATAACGAATGCTAAGGCAACTATTGTCCTCGGGAAGTATGCCACTTGGAAAAAGTCGGTGAAAGACACCTTTTGTGTAATGTTATGTTGCTGGGTTGGCTTCCGCGAGTAGAATACAAAGTGCGGTATGCAGGGAGGAGTAGAGTATTAAAAGTTGAAAAATAGAAGTTTTTTTGTATTTTGTATACATATATAGAGATATAGGTGTATAAATACGTGTGGTATGTAAAAGTAGGGTAGGAGGAAAGAGGAAGCCCGTGGCGTTGAGTGTATAGTTGTAAACTTAGTGGCGGTGAATGTTGCTGGTGGAGGTGAAACTGGAGGTGAAACTGAGGCGGTATTGTGACGGCGGAAGAGATGAGAAGAGATGAAGGCGCGCGCGAGCGAGGAAGCGAGCGAACGAGCGACCGAACGAACAAGGCTAGGGAAGGGAGACCCAGTGGTACTCGGTCCTGGGATCCCATTGGCTCGTGGCTCAGCCATATTATAAGCGGCTCGCGTACGCGCTAGTTAATGTTAGTTCGAACGTTCGCGCGAGACGTATGTCTTGTACACTTCCTCGCATCGAGGTACGAGAACTACGTGAAGCGGCCGTCTATCACAGTCAAAAGTGTGAAATCCCGGTGACACCCGTGAATCCTGCTTAAGTAACAGGTGGTAATTCCCAGCAAGGTTGATCTCAGTTTTCGATAAGATCATACCGCCAAGAAAGCATACTGTGTAGTACACTATAGATAGAGCAGCTACGTTAGAGAACGGTTGTCCTTCGTTGGTTGCTTGGTCTCGAAGAACAGTGAGTTGTAACTTGCTCACTTTACCTACCTACCTGCCTATCTACTCGCGGACGGAGACACGGGCTTCCAATATCCGCTTCGAAAGTCTTGCAACATTTGGTAGATACACTTTTACCCATAACGTTCCTTTGCTCAAACGCATGCGGGCCCTTACACTCGCGGAGTTGCACTCGCACTCGTACTTGCACCCGCACACGCACCCGCACCCGCACCCGCACCCGCACCCGCATTCGCGTCCGACAGTCCACCAATTTAAATGCTTGACCGTTTCGACTGGCCAATTTATCATTTACAATTCATGCTTCTCCCTTTCGCGCTGCCGTCCTTCCTCGATCGATGAAGACAAGTTCAAGTAATTAGAGAACGTCATATTCCATCACGGGGTTACCGACTCGTAAAGAGAAAAGATTCCAAGAGGCCGAGCTACAGATACATAGAGTACATGCCACGAATCAGGGATATCCCGATCAGATATCTGTAAGCTCGACGAGAGACCCACTTTCCTTGCAAACTGAACCCTCCTCTCTCCCTCTTTCACACTCTCACTCTTCCATTCCGCCCTGCTGCCGCTGCCTCCTTCTCATCCGCCTTCTCCCGCTCCACTACCACCTCCCTCCCACCTCCCTTCGCGCCATCGCCCGTCGCTGCCGCCGCCGCCGCGACCACACCACCACAACCTCAGGCTCTCTCCCCTCACACCAGCAAGCAGCCGGCAGCAAGCTATCCCTGTGCCTCTCTTGCTAGATAGCCGTTCCATCTACGTACACATCGTTACCTCTAATAAACCTGTCTCACTTTATTCCTCTGTCGCATGAACCTTCTCCGAGCCTCACCGTCTTTATACTACACGGGGCTCTATCTCTCTCTGCCATTAACTCTCTTTTTTCCGCAGCTAGACTGTCGCGTATACGAGAGCTCGCTATACAGATGCACATGTATCCGCATATCCTTATTCTTCTAGTCGCCTAGCTCGATACATATACATATCATACACATATGCATTTAATAATCTATATGTACACATATATGTATGTTTACGCGCCTATGTATATCGTTATATGTACATACGTGAGATAGAGGCAGAGATACAGATCGAACTTCTTCTAGGGATACAGATGCATATGTGTATAGCCTGTATAATGTATGGAGGCTATATATGTATGCCTAGTGTAGAGTAGGTGTAGGTAGGCAGGCAGAGGAGAGTAGACACATATGTACATATGTACATGTACCATGTCCCACTCCATTCGATCAGATGAGAAGCGAGTTCGAGTCCGAGATTCATGGTAGAAGCGTTAAGCATGAGCTGAGCCAGTTGAGGCAATTCCGCCACATGAGCAGTCAACTAAACCTAATAAAAGATGGCCAAGAATTTGAAAAAATAAGAGGAGGAAAGCTTTCGTTGGATCGAAGACAGTTGAGAGAGAGTGCTACTTCTGAGACTGCTGCTGGTGTATTGATACATTTACGTTGGTGGAGTTATCCATTTGTGAGTTCGGTATTCGCGAGAAAAACGGAAAGTAACGATAGTGAGATCGGTTGCGCTTATTTACGATATCGCTGAGAAAGAACGGCAAGCAATTACTGACTGCCTTTCAAAACGAGAATAAAAACTCGAAAACTTTATTAAAGAGAGTGTGTGAGCGCTGCGGGAAACTTAAGTTAAGGAACGTTTGGTGAAAGAACCGCAAGTGTTTCGCGAGCCAACGCATTGATTGTGAGAAAGATCAAGTGCCACTGTGTATTGCATACATAAGCAAGACCACTGCGAATAAAGAATCTCGAATGATAAAGGTGGATATCGCTAAGAATTGGAGGACGAGGAAGGAGAAGCATTACAAAACAAACAGAAAGAGAGGAAGTGGCGGAAATCGCAACAATGTAAGTGAACGACTGTATTCCTGCATTCCCCCCAAAGGAACTAGTTTTGGCTTCAATACTGGCCTCACCCAACTTAGGATTTTCGAGATAGAATATCATTAGGGAAACCTACGCAAGCCAATTTCTATTGCAAGATCAGACTGTGATTTTCGTTTCACTTTCCTTAGCCATTTGGTTGCAATGAAACAGGTGGTTCTCCTCCAACGATTATCGAGCGCTCTCTCTCTATATATATCTCTCTCTCTCCTCCCCTGCCCGCCCCACTTCATCTTTGTGAATTCTCACACTTGGTCGTACAACGTATAACACAGGTCAGCAGGATCTGCAGGACTTGTTGTTCCTCTTGACCTTCCGAACCGCAGCATCGATTCGCATACTGGTACCGTTAGCGTGTTCTTTAACGTGAAGTACGCCGCGGCCACTTTTTCGCTTCAAGAAAAGAAGAAATCCGAATCCGGGCATTCGAGGAAAAGAGATTGCGCCGGAACATACTTGTTTTATACATCCTAGTAACGACGGATGTACGTACATTTAACCGGAGACTTATAATTCGTTTGGAAAATGGATGCACTTTACTTCCTAGTATTTGTAATCCGGCCTTCTCGTCACCATGACACTGGTATCCATCCTCTATCGTAATTCTAGCCTCACAGTGTTGACAACACTTAACCGCTGAACTGGGCCGAAGCAAACGGTGCTGTTTCTACTATGTGCTTCTAAACAAGTCAATCCGCGCGCTTCAAGCATTGCCATCCCACTGTATACATATGTATATGTAGGCAGAGTAGAGGGTTACAGAGAGAGGTCTATCTTTAGAGTTCATTCAGAGAATATGTGGCCCTCGCTCGCGGTAGTCCAAGGGCCAAACGTGGGGCTGACTCACATTCCCCGCGTGGAATAAGCAGGCCTTTGCCAGGCCCACTTGCACACACTGATTCTGCCTTGAGCTCTCGCACTCTCGGACTCTCCCTCTCTCGGACCATACGCAGCCGATGTAAAAAGTCGGCCAGAGTTTATAAGCGCTATCAATTCCTTTCTTCGATCTGTTCAATTTTTACACGTAACCAGCAACTGCCTCGCGTTTCATTAATTTAGTTTAGTTGCATGGATATATCCGTGAAACCTTATTCACGTAGTATACTGTTTTCTGGTAAGCGTTAGGCTTGTTTCAAATGGCAATAATAAGTATTTGGGGCTTGACTCTTTGACACGCGCAACTTAAAAACTATAATAAGAATTATTTCTTTAACCCCTTCAGAATCAACCACTCTTTTTCTCCTTCTCTCCCGAACACTCCCAATTCGGTTTATTATCCTTTCAGTGCACACTTATGCAGTGAATAGAACGAACGAACGCCAAAAAGTCATCGACATCACACATCTTCCAACTAGGTTCCATTCTTTTTCGCCGATTAACTTACATAAACAAAGTAAGGGAGCGCCATCCTCAATCCTTCGTTCTCTAAAGCCTGGATACTCGCGACCGTCGCGACTGACTAAATTGGGAGGGCCCATCTCCTAGTAACTCTAGGTTAAAAAGGCTTAGGTTGGAGGTTTCCATGCCCTTGCTTGTAGAAATACGGTTTTACTAAATTAAAGAATAATATCGAAATCCAGTCAATATTAAGCATGCAGCCGTTTACTCTCGTTTGTCCTTGTAGTGCTTTCAATTAATTTCATACGCACATTCACGATTACTTATTTGTAGCCAGCTCAGTAGCTCTAAACTGTGTATGTACGTACATAGTACAAGTGGATCGATCACTCCTGCTCATACAGTTCTGCCGATCACACACGAAACCCGCTCGTGTTACCTCTGTGGATCGAATATTTTCTCTCTCGTATTTCAGCACGTGTGCCGGCATGGATTCTTTAAACTCGGCTTTGTTACATGCACATGCCAGCTTGTCTTCGAACCATTGAGATCGAGCACTCAAGATTGGACTTGCAATTTGTTCTTGCTGCATTTACTCAAGGGTCGAATACACTAAGAATAGAGTGGAAATAAATAAGTTTACACAGAAACAGGTTTTGTTTGCAAGGATAGAATTGAGTAAAATCGGTATGATGAGGAGAGTAAGGCATAACAAAAGATATGTGATTTAGTGAGAGAGTTAAAAATCAATTTGGCAATAGAAGGTGTGACAGGTAACTATAACCTTTCTTGAGCGTCGTTGATAGAACGATGACATAACACGCGAATGTAATCTGATATTGATGTGATATGACGTTCGATGAGCGTAGCTGCAATGATGTTGCTTGCTACAGCGTGACTTGATCGTTCGTGTCACTTGGTAGAATGAAGCAACAGAATCGCAAGACGGAGATACGCTACAGCTACGGTTTCTCATAATGCGAACCGCAGGACGCCAAGCTGTCTGCCAGAACGCTTCACCCCACTCCATCCCATCGCGTCCCACCGCACTGTATACGACCGCACCGCACTGCACTGCACTGCACTGCACCGTACCGCACCGCACCGCACCGCACACTACACACCACACACCGCACACCACATACCACATACCACACATCACACACCACACACCACTATACCATGCCATGCCATGCTCGCCCAACATCGAGCCACCGCAAGGCTACTGGCTGGCTTTCGACTTGGCTTTAGTAGACTGAAAGTTTCTACGACCTTACTGATCTTACTTGCCTGTCTTCCTACTTTAAACACTTATCCTTCTATGGGAACATGCGATATTCATGTATGGACACTCTTGGTTTTCGAATGGTATTAGAACGGGTTTGGCATTTATAGGTGATACTGTGTAATAAGTGGAAGTAGTTCGAGGGCATAACGGGAAGTTGAAACTCAGCGAGATGCAATGTACGAGGTGACGATATGGGGGGGTAAATGATGTAGCAGGGCGCGCGAGAAAGCCGTAGCGTTTAAGGTAGTTGTATCAGTACTGTACCATCCAAAAGTCAACCATTCCCCGAAGAAACTGTTAGCTTCGCTTTGCATACTGCTGGTGGGTTAAACTTTTGTTAGTGCCTGACCCCTTCAAAAATGTGCGAAAAAATGAATTTTGAGCTAGGGCTCTGGAATTTATATGACTTCTTCCTTGATGCAAAAAAACATTCCCCACCAAATTACAGCCCCGGAAAAGGTCGGGAAGGCTTGAAAACATGGGAGAAACCGTCAGAAGTAGATAAAAGTAATTATTCAGGATCGGTTTTCCATATGTTTTCGGTACAATTCCGACACTTTGGCCACTGGATTCATGTTTTCTATCCGTTTTGATACTCAAACAATCGATTTATCAAGCGTTCGTCAAAGTCCGAGAACCTTCGAAAAATCGAAAATTTTTGAAGGGGTATGCCTTAAAAAATTTGCGAAAAAATGAATTTTGAGCTAGGGCTCTAGAATTTATATCACTTCTTCCTTGATGCAAAAAAACATTCCCCACCAAATTACAGCCCCGGAAAATGTCGGGAAGACTTGAAAACATGGGAGAAACCGTCAGAAGTAGATAAAAGTAATTATTCAGGATCGGTTTTCCATATGTTTTCGGTACAATTCCGACACTTTGGCCACTGGATTCATGTTTTCTATCCGTTTTGATACTCAAACAATCGATTTATCAAGCGTTCGTCAAAGTCCGAGAACCTTCGAAAAATCGAAAATTTTTGAAGGGGTATGCCTTAAAAAATTTGCGAAAAAATGAATTTTGAGCTAGGGCTCTGGAATTTATATGACTTCTTCCTTGATGCAAAAAAACATTCCCCACCAAATTACAGCCCCGGAAAATGTCGGGAAGACTTGAAAACATGGGAGAAACCGTCAGAAGTAGATAAAAGTAATTATTCAGGATCGGTTTTCCATATGTTTTCGGTACAATTCCGACACTTTGGCCACTGGATTCATGTTTTCTATCCGTTTTGATACTCAAACAATCGATTTATCAAGCGTTCGTCAAAGTCCGAGAACCTTCGAAAAATCGAAAATTTTTGAAGGGGTATGCCTTAAAAAATTTGCGAAAAAATGAATTTTGAGCTAGGGCTCTGGAATTTATATGACTTCTTCCTTGATGCAAAAAAACATTCCCCACCAAATTACAGCCCCGGAAAATGTCGGGAAGACTTGAAAACATGGGAGAAACCGTCAGAAGTAGATAAAAGTAATTATTCAGGATCGGTTTTCCATATGTTTTCGGTACAATTCCGACACTTTGGCCACTGGATTCATGTTTTCTATCCGTTTTGATACTCAAACAATCGATTTATCAAGCGTTCGTCAAAGTCCGAGAACCTTCGAAAAATCGAAAATTTTTGAAGGGGTATGCCTTAAAAAATTTGCGAAAAAATGAATTTTGAGCTAGGGCTCTGGAATTTATATGACTTCTTCCTTGATGCAAAAAAACATTCCCCACCAAATTACAGCCCCGGAAAATGTCGGGAACACTTGAAAACATGGGAGAAACCGTCAGAAGTAGATAAAAGTAATTATTCAGGATCGGTTTTCCATATGTTTTCGGTACAATTCCGGCACTTTGGCCACTGGATTCATGTTTTCTATCCGTTTTCATACTCAAACAATCGATTTATCAAGCGTTCGTCAAAGTCCGAGAACCTTCGAAAAATCGAAAATTTTTGAAGGGGTATGCCTTAAAAAATTTGCGAAAAAATGAATTTTGAGCTAGGGCTCTGGAATTTATATCACTTCTTCCTCGATGCAAAAAAACATTCCCCACCAAATTCCAGCCCCGGAAAATGTCGGGAAGTATGGAAAACATGGGAAAAACCACGGAACATAATTATTCAGGATCGGTTTTCCATGTGTTTTCGGTACAATTCCGGCACTTTGGCTACTGGTTTCATGTTTTCTATCCGTTTTCATACTCAAACAATCGATTTATCAAGCGTTCGTCAAAGTCCGAGAACCTTCGAAGAATCGAAATTTTTTATCTATCGGAGTATGTGTATTTTTGTATAGGTATCTACTAGTAAATTTAAATTTATGTACAAATATGGCATAGATGTATATATGTATGTATGTAGTAAGAAAGCAAGGGTTTGACTACATAGGGGCGCTACAGGTAACAACTATGGGGCGGCACACCTGTTGAGCATTCCTTTGCGAAAGCGTGCGCGTATGCATACGGGTTCTCTGAGCGCACACCTACCAAAGGATACGTGCAATACGTGCGATACATTCTCTAAGTATCGGCGTTCCTGAAGCAGCACAGGTGTGCTCATTAATTCCGTATTCGCGGTATTCGGCTAAGGAGATAGCCACAAAGATATATGCTGATAGAGAAATCTCTTCGTGCGGAGACTAGACAATCTCTACCTCATACATTTCCAAGGGGAATTCGTTAAAGCACGTGGCTAAAGTTGAATTTTAAGAATTAGCGAAATTTAAAGATTTAATTTTGACTTGAATTCTTATGGAATATATAACTTTACGTAGGGAGACCAAAATATGCATTTGCATTTCGGTTGGCGATGCCTTAGTGCGCATATCACGTGTTCCATATGTACGAAGGGAGCACACTTGGCGTTAATAATTTTGTATCGGCCGCAGCTCCCTACTCGTTCTCATTTCTATCTCCGCTCTCGTTCTGCTTCTTGTCCTCGTCTTCGTCCTCGTCCTCGTCCTCGCATACATATGTCCTCGGTCACTTTTGCGGCCTTCTGACTGCCTGAATGCGATCGCCTGTGTTAAATTATTACCACGTTGGTCTTGAACATGATCCTCGACCGTCTTCGAACCATCCACCTAAAATGCCCATGGACTCGGCTATTTGGAGTAGGTATGTGATACCATTGCCACGATATTACTACGCAACCAGATGTCACTTCTGATTCATCACTAGTCTCTGCTAATAATTTGAAATCATTTCTTCGTAGATACTAGTTCTCTCTAGTCCATGGTCGATGTAATAGTACTTCAGTAGCACTTTAGGAGTGGCACTCACAATCAGTTTGATTAACGAGAGAACGTTCTTGAATATGACTATCAAGCAAGATAGTTCTGGAGTAGTTATTACAAGTAGCAGGTGTCTTTAAACTTAAACTTAAACTTGATTCCCTTATTCATACTTTCCTCACTTAAGACGAACAATTCTTAGACAAAGTCTTGGAGAATCTTTCTGACAATACATACTGTTCTTTTTATGTAACTTTCACTCATATCTATATACTGTACGTGGCAAGTTTTGTTATGTCACGTTTTGTTACGTTACGCATGAGTAAGAATATAGATACATAAGAGGAACTAGTCGGTGCTAGTGGCCAGTACTCAGACCTGATTGCTTTTTAATTTACCTTATACCTTCGGAGTCTCATATATCTTTTCTAGGTGATGCATTATTTGTCTAACAAGTTGGAGAACGTAGAAAAGAGAGCAGCTATAAAACACGCGTAGCAGAATTACATTGCGATGTTTGAAGATTGAAAATGACTATAAGCTTGAGTTTAAGTATAAGTAAGAAGAAGCAAAGTAGCAAGAGAGTACCGCTGGTGATAGTCGATGCTCGATACTCGACGTTCAGTACCTCATGGTAGGTGGCTGTTACTTGTTGGTGGTCGCTTCTTAGCCGGAAGAGTAAAGAAAGGCAGGCAAGTGCCCGAGCTTGTATTCGCGGTGTGCTGTGCATAGGCAGGATTGAGAATGGAGAATGGAGAATGGAGAATGGAGACTGGAGAATGGAGAATGGAGAATGGAGAATGGAGAATGGAGAATGGAGAACAGAGAACGGAGAGAGGAGAATGGATGATGGAGGATCAAGGATCGGGAACTGAGGATCGAAGAACGTGGCAAGGAGGGACACGTAGCACATAGAGGACGTACACGTATGTGTTGGCGGTCGGCGATCGACGATCGGCGGCGGTTGGCACGTACGTAGGTGAACGGCGCCGGTAGTCTTATTGCCAGTGGGCCCCTCGTGTGCAGCTTGCCCGGCAACTCCTTCTCACGATTGAGTCATCCGCTACGGGGAAAGACCACCTGCCGCGGAGACTCCACGCATCTAACGATATAACGCTTCGTCGCTGTTATAGCACAGTCCACTCTAGTGGTTAGCGGCCACCGACCACATTACACTAGCCCCCCCCCCCACCCCCGGCCGCCCCCCGCCCCCCCACCTACCAACCACGAGCCTACCGACCAACCATTGCCACATTCCCCCTTGGTCTCTTGCCCCGTTCCCCCTTTCTCGGCTGCATCTTCCGTTCTCCCTTCGCGTCGTGTACTTTCTGCGCTCCTTTATTACCGCGCATTAGTTCCTCAGTGCACCTTATTGGTCCTTGACCACTTGCAGATTCTATCTACATCTATATCCTGTTAGAATCTCACTTCGACCCTTACCCCTTTTCAAGGACTTGCTGAAGTCGAATATCTATCGGGTTCTTCCGCTTTGCTGCTGTTTAGCTCATCGTTTGCATGAGATTTCCTCGCATTACTTGCATTCTCAATTGTTAAACTCCATTATCAGACGCTTCTCGAATATTTGGTAATTTGATCTAGTCCCATTCTATATACAGGTTCTTGTTTGAGCCGGTTTGGTCTGTTACTGGGAAAAGTGTATTCCATGCAATCGATCACTGTAGAACAGAATAATAGTGTAGCGGTAATGAGCGAGGATCCTCGGTGTTTGAAAAGAGAGAGGTATTGGCGGATGGCAGAGCTGTGCGCGTTCAAGCTGAGGAAAGGCTTCTACCCCACCTGTCGAACAACCGGTCTCTATAGACTTTTTCCTTCTTTCTATTGGTTTGCTTTGCTCTCGCAGATTACTATGTACATCTTCATACACTTTCTTTATCCATGCCCAGCACACGGCCAGAGTTTGACTACACGCTTCTCTCCGTATTGCTAGTTCCGGAAATTGTCAACTGTCTATTCATGAGCGCGCCGCTCGTTCTAATTACGAGGCAGAATTAGCAAGTGTTATAGTTAAAAGAGCCACCTCATTCACCAAGAATTTCGAATTAGATACAGGGATGTATCGTTCAGTCCTTTCTCTTGCTCTCACTGCGATTCTGACAAGCACAACTTGGTCTTCCACTCTGGTGTGCTGGAATACGGCGCAAGAGTTCTGAGAAATAAGCGTGGCTAAAAATAAGATCCCACCCGGGAGCGGTGATTATGTTCCGAAAAAAGAGAACGTTCTTCTCATCGTGTGCAGGTGCTGGCTTGTTGGAACGGTCTGGCAAGGCCTGCCGAGACGTGGCAAGGCAAAGCCCTCCTACTACCCACTGGATACAGTGGATACCCTCCGAACGTGCCCCGTCGTTGTCAGGATCGTCCTTCTCCTTCTTGTTCTTGTTCTCGATCTCCATCTCCATCTCGATCACGTTTTCAGCTTCTCATTTTATTCTCATTGTCAGCTGTTTTCTCGCTTTCCGATTGTTCGTTACCATTCTTCGTCTCATAAGCTTGTTTCTCTTATATATTCTACGATAGCCACATAATCGCACTCTTCTTACTGTCGGTATACAAGCCCGTTACAACCAATTGCAGCAATGCACCGTTCACTAGGCATTTAATTAACAAGAAAAGAATGTTGAGTGATCGCTTGACCAACTGAACGGCTGACAGCTCATTGGCTGCTGTAACACTTGCCACCAGATGCTCAGGTTGCTTACTTACTGTTCGGCATTCGTTACTTGATTGGCCGACTTAGAAGAGCTATAGAAGGGTTATGGCTGGATTAGCAGAGCACATATCTCAAGATGATTGCGCATCTAGTGGACGTAGCAGATCCTCTGGCTATTCGCATTTCTGAGCTCCCATGAGGCTTAATGAAGTTGTCGGTTCAGGATTCAGGATGTTTACAGGTGGGGTCTGCCTGCGTGTGGTCCATTCACACAGCGACTGCTGCGGAACTGGTTAGGAGTTGCTTTACATCTTCACCCTTGGAAGTTGGAGGGAATGAGTAGACGATGTCGGTGGCCCGATAATGACAATACCTAACGGCGAGAACGCTGAGAACAGTGATCCGGCTATCTTGCAACATTTGCCACATTTGTATCAATCGTCTTTTCACTCAACTATCAATGTCACTATATGCTCTACTCAATAAATAGCAGACACTTCAGCAAGTGTAGGAAAGGCCACTCAACTCAAATCGAATGTAAATTATTCCTGTGTCGCTTGAATCTACTTGCGGGTATCGCAGTATCATGTCGATGCCAATAATGCCGATGACTCTTATACCTTATACTTTGACCTTCCACCTGTAGAATCGAGCTCGGATTACATAATGCAGATTACATGAAGACCATTCAGCCCCATTCCCAATTATTTTCCTAACTTTCTCATCCTCATCGTCGTCATCGTCGCCGTCGTCATAATTGATATGATTTTCCATTAGCCGTATCACTTTATTCCTAGTCCTAAAAGTCTTTGACGGTGAGTGACGATGATGCTGGTGCTTTCTACTCGCGTTGGCGGCGCAATTCTTGGAGTTACTAACTATTATCGGAGAGGGTCTTAGCTATATAGAGGATTTCTCCAGTTTCATAGTATCTTGTACTATATGGTGAAAATAGTACTGTTGAATGTTATCCTTTTGTAACAGGTTGTACACTGGTCCGATTGGATCACCGAAAGATTCAATGCCGTCGATCTTCTATCCAAAACTGTTTTCCGTGTTGGCGTGGTCAGTAACTGTACTGTTGGTTACGTCCTGCATTGGATTTGCTGAGGCTGGGATTTTGAACGGGCATCCTCTGGGTAAGAGGTCCTTCATCGATATACAATGCAAGGGCATATACGATAAGAGCATCTTTGCCCGATTGGACCGCATCTGTGAAGACTGTTACAATCTCTTCCGGGAACCTCAACTTCACCAACTCTGCAGGTAATTTAAGGAATCCCAGTAGCATCATAAGTTTCTAATCCCCGCCCGCCGCCTTTCTCTGTCACCCCTATCTATCCATTTGTCTGACATACACGATATACAAATGTTTCACAGCAAGTATGTATACTTATTGCTAGTCTTCCATCTATTTTCAGAGATTTGTTACGTAAGACTAATGTGTAATTAGGAAGTGCTACCAATTTCGGAAGAATGATGAAGGATGCGGAACCGGCATCCACTGGGATCGTCCTAATTCTTTTAATTCTTTTAAGAGGCGACAATATGTATTTTTCTTAGATATCTTCTCAACGGACATATCTACTGTTAATCGTATTATATCCACCTTTACAGATGTATTATAGAAGTGAATAGGGAAAGGGCTGTTGTGATATATGTATCTGCATATGTGACGAGTTAGGTATGCGTGGGAACAAACGTGAAGAAAATGATGCTTCTTGATTGATAGCTCTCTAATCCTCGCAGTCCTTGATCTCGGTTGTACACCATGATATGGATCTATGCGGCTATGTATTTACGTCAGTGGGCATATCGAAATGGAATAAGATTTCTCTTCTATTTATAGACCGTTCCAATAGGCAGCCGCCGCCACCGCCGCCGCCGCGTGCGCATACGATAGATCCGTGATTGGCCTACGTGCCTGGTGCCTGGTGCACTTTAAGCAATCGCTTGCATTAGAGCGCGCCGCGCCGTGTCGCGCCGTCATAGTTAAGGAAGTAAATTGGAGGGCGGGCAAGCTCGCTTACTTCACGAGCATCGGGCTAGTAAGAGTAGGACGCGAGTCTCTGGTGACCAATGTGCGTGTCTGACGGAATTGGTGTTGAGCATGGAGCAGATATGCGACTAGCAGCGAGGATGAGGAAAACACTTGATTTCAAGTCTCCCCAAGATTGGAGAGATGCTGGAATTATGGATGAATGGCCCGGCTGACTGGTCGCCAGTAGCAAAATGAGCCATCGCTGATTATACCTTTATCTTGACATTTTTTCAGGAAGAACTGCTTCACATCGGACTACTTCAAAGGATGCTTAGACGTATTGCTGTTGCAAGACGAAGTAGAGAAGATCCAAACATGGATCAAGCAACTTCATGGAGCAGAACCCGGGGTTTAGGTAGCTTGTTTTCTTACGTTTATGATTTTTCTTACTCCACTATTCTCCACCACTTAACGCGAAGCGATTGATTTTTCGTCCTGACGCCTATCTTCTTTTCTTCCGATTTCTGACTTCTTTACACCTTCATAAGGAGAATTCCGCTTTCCTTCTCGCTATCAGCGCTCTTCTCCCGCTATTCTTCTTACTTGACATTCTATTGTGTAGATTTTTCTTACACTATCATTGACTATCACATCCGGCGCAATACAATTTCAATAAGCTTGACCCTGTTTGAGCAATACCAGTTTCAGGCAAACGCATTCACTGCTTCACGGTGCCATATGCTTTTCCTAATAGACAGATACTTGCCTTTGACTAGCGAATAAAGTCGCAGCTGTTTTTGTTCGTGCGTGCGCACGCACGCACGCACGCACGCACGCGCGGCATGCTTAAGGGGAATCGCGGCCAGCAACGTGCTCAGCAATCAACGCAATCTCTTTTGCACTCGTCTGCTCATTCCCATTCCCAGTCCTTTACCCTGTACCACTCCAATTCTCATTCTCATACACAGTATTTCTGCTCACATTCTTCGCCCGTTAAACTTCTCTCCTGCTCTCCTTCCCAAATCGAGCCAATGCCATCCCTATTTTTATCGTTACTTGATCCAAAAATGGATTTTAAATCGGCATTTTTTCGTTGTCGATAATAATCGAGCAACAAAATTTTTGGCAAGAAAAAGAAGATCTTGCGCTTGGAAGATTTTTCCAGATTTTCACACGGCCTGAGGAAGAGAACTACGGATATGTTTCGCTGATCCTAAGGGATTGGCTGATACTTTTACATTTTTGTGCATTTTCAATCTTCGATTTTGTACGTGTGCCGGTGAATGGATTTTTCAAGGATATGCAAAACTGATGCACTCCTGCTGTCCCGCATACTCACCCTCTCTCTTTCAAATCTGTCTGTCTAACAAGTCTAAAGGCTCGACGAATAAATGTATGTGTACTAACCGTCCACTTCCGTTGTACAACTTGTATGAAATTTAAAAAAAGTCGATGAACAGACAACAGGTGCACCTGGCATCGGTGATGAAAGTTACTAGAGAGAGAAAAGTGAATTCTGCATTGTGTCGAAAGTGCGGCATGTTCCTTTATTGGAATGGAAGTGGGCGGGTAGATAATGCTAGAGAAAACTATGCTTGGAGACTGGATAAAGAAAAGTGCGAAAACTAAGTTATTATAATTGTCCAAGCTGGTGTCTGTACTGGTGTTTCTTTGTTCAGGCAAGACTGTTTCGGCACGCAATATTTTACGAGCTGCATCCAAGCGTTATTGCTTGAGGACGAGAAAGAAAAATTCGAGGGCATGGTCGAGTACCTAGGACGCAAGAAGTAGGGAGGAAGGGATCTCATGCTCCGTTAGGATGCTCCGCCGCCAGGACGGCTTGACGACGATCGCTCTTGAACGGCTCCCAGGAAGAGACTGATACAGTATTTTCACTATACAGTTGCAATCATGGTGCTCAGAGGCATACGGATTTTAAGATCGTGCGACTTCTCATACTCGGAAGAATGCTTGATCGATATGTACCGATGCTGTCGCATACTATTGGCTTACTCCAATGAGATGTTAATGTGACTTAGCTGATGACTAGTTTTTCACAGTACAGCGTGTACATACGTATGTACTTAGATGCTCCTAATACTACTGTACTGCTAGCCCGGTACTACATCTGTTCCCTTATTGCTGTTACTCTCACTAGTACATGACATAGTATGTACCGCTCCGAGCGGCATATCCTCCGGCCAATATTTCAAACCCGATTCCTCGGACGTGCGCTCGGCCGTCCATGTGGCCGCGCAAAGTACATACATACCAATATACCAACGATTTGGTCCTACGTCAAACTATTGCAGCTTTCAGCAGCACTAGCCCCAATGAAATACTTTACCTCAGATGTAGTTCTCTTGGAAAGCTATCGGAAGGAACAAGAGTACATCACTGCACCACGAGTGCCACAAAACATACTCTACAACGGCAATTTCCTTATACCCCCTATTCCTATACTATATCTGAATACATGCCCGTCCCATTTGCTGTATCGGCAAAAGCTGCATTCTGAAAGGTGAAGAAGCTCTAGAAAACAAAGTTTCACCCCATTCTTTCCCCCCTTTCCCCCGCCCCTCTCTCCTACCGCCGTTAGCTCCCTTCTTTTGCCGAGTATCGTAGCAAAAGCATGAGTGCTCTCCAATAGGCTTACTCGACTTACGAGCAAAAGTTTCGGTTTGCTATAAGCGCTCTGTTAATGCCGCACTATCATTGTAGAAGCGCTAGTTACCGTTAATTTCTACAGTAAGGCCAAACGGAAGCGGACCGTACCATCGGACAGCCTACAAAATGAACCTATGCGAATCTAGTCGAAGTAATTATCCCCCTATTCGTAGGTCGCCTTTTGTTTTCGTTTATATATTCTTTAATACCATTGTCACTGAACGTTACCACTCACTCTTAACCGCAACGTATTAGAAAGTACATAGAGTAAGAAATATAACTGACCGTGAGGCGTCGATACGTTTGCCATCGGGCAACGGTAATCGTGGTGCCATTCAGTGATTCTGTTATTTGCAACGTTAACAAGATCGACTTTTTTTACTATGACTTGAATTTTATTATTATTATTATTATTATTATTATTATTATTATTATTATTATTATTATTATTATTACATCATAGTATATTATTATTAATATTATTATTATTATTATTATTAGAGTACTTCTATTAGTGGTACGTTTATTATTACTTCTTCTAGTGGCTACTGACGCAGTGTTTTATTATTAATGTTATCAGCATTTCTATGGCTATCCTTACTTCGTAGCAGCCGCCCGTAGCGGTTTAAGGAGTAGTGGTGTAAGCATTGTAGTGTATTCTGTTGTGCACTATGATTGAGAAAAGTCACCTTATTATTCTGTTGAAATCCACTGATGTGAGTGACAAAGAACAGTGAAAGAAACTTTTCGCTTGCGTTAACTCGGACGATGAGAAGAGGCGCGATACATCCGAGTAATGAATTAATGTGTGTCGCAAGTGAAAGATTCCTAGCAATGCCACCCTTATCGTGTTTCGTCTCTACTGCTGTACATAATGGACTTCCAATCCAATACGTACTACTGTCCCACCTGATCACAAATATTTGTGTTACGTACACCGCGTGCCATTCATATGGTTTTTCCCCGGACCGTGGAACATTTCATCGATAAGGGCCGTAGGAATACAGAGTCTTGCTACATACTATATATCTGTTTAATATAAATAAAACCCGGCACCTCTTTCTTAGGTGTTGCGAACAAGCCTCTCTATTCCTCATAATTACGAAGCATTCCATGAAAACAGTATTTGAAGCGCTCGGTTTGTCTCGACAGCGCATCTTGTCGAAGATCGGCTTACGTGCCCCTGCAACTCGCACACTCACTCCTAGGCTTCGAAGTTTCTAGAAACGGCGCGGCGGGCCCTATTTTTCCAGTCTACCGTCGAATTTGTGCCTGCCAGCGTGCCTGCCTATGCCTGCCTGCTCATCGCTTAATTTCAATCTCCCAGTTACTTAGACTGCCGCGAGTATTTTCAGTGTTCGGAACTTATTATTGAAAAGACCGATTAACATGATCAATTAATATCGAAGGAACAAGGAGTGAACAACGAGCCAAGGGCACTTATTCTACTTGGCAACGAACAAGTCGTGAATTTCCATGTATACACAATCGTACAATCGGGCGCTTTTACACGCCCATGTGCGTCACTCGAGATCCATACATACATGTATGTACACACTGTCTATAATCATCCACCACGAACCTAACTTAATAATGTGAGCGTGTGCGCACGCGCTTGTTACGCGTGTGTCAAGTGCTGATATACGCATATACATACATATGTACGTACATACATACTACATATTTATGCTACGTGATGTAGTATAATAACCGACCATGTAGTGTTGACGCGAGCATCGAGCCTGCCCTTGTTTTGTGCGAATAAACGAGTCATGTCAAAATCAACCATAGCTTAATTATATATGTTCCATCAATCGTCTCTCATCTGTTTCCCTATCCTACAGTATACTATACATAATGTGTCGCATCTATATCCCGTGATGAGAGCAGCGATCTAGAGAGAGAGAGAGAGAGAGAGAGAGAGAGAGAGAGAGAGAGAGAAAGAAAAAAAAGTCTATAATTACATACGAGCCACACCATACCCTCGATGGGTGGTAGATTCCATGTTAGGTACTATCACTAACCGTCGGGGGTTTATCTAAGAGTTATTCTATGCACACTAATACAGTCATGAAAAGTGGAAAGTGTAAACTTATTGAGAAAGACTACGAGACTTCTTCAATGGCATACACACGCGCACACGTACTCCAGTCTGACAGGTTCAAAGTACACATTGCCAGCAATGACTTGTAAATATACATCGATCAGTGTTATTAAGCCCAAAAGTACTCCAAAAGTAATTGCATAATTAGTCGAGGCTAATATTCTCTGGTTACCTACCTATGTGTATTGTGTGGCAGATATATACCTTTTCAGTCTGGTATAATCTATGAGTAGATTATTTGTAGCAATTGTAAGTAGATCGATCACTAGATTTCAGCCGATTCACCAGATGGTGGATATCCCACACAATTTACACCGAGTTCGGTTCATCTCGAATCATTTCGATACTTGAAATAATCAATCGACTCGAAGAACGAGAAGAGGAGAGAACTACTACACGGACTCTCAGCGATCACCCTCCCCTCCCACTCTTCTCCTCCCCCTGCTTATCCATAGATCATAATAACGGCTTTATGTAGTATCTCTGAATACAGAGAAATTTTGGAAAATTTGAGCAGTGTTCTCGCGCGAACAGTCAAAGAAATGAAACTTACAGCAGGCAAAGGACGGGCTTAATTTGAGGGGAACTCAGCTATGTCTTGTCAATCATCTTTATTAATAATAACGGTCTTTCATCGCTGGGACCCTATTCATTCGATTAGGCTTAAAGGAAATGTATGGATGAAGGGGCAGAGAAACTTGTTGATGACAGATAGGATATATGTATGTATACTATAGCTTTACAACCATGTACATAGCCGCACACAAACCAAAAATATATTACCTAGGATCTTTGTCGCACCATGGCACTGGCGTTAAAGCTTTATCGGCCAGAATGCCATGGCAATATAATTCCTAGTAAAATTACAGCAAGGTACGCTGCTTACGTACGATATAGCTATGAATATTAATTCTTTACAATTTGTACTGTGACGCCCAGGTCGTTATAAAGAATAAGGCTTTTCTTAATTTCGGGTAACTTCTCAACGGTCAGTCTTGCGCGGACAATCCGGACTATTAAAAGCCGAAAAACGGTAATGCCGGATTTCCAATTGTTGGTACATTGTTTGGCTCTTGTTTACTCTATCCACGCGAATCTTATAGTCTTATCGTTGTGCCTCGTCGTGCAAGAATATCCCCGTAGCGATATAGGACGCATACGCCATCTGATTGAACGGTTATGTTCAATCAGAAACTTTAGGCATTGTGAAATGATCATCCCACTATAATCATATGCAGAATAATTTGTCACTTGCATTGGACTAGCTAGTGTGGCGCACCACTTGGGGAGATTCACTCCCCTATTCACAGAATAGGTGGTAGAAATGTTAAGAAATTGGAAGCCTAGTTGTCACATGTCCTTAGAAAATCGCTACGAGACTTGAACAATATTCGAATAAATCTCGGGTCGCTGAAGTGAGCGTTAAGGCACAACAGAGTGTCGTCGGCCGCGGGCAACAATAACGCCGCGACGGAACCTCAAACAGGCTTGCCGTGAACGCGAAATCTATATAGGCACGTATATTCCAATTGGCCGTGGTTGCTGTGCACTCTCAACTCGACGTACTGATAAGGCTTCGTGATCGCAGCGTTCTAGAAGAAGGTTAATGGGCATTATCGTGTGGTGATTCACAGAGCAAGAGATGAGCAACGACATTGGTAGTACTCACTTGAAGAGGGAAATATTGCAAACTCTCATCGGTATCCAGAAACTCATAATCACCGAAGAGGACGGGATCGGGGTCTATTTCTCCGGTGAAACCCTATTCAATGCAGGAGAACATTGCAAGATGCATACTAAAAGCCTCGAGGAGACAAGGTATAAGATACTCACCCAGACATTGAATTTTCGCGGGGCACTTTTCATCTCTTCGTTTGGTAAAATAGATTTAGGCGCATGTTCAAGAGTGAAACCGGTCACACGAACAAAGCTTCGTAGCTTGATTAGAAGGTATCCCGGAAAGCCTTGAAATGCCCAGCATGTTCCAGGTTGTATCGGATTCCCTTGTATTACAGTTCTCGGGTTGTTATTCTCGTAGTACAAGGTAAAACTCAGAATCTTGATAGCCACCTGCTTTAAGTCGTATCTTTGGGTACAACGCGTACTTATTACTAAGCCACCTGCAAAAGAATAAGGCGAGATGAAAAAAGCACTTGAAGTGAATCATGTCGAGCTTCCCAATCGCAACTCGCATCAGACTGGAAGGCTTTATCCAAGCTTCGCACCTGCCGATTCCAGTGCATAATCAACTCGGCCTGTTTTATCCGCGTCATAAACCCTCAACATTTCTCTCACTATTTCGCGCACCCGGCTATCCGCTAAAGCAGACGAGATCTGATCATCGGCTGAAATAGAAAGGGGGGTTTTGTTTCATTGATCGGGCAAGTTCTGACTGGCGTTCATCCTAATGATTGCGCTGCCATGTAATATAATTAGGTACTTTACTTGGTTTCGCATTCCTCATCGCTACATCCTCCGGTTTACTGAATGACAAAAGATTCTTAACAATTTTCATGAGATGTAATTTTGCCGACGCCTCATCATTAGGACCATCGGGTACTACTGCAGCCACGATATTCTCTCCTGGCACTGGATGTTTTCCGTCTGACTGCTTCAAACGGCTGTTGCAGCAAGCTTTCAAGTCTGCCCACTGTTCCTTCAACGATTCTAACTCCAGCCTGATGGCGGCTAAATCGTGAATTTTTGCAAAACTGTAATTGGGCTCACTCATCCCTCCCGCCGCCATAGTATCTGTAGTCTGAGGACGTAGTTGCACATGTAGCAAAAGAATCTAAAACTATTCATGCAGGTACTATAGGGCACACAGTGTGAGACTTACTTGATTCTGATTCTGCGCTATCATGACTTGATGTGAACGCGTAAGATCTGTGAGACGTTCCTGTAGTTCATTCATTCCAAATTCATTTCATACGCTGTCCCGAAGTAAACTAATCGATACTTGCAAACCATAAAATACTATAATTGCCTCTTACCGTTCCCTCGAGGCTGCTCAGCTCAAGGTCAGTCATCCGACTTTGCAGGTCATTCAAAATCTCTGTTAATGCTTTTCGATGGTCATCCTCGAGGGGCAAGTCCAACCGATTGTTCAGAATCTTGCGTGACTCTAGGTCAGCGAAGGATGAAGATATCCATTGAGCGGCTCGCGCCAACGATCCAATTAACGCTTCTGCGCCACTGTGCGCAACAATATATGGCAAACCCCAGGATCCTGAAGCAGAGGTAAAATTCCATCTTTTATCCGTCTGCTCGAATCCTAGTGGCATATATCCGAGAGAAGGATAGACGAAGGAACTCACCATTCCGATGACCAAGTGAACGACCACCCGCTCATACTGCTCCTTCCTTGCTAATAACAACTCCGTCAACTTTTCGCCACTCATGCAATCATCCTTCTTCTATCCTTCTCCCGTTCTCACTTATACACTTTCGTTCACCCGTCGGATTTCAGTTTCGTCGAATGAACGGAATACACCGTGCATTCACACACCGAGACACTTCTTGACTTGAAATCACGCGCAGCCTGTTTAAACAGTCGGTATCCCGACACCGATTTCGGGACCTTGTGGAGAAAGTTTAAATAAGCTTCTGTAGAATTAGCATGCACGCTCCAATGAATAAACCGACACTGGCAATGTTGTAATTGCTAACATATAATTAATAATAGACGCGCACACATATGCGTACGTAAAAGCACCATTTGGCAATTGTCACGAAGAAAGACCTCTTGACTATACGATAGCATTAAAATGAAACCTCCAAAGACCTACCAAGCCCAAAGTATTAGTATATATTCCTATCCTAGAGTGGGTACCATAAAACATGTGAAAAATTAAGCGCGCCATTTGCTTGGTGTGTGTGTGTGCGCGTGCGCGAACGCACGCGCTAGTTGTTCGAAAAGGAAACCCTGAAAGTCGCGGTGAAAAAATCGGTAACAGAATTGGCACGATAAAAGCTGTAATGGCAGGATGCGGGCGAAACGAAGAACATGTAGACTAGTGTGTTAAAATGCAGCAAAAATTCAGTGGAATATACCAGCATTAAAGGAAGCGCAGCTTATTGCTGGTACCAGTTAAAAACGAGGTTTTGCATCTTGGGCAGGGATGCATTTAAGGATGCATACGCGCGATATACTATAGCTACAATTTCAGTAACGTAACGATTAAGTGTCTCGATGCGGTGGTAAGTAAAATCAAGTAGAGAATCCAAGCGAACGAACGACTGCATTTGAACGCCGTGCGCTCCTGAAACAAATAGAAGGGAATAGCACAGTAGATTTTCCATCTTCGTTTGAACTCCACAGTACCAGGGCGAAACCGACAAAGAAAGTCCTTTTTTCCTCGTGCGCAGATTTTCAAGCACGATCAATATCAACAGAGCATTAAAGCCGTTTTCTTTTAAACTGTTCTTGTGCAACTTACCAAGTAGAAGTAGCAGTGGAGTGAGCAATAATATCCATGTAAATTTGCTTCCACGCTCTTGGAATTGATGGCGCGAACTGCAAATCCTACTTAATAGCCAAGAATCAAAAAGAAATATTTGAACGACAAAAAAATAAAGATATTGCGCACATCCGTCTACTTTTCCCCACAGCCTTGACCAAATCGATTCTGGAAATATAGCATGACATACAGATTGAACATTCCAACGGTACTAAATGGGAAAGTTAAGCTATCGGTAACTAATTGAATGTGATCCAAACTGGCATGTTCAAGCAAGTAAAATAGTAAGTACCATAATATTTCTCATACTGGTACGAAGCACGGCTTCTCCCCGCTCTTCTCTCTACTTGTAAGAATCCAAATAGCCTTCTCAACCAAGTGACAGTAATTGCTGCCAAATTTGTAAATAACCATCCTATTCTCCATGTTCTCCTTGGAGCCAGTTCAGATGGGGATGATACAGTGTCTTCTAATTCCGCATCAGAGTCGATATATGTGCCAGCATCCAATCGATGAATTTGGAAAGGCATTGCTGCATCACTAAGCATGACAGTCTAAATGAGCGATCCGACTGATAATGTTTGTGAAACAGCGTATGTTTCTATTAACATGCATTAACCTGCGCCGTTGTCTTTCTCTTTCTGACGAAGCACACTCATTGTAAGAGAATTCTCTAGTGTGCCGATGCTGTTCCATGCGCCTTTCCCTTAGCGATGTTTCCTCTAATAAATTACTATCAACATCATCCGCACCTCCAGCAATATTTTGCTGATTCGACACCGACATTTCAGAAGCAATTGCTGAGTCTCCGTCCGAATGCAAGGAACGCCTCGACATGTTGGGCATAGCCAGAATGCCTGGAGCTATCTCATATCGACATTGGGATGCTCGGGAATAAGTATAATCCGTCTTTGGAAAGACGCTGAAGCATAAAGCAAAGATCAATACTTACAATTCCCTGCTGTCATGGGATTAAACGGTAGCAGTCTCTTTTATGTTTCAGTGTATACATACTTCCACCAGTCGCCGGCTTGTTTATAAATGTCACGTGCTGAATTGGGCCTACTTGGTGGATCCTCTCGCTCACCCTCCTCGGATGAATAATCGCTAGTAATAACTCTGCGCGCAGAAGTACTTTTTCTCTTAATTTCAGCCTTTTCCCGAGCTTGGCTATCGCTCTGGCCATTAGCTACCATCTGCTTTCTTGACTTCTGTCGCGTACTGTAACGTTCAGTCTTTCTAGATAGAGGCGTACCATCTTGGGATTTATCAGACTCGGATTCATTTTTGGTTATAACGCTTTCTTCCTTGGTTGCAGTTATAACTTGTATACTTTGCTCAGGTAATTTGGCTAAGCTGCTGGGCCTGGATTTTCAATGGCACATAGGTGGTAAACACAGATGACATATCATATACATTGAATCTGCTTTATTAATATCAGTACTTACGATGGCCTGCTCGATGGTTTTCTTAATGCCATGAGATCTCCCGGTGTACGAGAACGTTCGCGACTTCTGCTGCGCAGATCATAGTGATGTTCCGATGAATCTGTCTCCATCGTAACACGAGCTTGTTGTACGGATGGTGTTTGCGAGCGGGATCTACTACCGCTTCTCAGAGCGTAACGATGTTGCTCGTTCTCCATTTCCAGGCTTAAGGAACATTCACGCAACTTTCATTCGGTACAAGAACAATCCTCCAGACACTCAAGTCCCCTCAGCTAAGGGATATAACTGCGATTTAAAGAAGAGCCTCTACTAGTGAAAAGATTGCCTCCTACCGAGGCTGAGGCAGGCTTTGAGGGAGTGCGTGCCAGCGTGCCGCTTGAGAATGGCTAAAAATAGGCACCTTCATGAAGGATATGCGCGACAGCATGTGAGCATATCTAACTAACAGTGCGAGTCCTTGTTGGTGGGATCCTATTTCGAGCCTTTTCCTTTCTTTTCCTTCTCGCCCAGTTGTGACATTTTGCACGAAGAAGAAATGATATACATATAGGTCATCTATCTACATTACATCTCAGTCCCACTGTCATCTATATATTAATAATAATCCCTATATATATATAATAATCTAATGCACACATACTATATATATGTATACAAACATATTTTATGTGTGCGTGCGTACGTGTGTGTGTGAGTAATAGTGTGCATATCAGTGCTGCGGTGGTGCTGCAAAACCCAATAGTTATACTTATATATATATATACTATTCTGACAAGTATGTACTACGCAGATATGTAGATATGCGGTAGATACTATTAATCAGAACAACCCAATAAGTATTTACCGCAACTACTGCTAACCACTGCTAACTGGTAGACTGGTACTACTGGGCTAGATGATTGGGCCAAGTGTAGTACTACTATAGCATATCAGTGGCAGCCATAGCCATAGCGGGTTAGTGTGCGTTCTGCGGTCGTTCTCATGGCTTTGACGAACACTGTTGGAATACGCAAGAACAACGCAGGGCAGAGCAGCGATCAAGCAGATGAGGAAAATAAAGTAGTTGTTGCGATGATAGGCGAGAATTGCGTGAATTAAAGGGTGAACGGTGAATCAACGAATGCAAGCGCATCGAAAGGAGTGCTACGGTAGAGGCAGGGGCACGGGCACGAGTACGAGTACGAGTGTGCGGCTGGTGTGGGTTGGTGCGGGTTACGGGCAACGGCAGCAGCAGCCAAACAATCCATCAAACTCCGAAACTGCTCCAAAGTGCCCCAATCAAAACATGGACGCCATCGAAATAGAACCATCGGATAATTCAGAGCACGAAGAACATGGGATTGTATCGACCGTTGAGATATGCCGCGTCTGCCTGCTAGATAACTTGGCGATGCGCGATCTCTTCCTCGAGAATGGGGCTGCATCGCTTTCGGCGAAGGCGATGAGCTTTGCTAACGTCAAGGTTAGAACAAGGCACACGTCAGATGAGTTTTGCTTATTTTACAGTTGAATAGCGCGTGTAAGATGTAGCCAACATCTTTTCCAAATAGTCTAACTCATTGTTCCTTGTCAGTGCTAATGAGCTTGAAATCTTATGAAAGATCTTGCCATTGTCCAGCAATGTCCGGGCAATCGTCTGCTACATACTATTGCCTACTTTTCACTCTATTTCGAATGAATCACGACCCTGTCATTTTCAGATGTCACCCGGCGATGGCTTACCAGGCCAAGTCTGTTGTATGTGTGTGGAAAAATTAGAATCCGCGTATGAGTTCAAGCTTCAAGTGGAACATGCGGATACTATTCTCAGAGAGAGATTCTTGACCATGAATATGAAGGAAGAGCTATTCTTTAATGAAGTCGAAGTACACCTGGAATCAGACAGGCAGGAAAATAGTGAAGAAATGCCAATGGACGCAGCACATTATCAAGCTATGACAGCTAGTTTGACAGCCGCAGTCTCGGACCATGCGTGTTCTGCGATGAAGGATACTAGTCTAACATTGATACCAATTGGCAAGGTGGATCAGTTGGAACAGCGTGTAGCAGGTAACTATTACAATCTACAGTTACTAAACCACTAGCCAAAGAAACGGCGTGCCGCAACACAGGCAATTCTCAAAGAAGCATTGAGTATTGTGTGATCGTATGTTCAACTACCACTTTCCATTCAGAACAGGAGAGTGGGCCAACCTCAAGCACGAAGATCGAATCCACTTCTGACGGGGAGGGATTGCATTTTCTCGAGGAAAGCAATGCCGAACAGAAAGTTCAGGGGCAGTTGCACATGCCTACGATGATGGCGGAGAACATGGAAGAAAGGCCTGGAGAAACAACAGCGTGCATGTCCATAAATGTGTCTTTAAAGCGTGAAAGAGAAGCCGATATCATTGGACCAGAAGAACATGATTACATCTTACAAACCAGCTCTTTAATGGCTGGCAGTGCGGAGGTTTCCATTACTGGGTGCGAATCTGATGCCGCTACTGTAAACTCAGATGCAGCTCACACAGGCCACGTTTTCAATGAACCAGCTCTACGCGATGAAGAAAGAACCAGTGAATCCAATGAACAATCGGCTGGATTTCCAGCAACAGAAGTGAACAATAGCCATAATGAATGCGAGAGATCGCTCACAGCTGATAATGAGCTGCCGCACGCAGAGGACGAAACCTCGCAAGTGCAGATGCGGAGAAGCAAGCGTAATTTGAGCCGAAAGAGCGGCACCGATGATAACGACTCGATCGAAGAGAATTACTTTGAAAACTTAAATCTTAGTTCGCGTTTGAAGAAGGCCCAGATAGAGCAGGCAGACAATAACGACAAGGTTTTTTTCGCCTGTTACCTGTGTGACAAGCAGTTCCTCACAAAGGATCTATTGAAAGAACATTTACACTCCCATGAGGAAGTTAGGAAAACATTGTTGTTGAAGAAGGCACCGGAGAAAAGCCAGAAACCCATCAGTGACAGCAACCCCCACAGTATGCCGCCATCCGGCAGAAAAGCCAATAAGTGCCCTTATTGCGGAAAGGAATATCTATACATAATATCCTTCAACAAACATTTGAAGCAACACGAAAGAGAAAAGGAGGAAGATGGGAAGGATGCAACAATGCCGCTGGAAGTGTCACTTGAAGAAGATGAGCAAAGCTTCGGCATTGAGGACGATTACAGTAGTAGAAGGAAATCGATAGCAGACGGTAGGAAGAGAAGGAGGAGATATCAAAGTCCAACTGAGGATAATACCGAAAGCAAGGTGGAAGACGAGGAAAGAGTAATCGCGAGAGGAGGCGATCAAGAAGACAAGGGAAAAAAGGTGTGTCGAGATGAAGATGACAAGGAAGATGCTGCATTCGATGAAAGAGCACCCAGTGAAGAGAGTGATAGGCTTGATGGCGGGAAACAGTGGCGCAAGCGTTGCCGCATCGGCGATTTTGAGTGCGATAAGTGCTCAGACACATTTTCTAATAAAAGAGATTTTAGAAAGCACGCAAATACACATCTTAGTCTGAGGTGCAGCGTATGTCAAGAAGAGTTTGATACGCTGGAGAAGCTTAGGAATCATCGTACAAAGCATGTTCTAGAAGGTGTCCTGACTGAGCAAGATCTTGAAGAAAGCGCTAAACTTAGCAAGTCCGATGCATATGTTGAGCAGAGCAAGAAAGAGGAGGAGGAGGAGGAGGAAGAGGAGGACGGGGAGGACGAAGAGGGGGGAGCGATTACTTTGAGCCCCAATGCAATCGTTGCCAGCGACGATAACGAAGACAGTGATTACCACGACAACTTCAATACCAATGGTGGTTTGGCGCGAGCTTTTCACAGGAACAGGTAAGTTGTAACAGATTATAAAGGGAAACACTTGATAATAGCATGACACATCACATAAGGTTAAAGGGATTTCCTTTGCAATGCAACACAAGTCCTTAGCATAATTAAAACCAGGGCTCGTGTCGTTCGTTTCAGAAAGGGCGGCGAATTACGTTCAGGGAGCCATTACAATTGTAAGTTGTGCGACCAACGATTCGCAAGAAGGGAGCTGCTGCAGCGGCATATCGACCAGCAGCATCCGCAGATCAAAGCGTACAAGTGTACGGAGTGCAATAAATCCTTTGGTAACGAGCTTACTCTACGAAATCATCTTATCGCAACTAACCATAAGACATTTGTGCACGGCCAAGAATACGATCCAAATAAACGCATTAAACGCGTTGCTGCGAGAGCTGCTCAGAGAATCATAGACAAAATAAAAACGGAAGACGGTCTCGAAGAGTTAGAAGAGGATGAAGACAACGAGGGTGGCCTGTGTAGCGACTTGGAAAGGAGCATGTACGGGCGACGAAGGGAAGCCACCGCACAGAGAAGAACGTATGCAAAGAAGGAATTGGAATGCGCAAACTGCGGGAAAAGATGTAGTTCAAAGCAGGCTTTAAGTAAACACATGGAGCAGCATACGAAAGAAGAGAGGATGGAAAAATTGGAGAAACCAAAGAAGTTCAACGTAGATAGGAAAGATAGTACTCTGCAAAAGAATCAGAGAACCTCGGTTACATCTGCGAATAAAGACGGCAGTGCTGAGAGCGAAAGAGGGAGTGCTGGAAATCATGTACGTATGGCTGCTACCGGTAACGGCGCTGGTAGCTGTGGCGGCGGTGGTAGCGGCGCCGTCGTCGGAGGAGGTGGAGGTGCCGTTGGTGCCGCTGATCCCGATGACGATGATTCGGACTTTGAAAGTGGTTTAGATTGGCCAATGGATAACCATGAGTGTGCAACGTGTAAAAAGAGGTATAGTACGAAAAAGTCTTTATTAAGGCACCAATTGCTTCACGAGGAACCAAACTTCGAATGTGACATTTGTAACGTTAAGTTCTATCGAAAAGACAAACTGAAGGCTCATTATGACAAGTGCTCGGAAAAAAATCCAGATCAAGTGAGAAAGTGCAATATTTGTGGTGATAGTTTCGAGAATAATGAAATGTTGAGGGAACACAGAGCAAAACATGTGACCGAAGGCATTTTGACGGAAGAAGACTTGCGCGACATCGAACCGCGTCCCGAAGAAAAGAGGCAAGGGGAAAGGGTCGGCAGAAAGAGACGAACCGACATCGTTGGCCTGGAATGCACCGAGTGTAACAAGCAATACACCTCTCGAAAGGGATTGCTGCGGCATATTCAAGTTCACGAAGGTAAAAAGTATCTGTGCGATATATGTCCAAAGAAGTTTTATAGACGGGAGCATCTCAAGATACATGTCGCTAAGCACAATATGATCAAACCATACAAGTGCAATCGGTGCACAAAACGGTTCATTAAGGAGGAACAGCTGACCAACCACTTATCTAAACACGACCGCACTTTTAAGAAGAACAAAGAAACGGACAGCACAAAACGATTTCTTTGCGAGATCTGTTCAAAGAGCTTTACACAGTCGACAACGTTAATTGCTCATTTACGGGCTCACAACGGCATAAAACCATATGTGTGTGAAGTTTGCTCACGGCCCTTTACGACGAACGCCTATTTGAAAATGCATATGAGAACACATACACAGGAGCGACCATACATCTGTCAGTATTGCTCACGTGCATTCGCGAGAGCAGACACGCTCGCCAATCATTTAACGTCCCACACAGGCGAGGCCAAGTATCACTGCAAATATTGCCCAAAGAACTTTCGCCGCTTGAAATCGCTCAAAGAGCACGTTTTCATTCACACCGGACAAAGGCCATATGCATGCCCGACTTGTGATCGCAGGTTTAATAATAATGGTAGCCGATATGCTCATAGCAAGCGATGCAAACAGAATTTTGCACAGAATCAGAATCGGGCCCAAAACATGGTTTCAGCGCCACTGCAAACGATAAATCAGCATCAAAATCCAAATCAGCAGAGGCTGCAGCAGCCCACGATAACAACCAATCAAATAGTTAAGACGCAAAATATTAAGACCATTGCAATTGCAAGGCAGCCGGATCCTATATCGACACAGCAGGTCATGCAGCATCAGGAAATACTGATGCCCCTTATTTTCGAAATCTTGCCAGAGGGTACAAAAATATTCACGACTACTTAGGTGATGATTTCCCCAATCACGTGATACGATTTACTCCATCTCGCGCGGGTGCTATTTCGACTGTCAATCCGTCGCGCTGCACTTGGCACGGTACGGTATGGCACGGCAGGTGCCAAGCCTGCGCCCTTAGAGCTATAGAATCTCTGTAATGGGCTGTAATTCTTTCCCCTCTTGCTTGTCGCACCTGGTCCATTCAAAATATGACGACTTTTCTATTCAGTCGCAGTCGTTCCACGGCTCTATTTATTTCAAAAATGAAAACAAAGTATACAAAGTTCGTCGAGACAGAAGCATTCGTGCATTCAGGTGGCCTGTGTGCGTCTACCTGATTGCGATTCGAACCTGAGAGAGACCACCCACGCTCGTGGGGGCTGCTGGATATAGTACCCCCACGTATTCCCACTCGTCTGTGCTTAACGCCCGTAAAACGTGCGTAAACCTGGCGAGCATAGGACGCGCTTACAAAAAGTCGATTGGAATGAGCTCGCGATTTCTTGTTCCGACGCTATTCCGACGCCAGGCGGTGCGCCACGAGTGACGCTGTCAGCTGAAATTAAAGGCTCATCTCTAGTAAGCATACATCGTGGTTTACGATCCATTTGTACATAGACTTAAGTATTGTGAATAAAATAAATATGAAATAAATATAGATAATTCCACTGTTGGCGCTTCTCCTCCGTCCTTTTGGACTTGTCATCTCGGCCTATCGCCGCCTCAGGGTCGAGACCTACATATACTTTCTCAAGCTGAACAGAATCATCTCACTCGCACTAACAACTAACTAAACGAGACTTCTTTCGAAAGTTCAGGATATTTGTCATCTTTTTCAACGGTGTTTATCGAAAGAATCATCATATAAATGGTGAATAATGTTACACGTCACTTGTTGGGAGAGTCGTACCATCTTCCACGATGAAATCATTAACCATCGATCACCCACAATACGTTGATCCCGGAAGTGCCGAGGTTGACGCGGCCCAACATGCCGTGGTCCCGAGTTTTTACAATATACAAGAACAGAAGTAGCGTGTGGAACAAGTTGTTTCTACCCTGGAACGTGGATTGAGGAAACTCGGTTAAAAATCTGTCCTCATGATCTACTCGTAAGAAAAGCGGACGCATGGAAATTAATTACTCCGATGGAGTATAAGCTTACCCGTGGCAATTCCTCATAATCGGCAGGCAAGGAGTCTCCCGTGAGTGCGAGAGTGTAATGCGGTGGATTGATTGATTGAGTAACAATAATGGAACCTTTGCTACGCGGCAATGGGCCGCCAGCTTTGGCCATATACCGTGATGTAAACGGCCGTGCGTCGGGTTGATCCAAGGGAGCTTCCAGTTGCGTGTCCATGTACGTGGATACAAGGTGCATTATGATCTGCGTACGAGCACAAGTGTAAATGACTCTCTCATTTTATATTTGGTCCTTTAGGTAGGCGTCGGAATGCAGCATGCAACATATTAATTTACTCTTATTACCGAGGAGTCTGTAGGCAAACTAGTGTCCCATTCCTTGCCATTGTGGGAGCCACCGCCATTCCACTTAAATTCACTCATTGAACCTCCCTTGGCAAGTATCTTGATTCTCTTGGCTAAATATTCCTGATTATTGGAAAGTTCTAAGAAGGGCACCAAGGTAGGAAGCGTCGGAATGGCAGAAACTAAGAAAGGTGCCTGAGCCAGCTTTCTCAATCGATCTAATCCCACGAATCCAGGTTGTGAATCGCTCAGTCCATGACGTACCAAAGCAGAACATACGTTTTCAATCTCGGCGGCAACTCGTTCGACGATCGTTTTGCTAACCCACTAAAAGTATGGTCATAATGAACAATATAGGCATTCAAGCGGAATGTTCGGTTTGCGCGTACCTAATATGGTCGCGTCTTTGCCTCCACTGATTAGTCTGCTTAGATTCCTACCATACGGAGATTCGCAGTCCACTCGTTTACTTTAGTCGGATCAATTCTGTATTTTCTCCAAACGTCCGGGGCACCAAACATTCCTCTCGGAGAGTTGCCCTCTTCAATCCCAGGGCTCGTAGACTTGGATTTGTCTGGGAGTACATAAATGAGAAAACACATATTAGGATAATGGTGAAATGGCCAAGACATGGCCGTGCATCTCATCCTATTCATCATACCTGTCGTTGGAGCCAATTGATAGGCACATCTTCTCCACAAGGGTGACACTTCCCCCGGAGCTCTAATGGCTGGGTGCGACCAAAATGAACTCAGTAAATTTGATGGTTGATCGGAATCATTTGTAAACGGGTATTGTTTCCTCTGCCGTGCTGCATCCTTCAAGTAAGTTTGCAGTTCACGCTCATCTCGAATCAGGTCTTCGTTTGATAAACTTCCATTTGTGGAAATATTCAACGATTTACTTGGAGTAATGTTTGGACTCGCAGTAGGCTTGTAAGACGTCGGACTACTGCATTTGTAGAACGAACTGTTGGTTGAGAAATCCTCTTAAAAAAAAAGTGGACGGAGAACGATGTATATTGAACCAAGGCAACAAGAGCACAGAAAGAACAATCATAAATGACGAGCAGCTCTTACTATTGAAATGCATCTATGCTCGAGATAATAAAGTGTTACATACTGGATTCATTTAAGGTCGGCGATTCAAGAGGGGTTAAACGCCTGTTGAAGGTAATGCAAGAAAGATTCAAGGGCGAGCTTGTCTCCACAGCCTTTTGTGGCGAAGGTGCATTGTTCTTAAAGAGTGGATCATCGTCGGGCACTCCAAGGAGGTGTCTTTGATCCACGTTTACTCTGATGGGTCGTAACATCAATGTTGCCCGAATATAACATGCTAGAAAGTACAGCGCGTTTGAGGCAAAGATGCCTGCAACCGCCCATTCGATCAATGGAAATAACTTGTAAGCAGCACCACCGTATAATCTGCAAGTTGTTATTCAAATGTAAATATCATGTTTCATCAGATTCTACTTTTGGAAAGACTGCAATATCGCCTACATATCACAGATAATAAGAGCCACCAGTGTGCTGTTGATGAAAAACCATGTGATGCTCTTTTTTGCCTTAGTCTGGCTCTGCCTTATATCGAGTGTCTGCTGGACTTGAGGCCTCGGTGTCAGAGCTCTGAAATTTTATTTCCCCATTAATTGTGGATACCGGCCAACCTTCTGTCTGGCCTTCATGCTTTCAAAAATATAAAATGGTGCAAAACGATGCGAAACAACATCTTGTACTAGGTATCTTACCGTACAGTTGGTGATATACAGCGCATAGGTGAATGAAATGTGCTCATGATTGCCCTAGCGGCTTCAACACTATTGCCTTGGAACTCCCTGGGTACTCCTAACTGATTCTAACCTAACAATTAACAGAGGTTGCCGGCTATTTTCACCGGGCGCATCTTCCAATCACATGTGTTTCGATCACCCACTACGATCCGATATTAACTTTACTGTCTTTAATTGCTTCGGATATATCGATCGGCTAATGTATAACGGCAGTTTCTAAATTCAAATGCCAGATCGTTTTATATATGGTTCATTTCTGATGAAGCAATTTATAGCGATTCAGAGATTCAGTGGCGGTTTCGCTGAAATACGACACATGTGTAAGAAAAGGGTACTATATGCACTGTGGCCAACGCGCGCGTTCACAAAGTTATTCCCGCGATCCGTAAAGTATCCCGCGTCGATGTGTGGGGTTCCCTTTAGCATGGTCGGTGCGATCGTCGGGTCAGGTTAGTCCTACTCGTGTGGCTAACGTCTGATCGTACGAACGTCGAGAAGCTGTGCGCAGGTCGGCACGACTGGTCTAACATAACCGTAAACACAAGTTATTGTTGTAGGTGTATTGTTTGTCAGTCGTTTGGACCAATTTCTACTTTCAGAAGCAATTTAAAATATAAGATTCAGTGTCTGCTCTGGCATAACAAGAATTGTAAAGGATGCCGTATGCTAATCAACCTTCGGTACATATCACCGATTTAACAGAGGAGAATGTAAAGTTTCAAGTGGAAGATACTGAGTTAAGGTACACAATGTTATTCCTATAAATCTTAAATGTTCAAGTTTTCAATTAACGTTACACTCTATTCCAGCGTCGCGAATAGTATGAGACGAGTATTTATCGCAGAAACTCCAACTATGGCAATAGACTGGATACAGTTGGAGGCAAACTCAACAGTATTGAGTGATGAGTTCTTGGCACATAGAATTGGTATGATACCTTTGATAAGTGACGATGTGAGTATTTTGACAAATATAAGTATCCAAAATGAGACGCATGGTGACAAACATGGAAATTAATATAGGTGGTTGATAGAATACAATACACAAGGGACTGTCAATGCATGGACTTTTGTCCAGAATGTAGTGTTGAGTTTACCCTTGATGTCAAGTGTATGGAAGATCAAACTAGGCATGTAACTACAGCAGACTTTAAGTCGAGTGATCCCAGAGTCCTGCCAGTAACGTCTAGACACCGAGAGGATGATGCCAGTGAATATGGGGAAACTGATGGTAAATGTTAGGTTCGCTATAATGTAATACTTTGCCTACTACGACTGACAATTGGTTTTCTTCTCAGAGATATTAATAGTAAAACTGCGAAAGGGTCAAGAATTAAAACTTAGGGCTTATGCTAAAAAAGGCTTTGGCAAAGAGCATGCAAAGTGGAATCCGACTGCCGGTGTTAGTTTTGAATATGACCCTGACAATGCAATGAGGCATACGCTATTTCCAAAGCCCGATGAATGGCCAAAGTCAGAGTACAGTGAACTAGAGGAAGATCAATGTAGGTATGGCTGTTCTTTTGTCCAAATAATATTTACTCTTGACACATGTCATTTCAGATGAAGCACCTTTCAACTGGGAGGCCAAACCGAACAAATATTACTTCAATGTTGAAAGCAGTGGGGCTCTCAAGCCAGAGAACATAGTAATGATGGGTATTGCCGCATTGAAGAATAAACTTTCAAATCTGCAAACCCAGTTGAGTCATGAAGTACAGAGTGATGCATTGAGCATTCACCATTGAATTAAATATGTATATTGAAATCTTTACTATTTACTTAATTTGCAAAAGTGACTATCTTAATTTACTTATACCCACTCTCCTAACTTTTCCTTAAATAAATCTTTCACATGAATTATACATACAAATTTATTTAAAGTAATCTAACAAATGTAAACAAGGCTTAAGGTAGCTTTTTAAAGGTAGATATCTAATATAGATATTCGATAAAACGTGAAGTGAGCCACTTCATGTATAGTTAGCTAGTGTATTCATCACTAGCGACTGGGCAGCGGTGTGTCTCGTACTTGAGAGCCACTGTTGAACTGTCTGCTCGCAGGCGGTGTTTGTACACGTCATTACTTTCATAAATGTTAAGTCTAATGAAAAAGGCATTGTTCTTGCCATACGAAAATGGATTCGTTGTATCATCAAACAAATAAATTAGTCCAGGAGACACAGCACCTATTCTCACAACTAGAGAAAAGAGCACCAAGTGTAAACGCTGAGGAAATTGAAGATGCCATACAATCAAACATCAGTCTTATCAACAGGTAGTTAACATTTGATGCTGAGTTAATATAATCATTCTATTTTTTAACATTTGTTAAAATGCTTTCAGCAACTGTGAGAGGCTAGATGTACTATGTTTAAAAGGTCCAATATCACAGAGGCAAAATGCAAAAATGAGAGTAGATCAACTTAAGTACGATGGTAGACATTTGAATGCTGCTTTGAATTCATGGAGAAACCAAGTACTCAGAAGACAAAAGGAAGAAGCAGAAAGGGAAGCATTATTATCAAGAAAGTTCACAGCAAACGATCACGTAGACATCATGATAGACCAGAATACGCAGCATAATTCAAGCCTTAGGAATGCTGTGCACGGCGTAGATGACCTTTTACAACACGGCTCTGATATCCTGGATAATCTAAAATCTCAGAGAATCACGTTAAAAGGTGCTCATAAAAAATTAATTGACATTGGTAATACTCTGGGCCTCTCTAATACAACAATGAGGCTAATAGAGACCAGGGCAAGACAAGATGGGTTTGTCTTAGTTGGTGGAATGATATTCACATGCATTGTCATAGTTTTAGTCATAGTTTATTTAACATAAGCCAAAGATCCCACATGAATCCCGCTTTATGAGCAGCCTGAAGTAGCTAATACCCAATGTCTCTATTTATACTGATGGGAATTTACAAGGTCTTTCCCACCCTTGCAAGTCTGCAAAGATATAACTTTTTATACAAGACTATTGTACTCGATATCAATCAAGTGATATAATTTGGAACACAGTAATGCTATTACATCATGCAGTCATCAGGATTTGTAATTGTTATTTATAGTCCATTATTCTGCACACCCCCAATTTGTATATAATAAAAAGAATATATATTAGTTGTTAAACATGTTATATATCCCCGACATTAAGTATAGTTGTCCAATAACGATAGTGACATCATCTTTTTCACATGTTGCTGGTACAGCTTACAAATTTGGAAGTCCCTTTGGATCGTGAATGCGCTTATTTACGATGAACATGAATATTCTATTAATAAAGTATCTATAATTTGAGTTAAAATAACTATATGAGAATCGAGAAGCATTTTTGCCGCTTATCCGAAGTAGGGTACTTCGGACTTCCTCGTAATAAAGTGCCTATGAGTATTCGGAATAGATATCATACGTATTTTGCAGAATACGAAAAGGTAAAAATTGAGAGAAACTATTCTTTCAAGCGTGCTAACACAGCGAGTTTAGTGAGAGATTTGTTTCGTGACTTGTGATACTTTTTCGCATTTATTCGTACAAGAAATGAGCAGGTTAGTCAAAACTCCGTTCGATGCTTGCACGCTGTCATGCACCGCCTATAATTCACGTTGTCTCAGTTGTGTGTGCTTGCAAGCAGATAAATGGAATTTACTCTGCATGTACTAGCTGTTCTACCGTACACGTTTTTCATCCCAAAGAATCTCTCACTGAGGCAAGCAGCAAACCGCATACGCGCGATACCTACGCCGAACGATTTTTCGTATTCTTATTGAAAGTATGAAGCAACTGATTTTTCACAATGAAATCTTGATACGTATTGCAAATGTAATGTTATTCTTGTACCAGTTAAGCCTTGATAAAGGTTGAGTTTCATTCAATGAGAACGTTTAAATTGCACGCGAAAGATTATGTAATTTTGTCATGCCTTTAGCGATTACATTTTGCTCTATGTAAATATAAATGTTCTTTGTTCATTCTACATCGACGCTGTAATGTATTACAGCATATACTAGGCCAACCCATCCCGACACATTAATACCTTAGATTACTTACCTAAGTGAGTGTATGAAAGTAATCAAGATATTTTTGTTCAAAAAAGAAGTATTATAGGTAAGTAGAACTTATGGTATATCTTTTGATTTTTTGTATAATCAAATAATACACAATTTGAATAGCTTACATGAATGCATGTTTATCACAGATATGACAAATGATGTTCACTTTTATACTTATAATACCAAATGAAACAATGCAGTAGAACATAACTGCTGATACTAAATCTATGTTATATCCTTGCAGAATGTCTTTCCCAAGCAAAGAAGAGCGCTTAAAATGTTGGAATGGTAGGGATCATTATTGGAGCTGTTTAGATCAAGGCAAGTCAGAGGATGAGTGCTCTAAGTTCAGAAAAGAATATGAAAAGTTATGCCCTGCACAGTGGGTAAGTCTTTTGATAGTTTATAATAGTCTAACTCGATGATTGATTAACATTATAATCTAATACGGATTATCGGGTACTCGAAAAAATTAAATAGGATAATGTACAATTGATAAACAATTCTTTCTTCATAAGGAGTTTTTAGGGTTTCAAACTAATTTGAAATTTTCGAGAATCCAAGCATCCGGCTAAAATGACTCTAACATAAAGGAGGCTAGAGGCATAGCAAAGTTCCAAAATTGCTAAGAATGCCATCCTCTCTTTGTTAGTAAAACTCTATCATTTGTATTATTGTTTGCCAGGTAAAGCACTTTGATCGTAAGAGAGAATACTTGAAGTTCAAAGAGCAAATAGAGAAAGGGGGGTATGTTCCTGAAGACTCAAAAGCAAACTTTGACTAATTTAGCAACTGTTATTTATAAACACTCATATTAAGCTAATAGTATCTGAATTGTTTTCAGATACTATTTTTGTTAACTATAATAAACAGATGCTTGAAAATAACACTATACTGTTTCATTATACTGTATTCTGATCCTTAATCCATATTTAAAAGAATCAATCATTTTCTTTAATATTACTTTACCATATGATATTTTTAAATTAGTTACTGCTACATCATATGCTTATTGTATAATCAACTCTGTAACTCACATCATGAAGATTCTATAATATCTCTATTTCTGGCTTTCAAGAAATTATTTCAATTGCTTTAGATGCAGTGGTAAATAAGTGTTTGATCGGTAATATGTATTACTTGCAGGACACTTAGTCCCGATGGAAGGAATATATCTGAAAGGTCTCATATTCCTATCAAACTTGGTACGGAGCCAGTCCTGAGTTTCGAGAGTTCAAATGATGGTTTATGCAATTAGAAAAATAGTTTGTTGATGAGTATTTTAAACACCGCGAAGTAGACTATAGTGTATAACTAATTGAGCTCAAACTAAACTCGTATTAACGCTTACTTTAAAGAGTTGAGAAAACTTTACAATGAGTACAGATCCAAGCTACTTCATCGAAGAACTGCACAAGTGCAAGGAATACACTGTTGTCCTTAGAGTTAGTACTCCTTACTTTTCACTTGAACTATGACTTCGGTTCTTACAATAATGCATTACATTTTTCCTTAATTTCAGAATTTGATACTCTTTACATCATCAAAAAATCGTAAGATAAACTGTGACAATATTGAACAATGGCAAAAGATTTTGGAATCTGTTTTGGGCATATTCACGAGCAATACAGAAGTAGAACGAGAACAGATGTTGCTAGCTTCCCATGTATTTTTCGCTTTATTGTCGGCAGAAAGCACGGCCTCTCAACTAAGACGTACTTTTTTAGAATTCCTACGATTAGATGGAAAAAAGTTACAGGCTTTTAATCAAGAGTATGATATCACTGATATAGAATTATTTAAATTGACATGTTCATATGGTTACCTTCAAGTGAATCATGAGCACATGTATTCGAGTGATGTTGTTTTGATAATGTTCGACACTGTTTATGAGAACAGTATAAAGTACAGCAAGCATTCTTTTTTCGCGTACCGAGTTCTGCACTTATGGCTAAAGAGAACATTGAAAACAGATCTCTGGCATACAAACGATTTAATATTGGAAAGAAAATTAGAGGGAATAATATTCTCGAATTGGTCGAATTCTATCAATGAAATAACTAAACAAAACTCTGGTGCAATTTTTAATATATATCTCCAGATAATTTCGGCTAAGTATGATGGATTCCTGCCGTTCATTTTTAGTAACTGTTTGAACAACATATCTTGGCAGAATGAGATAAAATATGTTATGCTCATTGAGATTTGCCAATCTCTAAACAATTCTGCAGTTATAACATCGAAAGATTTCCTGCTCTCACTATCTACTTCACATACAAAGAATCATTTACGCTGTGCAGGGACCAAATTATACATAATGATCATAAAAAAGCTTAGTGAGGAGGAATGGAAAGCTTCGTTTGGTGAGGTAGTTAAATACTTATTTCATCTATGGAAAACAGGGGAAATCCTGAGAAGTGACTTTGATAATAATAATAGGGCTGCACTACAATCCCTTTGTAAGAACTGGATAGAACCTGCAGTTAAGAAATATCGAAACATTTTACCATATCTTTGGGAATTGGCTAAGCCGATTGATGAATATTTTATAAAGTCACACATGCAAAGAATGGCTAGCGAAACACAGGTCATACTTTCTGATGAAGTAGAACTTAATCTACTAATAAATCACAAAGATGAAACCATCAGATTGAATGGATATATTATATGCTGTAATCAATCAAATGGTTCAACTAAGTTACTGGACACCTTTTCCTTGATACAAGATTTCCTTTGGCACAATGCAAATACTACAAGTGTGCATATGAGAGAAGGAATTACAAAGTACTTTAAAGTTTTTTTTATAAATCTCTTAAAAATGTGTGATACTAATCCCAATGTAGCTGAAGATGCATACTGGATTACACACTGGTTGCATGAATTTTTCTTGGACTGCTTGGAAATTGGTTCTTGCTATCAAAGAAAGATTCTAGGTCTGAATTTATATAAAGCAATACTTTCATTTACTAATGGGAGTGCACTCCCCAAATGTAACAGTATGGAAAACGCACATTGTTTAATGTTACTGAAAAAACAGTTTATAGTAACAGAAAACTGGAACTTTACAAACAAAAAAAGTCTTCTTTTATTAATAAGGCTTATTTTGGACACATCATCCGATGTTAAACAACTGTCTAGTTGCATTATACTTGACTTTTTTGACAAGAGCACTTTATCCACCATGGAAAAACAAGTAAGACGCTCTATCTATTATTACAACTGTGTTGAACATATTATATTGTGATTTATTAATCATTCACTGCTTCCACAGGAACTCTTTAATGTTGCACTAGAACACTGCAATTCGTCTAAATTTTACAAGATTGAGAGTGGCGCAGCACTGCTCTCTCTATTAGCAACTTGGCTACCATTGAGTTCATTACAATTTACAACTGATGTACCCTCTAAATATTCAGACTTCTTGTATAATGAAGCTGCCAAACAATTAGCTCTTATGAAAGAAGATATATTGAAAGCAGTTGTTCAAAATAAACCCTTTTATGGTGCCTTAGCAGCACTTCTGAAAGTTGGCTTTCAAAACGGCCCAGAGAAGTCTCACTTATCATTAGAATTCGTTGAAAAAATACTTATTCTTCTGAAAGATGCCGCTGAATTCTTTCTTTCGGTACTTTCATCGAAATCAAGGAATATAGGTACATAGAACATAGAATGAGATCTTGAGATAGCAAGCCTCTCTTCTACACTAATTCACACATCGAACATTATAGAATTTTCATCATCATTTGCGGAAATGGGTCTGGCAATTGATGAAGCGATTAAAACTAGCGAAATAAGTGATTCTTATCATGACGAATTAAACTTATCTCCTGCTCACCAAGTGCTGATCTCCTGCATCTGGATGTCTCTTAAGGTCTGAAAAAACTTCTTGATTCATATAACAAATTCCTGTTTGTCATTCACGACTGACATCTTGCTTTATTTAGGTGTCGTGTGAAATGGCTTGCGAAATTGGGAAGTTAATGTTGTCGAAAGAAACGGTAGAGCAATCAGCGGATACAATTGTCACAGTACTATTCAGATGCAGACACAAAGGAGTAGTAGAGTCTGCTGGGACAGCAATAGGAAATTTGTCAAAGTATATCTTATTTCTTTAAACAATTTGGAAAAGTGTTACAGAATATAATATATTATTATATTATGCAACCTTTTAGAGTTCTGTGTAAAGAAGCTAAATATTCCAACTTGCCAAGGTCCTACATCAGAAACATATTACAGAAGAATCCTAAAGAGTCCCTGAACATTACAAGACGCGGTGCTGGGTTGTCAATAATGTTTCATAAAATTGTCGTTAGCGATAATAGGAGAGAGAGACCTCTATTACATTTCGCATTAGAATTACTGCTGGACTTACTGGATAATTGTCCACAAGCAGAGAATGTTCAATCATTGGAAAGCGATTCTCCCTGTTCAAGACGGCTACATTTCTTATGTGCTTTGGTAGCTGACAAGGAAATACATGCACAATTGGTTCCATACATGGAGCGGATTTGCCTTTCGTGCTTCAGATACCTTGAGTCCGAGATATGGAGTATAAGGTACAATCATTAAAAGTCTTAATAGTCAAGTATATCTACTGTGGTAAAATATGCTTGTTTTATCTCAGAAATGCCAGCCTCCAACTATTCGGCGCAATAGTTCCACGATTGGTTGGTCAAGATAGCGGAGAATCGACCCTGGATTATGGTACAGGATACTCTATCACACATTTCATTACTCATTATCCCAAACTTGCTAAATTTGTGATGACAGAGCTACAAGTATTTAGGTCTACATTCATGGATTTCTCTACTGCTCTATATCGGCATTCAAGTATTATACCGATCTTGATACTTTTGTCAAAGTTCTCGTATACTGATTCTGACTTTGTTGACGCCTCGTCCAGTTCATTTGTAGTAGATGCTAAATATTTGTTTAACGGCATTTTCGAAAATCCTGTCTATTATGTGAGATCCTTGGCTGCAAAAGCTTATGCAGCATTAACACCCTTTTCAAGAATCGAACAGAATATTGCAAGAATAAAGTCTGATATTTCTCAATGTCAAAGTCCTAATAAAGTTCACGGTCTACTACTAGTTATAAAGTATCTGAAAGAAAAATTAGTACTTGAAATGGAAACTGTAGGCAAAAATTATGAATTTCATTACTATCAAAAAAATAGAACAGAAGACGCTTTATGCACATTCGAAAACAGTTCCCGTCAACCGTGCTATGTTGTACGAAGTTTACTTTTGGAACTAACATATTCTGCTTCAGAAAAACCCGATGATATATTTATGTTTAACGAAGATGGATCACTACGTCTTCCGCAAATACTTTGTCCCGGCTTTTCTCAATTTATTAAACTGTCTATGAAACAATATGCAGAATATGTGAGATCCACGAATGACATTGATGTGAAAACTATTGTTAAAATTTTACATTCATCATTTAAAGATGAGAGTACTGCATTTCTAAAGTACTTATCTCACTCTACTTCAATTGTTCGAGATGTACTTGAGTTCGTACTGTCCAACCAGAGCAACTGCGAAGTGTTACATCAATCTGCACTGATTGACTTTGTCCATAGAAGCTTAAAACATTCCCTTTCGTCAGAAACTAAAGTATCTAATTTGGAAGATATGATTGATAGGATTGAGATTAGCACAGATCAGCATTCTCGGTATACGAAGCTCTGGTACCTGAAGTCTATATTAATACTCCTGTTTTCTAAGAATGAGGTATTTATATGTAATCTACTATCACGTATACTAAGCATGACCACTGAAGAAGAAGAGCATATAAGGCAAACTGCAGTTGGGCTCTTAGAATTTGCATTGTATCGCTTTACAACGCTTGCAGACAAGAATAAATTACTTGTTATTCATGCTTGTTTAATTTTACTAAAAGATGAAATTTTTGAAATCCGTGAGAACATTGCTGACAGCTTGAGACAACATGTTCTACTACAATACAACATCAAATATAGTAGGGTGCTACACCAGGAGGCTATTTATCAGAAACTTTTGTTTGAGACAATGATGAACAGTTCATGGTTTCCATACGAACACCAAAAGGAAAATCTGTATTTTATAAAATTGTTCACATCGAACATTAGAAGCTTTGATGCTGGCGTCACTATTGAAAATCCTTTCTACCACAACGACTGCACTTTTTACAAAGAGGAATCAAAATTTCTCGATACATGCTACTTTTTCTCGACATATAACAAAGAATATAATAATCATACTGCAATGGTTGAAAGAAGAGCTGTGCACGCGTTACTGATAATAAAGGCAAAACATCAGTTTGAGGAGAAAATTATGTTCAACTGTACGGACCTATCAATAGTCTTAAATACTAAATATGCGGATTATTTATTAAGGAAGCAAGGAATTGTATTACACAAATATGGCTTGTAACATGCAATTGTAACTAATAAATGAATTTTCTTTATGATTTATTATAAATATTATGCTATGAAATCTTAACACACTTTCGGTGAATAACTTATGATCTTAAAATGAACGAAAGAATACGTAGGTGGGCTCAAAAATCATTGTCAAAAGAGTATAACATATAGGAGTATGTCATAAACAGTACACTGTAGATGTGGCTGTGGGTACGTATGAACTAATGACCGCTTAATTATTATGTACATTGTAAAATATACGCCCACGTTTTTTTATACCATAAACAAGCTTAAACGGGGATATTACGTTGCAGGATTCGAGTATAATCCACAAGATCTAAAGACCAACAACGTCTTCGTAAAAGAAGCATTTAAAGTGTGAACAGAAAATAAAACTTAATTTTGAATTATTTCGAAATTATTTTACTCTCACAAGACCTGCATAATAAATGCTTTTTGTCCATCAAAGTACACAAGAAATGTTTAATATTTCTGAATAAATACATCTGTACAACTTACAGACAAGTGGGCTCATACGATACCACAAAGCTTTTAATTCTATATTTACATTATACTACATTAAACGTTATGAGAATATTATTAGAAAATTTTGAACGATCATAAACGTACATTCCGAGGATTATCCCTCCAGTACCCAATTTTATATTGCAATATATGTTTTATATCTACAAGGACAGTTTACATCTCCGCGCAATATCAAATATAACTCGTCGAATTTCTCGGTAAGTGTACCACTTCAATACGCTGATAATTCGATCATGCCAGACACACTCCAGTTCTTATTTGGATAAATGAATATTCCTCAATAAATTAACAGTTGAAATGGATTGACCATTACCAAAACAATCGCTTCTGTTGTATAAAATGTTTGGAACCAAGTTAGAGACCGTATTGGTAAACAACGATGAACTGAATATATTTTTTAGTGCAATTGCAAATAAATAAACAGTATCCCACAAATCTTATGGAATACGTATTTAGTCCTATTATCTATCTCAATTGCGAATAGTGATATGTTGCTAGAGATTAAGATGGATGTCTTTGGCGATATACTATGTACACTGGACTGGATCATCCAACTTTTCCCAATACTTATTCATTTCAGAACTGGTCGAGGAATTACGCCCTTGAACCGAGTAACCACGCCCTAAAGCTTGCGGTTGTCTATTAACGATAATACAATTATTACACCCTAAATAGACAAGAAACTAATAGTATTCTTACTACAACTAATATAAATGTAGATGTCTGCATAGAACTAGAACTGAAATTATTCGTATATATTCGATTGATCAATTTTCCCGCAATGCGTACCAGCCATAGTATGGGTTCTCTTTATATAGTATACCTGTGTATAAGAGTGAGATGCGTGTAAGGTATATATAAGATCCCAACTCACACAGATGCAGAGACAAAGACCCGATATTGGCTATTCTCTTAAAGTTTCTCCGTAGGTTTATGACAAACGCTAAAACAATACTTTACATGCATCAGGAACATGTAAATCTCTTGTGTTGTTTTTGAAATGATTACTTATTGAGTCAGGATACTTTCCGATGTCTAATTATGATAAATTTAGTATAGTATTTATATCCACTTAATTCAACGCGTAATGGTGCTAGAACAGTTCTGCTATAACACTAGCTTATTGTATTTTTTCTCAAAAGTATATAGCTGTTTATGTTTTTTATTATGTCAGCCGATATTCGAAAGATAAAGATGTTCTATACAACTCGTGACTCATGTTGTAGCAGAAATGACTTCCTCTGGCGATTATAATACAGAATTGTATTTTTCGCGTACTTCGAAACCGGAAGCAATACTTTTCCTCCTTATCCTTAACATATTCTTAGAGAACAATAGATTGTCGATCGTAATTGGAAAGTTATAATAAAGAGTATTAGGCTAACTGAAGAAAAATATTCTTTCCATTTTCCATTCTCCAGAGGTTTAATAATAGACATTGCACACCAGGAATGCATAGGCACAGATATAAGAATCTCCAAAGAAAAGTAAAGTTAGCGATACTCATACATAAAATAACAGAAACTACCGATTGTCGTATTATTATCCCGATAAATTATGTTCTAATGTTCTCATTATTGCAACATAGTGTTTCAATTATATAAAAAACCTACATGAATAATTAAATATGGAAGGCACAACTTGAGACAAAGCACACACATAAGTTAAAAATTGTTACAAACAGTAGCAATATTACAGCAGGAAACTGTTGCAGAAGTTAGCTGTAGCTATTTGAGCAAGAATACAAAACTGATTGTAAGTTATTACTTTTCCGGTATCCTGTCAATACTTTGGTAGCTGATATGGCAAAATATATAATCTTCTTTAGTTTATCTGTTTGCAATCACTTCCTCTAATAAGATTTCGTTTGAAATAAAAGTAAGTTTATCTCTTTAAATTACTTTCATTAGTCAAAGTGGAGGTCTCATGCTTTCCTTATACATATAGGAATATCATACTTTGCAGAATGTGAGTAACTTTCACTACACAAATTTACTTCCGAAAAGGAAATTCTTTGTATCTGGGAATAGATAAAAAAATATTATTGAAAATGTTACGACTCGTGACCAGGATCCATAACCACAATAAAATTATTTGAACAGCGTGGCATGCATTTTATCAGGACACTCGTATTTAGTAAACATTCTTAAATGACACCCGGAATATTGATATTTCAACCGCATCTTAATATCCGGATGTTGCTGATATAATTTACTACCCCACACCCGCGGTTTCAGATTATTGCCCTCTCAGGCTTCGCACACCCAATTTAAATAGGATCGTGACTGAACGAAGTATTTGTCTAGTAATAAAGACAGGAATTGCAGATTAAAATAATCAAGTACCTTTCGTAATTATCAATTATCGTAGTGTCTGTGATTAACTTTCTCTCGTCTTGTACTCAAGAGGATACTCATTTGTTATTTTGCTGTCTGCCCCAGGGCTGCAGATGTTTTCGTTTTCTGCGATGATTCTACTGCGTCGCTTGGTTGATCAACATCCATCTGTAATAAGAAATAGTCATAGATTAGTCTCTGCAGTTTATAGATAAGCGGGCACAACGTATGTACATGTCTTTAGATTCTTCTTCACCTTTTCCTCCTTTTCATCATCAATTAAAATTGGACCATTCTCAGCTTCGTATTCTTTCAAGACTGCGTCTAAGTTGTATCTTCGACGGTAGTTGACGAAGAACGACCGTAGATGAGCTTCAGTTTTCGTACCAATTACATCGGCAATTGCGGAGAAATCTTTTCCATATTTCCTCACACCTTGGACAGCCAACAGTAGTTCGTCGTTCGTCCAGCGTGCATTTATACGACTTGATACTTCTGGTGGTCGCAAATCATCAATACCATCAGTGGTCTTGCGTTTTAATGCACTTACTTGTTGTTTATTGGCTTGTATCTATTTGCAGAAATATTTGCATTAATTATATAATTTCAAATAAACTAAATTCTTATTACTGCATATACATTTATACTATTTTAGCGAAAATAAAATTAAACAAAAATGTATCCACACGATGTTTCAAGGACAAGCGGTTTATTTACGTGAGAACGTACTTGACGCTTCAGGCTAACAATTTCAGTATCAATCGCTTGTAAACTGTTGCTCGCCTGGTTAGGTTGACCAGCCAAAGCTGCCAAATCGTCGTGATTAACCACTAGTCCCCGAGGAGGTTTTCTCTTATTAGTACGACCCGGCATGGAACTTAATGGTCTCGCTACCCCAGTCCGCCTAAACCATCGAGTTCAAAACGTGAGACATTTTTAACGAAAGATGCATCGTGAAAGATGATCTACTTAACTTCAAATCTCAATGTTCAGTGAATGCAATTGACTAGTGCACTGACAAGGATGTTCATACACTTCAAATAAGAATATGTATATAAAGAAATAAATCTCCATCACAAGAAGAGATTTTCGTAACATAGTTTGCCATAGCGTCTGTGTTCAAACAACAGGAGCAACACATTTGTGTGAACATCCTTAACATAAAAACGATCTGCAGATCATTTATGGAATATGAGTGCATAGTTTTATTTAGGTTCACTGACCTCCAGTGCAGATAGCAGCTATGACACGCGTGTCCCTTGGGCGTCGCACGAACACTATGACAAGCAACGCCGCAGTTGCTACATGAGCCCTACAACACATAACACCCTTTTAAAACAAATTTTGAGAACCCCCCCACCCTCTCTTTTGGTTTAAGTGAACTAATATTAGTCTCTCGTTTAATGGGAAACTAAACTAGCCACTAGACAAATTATTTCACAGAACAAAACTCGATGTATATACACGTATATAATTTAAAATAACTACTGAGGTATGTTGATCCCTCCTATTAGGAATGGTCGAAATCAGGGTTCAATGGACGAACTTTTTATGATAATAAAAGGTAGCGCGATAATTTTCAGTTTGCACTTTCGCTGTAACTGTGATATTTTTTCAATAAAGTTCCAGACTATCAGTTCAGCTAGTGTATGAGTTAGAAGCGCAATGTGCCTCTTCTTTGGGTATATTATTCTTTTTTTTTTCCATAAAATTCAAGAGAAAGGAAAAAACTGTATATGTATAGTAGAAATAAACAGGAGACATAAATTAGCAAAATATAATAAGCATACTATGCTATGCAAGTGGGTAAGGTTTAGGCTGAGTACCTGAACCTGGGGGGCGTTTTCCGAGTCGGATGGGGCTTTGGCGTCAGTGCCTTGGCTTCCTGGCACAGCTTGGTTCTTTCCACGACGTATTCCGCGGTGGATCGTCCATTTCTGGAACGTTCCACATTTACGATCACAAACGACACAACGACAATCTAAATGATAGCTGAGTCTTTTACAAAATAGGAACGAAAGAGATAGATGATACTGGTAGTTTAAAATCACGATGATAACGATACCGCGTTTACACATTCAATCGCACGCTTGGATTATTTCGCGGATGGATGATTGATTTCTCTTACAATGAATGCAGATCATTCCTTTATCTATTCTCTGTTTCGCCGTCCACATAAAACATATTGCCGTGTGGATACATTTTTAAGAAATATGTATATTGCTCGCGCATTGCATGTATTGACGATACCCGCCAATCATTGCAAGCCAGTGCCATGGCATTCAAATCAAGAATGAGGAGAATAGTACAATTGCAAGCAAGTAGCATAAACGCTGACAGGGAAGATACGAAACTAATAATTAAGGTATAAAAGACAAGCTCTCAGATTACGGAAGACTGCGTAACTTGGTAAAGTGAGAATTCAGTTTCCAGATGAGAGCTGTGCAATGGGCACGTTTTCACTGTCTACCATGCCTTTATACTAATGCTCTTCTAAAAAAAAAGATACGACCACTACACAGAGTCACCATATAATATAAAATGAAACGAAAGAAGAGCTGACACTGCACATTTTGCATGCATTAAAAAGTACTTGTCAGATATTTGATAACGTTCTTACTTTTTCTTCACTCTCACTGTCGGTATTAGAACCTAATTCACTCCCATTTTCGCTACCATTTTCCCCTTCTTTTCCAGCACTGGTCAACTTTCGAGCTTGCCTATCCATTAATGATGTCCTGGTTCTCGTCTTCTTCCAACTGTAGTAATATTTCACAAGACTTGCTATCGGTTTATCTGGCAACTGAAAATATACAAAATTAAGAACACATAGTTAACGGTAACATAATTCTTAACAATATCATTATAATTATACACTTGTGATTTTACCATTTGCCTGATCCGGTGAAAACTTTTGCCATGAAATTGGAAAGCTTGTTCAAAAAGTACTTTGTCCTCAACGGTCCACTCATCTGGGAATGGTGTAAAGTTGGCTAAATCTAAGACAGCTCGTTCCAAATTATGCTTATGCCAAAATAACATTCCTAAAGCTTGTTCCCCATTGTATCCATATTTTTCTTTTGCTAATATAATATATTCATCCACTGCAAATAAAAGTATAATAGTATATAAAACATATATTGCACTCTATGGTTCACCTGTCTTGTTAAATAAAAGCAAAACATACATTTCTGATCCGGGATATCAGTGGTGGGAGACCATACAAGTAATGCTCTATCAGGACACTGATCTAGGCGACGTTCTGAAATTTATGACTCACATTTATAATATTCTATAATATTGATAAGAAGTCTTTCTAATTGTAACTAAAAATTGGTAAGTCATATTGGAATAACATACCATTAACTGGAACAAGTTCAGGAACAATTACTTGATAATCCCGACCAACTCGTATTTTCTCTGCTGGAACTTTAAGGGGAAACATTAAATTAGAACGTATTCAAGTTTACAATCATTATGGTATCTTCGATTCCTTCCGCGTAAATATTCTTACCAGCTACTGTCCGAATTTATCATTTGACTATCGCAGCTTAATAAACTACGCTAGCGATTTGATCAAAGAAAAATAATTTTTTTAGACGAATTTCATTCTAATATCATTGCTGTACACAAAGGTGTCAGTATATGTCGCAACAAATATTTAAGACTTGTATCGCACAAGTATTTAAAGGAGCAGATTGAAAATGTGAGGAACTCCAAAGAGAAAAGTGGGGCGCGCTGTTTAAAGATCCTTACGGATTTTCACGTTGGATCAATAGAAAAATGTCCAAAGTATAAGTCGAGTACAAGTTGTAAAGGATGCCAATGAAGAGATAGGGAAGATTAGAGTCCTGTGGCCTGTAAGAGTAGCAAATTGCCGAGATATCCAATGTAGAGTCTGAAATTGGTACCTCCGTCTTCCTCACTCGAGGATTCCGTCTGTCCATTGGGGCTGGGGCCTCTTGATCTGCGCCCATTTCTTACATTTTCCGAGTTCCTCTCGGCCAAAACCATTTTTCACGCCTTCCTCGACGAATTCTCGAGCAAACTAACGTGCAGATTGAAGTTCCTCTCGCTGGAATGCGTACGAAACTCGCGATGCAAGCGGCTGCTTGCGATTACACCGTGCTCCTATGAGTCCGAGTCGTGCTTCGTGCGACCGTAGCGAAAGTAAAATGGCCGCTTATTGAAACTGATCCGATTGGTTACCAATCTACAAGGAAAAGATGGCAATCCACAATACTTAGGCATTTCGAAATAAATTGGATTTGAGCTTCCAACATTTTTCATTTATTACACTGATAGTTCGGTGCCTGTTTCACCGGCTTCTTGTCTATACTTTGGCTGACAGTTAGGCATTCAAAATTTTGCACATTATCTTGTGCAACAACGCGGAATTTATGCGATTTTTCTTGACAGCATAGCTCATAGTTGAATCTGTAGTATTTCACAAATAATGAATTTTTGTTATTAACCCCTAGGTTGTCGCATTTTTGGATATATCAATTTAATTATATATGGCCACGCGATAATTCATTTTGAATAATTCATATATCTCTTTCATGTCGGTGATAAAAAGTGCAATTCTATCACACCGAATTCAGAAATGCTTTTGTAGATCTGAAGTTTGTAGATCTTATTTACATCTGACCGTATATATGTTGGAAAGGACGCAGCTAGGTTTTTGAAAGGTTCGGGTCACGTTCATCGCGTGCAAGTTGCGGTCCTCTAAACAAGTGACTCCTCGACGGTTCCCATAGGGCGTATTTCCCATTACTCCATAAACCATGCATAGAGTTAAGACATATAGGCATAAATTAATTCCGGGGTAACATTAGGGCAAGAATATCTAAAGTAGAATTCTTTACCGAATAAGACAGCATTGAGAGATATTAAAAGAGAAATATATTTACTAAAGGGATTGATATATTCTATATATTGATGATGTCACGAGGTACAGGCGCACGAGATGCACTTGAGAATCTCTCGAAATGAATGATCATATACTTCGTGCAATAACAGTATCCGAGGGTAAAGATCACATTAGAAGACAGTGCGAATCCTTGTGAATCTAAAGTGAAAGATTGTAATTAAAATTGTTGCTTTAAATAGCGTTTATCTTGAAAATAATCCATAACCTCGGATGCTAGGTTTGCGCTGGGAGTTCTATCAGAGAGAGGCGCCACGGTCAGGGAATCGCAGTCTCTGATAGACTTTGCCGTGCAAGGAACTTTCGTCGCCAATTTAATGTAAATATTACATTTGTTGAGTATTTAGAGTTTATTTTAGCACGCACGAGCCCGAAATTCTCGTAGACGTGGCCCGTGCTATTCATTAGCCAACGTCATTTCGTAATTTTCGTAGCGTATCCAAGATCGGCAATAACCAAAAAGTCTCCCCGTAGGTATTCTTTTTTCTTTAATAATCTGTGATTTTTTCAATTCGTCGTCAAAGTGACTAGTTACATATCGCTTCGCGAGACGTATTAATCTCATGAGAAGTATATCTCAAGCGGCAGTTCGTGGATTCTGTGGGATTTACTGTCCCGAAGTGGCACAGTGATTAATTTTTGTTCACCAGCCAATTGTTATATGTATTAATAAGTTCGGTCAAGTGTCCGGTGTCGGTATCGTCTCGACTTTCCTCGTGATTTTTTTAGAGTAGGACCGTTCTGCTTTTTTCTCTCTCGCTGTAACGGGCGCACAGCAGACTCTAAGTATGGCAGGAGGAGAGCTAATATTTTTGGAGCCCTTCCTACAGCTGCATAGGAAAGCATTATTCTATTCGTTGTATTATTTATAAAACAGATCGTGCGAGATACTCGCGCGCGCATATTTCGTAAACTTCATTTTGGCTTCATGCATTTTCGGAGCAATCTATATACACATAATCCTAAATAGACATAGCATATTGCTATAACTATAATATTGTTATTGTAAGTTGACCACCCAGATCTGTGGTGTTATATTAACCACAACCACATTCATTAATCTGTCCTTGCACAAAAGGACCTTCTTGATAGTAGAATTGTTCTCCTTATACTTGATTTTCCACAAGCATATGTTTTACTTTTCTCCCTTTGTATATACGCATATGCACGTAGACACAGTATGTGTGAATTAACTTATGGTTTCGATCTGTTTCCTTTATAATGCATTTTGTTTGTGAATGGTAAAATAAAAGCATTTTCATTTTGTACTTGATGTTGCTTCTTTCTCATTACAGATGATTGTCTGAAGGATCTACTACTCAGACTTATCTGTACCCCAAAATCCTAATAAGTTTTTCCAAGGAATTCAAACTTTTCTGATAAAAAATGAGGGTAGTTGCACTGATCAGCGGTGGTAAAGATTCTTGCTTTAATATGATGCAATGTATAGCTGCAGGCCATGAAGTTGTTGCTTTAGCTAACTTGTATCCTGTTGGAAAGGGTAAAAGACTACATATATACAGATATATAAATCTGTACTGATTCTGTGAATGATTCTTAATGGGGCCTCCAATTCATATTTCAGATGAGTTAGATTCATTTATGTTTCAAACTGTGGGATATCAAGGCATAGAGTATATTGCAGAAGCTACAGGTTTACCACTTTACCGTGAACCAACCAATGGCAAATCGAAAATGCAGGAAAAACATTATTACCCTACTGAGAATGATGAAGTAGAAGACCTATTTAAGCTTTTGAGTAAAGTAAAGGTAAATGGACTGGTAGCTTAATGCGGTCATAATCTGTTTTTGCTTCATTTTGCCATCACGAGAGGTGACATTTAGGAATACAATGAATCTTTCAGGAAAAAGAAAGAATTGATGCTGTCTCATCTGGTGCTATTCTTAGCGATTATCAACGAATCAGAGTGGAAAATGTGTAATTATATAACTTACATAATTTAAGAGGGATGCTTCATTATTTTGGGCACACTTATAGTCAAAGTTTCTTTTCAGATGTAATCGCCTAGGTCTCGTATCTTTATCTTATTTGTGGCGTCGCGATCAAGAGGAACTGCTACGTGAAATGATAGACTGTGCCGTAAATGCTGTTGTAATTAAAGTGGCAGCTTTAGGTCTCGAAACAAGGCATTTGGGAAAATCAATTTGTGAAATGCATGCACATCTTGCCAAGATAGTAAGTCGAATGTCCTGTTGATTAATTATCTGTGCATTGCTTAACATTTAAACATTTCTATTAATTCACTTCCGTTTCTGGAACTCTTCCAATATGTGCAATTACTTCACTTTTAACATATACACACTTTTCCTGTTTCAGAGAGAAAAGTATGGTGTAAATATATGCGGGGAAGGCGGAGAATACGAAACTTTTACATTAGACTGTCCATTGTTCAGTAAGAGTATTTTCATGTAAGTTTTATTGTATATGCACCTCGTCATTTATACTTTCGGGTACGACTTTTCACATAAGCCGTTTTCCGCTTTAGAGATGAATATGAAAGTGTGGTGCATTCAAATGATGACATTGCACCCGTCGGATATCTTAACTTTAAGAAAATACATCTCCAAGATAAAGATGTGGGTTACATAAATGCTATGTTCTGTTGCTGAACTAGTGCAGTTTAACACTTGCAAGCTTGTTTTTACAGGGTTGTTCTGCGGAGGGACTAACATTAATAGACAGATTAAAAGACGTTTATATTAAAACGCCGCACGATTATATTGCTGAAATTGTTGGACCCGAGTTGCAAGATGGTTGCAACTTATCGGAAGATGAGAATGATGAACGGGAGGCTGCAAGCAATATGAAAACATCGAATTCTGGTATAGTAGCTAGAACTCAGGACCTTCATAGTCTTCTGGGCGATCGACAGTAACTATTACTATATAACATTAATTACTATATAAACTTTTGTGCTTTGTAACGGAATATAGGTCAGTTTAATCCACCAAGCCCTATGCAAATTGTGTATGAGGAAGAAGTGTATCCTGATCTACCGATAGTTAACAGAAATCAATCTGGGTGGCATTGGTTCGGTGGGATTACGGGAACGCATCCAGATCCAAAGACTGCCATGCAGGAGGCAATGGAAAAATTAAGCAGTAGGTAAAATTTGCGATTTTTTAAACTATACTTTAGTTAGTTTTATTTTTTACACCGTGTAATACGCGTCTTTTCCAAAGTACCTATCGATCAACAACGGAATTTGTAGGTCTAGTCAAGAAAGAAGAACTACAAATGTCGGACATCGTTGCCGTGACGTTGTACCTAAAAGATATGTCGAATTACATATCTGTAAACGAAGTTTATATCTCATATTTGAGCAAAATGAATCCACCAGTCCGTGTATGCGTGGAATGTCCATTAAATATACATATTGTGCTTGATGCTGTAGCCTATAAAGAAATTCAAGACTGTGGTGATAAAAAAATTCATAAACGACACACAATGCATGTTCAGAGCATAAGTCACTGGGCACCTGCAAATATTGGTCCTTATTCTCAAGCTATTCGTGTGAGTGTACTACTGTTAAAAAAAGCTATTGAAATTATGTGTGAATGTGTATACAGTCGTGGATACTTTGACATATATTAATATCAATTACTTATTTATCTATCCATTGTACACAAGTAACAATGAGTCAGTGTGTTTGCTCATGTTGTAATAATGTAGTTAAAGGAAAGACAAGTAAGGGAATATCTGACTCTTCAACAGGTGGGTGACATCATCCCTGTCGCAGGACAGATACCTCTGGTGCCTGGTAGTATGACTATATTGGATTTAAATATTAAGAGGCAATGTCGCTTGACGCTAAGGCATATAGATCGTATCGTTAAAGCTATGGACTCGAACACCCAGCTTAGGCATATAGTACAAGGTATTTGCTTCTTAACTCATCCTAGCTATATATCAGAAGCAAGGAAAGAGTGGGAAAAACGGACAAATAATGCAATAGTTGATTATATTGTCGTACCAAATCTTCCACGAGGTGCTCAGGTTGAATGGTGTGTCTGGGCTCATAGAGATAATAACAGGTTTGAATGTAAGTAGATCGATTCAATGAAATTGGGCTTTCCGATCGTTATAAAACTACACGTTTTCGTTTGCAGATGAAGAAACAGGCAGGTGTGTGGGCAATTTCAAAGTGGCAATAAGGCGAAGGTGGAATTATGAAAACAATGTTTCGGCAATTGTTTGTTATATGTCTACTGGTAAATACAGTTAACATATTTAGTCTAACAATGTTTTAAGGACAATGTTGAAACTTCTTTTTTTTATAGGTTCGTCTAACTCAACTGGCAATTTGGCAATGGAATCCAATTTCCGTTCGACGGAGTTATCCGTCAGTGAATTAACGGAAGCATTTGAGTATTTATTGTGCAAGCTTACGAAAGGATCGCAAATCGAAAATCCGACGTGTTTCTTGCGAATTTTCTATAAAGTCGGTAGTTCGCCAGGACCGAATTTCATTCAAGATGTTCTGTCCAAATTTTCTACTCGAAACTTAGTTACTACTATCGTGCCAGCAACACATCTTTATAATTTCACTACCTTTTTATCTATATGTGGTGTCAGACACGAGTAAACTATTAGATCGATCTTTACGTTGTCAATTATTTGTGAAAATTAACATGATGCAGAACGACTGGCTTTGCAACTACTGACGACTTTTTATTACACAAACATTTTTTGTGAAACGATAACCATGACGGCGACAGGTACAGCTACGAATAGAATGAAATGATCTAAAGATAAGTGGGATTGTTATAATCAGCTATGCGGCAGATTCTGACATCGAAGTTATTTGGTCATTCAGAAGGTGGGTGGGGGGGAGGGGGATGATGTTGATTTTATCATTCTGTCGGTGGTTTGGTTAATTTGCCCGCTATATTCACGCAAAAATAATTCTTAGTAGTGTATTTTTATTATCTTGTATGTTGGCTAGTCAACGGGTCGAAAGCGATCTTGTATCGCAGCCTTCCCCGTTAGTGTAAGTGTTTTAGGTAATGCAAAGCACGTTATGTAAATCCATAACACCTACTCTACGCTACGCCTCGTTTTTGCTCAAGCTATTTTTTATTTTTACTCTATCACCAAACGCGCGGAGTGTTAAGTGTGTGATGTTTTCCAAGGAACAAGCGTGCACAGCCATTTTTACAGTAGCGCTCAAACAAATTGATTCTCAAAGAGAACACGTGAGATTGTAAATTTAATCCTCATTGCAGAGTTCGATTAGAACGCGTATATTTTGAATGTAGTTCCGAGCGAAAGACTTTATAATTGATGCGAACTGTAAGACATTCTCGGTGACATCCTCGCAAAGTGCTAGCGACGTTATTTCGAATAGACTATTGACAAATCTTTGTATTGTAATAGCAGAATACTGGCTTTCAAAAAATGTTTAAAAAAGTCTCTATCTTGCAAAATTGTTGCCTAGATCCTCGGTAGTATTCGTGCATAACTGGTCTGCGCCTTAGAAGCGTTTCTAGTACAAAACCGATATGTTTCGAACTGAACAAAATATTTTTGACATCATAATGTTAAAGAATCGACATGCCAAAGTATGTATTTTGTAACATGATCCGAGTAATTTTTTGACATCTTTGTTTTCTGTACATATAGTTACATAATGTGAAACATTCTTGTGATGTAACTTGTAATTAATTTTGGAACAGAGGAATTGGTTATCGATTGAGTGTGAATATTAGGGATGTGCAGGATTTTTCACAATACGAAGAACATGGAGAATATTGTTCAAGATGTGGACTGCGTTACTATACATATGTAAAAAATATTTACAAACATCTGACTCTCGCAACAAAACATTATTCCGAGGATTATTATATTGCAAAAAAATAAAGAAAGTGATATATATTTTTAAGAAATCGCTTTTCCGTTTTATACTTTATTATGTTTCCTGCTGTCTCATACATACAGACGAGGAGACTCATCTTGCCTTTTCACAAAGAGGATATATAAGTCTGTAACCTGGATGGCTAAAGCCCATTGTTTTACCCACATTCATCTACATAAGTTAACATTAACTTAAAACGAGAAAGTCAGTAGAGAAAACATCGAATTTAAATTTAAATAAAAAATAGCACCTTGTAAAACGCATGAAGGAAGGCTTGCGAGATATACTGGATTTACTAGGACAGTGTAGTCTTTAGAATGGTTCAAAATGCCTGATACACTTCGCAATTTTACTGTTAATCATTGCTCAATTTGTGAACACATAAATTTATTAATACAATTTGTTTTCCAGAGAATGATAAAAATGATAGTTTGGCTTCAGAAACATGTTTGGGTCAAAATTTATAAATATGCAAATGACAAATGAATTTTCATGAATTCGATTAACTATCATCTATGCACATTCAAACTAAACTTTCATTCGCGGCATTCTCTCAGTTTCACACCATGTAACAAAATGCGAAAGTTGTAAATTGTATTGTACGTCTCATTATTTACAAACCGTCATTTTAATGTACAACTTTAAAAGACGAACTTTTCGTGTTTCACCGAAACGCCAACATAAATTCTAATAATGTTCAAAATGCATATGCTCCACGTTTCCACATTGCGCGTACACATGCCACGTGTAATATACAGATCTAGTTCCGGAGACAATTGAAAATGTACACATCGTCTCCCATTCATGATTTAAGTGTCTTCGACACTAATGGTTTCATCACATGATGTCGATTCGGTATACAAAAGTCACATAGATAATTTTTCCTGTCGAGCACTTGTCCCTTGATCTCCACGCAACCTATAATCAAACAACGCATTCGTGGATAATAGTTTTTACTTTTAACACGAGCATCCGATTGTCTACTAGTGCGCTTCATTCCTTTGCACAGCATAAGTATAAGTAATCCTGTTAAATTAACCAAAGACGTAACGTTGTACCTTGTTTTAACTCATAGAGCAATTATGAGAGCTTGTGTAAATAATGAGTGTAGATGGAATAACATGCAATGACATGCAATGAAGAGGAACAGAATTAAATGGAAGTTGTGTCGATACCTAAGTGCAGATACTTGTCACATGCGCTGCAATGCACTAGATTCACTTCCAGGTCAAGTCTTGGGGCAGTATGACATCGGCTGCAGTGCGGGCAATAACGACCTTTTCGCCACAGCCTTGTTATTGCATAAAGATTATGAAGTTAGTGAACTCGAACCAGGTAAGGTATGCTATACCGCTTGCGCTTATTATGCAAAACCAAAATAGTTTTCTGAATCCTTGGTATGATTTTGAGTTGTCTACATTGGATTTTAAATGTTACAAAGCTTAGTGACATAATGATGATAAAATGTTGAAGGCCTACAGCCAGTGATGGTTTCTGAAAATACTGAAAAGCGAACTGGTCTATACATCGCCTTTTAGATTCAAGGATTCAGGCATAACATTTTTTGTGCATGATTAGTATTGAAGTTTTTGTAGTAGAAGGTTTTAGTAGCAGTTAAGGTGGTCCTTAAGCAGAAGCCCCGTGAGAACTTTAAAACTCGTGTTTAGTATGGAACCATGAAAATTGGATTAAGTTGTTAGATCAACAGTACCGCGAACATTATGCAATAAACGATTTTTACTTACTTAGAGCATGGTACGCATAACGTGGACACATAAACTCGAGTATTCTTATCACCCTTCTTATATTCGTGCTGCCATTGTGCGACACTGTTTCTATCTGAATTTGAGCCCCCCGCCTCTCTAGAACCGCAACTTGCACAAACCGCGCATTCTTGACAATGCCATCTTCCTTGTGGTACTCGGCGTAGACCCACGCAATAAATATGGTACCTAATGCAACTCAAGTTCAATATAAAATCCTTTCATTGTTTTTTCCAATTTAGGATTGAAGTCCACCAATAGTCTTACCCTCTATCGCACATATCACAGAATAGCATTTTGTCTTCGTCCGCAGGGTCGTGACACTGGGCACAAGTTTTACAATCAGTACATTGCCACGCATATGACTGAATATGGGGAACCATATCTAAAGTTAAGTCTATGCAAGATGGATGAACTGTAAGACAATGTAGCACATGTTATTGTAACAAGAAAACGATGTTTTAGTAAAAGTAAATATTTTTCAGATTCTACCATGTCCATTACAGGTACCACATTGGATTAGTACTTCATTTTTACTATTTTTGTTTAAACTCTTCAAACACATTTTGCATTTTAACTTGATCTCGTCCTTTTGATTAACTATTTCTATATCCACATCGTCCATAGTCGACTGTGAACCCTCTGTATCTTGCGTCCCCTCACTAGAAGACGAACTGTGCAAGATAACTAATTATCCTTTGGATGGCGCAAAGAATGTAATTGATTTCATTCTATGGTACCGACCTTGAATCATCTGACGAAGAATCACTGTCGCTGTCACTTTGGGATCCTTCAGATTGACTGTCAAATTTACGTTCGTTTGGTCTCATAGGACCATACAAGACGGTATTAAGAGGGTAATATCTCAATTCCGCTGCAGTATACTCGCGATAGTAATCTGTATATTGTCCAGGTATTAAAGCCACAGGGTAATGACTGACTTTACGATCAGGATCTACTTTTTGCTGTTTCTTTGGCACATGTACCGTGAATGTTTGGAGATCTAAGCTACATTTCCGACTCTCTTTGCGAGCTTTATTCAAACTCATATTCCATGTTAATGCGGATTGTACTGCCATTTCCGCTAAGTCTATTCTATTCTTTTCAGCATTTGCAGCTGCTGTCAATTCTTTCTGTTTCTTGGAATGTTCCTTGACTTGTTTCTCTCGCATATGCTTCCTATATTCCTCATACTGGTCAGGAAAATCACTGCACATCACGTCCAATACCTCTGAGCTACATACTGCTGTTAGTCCTGTAATAAAAATGTGTTGTTCCAATGTTTATAGGTAAAGATACATTCTGTAGGTAAGGTATACATTTTCAGACTTCTGCATATTCTGCTTACCCATGTCACACATTGCTTCACTAACTAAGCCATTCTCTCTCAAGTAATTTCTTTCCTCCATATCGACCATTCTACGTTTTAGATCAGGATATTTTCGCTTAAACGACTTTACACCTAGATATTGCGATATTTGTTCTTGTATCATGAAAGTTTCTCCCTTTCGATCGAGTGGCCACTCGTATTCTGCTATTTTGTCCACTGTGAAGGGTCCCTCATCTGGATCAAAGTTGATTTCCATCCTTCGGTTTTTTACTTTCACTTTTTCCGACTCCGTAGTTGCAGTACTGAGCACACTTCCCTGGGACTCTTCATTTACTATATTGTCAGAGGCTGAAAATATATTACAATTTCGGGGGTCACCAAAAAAGAACATAACCAATTTATCCTACGAAAATTTCTGCACTAATCTCTTAACTGTTTTTGCACGACCAGAGCATATTTCTATGAAGCTAAGAAGTGAAGTAAATAATGAATAGATTAATATTCCATTGATTTCCTATACTTAATAAGATATTGGAATGAGACTTTACCATTTCATATTATTTGTATTTGCACTATAAGAAAGTTCACGTTTTTATTATTACGTTATTCATTAAATTAAGTGTCGATCGCTATTCCCATTACAACTGCAGAAAAACAATCGAACTTCAACTAGAAACAATAGACTTTCATAATTTCCATGAAAAGTACTAGTTGTGGAAAATGAGATCCAAAAATGGTTTAACAATACCGAACATAATTTTGTTGTTTGATAATGAGTACATCTATCATAGTACTCAGATGGAGCATGTTAACCGATTGGTTTAAGTCCACATTTATAACTATTTCACATTTGGGAACTTGTGAGCTGTTAGGACACAAGAAAGTGTCTATTTTTAGACGCCTCAGTTAGAGGTCCACTAATACATTTATGCTTTGATTTACTTCACTCGCACGACGGTTGACTTTCGTATCACATTCCGACTAAAAGTAAGATATAAAATAGATAGTTTCACAAAAAAAACGTTATGCAACAAAATGAAGTATTCTAGTATTACGAATTGTCGTGAAAGCTTTGACAACTTATGTCGGATTATAGGCATTGGAGGATAGGCGTAAATGAACAAAAATGGATACACTAACATTGGCAAAATATTAAAGTCTTTGTGTACCTGGAACAGAAATATTTCTTGCTGGAGTTTGGCACCTCGAGCTGGATTCTGCACTCATTCTTGTCTCTTCATCTATCACTTGTACAGTGGAAACATTTTCGGGTCTCCCTCCAGTATCACCTTGTTTCTTGGACGGCGGCGTTAGCCAATTTGCGTTACCTGTAGATACCCAAATACTATTATCGTTAGAAATTCAACGATTGCATTATTTGATTATTGATTCCCTGTAGTAACCTGGTTTAATGGCTTTGGATCCTTTTTCCGTTACATTGTCCGGCTTTTTATCCTTCTCTTTTCCATCCCACGCACTTGATGGTTTGGGCATCGCCTTGGAAGAATCACCCTCTTGTAAATTCGTATCTTCTATTTGCAGGCTTTCTGTAATTCCACTGCTTACACCAACAACTTTTGTTTCACATAATGTTCTTGTAGACTGTTTATCAACTTTGCTGTCTGCTGGCGGCTGCTGTAGAGCTTTGTATAACTCAGATTGTTCGAGTGGATCTCGTTGGCTGGATGTTCCATCCAGTGGATCCAGTGTAATTACAGCCATGGTTGAAGCCTCGATTGCACTCAGATCCTGATCCAACTTGGCTCTTTTAGGTGAATGCATATCTATTCCATCCAGTTTCCGTTTCCCGCGACCTATATAACGATAGACAAAGCCGTTTCATTTACTGTGGGAAAAAAACTTAATTTTTTATATAAAAACATTACCCCTGCCTCGGCCACGTTTTGGTGGTGCATAGCTTTTCTGACTTCGACAGGTTCTTTTTGGTCTCTCATTCTCCCTTTGTCCCACTTGGGAAGCAGGGTGTCGTATTGCTTCCACAGCAATCTGATCATTCGTTATTAAACCCTGCGGTGGAGTATGAGCTACCGGATGAGAAGCACCACCTCTTCTCGGTCTACCTCTCCTTTTGTTTGCTTTGAAATCAGGAGTTCTGAGCTTTGGTACTTCCTCTATTATCACAACATCCTGACTGGAGTTTGAGTTCTCGTTGACAATAATTAATTCGGGCCGATGTTCAATAATCTCGCAATCAGATCCTAGCGGAGAGTCGCTTACGTTCTTCGACAGAATATCTTTTAATTTTTCAGGCACGTTACCTTCAGGTGTCTTCGAAGCCCGCACTTGAGTAATACTGATTTCTTGACTTATAACGTTCATCTGTTGTCGACTTATCAGACTTGTCTTGGGATCGAATATTAATTGTTTCTGGTCTCTAGACATTACTGGCTGTATAGTAACTTCCGGCAAGATTTGAGAAAGTTGGGTTTCCAGCTTTGATTTCTTTGGTTCAATGGGAGAGATAGTAATTTCTTTTCGTTTTGGAGATATTTCCATTGCATTATCCAATTTTTTACTCTGCACTTGCACTGGCTCTATTGTTAACTCAGAGCGATTGCTTTGTAATATAGTCGAATGAGCTGTTTTAAGAATTTTGAGAGTAGATTCCTTATGAGTCATTGATTCTTTGTACCTATGAGAGAAACTTTGCGGTGATTCTGGTGCATCTTTTGGTTTATATGCACCTTCACCATGTGTATCGCTGGTCACAATGGTTGGATGACCAGTTTTTGATAATTTGATCTTCATTTCCAGTGGAGATTCAGAATCGCGTCGCCGTTGTGATTTCTCTTTTTTCTCAGAATCTACTATTGAAGCGTCGCCAGATTTTAATAACTTTATCTTCATGCCCAGAGAAGAATCGGAAACTTTTGCTGGATCCTGTTCTGTTGGCTGCACTAGTCTATTTGCTTCCTCAGATATATCATTTTGTATAATAGAAGCGTCCCCGGTTTTAGAAAGTTTGATTTTCATTCCAAGTGGGGATTCAGTTCTTTTTGGAATATCCTGAAGAGGTTCGCGGCACATTTGCTCTTCAATTTGTTCTCGTTTTTCAGTCGGTTGCACTATAGAAGGATCCCCGAATTTTGATAATTTAATTTTCATACCAATCGGCGATTCAACTTTTGGCAAAAAGTCTTGAGTTGTATCAGGTTTGTCTGATAATTCTTGTTCAGGCTGGGATGCGTCTGGCAACTTTGGTATCCTAAGATCTTGTGCAACGTCTATTTTTTCTTTACTATCCGTCCTATTATCTTCAGATATTTCCGAATGTATGATAGAGGCATCTCCAGTTTTTGATAACTTGATCTTCATCCCCAATGGTGATTCTGTCCGTTTAGGTAGTTCGGGAATTTCTAATTTTTCCTTTGGTTCCTCCGTACTTTCCACAGATATTATTGCGGCTCCTCCTTTCGTCTTCGCCAATTTAATTTTCATTCCAATTGGAGACTCAGTTCGTTTTGGGATTTCTAAATTAAAGTCAGATTTTTCTTTTATTGTTCCAGTTTCTTTCTGCTCTTCGCTTGTGTCGGGCGATACAATTGAAGCATCACCGGACTTGGATAATTTAATTTTCATTCCTATTGGAGATTCAGTTCTTTTAGGAGAGTCGTAACATAGATCCTTCGATTTCAAGGTACCATCCTTTTGCTCTTCGAGAAAATCCTGTTTCTCTGGTTGTATAATCGATGCATCCCCACTTTTCGAAAGCTTTATTTTCATTCCTATTGGAGATTCCGTACGCTTTGGACTTCCTTGCATGATATCCAACTTTTCCTTGTGTTTAGTTACATCCTTAGGTTCCTGTATAATTGATGCATCACCGGTCTTTGATAACTTGATCTTCATCCCTATCGGTGATTCTGTTCTCTTTATTTCTTCGTATTTGTGTCTTCCGTCTTTTACATCATCGGTTCCTTCATGTTTTTCCGCAGAAACTATGGATGCATCGCCAGTTTTAGAAAATTTTATTTTCATACCAATGGGAGATAACGATGCAGTCCCGTCCGAATGCCATGGTATTGTGTCCTCTACATTTTCATTTGATATTATTGAAGGATGACCACCTTTCGACAGTTTTAGTTTTATTTTTCCTAATTTTTGCCCTGGACTATCCTCTGGGTTTGGTGAATTAGTTGCCGATCGAATTTTAGGGCTCTTCGGAGATCTCGGTTCGGCGCAATCAGCAATCGCAGACTTAGCAATTTTTAAGATTATTCTTGGAGACCCCACACTTTCAAACTCATGCTTGTCAGCTGAATCCTTCCGTGGAGTATCGGTAATCTTTGGCTCAGATTTTTCACACGCTTTAGGAGACTCCATCATTTTTTGGTACGCCATAAGTTTTGCATCCTTTTGAATAAGGAGACTATCTTTTGTAGTGGTTGGTGACATTGCAAGTTTAGTCACATCACTGATAGGAATTTCTATTTTTGGTGGCTCTTTCAACCGTTCTTCAAGTATAGACACTTTCGGAATATTTTCTGATGGCTTTAGAACTTTCTGAGACAACGTAGGTAATATGGGAATGGGTTCATTCAAGGTATGTGCTGCAGTTTGTGCTTCAATAGGTTCGAACTTGTTGCTCTCTAGTTTTGCCTCAAGTTCTGGAATCACAGCCTTCACTTTCTCTATGCCTGTTTCATTATTTTCCGGATCCAATTCGGCTAGTGCCGGCGAATTAACTTTAATTTGTTCTGCTAATTTTCTTTCATTTTCGAGCTTCGCAGCTTCAGAGATAATTTCAGCTTCTGAGATGGCAATCGAGTCAGTTGCGATATCCTCCAACTCTGCTACAAGCTCGGATGTATCTTCTCCAATAACTTCGTCACCTACAAAAAGTGAGGATGCATCTGTCTGTTTAGATACATCACTCACATCATTTTCAACTAATTTTGGAGAAAGAACCAAAGGTGAATCCAGAGCTTGTTCTTCAGATTCTTGAAGGAACTTAACTGCTGATTCCAGCTCAGATATCTCCGAACTGGGTTGAGATGTTTCTACACCAGATGGAATGTCATTGGAAGTTTCAGGCTGTTCTCCACCTTGAAGTAATACGTCTGACGCCAATTCTATCTTAGAATCTGACTCTTCTAAGTCCACTGATCCATCAGCTTCCTCTATAAAGTCCATGTCAAGTTCGCTAATTGGCAGTTCTGGGTCACCTTGCGGACTCTTCGGTATCTCTGCTTCACCGATTTCCTTATCAACAGCCTTTGCAAGTGCATCCTCATCCGTATTTATTACCTCACTGATTTCAGCATCCTCAGGTTGTGTATCCTCCACCGTGTGCTGAATGTCGTTTGTTTCTGTATCATCCTGTTGTACTGTTTCATCTGCAACATTTGCTAAACAAGAACCGATTACACCCAACATATCGCTCTGTTTCTGTTCCACCTCCATGGAAGCATTTGATTTCTGAAGCAATTGATCCATTTGAACATTGTTTTCAAATGATTCCTGGTCTTGGGACTCTTCAGTTGCATTTGCCAACTTTGAAAATGAATCTTCGTTTTCAGATATTGTGTTCAAGTCGAGTAATACTTCTAAGGAATCTGCATTTTGCGTTAGAGAGGGTTCATCTACTTGTTTGTCCGATGTTTCTTCCGTTGCGTGTTCCAACTTTTCAAGCAAAGCACCTACTTCTGGCTCTACTGTACTCGAATCTAATGCATCTTGAAGAAGATCTTGAACTTCCGGTACATTTTCGGGTTCGTTGATTAAAGTGTTGGTAAGATCCTGGACAGTATTCTTATCTTCTACAATGCTATCTGTGATCTTGGTACTTTGGCACTGTTCTTGTGGAAATAACTCTGATTCTTTTATGGCAGTTTTTGTAATCATATCCTCATTATCATTACTGGTTTCAGTTTCTTCACTTTTTTTATTATGCTCTTTTTCATCTAATTCTTGCTCCTTACATTCCATTGGTACATCTATATTTGAAGATGTTTCCTCTAGAAATGGTTCTGGCAGATCCGATTTTTCATTATCTGCTGTATCCATACTAGGTTTCTTCATATCTTCATCAACTGCTACTTCTGTATTATCATTGTTGTCATCTGTTAATTTTTTAGTTTCAACTATGTCTTCTGCACTGGATCCCTCAATCAATTTAGTAGTCTCTGTTCCACTGTGATCTTCTTTGACGGTACCTTCATCTATTTTTACTCTTTCAGGTACTTCACATGAATTTTCTGCAATGTCAGTGTGAGATTCTGGTTCTTCTAGCTCGAAAGTTAAATTCATCTCTTCTTCTATTGCTTCTTCTTCCAAATCTTCGGCAATCATATTCTCATCTCCAGATGTTACAGTACTAAAAATATTTTTACTTTCATCCAAGACTTCATTTTCTGTATTTGATACTATTTCTTTCTCAGTCTCTTCTGGTACTATTCTTTCTTCATTGTTTTCTCCAGTAGCCTGATTACTCTCTTCTACTGCGGAAATAGAAGAGGTTGATACCTCACCAGATTCAATGGTTGCTTTATTCGTTTCTGCTTCTATAAGTTCTGTTGGTTCCTCCTCTTCTATTACTTTGGTAATTACCATTGGAGTCTCTTCTAATATTGGAGGATCTATTTCTTTTACAACCATTTCAGAAGTCGCAATTTTCATAGATTTCAATGGGGTATCAACTTCACTTACAAATTCCTCATCATCTTTAATATTAGATATCTCACTGTTTTGATGTTCTACTGTCTTAGATTCTGTGGATGCATCACTTAATTCATTAACTTGATTTTCAATATGATCTTTTTCATGTTGCACCTCATTGTCTATTGAATCTGTTATTTCTGGTACAACATTTTTTTCCACATCATCGTTAGTATTCATTCCGGAACACACATCCAATTTTGTTGGTATATTATCAATTGATTCTGTTGTTAATGCATCTGTATGTGCTTCGCTATGTTCAATTTCTTGAATGGTAGAAGATTTCTCATCAGCCGTAGAGGAGCCAGACTCATCTTGTATTTCTGACTCTTCTAACTTCTTTGGTAAATCTTCTAAGCTAACATCTAACGAGGGTTGAACATATGATTCTTCTGATTGCATTTTCTCACTTGTATACGGTTGGCTTGGAAGATTGGAGTGATCGTTTATTGTTTCACAGCTATCATTAATATTTATTGCACCTTTGAGGCTATCTATTTCATGTTCTTTACATGCAATACTATCGTCATCAGCTAATGTAACACATTCATCAACTTCCACTTTTGTCGATGATGTTTCATCATTAACTGGCTGTTCTTCTTGTACTGTGTCTATACTAAGTTTTTCTGGACATTCTTTAATGATATCTTGTTTAATAGCTTCCGATTCACTTTCTGTACATTCTAATTTTTCCATTTCCATGGATGGTTCAGCTTCCTCCGTATTGATTTCTTCTGTGATTTTTTCTTCTGCTAGCTTTTGCTCCTCTACAAAAGATTTTTCCTGACTGTTATGGATACCCTCATTTAAGGTATCTTCCTTTGCTATCTTGTCAATAACAAGCGGTATGCTATTTATAGACTCTTGTTCTTTATCTTTTCCTTCAGTTTCAGAGGCCATAGATTGTTCCATTATATTTGGCTTCAGTGATATTTCAGTACTAAGAAGATTGGATTGTTTATTTATATCTTCTGACATTTTTTGTTCTACTATACTTGACTTTTCGATAAAATTATCGGATGGAACATCTTCCTTCGTATCACCATCACTTGCACTTCCTTCTTGAGAATCCTCTGATGTGTACGCTTCACCAATGAGCTTCAGACTCCCACCTAAGTTATTTATGGTCTCTATTTTATCTTTGTCCTTGCTGATCACTTCACTGCTACTATCTTTATGTTGATCATTACTCACTTTACTCGAAGACTGTTTAGATATTACATTTCCTAATATTGGATAACTATCTACTATACTAAATTTATTAGACTTATTATTAGATACTAAGCTAACGTTATCCTTCAATTCCTGTAAGTCTCTATCAACTTTGTCAAGTTCCACTGTAGTGCTGTTCGGCTGTGTCACATTATTCACTCCCGCAACTGTTTGACTGCCACACACTACATTGGGCTGGTTATAGACGCCTTGTGCCAGTCCCTTATTAATACTTATATTACCACTAACTACGTTCCTATCATCAGAAACTCTTAGTTCTTTAGAAGAATCCTCTTCTTGAAGCACTGTCTTCTCTGCCATGATGTTCTGACTGTCCTCGCACTTGGAGTCTGTAATAATTTCTGTGAGAGCTGCGATCTCACTTTCCAGGGTAGAATCAGCCATCGGTTCTGACTGAACTCCAATAATATCGTTAATATCCATGATGCTTAGAGCTTCTGTATCATAAGTCTCGGATGTATTGTCCATACAATAAGGCGCGTAACGATCAGGTGAATCCTCTTTGGAGTTTTCTTTCTTGGGATTCTTATTCTCGTCTTTGGAGCCAAATAGGCCCATCTTAGAGCTCTCGGACATTGTTTTGAATTTGCTGCAGGGTATGTTAGACCTGCTGCCGCTGGCTCAGCATCCGATCGTGAGTGATCATGATTAGCTGCTCAGTGCCTGGAGTTTGGAAAGTTTTATCCTGGCAACATGATTCTGCGTTAGGAGTGCGGAGAAATGCGATCACCGCCACTATTTGTTTTTGCCTCCTACCGCGTACATAACCGATCCTTTGATTTGTAGTGTTCTTCTATTGATTTTCAGCTGTTTAGCGTGGAATATGATTGTACGACCAAGGACTATCCAACGGGGCTTAATAATGCCTAACCTGATCTACGAATTCGCAACATTCTCGAAAACTGATTATAAGCGTCCAAGTACATTTTGTCAAGTCGACGCTAAAGCGACGCGCTTGGACTTGGACATCCAAAAGTCGCAAAAGCCAGGCGACCAACCCCCACCTTTAATTACACCACTTTCCTACTTCTCTTGCACTTCGTTATATTTGGGACAGGAACGCTCGTGGTGCTGCCACCTTCTTTTTGTATGATTTTCAAATGTGTGGAGTATGGCAGTATGGAACGTACATAAAAGGTTCAGGTTAGGAAACTTGTTATAATATGCCACGAAAGGTCGATGGGACTGTTGTTCCCGCTCAGAACGGAGGAGGCGCCGGAGCGGTTACATCGCTACAAACGATCTACTTTAACATGGCGAGACCGAGCTATATCTATATTCCGTTGAAGTTTATATCTTTCTTTATAGCCAACTAACTTATAAAACAAACTACACTCAAATTTAATTAGACATCTAAGGAAATCTAGATATGGGCAGTAAAGGCTATTTATATAGTCACTCTGTCGATTTTGTTGTTGGTTTTAATTTCTGCTTTCCTTTATATGAATATATATACAAAATGTACAATCTGTTAAAAAATTACTAATCATACTCGTAAATAAGCGTAATAAGTAGCCAGTATCTATATCGGCTACCGTTTAATCGGCCGTGTAATATTTTGAGTATTTCTTTTGACCGACTTCACTAATGCTTGCAACTCCGCATTCAGTGTCTTATCCTTCTTTTGCTGTTTTGGTTTTACTGCTTCAGTTGTATCAGTATCGACTCTTCTCTTTAATTTCTCTTTCACGAGAGCTTCGGTACCCTTTGTTTTCCTGTAGTGAGGATCGGCGGGATCTATGTTGAAATGATGGGAAGTGAAAAGAGCATTAAATCGAGAGTCTTTTACGTCTACTTCAAAATCGTCCACTGGTTGTTCGTCCCCAGCCGTTTTCTTCTTATTCAATCGCTTTTGCTTCGATTTTGACATAGTGGCCGTCTCTTCGATCTTTTTCATGTTAAAGTGTCGTTTATTTTCGTCGTCATTTTCATCCATCAATAGTAATTCTAACTCCGCTTTGCGACGACCCTCATCTTCGTCATCAGAATTCGATTCTTTACTTTCCATGATTGTGTTCTTTCGTTTTGATGATTTTCCATTCATTTTCTTCATGTCACTGTCTTCATCTGCTTCTGATCCAGATACCTCAGAATCTTTATTATCATTTTCACCATCAGTCTTCAGTTTTTTACGTTCCTCGCGTTTGGCTTTCTTCTTTGCCTTTCGCTTTTCAAGGTATTGCTCGAATGGTGTTAGATTCTCATTCTTTTTCAATCGTTCTTTCACTAATTTCTCGGCTTTCTCTTCTGTGCCCAATCCCCAAGTAAATTCCAATTCAACCTCTTTCTTTTGCTTTGCCTCTTCTTGATCCTCTATTTCTTTGAGTAGTGACTTGTATTTTGCAATAGGATCAGCTGTTTCTGATTCTGAATCATCATCTACATTTTCACCTTCTTTCTTCTCTGGTTCAGAGTCACTTTCACTTGTCTCACTTCCAAGGTAAGCTTGTAAATCGCTCTCATTAATTTCATCCAACTTTCCTGAATTCACTTTTTGTGCAAACTCTTGCCTTTCCGGATTTGTCTCATCCCATGTTAACTCTACTTTAACTTGTTGGAGAGCAGTGGTTGTGAATTGGCGTGGTTGGTATTTTGCTAATTCAGGTATTTCAGTGCAGACTTCTCTAGGCTCTTGATCAAATTCCATGTCATCAGGAATAAACCGAAGATCTAATTTGGTTGCTGTAGATTCATATTCAATGCCATCGCATTCTGTGTATACTTTATTAGCAGTTTCAGTAGAATCAAAATCTACTACTGCATAATAATACTTCAGTCGATTTAACTGATATTGCCGTAGTTTTTCCATATGATACTCTGATCCCTCTTCCAGATCATCATCTTCCTCGAGATCATTATCATTAGATTGTGTTAGTTCAATGGGGCCACTAACTTCTTCCTCTTTCATTCTCTGCATACCAAACTCTGAGGGATAAATTGTGACCGACTTAATGAGCCCTCCACTTGGTAAGAAAGAGTTTAAAAGCACCATCAAATCCACAGCTCTAATTCTATCCCAATCCATGTTACATACAGCTAATCTACGAGTTACTTCATCAGTAGTTTCAGCTTCTTTATCCAGTTCGCCCCATTTATGCTCTATCTCAACATCATCCTCATATTCCGAGCTCTCTTCATCCGAGGAACTGTCACTCACTAAGACTCCTTCACCTCTGGCATAATTTATGGACAAGTCTTGTAATTTTTCTTTAACTTTCTTCGGCACATTGGTGATTTCACCTTTTTGTCTAAGACGTAATTGCTTTTCATTCTCAACCAAATCATCTTGAGGATGCTGTGTATCTTCTTGTGAAGATGTATCATTATCTTCATCAAGATTATCCTGCTGTTCTTCTGGCTTGATCCTTAATAGTTCCCCATTACTTGAAAAATCATTATCCGAAGAACTTTCTTCACCCGCAGCATCCTCAATTTTTTTCTGTTTTGTTGTTAATTTTCTTTTATTATTTTTTTCAGCCTGTTCTTCATCGGTGTCAGATTCTTCATCACTCGATAGATCATAATATTTTCGAAGATTCTCACTTGAACTCTGACCGATTGGCCTGCCTCGTTTATCAACCGTCGATTTTACCATAAATCGTTTATCATTAAACATACTCTGAAATCGCTTGTCAATCTTAACTTTTCGTTCCCATCGTGGCATTGGCCGATATTTCGGGTCCGTTGCGATATGTTTAAACCGTTCATCTTGCAATATACGGTCCATGGTGGCTAGTTTGTTGTAGAAAAGCTTTAAAAATTACAGAAATTTTATATGATGTTTGTTCGCTGCTGCATAAGTGTGTAAACTACACAGAGGACTAGGTTACTCACAAAGTGTATATCCGCCTCCTATTTCTTATGTTCGGTATGTTCTACACACTACACAGTCATGTGTAAAAGGCTAAGTACCCCTAATTTAAAAAATTGCACAGAACAATATTAACTATCATGTGTATGCTGGGAATCTTATCAGATTAACCTGCACGAAAACCATGTGGTCAACATCAATCAACCTAACATAAGAATTAGACTGTTCCGGGAATTCAACGTTCAGACTGGCTCAGACGGCCGGAGTTGCACGAGGGTTCATCGGACGAAGACGTTATGGCAGCCAATGATAGGTGTTCCCGCCATTCGCGCGTCAGTTTCGTTACCATCATGATTGACGCGTTGTTGTGAAGGTTTTGCGAGAAATTTCGGGTGGGCTTCTAGGCCACAAATGTTCCGACCTACTTTTCTAAATGTTAAATTAGAAGGCTTACAACTCAAATCGATGTGGGCCTGCTATCGTGCAGAGTGGCGTAGCTAATGTATATTCAATATCAAGATCTGATTAACAATCGGGTACTACCTCGTCCGTGAAACCGAAACGTTTCGTTTCAACATTATAAAAGTGCCTTAATCATCATATAAGAAGAATGAATACTCCAACAACGAGAGATTTCCTACGACGGCCGGATGCGATGCGGCGAAGATCAGCGCGTCAAGCATTAGCCGTAATACCGAATGTCACCAGCTCGCCTTTGTCACCTGGTGAGTTTTTTAAACTTTTATTTTCGCAATGCTATTGGTTCATTACTTTGCAGTTGCAAGTCTCGAACTCTCAATTCGTATGGTCTTAGTTATTAAAGAGCCCAAAGTGCTGTAGAATCCTGTTCCGAGCATCAGGTAGTTTCCGACATAATGGTGGACCAAGTGCGACTAGAAATTCTGGCTTTCAGGGGACGCACTTGCCGTAGAAGTAACTGCGATGGACAATTTTTTGAACAGTCAAAACGGCCCAGATTCCTGGAGTCCCGCACCGAGTCCAGATGAACTAGTCATACAACGACGTGGTCGACGTAGGAGGACTATTGTTTGGTCTCCGGATCTAGACACATGCAAGAGAAACAGTCTGTTGAGGTGGGCAAACATTCCTTATATGCCTCTACATTTGATATAGAAACATCCTGGGCAAACAACAACTGTTATGCTTCAGCTTAAGCTCCAAAGACCGAACACCAGTCAAGAGTCCGAGCAAATCGAACATGGTATTAAGAAGCACACCCAGAAAACGATTAGTTTTGGGTGATAGCCGTGAAATGCAGTTTACTACTCCCGAAAAGAAAAAGAAGCCAGATAGTACCAGTGACACGTCGAGTTCGCAAAGACAGTTTAGTGGCAATTTAATAAATGGTTTACTTGGACTTAGTCACAATCAATTGGTACAGATGATCGTGGACTTAGTATCCATGCAGGAAGCTGGTATGTTGAGTGAAAGTGACAAGATAAGGAACGTCCTTTTGAAGAAAATGCCATTGGCTGACATTCAGCCCTGTATTGACAAGTTGAATGACATAAGGCAAAATGTCTATGCTAGCCTTGTATCGTCGACCTTGGACGACTCTGCTTATAGTCGAGCTTATATACACTTAGATACGTTCCAGGTAAGAGAATACTTTTCAAAAATGAATTCCTACTTGAATGCCATTTCTCATTATCTTATATTGTACGCAGAAAGCTCTCATAGATCAAGGGAAGAGACTCCTTGAGTCACAGCACTGGTCATCATTAATGGAATACATTTGTACTGCTTGGAAGATTACAAAAGATTTACCATCGTGGGAAAATCAGAGTCTTCACAATGTTACTAGAAAGTGTTTTAAATCTTTGACACAATTGTGTACCCAGGCTATAAAGAAGGGCACGTTTGGAAACGCTGAGATTGATACATTTTCTGATAGGTATCTATATTTTACTAACAGCAGTCTTATTTTTCGATTGAGAAAAAATCTTCATGGTACTTGTTTTGTACAGGATTGAGAGTATGGTGGCTGACTATGAGGAAATGAGGCTCTGTCTCGTACTCTTAAATGATGCAAAACAGGATGCTGCTTAAACTGGTGTTAAATTGCTCCTGCCAAGATTTTCCGTTTTTTTCTGTTGCGCGTGCGTGTGCGTATAAGTTATATGATCGGGAAGGTATGTCTATATATTCGTGATATATACAAAACAAATTTTTGATATACGATTTATATATAGCGATGTAACACGTTAACACAATTTCGGAGGTGTTCCAGCAATGTTATGTACACTAACTGTTTCCCTAACTGTTCCCTGAACTTGTTGCATAATGTGATTGTTCAGATTTTACTGCCAATGCGAGATTAAATTTATATGATATTTTGGGGCATAAATTGCTTTGGAAGACATACAGAGAATGCTATTTTTAAATACTTGACTTTATGAATAAGTTAAAGATTGACATCAAGGCACAGAACTTGACATTAAATTAATGACAGTGATCACGTGCAGATCAAACTGTGTTGAGCACATACAGATCTAGTTACTAAGATACTAACATATTTATATTGATATTTTTAATACTTGAAAATCTGAATCAAAATGAACTTACTTACGAGACAGGATTATACTTATTGGTGTTACTCATGGAGGAAATAAAGAATTTTGTAAGAATTTTTATTAAAAACAATTTATTCGTCATAATATATGATGCACTCTTACTTAATATATCCATTATTACTTCTGAAAGGCACATACTTTATTTTACGATTATCTGACGGAAATATTCCGAGGAACCTTCTTCCTTTGATACTCTCTGTACACTTGCGCTTGTACAAAGGTCAACTCGGAACATTTCTGGTCAGTTGATTTTATTCTCTCGTTCGCTCGTTCGATCGTTCGCTCTTTCTCTCTCTCTTTCTCTCTTCACCCTAGGCAGTAGTTATTATATAGTACAAGTCTATTCAAGTATTACACCGATTATCTATCAGTGGTTTTCGAATCCCTGGTGGAATTTATTGTTCGAAGTCTCGCGATTGATAATTATGAGAGCATCGTGAAATCTTTAATTTAATAGTCGATCATTTCAATCATTTAAAGTGCGTATCGGCAAGATTGCATTACATACTTCGCGGAAAATTTTCGAAATCCGAAGGCAACAGTCGGATTTGGAAAATTTCGCTGATGGATAAACATAACAAGAATCGCAACAATAATCTGACTTCATCTAAATCGAAACATTTAGGTGAAACAAATCAAGTGGTAAGTACATAGTCTAGCGTCTTCAATCGTTCCCGTGAATACGAGATACGGAACATGCCTGTCTCTTGAATTATTAGTATAGTACTAAGGAGGTGTGCATTAAACAAAACTTTCTTGGCTTTGACGATTTACAAAGAAGTGGTGGACCTGGCGAATGACTATTGGTGTCAATGAAATCTCGAAACCTTTGTACTATGTTGCTAAAGGAACTCACTAAGGGTCATATGCATTGCTCTATAACGAAGTAAAAGAATCCTGTAAGTACAGTTCGAATATGCGGCATGCAGATAATTGATGCCAAATACATGCATTATCGTGCTGACGTTATCATTTCTTTGCCACACTGCGAATTGGTGACACGACTTAGGAGTTCGTATACAAAGTATTGATATAACCATGTGAGCTGAGAAAAGCGGCGACGTGTAGTTTTAGATGTATAGTTTAGAGTGACAGTTTGGCCTACACTTGGGCGGTCCTCCTTATATCTTGTGTCCTCGTAAGTGCCTAGCACTTTAACGATAATAACTTACTATTATTCGTAGCGGGGACTCATAGTACTTGTAGTTTTCTCTTAGAAAACATAAAAAACTGCATAGACTTTCAGTTCGGATGACAATGGGACGCGATTAAATAAGATAACAGTGGTAATGTGACAATGCACTATGATACTTAATAAGATAAAGCTGCGAATCGAATACTGTGGTAATGAGTTATCGGATATTACGAGTGGCCAGGGCAAGACGCATCTCAGTCCGCTTTCGTAGGTTGTACCCTTGGATATAACTGTAACACAGAAGATCGGATGACGTTAAGTACACATTTGAAGATATCTCATTGCAATCTAGAATCTATGATTTGATAAGCTCACCCCAAGTAAATTTCGGGGAACATAGCCCTCTTTGTGCCCCAGTTTGCTCCACCACCATTCCCTCTCATTGTCGTCACCCTTTCGGAGTACAACCAGAGAATCGCCATTTTTCAACGTTAATTCGTCACTGTGTTGTGCTTCATAATCGAAGACCGCGTATACTTGGCCATTGTTCATGATACCTAGTTTCTCTTGAACACCTGCAACACCCAACAATATCATGTAATAATGTTCTGGCAAATTTTGAATGTTTCCAAGAATTCTGCTTTTTAAGAACTCACTGTATAAGTACTCCGAACATCCGTCGAACCCCTCTTCGTCCTCTTCGCATTTCTCCGCGGCTGTCTCATGATCAGAGAGAGTAGTTGCAAAAATGCATGCACCATGCTCTACTAAAAAGCGTACCATTGACAAATTGTTGCAACTTGCTGCACAGTGTAACGGCGTCCTAAACAAAATAGAATTTGATGGTAATTGATATTCTAGAGCTAAGAATTAACAATTGCTGAAAGTAATCTTAATAGACAATTTACCATCCATCGCTGTCCTGTGCATTGACGTCGCAGCCAAATTCAACAAGGAATTTAACAATTTCGAGATGACCGGCACAGATAGCATTGTGTAGCGCAGTAATGCCTTCGTCATTGGCTGAGCTGGGATTCGTCACTTCCTTCGCGGTCTTTTTCACCAATTCCAGCTCACCCTCAAGGCTGGCGTCCAAAAGTAGCGCCAAAGGATCGAAGGACACTCTTCTCGATAGATTCGCTTTCCCGGTGCTTGACTTTAGGTTCCCCTTTTTCCTCCTCATTACCTCACAGTTCTTCGTATCGACCTCTATTTCCGTTCGTCTCTCGGGTTCGGTCTTTAGTTTCGCTTTGTCCTCGATATTGATTACATTCAGCGCGTCGATGATATCCGCTTCCTCTAATTTTTCACTGCCAATCACATCTTCGCCTATGAGATTGCTGTTCTTCTTACAAGTACTATCCGTCGTGTCGATTAATTGTACTTGCTGCTGCTGCTGCTGCTGTTGTTGTTGTTGCTCCGTTTGCATGAGATCCGCAGGGATTTCATTCTCAGGGAAAAGGAAAGCCGGCGGCATCTCTATTCGCCGATTTATTGAGACGTGCACGTTCGCTTTGGCGTAACGCAATTTCGGTTGCTCCGAAATCGGTGCTTTCTTCAGGGTGAGTGGTCGGGCCTTGATGATTTGATGATTTCCGAAGAGCGTCTCCGTTGGCGATTCTGGAGGTTCGGAAGTTGGAATCGGTGGTGCATCTTCTTCCTTCTCCGACCTAAACAATTTAGTGTTATGCCAATTTCATATCAAACTTGCTGTACTTATCCGACAGAACAGGCACTTACACTATTCGTGATAGTAAGAGAGAAGGAAATTTGTAAGCAATATTAAGTGACTCGATCTTGTTCACAATTTCAATGACCTGATTTGCCACAGGCCCATCGTACAAGTCACTGTAATACCTCGGCATTTGTTAAACAATTAATGCTATCAGTAATTTTGTACAATTTTGTACGCAAAGTACTCAAGAGAGGCAAAAGTATATGAAGACTGTGCCTCCCGCCCGACGAATCGAAAGGTGGTGCCTGTATCAATCGGAGCACTCGTAGGTACTAAGCTGTTGTCGATGCGACACAGTAGTCGTTCTATTTCGGTATCTATCATTCGAAGCAGGCTTCGATACACTAGCCAAATCGATCGCGTACTAATTACCATTTATAATTAACCCCGTAATCGTTTTCTCATGCCTTCGATGCTCCGATTGATTCTTCTCCACCATATTTTATTAGCATGCGAATGTGTGATTTCAATCAATAGAAAATGGTCTTTAAGTCGAAGTAAGTGCATTATACAAACCTCGAGTTGATGACAATATTGTTCTTGGATTCGCTGATTTGCTCTGGGGTGGTGTCAGCCTTCTCGTGATGCGTCAATCTGGGTGGAGGATTGGGTTTGCTGGGTTTTGGGGGTAACGCTGGCTTAGTTTTATCGTCGTTCCTGATTTCGTTCAGATTCTTCCTGTCGCCTTCGCCCTTCAACCTCTCGAATTCAAAGGGCTTTTCCGCCGGTTTCGAAGGAATCTCGAACTTTCCGTTGTGGTCATGCTTCGCCGTGCCAGTCTGATCGTACTTCGCGCTTGGCTGCTCGAACTTATTCTGGCCGGCCTCGTACTTGACCTGCTCCTGCTTGAACTGCTGTTGGTTGCTTCCATCATATTTAACTGGAGCATCGTGTTTAAATGCCGAGGAGTTGTGCTCGTATTTAAGCGCCGGTCTCGGCTCGTGTTGCTCGTGCTTATACTGCTGCGAATTTTGATTAGCCTCGTACTTGGTGGTGTGATGCTGCTGCTCATGCTTCGTCGGTCCCCCTTCGTACTTATTTTGCTCGTGCTTCGGCCCGTCATACTTATTCTGCTGATTAGTCGTTTGATCGTGCTTGCTTGATTGATCGTAGAGCTTGCCGGGCTGACTGCCCGCCTCGTACTTGCCATGCTGGTCGTACTTAGGATGCTGTTCGTACTTCATCTGGTGCGAGTCGTACTTGTACACGGAGTTCGACTCGTATCTCTGTTGCTCAAGTTTCGGCGGCAATGCGTGCTCAAACTTCTCCTGGCTCTTTCCAGACTCGAACTTCATTTTCTCGCCCTGCTCAGTTGAGCCAGAGTTCGATTGAGTTTGATTGTACCTCTGAACGACACTTGGATTTGCGAAATTCGTGGAACCAGGCGGCCCGTGAACAATATTCGAGACAAGACTCGGAGAATTCTGGGCTTGGTATGCCGCCGGAGACATGTGAGAATTCGTCTGACCGGCGTGCTGTTGAATGCCTGTATAATTGTGCCGGGAACTATAAGTCTGATCCTGGTTCGGGCTAGCGTTGTTAGTTTGCGGCGATTGATTCGTTGGCTGTTGGTTCGAGGGGACTGTGCTTAGGCCAACATAACTCTGCGTGTTCGAATGACCGCGACCGATTAGACTGAGGGTCTGCGGCATAACAGGGTGAATTTTTGTCGAGGATGTCTGATAGATCTGAGACTTCACAGAGAAACTTGGTGCCACACTGGACACTGGTTTTTGATGAGTCTGGAGATTCCGATGGTTCTGGGTTTGTGTGATAGTCGCGGTGCTTCCAATGCCCGAATTTGACGTGCCGATATTATGTTGCTTCTGTTGAATATTGCTAAGTTGCTGCTGTTGTTGCGTCTGCGATTGCTGTTGATGATGAACCCTGTGATTCTGCGTCAATCCCTCGGGTACATAGTTGTGAGTGTTACTCATCAGATTGTTGTTCGTGCTATTACTGTTATTATTATTGTTATTGATATTCCCATTGTTGTTGCAATTCTGCTGTATGTTCACCGCTTGATTGCCGATATTTTGATTGTGCTGTTGTTGCTGCTGCTGCTGGTTCGATCCCAATATTTGCGACTGGCCTTGTATGTGAGATTGGGATTGACTGTGAGCGATGTGATGGCCGAACTGCTGGAAAGCCGCCCTTTGCCCGAGCTGTGAGGCGCTCGCCGAGTGCTGTATCTTGTTCTTGTTGACATCATCCTCGGCAGTCTTGAAGTTCACCGTCGTGAATTTCGTGTTGTACGGCAACGTCTGATACTTGGGGTCGTTCTTATTCAGATTGAAGTCGTTGTCGTTCGGTATGTGGGAGTAGGGCTCGATAGCGGCGATGTTCCCAGCGGGCCTGGCTTTCCCGCTGGCGTTGAAGTCGAGCTTTGAGTCCGGAAAGGCTGTACCGGTGTTGGTGCGCGTCGTGGATCCCAGCTGCTGACTCAAACGCTGATTCAAAGCTCTTTTTCGCTGTAGACGACCCTGCAGCTGGGCTATCCTGGCGTCGATCGACGCCATCTCCGCCTGCCTCTGCGCCAGGGCCAATCTCTGCTGAGACACCACCTGGTTCTGCTGCTCGTTCATCTTGTTACGATACTGTGGATCACAGGAGACAATCGGATTTACTGGCAACGCCCCGACTAGACTTTCAATTGAATCGCGCCGCGCCATCGGCTATGTCGCTTTGTCGCCGAATTCTCTGTCACTTAAGCGCCAGAACTATCCCGAAGGAGCAAACGCTTCCACATTATCGATTCCATTGATCTATCCTCATACGTCCCAATTCAAGCATGCTTATTGAGTTTTATTTCAAGTGCTAAACTAACTGAGTTTCTTATGTATCTTACAAGATTCTGAAGAGTAGCATTTGGGGGTAGTGCAAATTAGAGATTCTTAGAAAGGGTTGGGCTTTAGGGATGATTCGCGACTACTCACCATGAGTTCCCTCCGGAGCTTTTCGAGTTCGGCGCTTGCGGGAGTGGACAAATGTCCAGCAGAGGCCCCGGTGAGTCCACCGGTACCAAGGGCGCCGGGACCGCCGGCCCCGGCGCCGCTGCCAGCTCCGTTCTGTCGACCCCGAAGCTCCTCCAGCTGGCGAGTCAGCTCCTCGACCTTCGCCACCGCCAGAGACAGCTCCTTCTCCTTCTCGTTGAACAGTGCTCTTATACAGTCGAGGTCCGAGGCTGCAAGAGGAAACAGAACAGTTCTTAAGACAAAGGGAACAATGGATCGGGCGACCATGTCGACGCTCCTCTATCAAATATGAAAGCCCTTCAGATTCTACCACGGCTTTGCCTTCAGCGGCCCGCACCGAAATACTTCCAGCACGCTATCGCTCTTTTTCAAAGCAGTCCAGAGAAAAGAAGCGGAGAACCTGCTTGCTCACGGCGTTAGAGGTCCTGTACTACAATTCCAATTACAGAAAAAGGTCGACGAACGTGAATTAAGCGAACAGTTGCCAGAGTTCGCTGAATCATTCTCCTGTTAGATGAAACACGAGCGGATTTCATCGGGGACCAAGTTCTCCGGATTTCTTCCTTTGGCTGTGTTGTCAGAGCACAGCGTTCCGAGCCAAGGAAAAATCGCGCTTTCAGTTAGAGGCGTTTATGAAGAGAGTGAGAGGCACGCTCTTCTCTGTGCACGAGAAAGAAGCAAGCGATGGAGGAGGGGAGAGGCGCAAAGCGAATTTCCCTTTCCGGCGAAACGGAAATCGGGAGCGAAAAGTAAATCTCGGCAGCTTGCCGTCGGCGAAACGAGACTAGTCGAATCACGTCCGTTAGTGTCAACCAGTATATCTCGCGCGAGCCGACCCGCTTAGGTGAATCTATGTATCGCTTTACACGCTTCCCAGCGAACGATTGCTACGGACGATCGTAACTTCACCGCAACTACAGCCACCCTTACTCTCCGTCTATCGGCTGACAGTTTCCAAGCTGGAAAATACTTATCTCTTTTCTGTTAATATAAGATAGAATATATCTATACGGTTTATAGAGAATAATTTGAGTTAATGGTAAGTCAAGGAGTTAAAGAAGTCTCAAGTGTTAAGCGGAAGTGGTATCGAAGCCATGGATCGAAGGCAGAACTTCGCTGCGAGGAATTAATAGGGGATGCTAGTGGTAAGAGCGTTCGGTAAGGTGTTCGCCAACTTTCCAACCGCGCTTCTTGTCGCATTATAGTCGTGTCACGCGTTCAGTCATTTCCCCGGGTGGAAAGGAGTTCGAAGCTAAACACGTAGGTAGTGCTAGGAAGAAGAGGGACACTCGGAGAGAAAAGAAGGTAGTGGAAGGAATTGATGGTGAACGAAAGAAAGAAGGAAGGAGGTCAACTCCTGTGCACTTCTGCTCGCGCGGACAAACGAGGACGCCCGGTCCCCGAACACAATTCTTATTTAGAGCAACTCCTCGTTACCTTTCAACGTTGACTTCATTTATCGCTCGCGTCGCACGCGTGTTTCATTAATTACTCCATGAACTAGGTTGTGCATGTGCAATGTGCATAGGTATATGTAACGCAAGTCTTGAAAGGCTAACCCGTCGGCTGAAAGGTCGATGGCAATATCGTCGCGTGAATTAAATTCCTTCGAATGAGAGTTGAGAGCACGCGACATATTCACAGAGAGAGAGAGAGAGAGAGAGAGAGAGAGAAAGAGAGGGGCGCGCGAGGATTCGGTGTATGCGGATCAATTTCGCAAATGGTTATTCCCAGGTTAATTAAATATCGGCGACCGAGAATAACGGAGCCCCGGCATCGTTCTGCGCCTGCATCGATGTACCAGATAATTAAAGCGAACCGTACTCTTTCCTTCCAGGGACTTTCTCCGTTCTACACTGTAACACCGCACTACCATCCCTCAAATCACAGCATCACGCCGATGAAAATGACTTTGAACCATATCTTTCACTGGAAGATACTCCACAGAATGGAAGTACTCGTAGCTGAGTTTATATTGTAGTTAACTGTCGAGGGAGGTGTAAAAGTAGAGTATAGCGAGGACGAAGGAAAGGGTCGGAAAAAATCGCGACATTTCTGGCATGTGTCCCTGACCTCTCGTTGGAACATCACGCTACTCTTTACGGCACTGTCAGTGGATACAGCTCCCTTGGGAAGAGCTCTGAATCTTGAACACTGGGTGGAAAAGTACGGCGCAAGGTCCGAGATCAAGTTACCATTGAGTGAGAGGAGCACTCTCCGCGGTTAGATCGATCTCACTCGATTTAGAACCTATTCATTTAGACTTGTTAGTCGTAAGTACTTCACTGTTTTCACAATTCCTCTGACGTCTATCAACATAATACATACAACTATATTGATCAGGACTGGCAATAACTGGACGATAAGTACTTGGAAACTAGTGCAACGCTTGATGCACACTGCCTTTTCTTTAGTGAACGATCCTGTAATTGAAAGTTCACCGAAGCCAATTAGGTGATCGATGAGTGGGCCACTTGGAATTTACGGGAAGAAGACTCGTTATTTAAATCTCGAGTGGTCCTTTTACCGAGGCTCTTGCGGGATCTCTTTTTTCTAAGGGGAGAACTAAGGTTTCGGCCAATACGAACTACCCTTCGCCGAACTTCCGAGTCTTCTTAATGTTTTAAAAGGGAGGCAACTGAGGATATGCTCAACGTACTTTGGAATCCGGGCTAATAGAATTCGAGAGAGTAACACTCGGTACCGCGAAGAGTAGAGTCCTTGGGATAATGAAGTCTAGCACGGTGCGGTCCCATCTGAAACTAACGGACATTAGAGCGAGCCTTCCTTCCTTATAGGAATCCTGGCACTCCAGTTCTGCCGGGCAACCTTACTTCGATCAAAGACTACTCAGGCAAAGGGAAACTCAAACCTTCGGTTTGGCCACGCTGGGTAAACCCGGGCCTAAACACTGGTATTCGCCGGCGGGCCAAGGCAGAATTCGATAATGGGTTTCCAGGTCATCGAACAGACGCGCGACGCGTCGGCTCATCATTCTAGTTGAACAATGCCGGGATTATGCGAGCAATAGTACCGGCTCTATACCGGCAAGGAGGGATATTCGAGCTCCTCCTTTCACTCGCACTAGGTCACAACTATTCGAGATATTCGATCCTCCCCTTAACCAATCACCGATACATCCGTCAAGCATTGCATCCTGTCAACCGAGTCCTTTTACATAAGCTTTTCCCTTTGACCGGCCTACCAATTTCCATCTGGAATGATGCGTGACTTCTTCGTAATAGATCTTAAGTTCGTAATCTTCGAGTTAGTTGGTTCCTGGTAAGCTGAGGGTGCACCCGACTCAGCTCGAACGTCAAACTTTTCCAGATCAGTGAGAATTCTTCGAAATCGTCCCATGAACGGCTGTGTGGAGAGAAGCTGCGATTTCTCGGGAAACAAGGAGGACTTGCCTGCCTCCGCAGTTCCAGAACACTTTAAAATTCCGCTGTGGATGACACTGAGTGTAGCACGGGAGGATGTGGTGGTGGTGGTGGTGGTGGAGGATGAGGAGGAAGAACGAAACTCGTGGTAGAAGTTTCGCCAGCGATCGATGTCGCTTAGATACTTTCGCAGATGGGAACTCCGGGACCAGCATCATCCCGTATTCACGAGGCAAGTTCTGAAGCCGGACTCTCCTCTCTCTCTTTCTCTCTTTCTCTCTTCCTTCGTTGATCCCTGTCGCGAGCTTTTTGCCATTTTCCTTATGCTCCTGGCCGAGATGCGGCTCGGATACGTCGAACTTGACTTACGAGCTTCAATCCTGACGTACCTCCAAACTCTTATTGAAAATATGCTTTGCGGACTTGATCCCTCACGACTTGCCCATTGGCCCCTTTTCACCAGAAATGAACTGCGAACGTGCCAAAGCATAGCCTGCCTTCACTCTTACCAGCCAAAGTGAAACTAAAAGCTTCTGTTTTTCAGAAATCGTATTTCCTCCTTGGGGATTCGAACTTTCGAGTACTTTACCCTTCTCTCGGAGAAGTTGTTCCTTTGAAAAGTAGATTTCCCGATCAAGAAGTCTCTCATTATTTATCTATTGACATTGACTTTGAAATTTATCTAAGTCGCCGACCGATAATGTATTAACAGGGCAATGGATAATCCATGGAAATGTTAAGAAGATGAAAGCCGAGCAGAATGGAAAGGATGGATTCCAATCTATCCTAAGGAGAATACCAAAGGATGGGATAAGGTAGACAGTGGGATAGGATCGAAGCGAGGGGGGAGGTTCATTCTTCAGCTATTTGTCATTGCGGGGATCGTAGTTCCTTCGATGCACTCGATCATTCGAAGTAACCGATGTAGAAAGGAGATTTCGCGGTTGGAAAACGGGGTCACGGCTGGCTGTACTCCGCTTTAACCCACCTGGATGTGGGGGAATCCGAGCGCGGAAATGCCAGTCGACGAGAGAGAGGGACTGCTTCTCAAATTCTCTTGCCACACAATATTTATTCGAAATGGGTGCGCTCAAACGCGTCGTCGAATCACTGGCAATTCGATAATTAAGCGCGTGTTCTACATTCTGCCAGGCTCGTTTGGTGCCGCACTATCCAGCGGCAAGATGAACTACCGCTGTGACCTGTGCACTCTCTCCCACTATATCGTCCAGGGTTCCTGTGATTTAGGACACATTATACCTGACATGATAGACCGATTGTTATTTCGAGGACTAGTGGCAAAGAGCATTAACAGAAGCTAGGTATTCCCGACGGAAAGTAAGATGTAATTCAGGTAGGATCAAGTACCTCTTGGATGGAGGTGGTATACATGCCACCAGGAGAAACAGGAGTAGAAGGGAATGAGAGTACAGGAAGGAGAATAAAGCATGGGGAGTTAATACACGTCTGTTCTGGCCGCAGTGTAATTTTGTTATCCGCACACACGCGCGCGCGCGCAGGAGAGAAATATTTTCCGAGGCGATGCAGTTAATCTTTCGCCTGGTACAGGACCCGGCAGCAGCTCATGAATAATTTTTCGTCGGCCACTCTTCCCTTCTTTCCCCTCTTATCCATCTCTCTTTCTCTTTTCGCACTGGCTTGCTTTCTTTCGTGACGGCACATAAAGTGCAATTTCGCAATCGGTTTCCGCATTCGCATCTTTTGTCTTCCACAGCTTTGCCAACGCTTCTCTGACCCCGTCAATTTCTGTTGTTCGAAATCTCTGTCGCATTGTACACATGACCGAATTAGCACATTTGAGGTCTCTTTGCGCGCTCGACGGTGTCGTACACTTTCAACTCGTGCGTCAAATGAGGGTGTGAACCGGCGATGGGGGCTGTTCGGGGGGATGCTGGCACAACTACTCGATTCCTCGATGCAGAGAAGTGCCACTGTGTTTAGTGTGTGCTCTCAGTGGCTCGGCGGTAAAAGCAGCGCATCACCGAGTGCAGCATGTGTGCACGGCGAAAGTAATGAAGTCTGTCTGCCTCGCGGGAGCAACCTATGTCAAAAGCACGCGCGGCTTGCGTTATTCACCTAAGCGGCATGTGTGCTCACATGCCTACTGTATCACAGTCACGTTTTTTTTTACTTCTGGTTCAGATGGTTTCTCTCTCTCCCTCCCTTGTTGATATATTCTAATATGCATACAGATATATGGACCCAAGGAGTCGAAACAATTCCGCAGCGAGGGCTCACAGGGTTTTTGACATCGTTTGTATCAGTCGAGAAGCTTTTTTTTCGGCCTTACGTTGAGCAAAGCGAATTGAGAGAAAACGTTCAATATTGATGTGAAATGGGATTTCACTATTTTAGCAAGCTCTCTTCCAGAAGACTCACTATTGTATGTGATAATCCGTTCCGCCTAATGGGTCTCTATTGACACTGATATTTTTACAACTCGTTGTCCCGTGATTCTCATGGGATACCGGAAGCCGTGAAAGCGTAATCCCAATTGTAGGAGTGGATGAATTCCGATTGAAAGCCTGGCACCTCTTCATTTCAGCGGCGACGGCAGTGGATCGCGCGCGCTTCGAGTGGGGAAGTCTGCAGTTATTGACAGGACAATAATAGGTCGCATACCCTCGATGTATGTCAGTACTTCTCAAATAGGTGTTTACGTTTTCTCATATCGCTTTTTCCCCCCAATGGCCTCAGTGAATTCGATCCTCTCTAGTATATCTCAACCCTTCCAGGCACTGCGCTCGACTGGCTCACCCGACTCTTAATTCCCGTGCGCGCTCCAGCATTCGATCCTTCTCTCTGAATGGGCATCCATTTCAAATCGACGGAGACGCCACACCATCTCTCCAATCGAATTGCGGTACTCTCGCCTATGAATAGTACCGATACTCCAATGGAAAAAGATGGAATTCGGTACTCGTATCTCGAAATTCTAAGCTTCGCTTGACACATTGTTGGTACCACAAATATACTGCTCTTTTTCCATGCGCATCAAACTTATACACTCACTACTTTATATACGAATAATATATACGAGGGATTACAATAGTAAATTGATGTTCCTATCCAATTATTACCAAAATGGTTTATCAACAATGTGTCAATTATATTCGGCTGGAATTAGTAGTGAGCTAGTTGGACTCCCCACCATTGGTAGTATTAGGTCTCGCCTTGGCCCGATCCATCCACTATGTATATCGAGCTTGGACCCAATATCGTGCAAACGTAGACCAAACATTGACGGCCAATATTTGGCTTACAATAAACGGGCGCGTTTGCGATATTCCAATAATGCGCCCAGACGAATATCGCGGTCACATTGCGGCATAATATGGCACCACCGCCGATATTAAAAGTTCTCGCTCTCCGCTGCCGTGGAATTGTTCTCACTGGCATAGAGAAAGAGAGCGAGGGAGAGAGAGAGAGAGAGGGAGAGTGAGAACGGTTGAGGTCATGAACTTTATGAAGAATGGTTATAAATGGTGGGAGAAATAGAGTGGGGCAAGGGACATAACCGATTAGGAAGATTGTGAAGAGGAAGGAGGGTAAAAGCGGCTTACTAACGAGTGGAGGGTGGTATTAGAGTATTACGAAAATGTTATCCGCCCGGTGCGGTTGACGAGTGCCATCGTGGCTTCGCTTTTCAATCGAGTTCCCAATCGTAATCCCATTCCACCCCTCGAACCCGGCACAATGTGTTCGCCCGTGTTTTCCGCAGTGTACGCGTAATTTCGTTCCAGCCCCTTCGTGGTTGGCCACTAAATATCGGCGGTTCCGACTGTTCCAACCGCTGACTGATCGAACGTCGATCGGAAGTCATACTTCCTCGATTAATCCTCGGCTTTTTCACTCGAAGAATCCCATCGGCGTTCCATCTACTATTCTCTGACCACTGTATTTGAAAATTTCTGCATGAACAATCTTTGTGTCAATTCTAAGACTAGAATGTAAATAAAGATCCATGTAAATCTGATGATTTTCTTTAATAGAACCTGTCCTGCATTAGTACGCGACCTTTTATAATGTTCAAAGCAACGTTTATTGCACTTCCAAGTACCCGCCGAATGCTGAAACGGTACGTACGCACGGTTTTATAGTTACTCGTAAAAGCGAACGGCACGCTGCATATTACGTCCCCGTGGTGAATTCTCTATGTATCGGTGTATGCTACACTTCCCAGTCTTTCCTTTTGCATCCATATTCTATTCATTCTACAGCTCTACAGATCACGTGAAAATATTTATAAATACCGTTTTCAAAGAAATCTTCCACAGTAATAATTAAATGAACAGTCACCAAAAAAAATAGGTAAAATCTGGGGCTCCTAATAATTTTAATTTGTCAGAGAGAAAAACAGTGAAAGAGCAGGGTGATAAAAGGCAGGGTAGAAGAGGAGCTTCAGATTCAGAGGAAGCTGTAGAACACCTAACTAAATAGTGGCCGCGTGAGAAGGAGCAATTTAGTCGGACTAACTTTGCTGCCACCTCTTCAGGAAGTTTGAAGTCTCACAGTCTTTCACATGAAAAGTCAGAGCAGAAAAGAACGAGTGACGCCTGGAAGCCAGGCCGAAAAAAGCGCGCGACACATCGTCGACCTTGCTGGAACATCCGAGCGCAATCCTGCATTTCACCTGCATGGACACGAATCCTTGACGCTGCCAGCCGACCAAAGAGAGAGAGAGGGAGAGAGAGAGTTGCTTTGCTGGGTTACGAGTTTTGCGACAACATTCTCACAGTACTCTTTCAGACCGCTACTAAAAAGTGGATGTCACCACTACCGAGTGATGTGAATTCTGGCTCGGTTCCGACGGTGTTGCTCCTCCGCCTTAAAGCTCCGTGTATTAAAAATTCATCTCGCATCTCGCGCGCTCTTTAATTGATGTTCGTGAAAAGACCGCTAATGACGAGCGGTCGGTTAATGGAATTATTGCAATAAGAAGAGTGCGTCATGTTCACAGACGATCGACGCCTGGTTTTACGTGGCTGCTGCTCCACAAGTACTTTCATCTTTCCTTCGCTTCTAATTGGGCATGATCTCTTTCGCAAGAGCATCGAAAACTTGGTGAAACCAGCGGCACTAATATATTTTGTGGGCAGGACTGATCGGAATCCTAATGAGGGGTGTAGGACAGTAATGAACGGTTGAGACCCGATACCCAATTGTCCGGGATATTCGAGCCCGGTAAAGGGTGCGGTTAAGTCGGTGAATTAAGAGGAGGAAGCGGTCGGCTAAAACCAGGAAGAAGAGAGAATGCCGAGGGAAATAGAAATGGAAAGAAGCGAGTGGCCGGGCTACGTGACCTGCTGACGATTCAACTATTAGTTGCGCTGTCTGGAAATCCCGGCCGAGAGGTATACAAGGGTTGTGTACCGGTCGTCAACTACAAACCAGGAAGACTAAACGACCCAAAGAGAGGAAAGACGAAATTCCTGGAGGAAGAAATCCGGCTTCCAAAAGCCTGGAGATTTTCAAGACTGACGCATTGATCCTACATGTCAATGAATCCACGGTTCACTGTCTTCGAAGAATGACAGTTGACAAGAAGGTCAAAGTTAATCGAATACGTTTCACACTCGGCTTATAGTTAGGCTAAAAGTAGAAGGCAGTCTTTCTTGGAGCACGCCCAAGCCTTTCGGATAGGATGACACTTGGAAAATCTGAGCTTGTTGATTCAGTCCTGGGATAAGACTGGTGTGCTTCTTGGGGAGGACTGTAGTAGTATCGGTGTAGCTATCGGACAACAGGAGTTTCATATTTACGAGGGCAGGGATCGCCTTTCCTGGCCAATAAAGAGGATACGCTACAGTAATTGCGAGAAAGATCGAACCCCGGACTTTCGTAAATGGTCCCAGCATCCGGTGTGTGTCCACTCGAAAAAGCTCTCCAGTCGAACAGAAATAAAAGCCACCTTTGCCCCATTCTACGACCCTTGCTCTCTCCTATCTCAACCTCCACTGCTTCTGCCAAGTGTCCAATCTCTGCTGCTTGCACTATTCGAATCTCCGAAACGTTCGGATAATTGCTGCTCTCCGGATATCGTTACTACTTTCTGCCAATCATTGATAAAGGATATCTTCAAGCTTCTTCATTATTATATATTCCAAAAAGCACAATGAGCAGATGTTAACTTGTCGTTATGTAAACTATGGCTAGACTTTATTGGAAGATTCTGGATATCTTTGCGCGTCGTCGGTCGAATTTAACTTTCGCCTGGCGGTAACTTCTGCATTCGAGATTCTCTTCGGGGTTGGTGGCTCTTTCTCCACTTGTCATTATCAGCCCTATTGTCCCATCCACACCCTCGTCAAAGTCTTCCCGGCCGGTTGCCGGCTTTCCTTCGCCGGAAGATATGTCTTCCTCTTCTTCTGCATTCGCGGCAAAGTTCACCGCGAATTCCTCGGGAGTTTCGGAGTTCCCACTTTGGAAATGTTGTCTGTCGAGGGTTGGGAGCGCGGGGAAGTGGTAATACCGGATGAGTAAGCGAAACCCGTCTGGCTTCAGCCTGCTAGTACGCCTCCGGCAGTGCATTGTTCGGCACTAATCAACTTAATCGTAATTAATCACGATTCACCTTTAGCACGCAACTACCATCGTTCCCCTCCCCCTCTCGCAAATGAGCTACCACCTACTGTTGGATCCTGAACTTGTTACTTGGCCTAATCCGCATACAACGCCCGAGCGACAATAGTCTTCCCAACGGCTGGGAAGCTGAATTTCAAAAGGCGCCATAAGGCAATTTCCATAATTAGCATTGACTGCATCCGCTAAAAATAGACTCGTGATACTATCAGGAAGAAAGTTCCTATCTCTTACATCACGGCTGCACGACGGAACAATACTGTTGCTTAACAAGACGCAATAGCGAGAGTAGGCCTGTAAGTCAGTGGAAGGAGAATAATTTAAAAGCCGCAAGCTGTTGGACGACGCGACGCGGCGCGGCGCGGCGTGCAGGAAGGGCGGCACCAAGCTGACGGGAGAAATTTTAATTTACACTACATTACGAGGGGCTCGTAAATTTCATTGGAGCTTTGAAGCCACCCTACGCTATCGCTTAATTTGTCATATATCCTGATTAACCGGGCTGCGCACGGACTCTCTTTCAGCATTACGATACGATAAACCCACGCGTCTCTCCTCTCTGTGACTGTGTGTCCGAGTACATTACATTTTCGGGTGATGTACTATGTTTGAGAGGGGACAGAAGCACGTAGAAGCGAGTACGTAACCAGCCGTATAATATGATCCTTAATCATGTGTGCACACCCCCAATCAAAACTTCAACCATGCTGCATGTTCCCGCAGGCAAAGCGGACCTCCTCTCAAATCATAGCAGAATCTCTCTATCATTCGACGTCTAAATACGAGGACACCGGGAGAAAGCCGCGCAGCACCTGGCTTATTTCTAGAGCGGGTTCTCGCCAGTAGTCCCTCTTGTTTTTCGAGAACTAATTAACGCGCTCTGCTGGCGCGGCCTTCTAATGTATTCCCCAGTCTAAACGGGCCAACTGAACATCCGGAAATATCGCGGGTGCAAGCTGGCGCGACTTAATTTCGTAATAAGTGAGGTCAGAGTGTGTGCTGTGGTAAATACAGGCTGGTAGCGCGACAGAACGTACGTTTCTACGATCTCGAGCTTTCCGTTCTATTTTCTCTTGGCTTACGAACGAAGAGAATAAAAAAAAATAGATGTTAGTGTGAAAAGACTTACTGAGCGTGGCATTGTTGGCGCGTGACTGGTCGGTCTGCGACCTGAGCAATCGCAGCCGATTCAGCTTGCTCTGCTGCTGGTCGAGCCTGTGCCTCAATCTGGCGAGTTTGTCCTGCTGTGCTGGCTCCTGCAACAGTAAACAGTGCACGGGTTAGAGATAGCTCCTCGGCTTACGTACGAACCTCCATGGACCAGCTAAAGTGAATGCGTCCTAACGAAGGATCCAGCGGAATACTTCGGGGCTCGGGTAAATAAGGGATGCGTGCCGCTCGGGCGCTCCCGATATTATGCTGAGAAAATCCCGTTTACCTTTACTATAGCAAGCTTCGCTGCTTGGAGAAATAAACAACCCGCTACAGTAAATCATATAAGACTTGAACAATGTTGGCGGTCATTGAAGTTTATTAAGTTTATTTAGAGTTATGGGTAGATTTTTAAACAATTATAATATCTGACCGGCTAACAATGTGTTAATTGTCTACATATCAATTCTTCGAGATCTATCGTTCACCACAGGTGGCTCTCCAGGCCGTAATCTAATAGGCCATTACCAAGAGAATCCCTGGAAAATATTCTAGGTATTCGGGAACACTTGGCGTTCCACACCGCACCCTGCGGTAATTACATATCTCCCCGCGATTATTACGGTAACATTTTGCGCTATCTCTCTCATTCTCCCTTTGCCGCTTCGTGTACTCAGAACAGACGGGTGTACTGGAGCGCCCTTAACCGTCTCACAGAATTATAACAAAAACAGGGTGGGCACTGGAGAACCGCGGGGTGGTGTCGGAAGTAAAGGGCGAAAGGCGACAGTTCTTGCGTAAATCCAATTCCAGAGAGCGGAGAAAGAGAGAAAATTACAGGAGCGTTAAATTGAGTTCTTAAGAATTTCGCGAGGTGCTGGCATTGTTATGACTTTAATGCTAGTTTTGCTTGATATTTTTTCGTGGCGCATACATATATATGCCATCTATGATTGTACGCGTAGAATGTGAAATCCAGCTTCTATCCTCGTCGCTGGGATTCACTGATCCCAAAGGTTCCAAGCTGTGTCTGGGATTAAGGCTTTGAGACGGCCGGATAGCAATCCGTAGATGCTGGTGGAAGGACTCTCCTATATGGAACGGCTGTTCCTGCTGATCTACGGATCACTGAGCGGCTCCGCACCTTATGAGCAGGTCTCTTCTCTTCTCTATACATACATGCTATCCCCCAACTTCCCTTCTTTTTCCGCCAATTCCTGCCTCAATCTTTTCCCAAGAGATACTCTCTTTTCCTAACGGCTGACCTACCGCAGGACTTTTTCGTCCCATATCCTACTACACATCCCCTATCATTTCTTTTCGATCATGAGCTACCGCGAGATTGTCCACCTTTATATCGATCTTTCTATACACGAATCCTGCGCGAGAGGTATTAAGCTCGGCGTAGCCTCGGCAACCTATTTATATTTTTACCAGCAGAACTCCCACCTCCATTTTGCCTAATGAAATCATGAAAGTGGGACGACTATATGACGCGAGTAACTGCCGAAAACTCTCTCACTTTGCTCTTTAATAAAGTGAAGAGTCCACTATTGTCGGTGAATAGCGGGATGGGTCAGCTACCCCATCACGAAATTCCGAGAGGAAAGACTCTCGGGTAAAAGGGACAGAACTTGGTCATGATAGAAAGTGTGCCGCTTTAATTCGTAGGATACTCTTTTTTTTTGTCCCCAGCAGATTATTGCGCGCCTCTTTTCTCCCTCTCCCTCGCTCACACTGCGTGCAGTCCCTCATTAGTTCAGCTTATCTGAAACGCAATTTATATCTGCTTTTTATGGAGCAGCACGTTACTCCAGCCAAGTGGGGAGAGCTTATTCAACTTAATTGCTTGGATCTCGCTCAATGGAAACAGATTGCTCCAGTGAAAGTTTTTTTTTTACTCTCAGTTAGGGGGTGACGTGAAACATTTCTTAATAACCGGCAGTCGCTGTGCTCGAGACTCTTAAAAATATACAATATATCAACCCGCATGGACGGACTTGACGAGTCCCCGTTTAGCATGACCGAAGCTTCCCGAATATCCCGTCGATATAATAGGGAGAATGTTTTATGAGGATTACTTTTTATTAGAGAGGGATGCGCAACCCCTCCTTGCAATACGTTACACCGAGCCCCAAATCCGTCTGAGCCTCGAACACGAGTATAACTGATTACTGTGCTTCCTCAGATGCTAGATTATATTGATGCCAAAAAGAGCTTTGGCCGCGCCACTTTCTCTCGCAGGAATAGAGTCATAAAGTTCCAATTTTCGATGGCCGGCCCTTCTCAATCTGGAAAGTTAACTAGTTGCCAGCTCGCCGGGTCGCAAGGCTTTCCCCGAAATGCTCGTATCCCGGGTAACAGGTATTAGCTCTTAAGTGAGTCAGCCGTGCACATCCTCTCTCGACGCCTATCATAGTTCGCACTTAATCTCATTAATATCGTAGAAGAAGAGACACTTGGCTCGTTATCCCATGCCCTCGACTCTAGGATCGGCTGGGATGAATACACATGACAGGGAGAGAGCTCCTGTACTATAGATCTTATACCTGCGCTGACTACACATAGACACACGCGTATATCCTTGCCACTTCTTGTCTCCCTAGATTCTAGATAGTCGAGAGACACTCTCGTCACCTCCGAGCTAGCATCATCGGAGCGAGCCCGAGCAACTTTATTAGCCCTCGTAAAATGGGGAACGTAAAATGAATCGCGAGCTACATAGTTCGGCTAGCAGCTTTTTCCCCCATGGCAGCCGGCCAGATTGCACATGGGAGTTAGGCTCTCCCTTTCAAGAAAGATTGCAAACTTCCCCTAATTTAATCCTAGCAAATGTCACAATCTTTCCTTGGGATATTTCGTAAAATCTAAGCTCAGCACTGTGTCTATGCTTGTTGGTAAATGTTCTCCTTGATAGCAGCCTCGTAATCAGAGTAAGCGAGACTAATGCCGAGGTATACATTACTCAAGTAGGTTCGAACATCTTGAAATCCAGCAACAAGACTAATGTGAGCGTGGTTGAGACGCGTCAGGAATCCCGATAATTTCAATCCTCTCTTTAAAGCGCTGTCCCTGTCGATTACCAGTGTACTTGGCAATCCGGGAGATCCAACAACTAACGAGTGGGGAGGGTTTCCAATTGGTAAACGTAAAACTCCAGATAAACAGACCAGTCTCTAGAGAGGGGCCCGCCCGATTCCAATCGTCTCGAAAGTTTCGCAGCTCTATCGGATGACTTCCACGCTCCTGACTTCCTAGAGAATTTTATTCGGCTTCTACTTGCCCAGTAAATTCTTATCCCTTTCCGTCAAAAATTTGGGAAAAAAATTAATTTTGAGCTACGGCTCTGGAATTTATATCACTTCTTCCTTGATGCAAGAACACATTCTCCACCAAATTTCAGGCCCAGAAATAGGCGGGAAGTATCGAAATCATGGGAAAAACCGTCAGAATTAGATAAAATTGATTATTCAGGATCGGTTTTCCACGTGTTTTCGGTACAATTCTGGCACTTTGGCCACTGGATTCATGTTTTCTATCCGTTTTGATACTCAAACAATCGATTTATCAAGCGTTCGCCAAAGTCCGAGAACCTTCGAAAAATCGAAAATTTTTGAAGGGGTATGCCTTAAAAAATTTGCGAAAAAATGAATTTTGAGCTAGGGCTCTGGAATTTATATCACTTCTTCCTTGATGCAAGAAAACATTCTCCACCAAATTGCAGCCCCGGAAAAGGTCGGGAAGGTTGGAAAACATGGGAAAAACCACGGAAGTGAATTATTCAGGATCGGTTTTCCATGTGTTTTCGGTACAATTCCGGCATTTCTGCCACTGGTTTCATGTTTTCTATCCGTTTTGATACTCAAACAATGGATTTATCAAGCGTTCGTCAAAGTCCGAGAACCTTCGAAAAATCGAAAATTTTTGAAGGGGTATGCCTTAAAAAATTTGCGAAAAAATGAATTTTGAGCTAGGGCTCTGGAATTTATATCACTTCTTCCTTGATGCAAAAAAACATTCTCCACCAATTTCCAGCCCCGGAAAATGTCGGGAAGACTTGAAAACGTGGAAGAAACCGTCAGAATTAGACAAAGCTGATTATTCAAGATCGGTTTTCCATGTGTTTTCGGTACAATTCCGGCACTTTGGCCACTGGTTTCATGTTTTCTATCCGTTTTGATACTCAAACAATGGATTTATCAAGCGTTCGTCAAAGTCCGAGAACCTTCGAAAAATCGAAAATTTTTGAAGGGGTATGCCTTAAAAAATTTGCGAAAAAATGAATTTTGAGCTAGGGCTCTGGAATTTATATCACTTCTTCCTTGATGCAAAAAAACATTCTCCACCAATTTCCAGCCCCGGAAAATGTCGGGAAGACTTGAAAACGTGGAAGAAACCGTCAGAATGAGACGATGTTGATTATTCAAGATCGGTTTTCCATGTGTTTTCGGTACAATTCCGGCACTTTGGCCACTGGTTTCATGTTTTCTATCCGTTTTGATACTCGAACAATCGATTTATCAAGCGTTCGTCAAAGTCCGAGAACCTTCGAAAAATCGAAAATTTTTGAAGGGGTATGCCTTAAAAAATTTGCGAAAAAATGAATTTTGAGCTAGGGCTCTGGAATTTATATCACTTCTTCCTTGATGCAAGAAAACATTCTCCACCAAATTGCAGCCCCGGAAAAGGTCGGGAAGGTTGGAAAACATGGGAAAAACCACGGAAGTGAATTATTCAGGATCGGTTTTCCATGTGTTTTCGGTACAATTCCGGCATTTCTGCCACTGGTTTCATGTTTTCTATCCGTTTTGATACTCAAACAATGGATTTATCAAGCGTTCGTCAAAGTCCGAGAACCTTCGAAAAATCGAAAATTTTTGAAGGGGTATGCCTTAAAAAATTTGCGAAAAAATGAATTTTGAGCTAGGGCTCTGGAATTTATATCACTTCTTCCTTGATGCAAAAAAACATTCTCCACCAATTTCCAGCCCCGGAAAATGTCGGGAAGACTTGAAAACGTGGAAGAAACCGTCAGAATTAGACAAAGCTGATTATTCAAGATCGGTTTTCCATGTGTTTTCGGTACAATTCCGGCACTTTGGCCACTGGTTTCATGTTTTCTATCCGTTTTGATACTCAAACAATGGATTTATCAAGCGTTCGTCAAAGTCCGAGAACCTTCGAAAAATCGAAAATTTTTGAAGGGGTATGCCTTAAAAAATTTGCGAAAAAATGAATTTTGAGCTAGGGCTCTGGAATTTATATCACTTCTTCCTTGATGCAAAAAAACATTCTCCACCAATTTCCAGCCCCGGAAAATGTCGGGAAGACTTGAAAACGTGGAAGAAACCGTCAGAATGAGACGATGTTGATTATTCAAGATCGGTTTTCCATGTGTTTTCGGTACAATTCCGGCACTTTGGCCACTGGTTTCATGTTTTCTATCCGTTTTGATACTCGAACAATCGATTTATCAAGCGTTCGTCAAAGTCCGAGAACCTTCGAAAAATCGAAAATTTTTGAAGGGGTATGCCTTAAAAAATTTGCGAAAAAATGAATTTTGAGCTAGGGCTCTGGAATTTATATGACTACTTCCTTGATGCAAAAAAACATTCCCCACCAAATTACAGCCCCGGAGAATGTCGGGAAGTATGGAAAACATGGGAAAAACCGCGGAAGTGAATTATTCAAGATCAGTTTTCCATGTGTTTTCGATACAATTCCGGCATTTCTGCCACTGGTTTCATGTTTTCTATCCGTTTTGATACTTAAACAATCGATTTATCAAGCATTCGTCAAAGTCCGAGAACCTTCGAAAAATCGAAAATTTTTGAAGGGGTATGCCTTAAAAAATTTGCGAAAAAATGAATTTTGAGCTAGGGCTCTGGAATTTATATCACTTCTTCCTTGATGCAAGAAAACATTCTCCACCAAATTACAGCCCCGGAGAATGTCGGGAAGACTTGAAAACATGGAAGAAACCGTCGAAATTAGACGAAATCAATTATTCGGGAGGGCTTTTCCGACTGTTTTCGATACAATTCCGGCTTTTAACCCATTGACTCTTTGTTTTATACTCGATTTAATACTAAACTTTTTAAAAAATATCCTTTTATATGACATTAACAGATAACGTACTAAAATGTTGAAAAATCTCCCCACCACCAGCAGTGTGATAAAAAAACACGAATGAATATAATATGAAAGCGTAGTCTAATTAGTGCTCGGCTGCTCGCTATCATTATCGGGATCCTTAGTGACGCGTTCAATTATTAGGCTGCGTGATGGCCGAAACATGGAGACAGTGACAGGGTGAGTGGAGAAAGGAAGAGGGGTGCTGCTTTGTTCATTAGACTTGCAGATTCGCCGTGGAAACCCGCTGAATTTCCAATGAGGCCGTGGCTAGTTGCGGGTCAGACGTGTACGAATGATGGATAGATATGCACTACCACTGAACATGCTAACCCTTTCGATGCCGAGGGGCCTGTGACTCGAGTGTGACAGGGATGCAAGAGGTACATGATAGGTACTTCGCGCGGAAATACTGTATTCCATCGTCCCACAACTATTTCTCTTTCTCCCTCTTTCCCTTCTTCAAATGGAGGCCCATTTATTCCTTTTGGGTAAACAGCCGGTAAGATATACATCAGTTGTTGTTAGAGTGAAGCATGAGCCCGAAATGATGAGACAAGATTGTTTGTATTTGATATGTTGATACCGAGAATATTGGGTGCCTGATACCGCAACCACTCTCGACAATCCCGCTGACTCCTTTCTACTATAAAATCAATTTTCCAATTAATGCAGACGGATGAAAGTGTATATTGAATTCGTACGACGTTATACTGGTCGATCTAGCGTATTATCTTCTACGTATACATAGACGGCGCGCTTCATGCTGGCCTACTTCGCGATAATTGCACGACACACGTGTCGTACGTGTTCACTACAATATTCATTGTATCACACGACTCGTGCGATTTTGATCTCATTATACTTTCCTGCCTGGTGTCTGTATGTATGCATGGATATGTATATGTATGTTCGCTATGCTGATAATAACGTCGCTGATAGCGTCGTCCGACGTTCCCATAATGGACCACTCTTCACCGAAAAGTCCCATCGAGCGAACGTGGCTTTACGGAAATCTCTGGTGCTTTACATGGAGAAAAAGTGCTTCCACCTTTCCGGCGAACAGGCACGCAAGGGATTTGGAAAAATCGAAGGCGATCGGAAACCTTCGGCCACTTGATGTTAGTCGGTTAAATATCAGCATCGCTCGAACCACTCTATTTTCCCGCGATTTCCATTAGCCCGAAAGCCTGCCGAGAGCGAGCGTGGGCAAACAGTCGAGTAATTACTTTCACCATTCAATGCCGGTCTCCCCTTGAAGCGTACCTACCTATGCCTGGAAACAATGCACGGCGCAAACAATATTGCAAGCCGGACTCTGCGCGATAAACAAAATTATTCCCGCTTACTGGGCGAATATTGCTGAGTGGATTGCCACTAGTTAAAAAGTAGTCTCGTTCCTCGAAACAAAGGCCGTCCGGGATTTAGGTGGTGGTGGTGCAAAGCATACCGGCACCGATTGAATCAGAGCCGCGTGTCATGAGTGTTCCAGCATCTCGTAAATTCATTACACGATCGTATTACGCGCGAGAACACGAGTGGAACAAGAGGGTGAGCGGCGCCGACCCCGGTGCATAATGCACCTAGAGGTGCAATTTCGAAACACTGTCCGACAAAACCATTGACATCGTTCCGACCCGTTTTAACCCATTAGCTACCTTCCATTGTTGCACTAACGCCATTCATACTTGTATCACACTTGTATGTCTATCTTTGACATTTCCAAAAAGTACATTATGTGCCGAGCACAGTTTTGGAAACTTTACTGCCTCGTGCATAAACGATTAACTCTGGCGCAGGCATATCGCCAAAAGGAGTTGAACATTTTTGCGAATATCTAACTCCATTGAGGTAGAGAGTTCGGGGACTTGGATGTGAATGGGACCTCTTGGTACTCCAATTATAGTTACCGTTTGGAGCTTAATAGTTATGAGCTCGATTCTGGCGTGCAGGTGTGCAAACGGTAGCGCGCACGCGATCAGAGGCTACGGAACGGAAGGAAGGAGGGCCAAGGGGGATATTAGGAGAGCTTTGTCGAGCGATTTCCACGACGATTTCCGCGCTGGGTTACCAGGGAATTGAGAGCGTGTAATATCCTGCAGTACTACCCCTTTTAGCTACAGAGGCCTCCTTCGCGTTTCTTTGAATTAATATTCGAAGCGATGGCTTTGAAAGAGGATGAGAGAGCGAGCGTTAGTGATGCTTCGTTCAGCTCTCCAGCTGCATGACTTCTCTCCCGGATGAGAGACTCGGGGTGGATGGATGTTGGGAGTGGGGGATTTTCATGACGCAGACAGGCAGGTAGATTCGAGGTTCGAAAAACCTTATCTAGGGAGTGAAGGGTTGACGGTGGGCAAGCGGGTGAGGCCGGGTGAGGCCGGGTGAGGCCGGGCGAGGCCGATTAAAGGGCAGGGTCGGTAGAGGATGATGGTGAAAAGCGGAAAAGTGCCACTCACTTGTGCGCCTCGAAGCACGGCCAGCCGAGCCTCCCTCTGCTCGAGGAGTCGCCTCTGCTGGGCAATTTCCCGCTGCTGCCTGGCTGCCATGCTTTCAAGCTCGCTGAGCACCAGCACGGCACCACCCCCGCCCACTGGTAACTGCAACAAAATTAACACAATTGTCAGCACAACCAAGCGAATTCTCTGCGCGCTCGCCTTTTCCTCCACTGCTTCCTAAAGCACATCCAATTAAATCTCAAATCATTCACAGGGAGAATTCCTTTCCCGCTTAGAGATCCCCTTGCGTGTAAGGCAAGGATCATTTGGTCAGTTGATTTGTCACTGTTGCCAGCTAATGGCTCGCTAATGGAACAATAGCACAGAGACAGTTGGAAGTGTAGCTCTTGCAGGGAAGCCAGTATAGTGCGGTTGGAGGTACGAATGCTTGTCGAATAAGTACTTCATCAAATCGAGCAAGTACAGCAAACAGGGTGTGTTTGCGAGGACGCGATTAGCAGTGCCCACTGAATAAACGCGCCAGGGGGTTTCGCAGTACGCTTATCAGACACGACTCGTGCCAGGTGGATCCACTCTTGGACATGGCGCCCGACCAATTGACACATTATAGTAATTAAAGATAGAAAAAAGGGAGCGGAGAGCGTCGAGAAGGACGACGAGCCAAGGAAGGGAGGAAAGCCAAGAGAAAAGGAAGAGTCGGGCGAAGAGTGGTAGGTCCGGACTGGACGGACTGCCGGTTCTTTTTGCCTGACCTCGTGCACCATCTGGAAAGGAAGGGACGTCGCTCTCTGTACCAAGGAGAATTCCAAGGTCGACTTGGCCCTTCGAATTCCACAGCGGCAAGGACTCCCGGTAACCTTCGTATGTCAATGAAAACACAGGGAAAGACAACTCGTCGCTTCGACAGTCAATTCGACACGATGGATTTCTCATCCATTGATCTCATCTGCCTCCCTTAGCAAACATCCAACCCGTCATTTATTTTCTCTCCACTCGAAAATTAATGACCAAAGAAATCACTGCGATCGCACGATCCAGTTTAAAATAGATCATTTCTCCATCCGGGATTTTCTATCTAATTTTTATTCGAAGTACTTCATCAGATACTTTGTAATATTAAATGAACGTTAAAGGCTGCTGTGTTTCGGCCTTGACTAAATACTCGTAATGGAAAAAGTCGGGATAAGAAAGAAAGGGAGAGCAGTCCGTGAGGAGTGAAAGAGGAAATTTTAATGAAGCACAACACAGCAAAGGATCGGTTTCCCAATTACCCTGGGAAAGGAGAAGACTCCTTCTATCGTTCGGGGGAAATTGGACAACTGGAATCTCAGCGAATCTAAAACCCAGTCAAAGAACTTCAACGAACTTAGAGATTTCTCTGTTTCAAATCTCGATCAAGTTTTGTAAGTTCAATTTTACATGAATTTAGTTCGGATTGCATCCGATTGGAACTGCTTTATAGTTCGGTATCAACAAAATATGTCAGCTTGGCGGGAATATGCCTATCGATGAACGGATCGAAGGATTTCAGATACACGTCGATCGTCGCAATGGTAAAAGCCGGAGGGATAACGTTCTCGTAATCGCCACTAGCAAAAGAATCAAGAACCAACGTCGTCTCGTTTATTCCCATAGCAATTTTTCCACGTTTTACTGGTGCCCGTAAATAAAGATGCATGCCCAATCGATTCTGCCAATATGCGCTGATCCTACCCAGTTTGACTTGGATTCCTCGCTTTTTCATATGCCGATACCTTGGCAACAATGGGATTTAACAAACTGTCAACCGCTCGCATCAGTATACTCACCTTTTTCCATATGCATTGTGTACAAGCAAAAACACACACAGACACACACCAAATAAAGTTGAGATTCAATTATAATTGGACATTTGTTAGGCGTTACTTTTGGCATAAACAAGCCAATGAACATTGTGTCGGGCCGAAGAAGTTGCTGCGCGCGAGAGATAGAATAATTTCTGCTGCGGGCCAATTAAGGGAATTCGTCTGGTTCCGGGTGGGAAGTGGGGCCATATTTAACCGCGAAGAGGTCGGCCGACACTCGCTTAACCAGTCATAACTTCCGGCGTTACCCAACACTAATGCATTTCCCGCCTGAGAATTCTACTGGCAATTAAAGTAATCGCCGAGTGCCGGCAATAATTTATTCACACTGCACATTTACATTGAATAATATGAATAATCTTGTAACGATAATTCACGGAATCCTGTACATTACAGAAATGAAGCAACGTGGCGGAAAAGCGACATAGTAACATTCCAATCCCGGAAAAACGTCACCTTGCACCGGGTAGCGAAATTATTTGAACACGCTCGGATTACTTGGAAGCCACTTCCTCGTGTCCGACACAATCCATGGAGACCAATAGAGTGTAAAGTCTAGATCGAATATCCGATCTGTTATCCGATGCAAATTCGATCCGGTCGGCGGGGCGGCCGGTTAATGAGGTGCGGGCAAGTTCCGACTGGTCATCAACTTCCTGAGAGACTTGGAGACACGTAAGATCCAGCAGTGCGGGTCAATCGAAAGTGTCTGTGTAGCGCACATTCTCCGCTCGTCTGGACCGACATTAATTGAATCACTCATCCTAATTACCTAATCGAGTCATGCTCTAATTGCGTCGAGCTTCGACCTCCGCAATATTAGGGAGACTCGCCCAATGGGAGGCGGTCTCTTCTCTCGAGTAACCCTCGACATTGGAAATGCACGAACTCTGCCAATTTCTCTCACTGTGTTTAACGCAGTGTGTTAAACGATAGGTGCAAAGAAAGAACGATTGCTGTTGCGTGAACAGCAGGAGAAAGTCTAATACGTTGCTCGAGTGGCTCGAAATTGATCTGGAAAGTGAGGAACTGTGCCTGAGACAGAGAGAATCATGCAATTCTCGTGGCGTAATTAAGCTCGCTCGGTGCATCGTTGGACCACACTTGAAACTTTGAAGCGTTCTGCGCGCGCCCGGTATTACTCTAATTAGCGTCTTCTTAAAGGTAGAAGCAGAGCAGGATAATCAGGAATATCGTGCTCGTTTAATTCGCGCAACTGTTTTTGACAAACATGTTTTTCTCTGTCTCCTACGCTCAATTTCTCTAGGTTGAAATGGTGTTCGCAAGGACTTCTCCAGCGCAGCGTTCCGAATTATGGAAGGCTAAAACTCAAAGTCCCCTTCAGCCGGTTGCCGATCGCATAGAGTTGTGAAATGACTGCTAATTAAAAGTTAAATATTAGTCGATTAAATATCCAGCTAATTAGGAGTGGCCCTCATTGAAAAGTCGGGCGAAATTGGGAGAGCTTGACTGGCTAACATTCGTGACATCTTTCTCTTTCGATGGGTAGACGGTTTGGTGGTGGGAGGGATCTTACCTCGCCACGATTGCTCACGCCGTTTCTCTCGGTCTGCTTGTCATCGGGTAGCTTCTCCCTCACCGCAAGCAACTTCGGCTTCCTTTTCGAGCGGCCATGGCGCAGTTTCACCGTCACGGCCTTCGACTTGAAGTTCTCCGCCGGATAAACGCACGCCAGCATCATCTTGGAAGCGGCGCGCCCCGGCACTCGAGCCCTATCTATCTTTGCCCCGGTCCTCCCTATATGGGAGACCGTCAAAGCGACACTCTGCACCTCTCTCCTTTCCTGCGCCTGCTTCCAATTAATCACCCACCCAACTATTCACATTCTTTCACCGAATCAAGCACGAGTCGAGTATCCATCCGAGAGTGAAGAGGAGGCGCACAGAGACTGTTCCGGGAAATTCGATCCTCCCCGAAATACACTTTGATTCTTCAAAACGGTCTTCGGTTCGCAACGACCTCCTCCATCCGAGCGGAGCGCCGAACTCAGGTCAACTGAGGAGTCCTTTAAAAAGAAACGGCATTTTATAGCAGGCCCAACCACGCCCCGCGGACTGTGCCGACGAACGCCGCCGTGTCTTTCTCTCGGGAAATTGCCAATTACACAGAACCAGCCAGGCACAATTAACGATGCTCATTACGCATCGCGAGTGACAAAGTTTGCGCCCTAAACACTTCTTGGCCCAAAGTAAATGACGTTTCGTTCAAACTGCTGATGAAGGAATCAGTACGTCTGATAAAGCAATTCCCTCTAGTCGATGCTTGCCATTGTCCTCAACTGTTACCGATCTCCTATTCTCCATTCCCTTTCTATTCGCTCCCAGTGATCACCTCTTCCATCTATCCGGACGGAAATCCTACCTGCTGATTGCACTAAGACATACTTTCTTTGTCGCAAGAGAATTCCCAGTGATTCTTGACAAATTCAACACATTGTCGATCGGTCACGAGAGAACACTTCTCTTTTGTTACGTGTTTAAAAGCCTTGTGTCGTACAACGCGCTTTTAAAGCGATTGATCAATCAAGCGGAAGCACCTCGACAAATCTACATCGTAATCTTCTTATGCTGTAATTTGACTAATGCGGTTTACAGAGCGTGTTCTACTTCAAGTAAATCTACGGGACACTTAGAATCGTCTCCGTTTAGATAAGCCTTATAACTGGAGGGTGGTCGTAGCGGAAGATAAAAATGAAAGAGCATTCCGTTCAAGACGCCACATCCTATCCTTTTCGCTCAATGTCTTATTCAGAATCTTTACCATCGAGAAATCGTTCACGGGGGGAATGTCCGTGCATACATTTCCTTCATCTCTCTCATAATCTGATAGTACTGGTAGTGTCACCTCGAATGGCGACATCTTCAATCTACAGGATTATGCGAATGTATATCAATTTAATCTTTCTGCGTTACTGACATCTTTACTTCCGGCAGATGCTGTGGCATGCATTGATTGATTCGATTTATCAGGAATTTCTCTTGTATCGAGAAAAATGAGGATGACATTTCATAGGAACAAAAAAGTGTGCACAGAGAGGGCAGGAACGTCAATAAAGCTGACGCATATTTCTCTGCATCAGCCTGTACAAAGCACGCGCGTGAACCACTGGGCTGTGACGGCAAAGTGGAATATGTGTAGTTTGCCGTGGGCAGATGTGTACTGTGAGAGGGAAAAGGAAGGGCAGTTGGTGGAAAAGGGAAGGGTCGAGGGATACAGCCAGCCGGGCGAGCAGTAATCGAATCAGCCGCGTCAAAACAAATACTCGTCGTCCTCGGCTAATCAGATTTGTCTTATTTAACTTCCGTCAGAGCCGGGGAAAAATCCCGGTGTGATTGCCGACACCTCTGCCAACCCTTGGTTCTCTCATCCCGTCCGTCAACATTCAAGGGATTCGCTACCGGGGAACACCTGCGTGCGTGTTTACGTTATATATTTTTGCCGCACGCGTCACGTACGACGAAAGAGAAACATTTGGCTGGAGAACGCGGACAAATGGGAAAATTAAGCTGGTTTAGGGAGAACGATTCGATAGTGCGAGAATGAACGATTTGTAATGGAGATGGGTAATGTTGGGGGCTTATACCGCATAATCGAAGAGCGATTGGCCACTAAGCCTGCAAGCCAGCTTCCATCGACGTTGCTCGTTGTAATTTCGGATTACACGCCTCTTGCAAATACTACAGTATTGCAATGCAGGGATATCGGACACCGTGCTGCTCCCAGTTGGAGCACGCACTCACCCACTGTTTATCCGAACGCCCGCGAAACAATGTCTCTATTTAATCCCATACACCTCCCGATTTCCAAACTGCCCTTTATGGTGGTTTAAATATGTTCGCACCATTTCAATGTTTCGGGAATACAAATTGACGTAGAATTCAACATTTATCACAGATCTGGTTTCAAGCAGAAAAATATCTAATTGTCCATCTTCTGTTCGAAATAGCCGACAACCAGTGAGTTCACTTAGGGATTTCGGTGAGATGTAGAAAATTCAGTTTGAAGCAAAGCGAATGTCGCTGGCTTTAATTATGCAGGCGAGAATCACGTGGCCTAGTTAGCGAGAGAGGTTTGGCCCTCGGGCCAGACGAAGAAATCCATGGATTATTATCGAGAACTGTCGCGCGCGATGACGTGAGAGCCGAGTGCTAACAGTTCTAGGCTCTCCTGCAGGTAATGCATTTCTTGAGTTCCTCTGACACCGATTTCTGCTCCAATTAACGTGATACACTCATCGGATTTGGTTGCACTATTAAACGCATGCGAGAGAACCAAGATTTCCAGGATCTAGGTGAACTTTTTGCAGCCGTGAGGTAAAACCAAAGGGGAATTTTATTGTATCGTTGCGGAACGGATAAACGTTGGCTGGGCGTTATAAAACCGGCGAGAGATACAATCTGGAAACGTTGCAATGGGAAAGTGGGATGCTACCGGATCTCGGGGGCGATTGTCGACCGAGGGCTTTTGAAGCGATTAAAATTTTTCCGGGAGACACGCACCATCGAATAAACCAACGGCTGTTGTGTATCCTGGGAAACGTGTTATTGTTGTTGTTTTTTTTTGTGCCATAAGGTTTAACCAAGCAGAACATTGTTTTATGGATTCATTGTTTTGGGTTGAACGCGAAGACTATCATTCATTTCTCGTTAAACTGTTGGTTATAAATACAGCTAAAGTGTGACGCGAATTTAATTGTTCTAGGAAAATCCGATGGACTAAAGAAGAGAACGAAAATTCAAGGAGTGTATCCTTTAGCCTTGCTTTCTGGACTCTCGCATTCCTATCTGGTGTAACAGTGCCGATAGCATCTTACAATTTCACAGCTTGCTGCTCGGACCAGAAGGCTCGTATTCCCTACTTCCGGATCTCCCAAGTTTCTCCGATCTTTCTCTTACCACTAAAAGTGGGCGGCGGGCTACGGTTCATCTCTTTTCTGTCCTTCTGTCTCGCGAAAAGAATCGCTCTTGGGAGTCCACCGAGCGGAAACACGTTCTTGTATCATGCTAGTACGTGTACCGGCAAACTTCGCCACGTGGAAAACCATTGGCGAAGGGGAACATACGTCCGTTACCTCTGGGCTATAATAAAAGTGTGCGCGCGTTGCAAGCTGGCATAGAGCTCGTGAAGCGGAAGTCGAAAGCGTCTGCGGAGTGTCGAGACCGTGATATACCCGGGGAATACCATATCTCTTTGAATCCGAGGGGTACGAGTCTTCTCCACCCTCACCGCTACTCCCGAAAAACTTATGAAATATTCGGCATTTCACCTTGTCGTCTCACGGAATAAGAAATACCCAAGCGTCACATCGGCCCTTCTTCACAATCCTACTGCGTGCCGCACAGATGAGCAGGGAATTTATCAGTCCCCGGTTTCGCATTCACACCTTATGAAATGAAAGCTGGCATCCAGATAAAGCGGGAAAATAGTGCTCACCGAGAAATGATGTACGCGTATGTATTTCGGCCTCTCTGAGTAGGACAGTGCGCGGCTCCCATTTCAGGGGAATTACGATCTCAGAGCCAGCTTTGTGGAGGACAGAACCGAGCCGAGGCTATCAGTGAATCTAGAGTGGACGCCGCCGCCGCTCTGGAAGGAACGTCCGAACGTTTCATCGATAAGGCATGGCTTACGGTTTCATCCACTTTTCTCCAAGGGAACTCTTTACAGAGCGCGAGCTATTCACTTCTTTTCTCCTGGTTCGATCTCGCTTCGACCGATTCCTTATTAGGCGTACTTCAATCGGAACCCGCGACCAACTGATTTCAAATTAAGATTAGCTGGTACATCTTCTGACAACTGCGGAGACTAATGAGTCCTCTGAATTTTACATATTTATCGTGAATTCTTAAAGCTCTCTGAAATACGTAGGAAAAATGTCGTGCTACGAATTTCGTATCAGCATTCGTCCGAGAATGAAGGATTATCTCCCAAGTCTCCTAGGAGTCAAGAAGAATTTTAATGAGTTCGAGTGAGCGTAATTTTTTCTTAATTACAATGCACTCGAATATCTCGTTTAATCCTCTCTGGCGCGCATGTGTCTTGGTCCGGTGCGTAAAGGAAAGAGAACGGATTAACAGGAAATACGAGACTGCCTTGCGAGCGGGGAGGATATCTCGAGTGTCGCGGACATAAATCAGGGTTTCCACGAAAAAATAGAAAATCAGAAAAGAGAAATGGCTGGTACGACAGCGCGGGGGATTAAAACGAAGCGGACTCTTGTGCGTGTCACGTGTGAGAAGAGTAAGAAAGGATGGGGTAGAACTCTAGCTTCCTGCCAGTCTCTACTGTGGCGCGCGTGCACGTACACCCAAGCAGAGTTCACTGAGACTGGGAACTTTGATTGTCTCGTTAAACGTGAGTTTCATTATTCACAAGGAAGAGAACAGTGACGGTAAACGTGTGTCGCGTGGGCTCCTTTGCAGCCTATTTTGATTGAGGAAATTCACTTTGGTAAGGATAACGCAGTGAGAGAAGTTCGGAAGATGAAACTGTTGAGTTCCAGACTGACTCGAACTTTATTAACTTAAGATGGGGTGACTTAAACTTTTGAGCGATGCCTGAGAAAATTGCCTAACCTAGTCTCCGACTGTAACTCGATGTGCAGCCTGTGAGCTACACGAGTCAAGCTAATTGCAAGTGAAAACAGACTTTATAGTTGAAAAGAACCGTCTGAAGCTTCAGGGCAGACTGATAGGATGTCTGCTACTTGAGAAATACATGTCTTCGGATAGAAGTTGAAACTCTCATGACGGGTGAACGACCGTAGCTGGCGGGATGTTTCGTCAAGTCGAGGAAACAAACAGAGGATGCTAGCTACCCGGAGCTCTTGGAACGGAGACTTATTAGCGAAAAATAAATAACCGGTGGAGAAGTTGAAACAGCCTCTTACCAAGCAGAGAGTCGAACAAACGTAACTTTTGTCCGGTCCTTCTTACCAACCTTACTACTACCGTTTCACGAAACAATGCTCAAGTAATCCTCAAGCTTTATTGTTTTCTCCAAGTTTATTTAGAATTAAATCAAGTTTACCTGGGAAACGTCTGGTTGTCGATGTGCAAAGAATACTCCTTTTGAGACGAACTTAGAAATATAACTGGTCTACTAAATGTCAAGAGGATGACAGTGTAATCAAAAAAATGCTCTATTCCGAGACAGTGGCACTTAGAAGTGGCCGCCAAACAGAGGAGAAGTTTTCCACCGCGGTTTTCCTGAATGCTGCCGACTCCCTCTCATCAGATCGAGAACAATGAGTTGGAAGTGCGGAAGGAGAGAAGAAGGGAGGGATGGATGAAGAAAGAGAGAGGGAGAGTCCGCCTGGTTGAAAGCCGGTCTTAATGACAGAAGCTAGTCTAGAAACACATGGAGAAGACAATGCTAACACCCACTGTGAATGCCACACATGCGGGCCTTCGTCTCGACAACGCTTTATTATTCGTTGGGAGACGATGCAATGGCTATCTAGCTATTGCCTTTTCACGGCTGCGAATGGAATTAACGAGCTGGAGAACTCGTACAATGTTCACTGGGAAAACTATCGACGACAGAAAGCTATTCTCCTGCGATATGACGCATCCCCCACTTGTACATAGTCAAGAATCGATTCTCGTTAACTATTAAAATATGGAGGACACAATTAATATCAACGATTGTACGGTGATACGTCCAGGAAAGAAGAGAAAGTTTCGTGAAGTCCATGCACTCGATTGTCGACTGGGTCGGAGTGCCTATCGGCATTGGGGAAATAATTAACCGGCTGTCGAACACAGCAGCCACTGGCGCGCGGCGTAGTAGACTTTGATCGCGAGTCCTGTGGCTCTTGGGCGCCGCCGCCGTGCTTCCTTCCGCTTTGGCCTTCTTCCCTTCTGCAGGACATTTAGGAAACGAACCTGTCTCCACTCCTCCTTCATCCCTCGCCGACACAGAGGAGACGGATGATCGTCGAGGACGAAACTTTCCAACATTGACAAGCGATCGTCAAAGCAACCTTGTCTACGCTACCATACGATCATTGTTAAAGACACTCTCCTTTTGACTTTGTCTCCAAGAGATAAATGGCTCTTGTCACAGGAAATTGTGTTTCACTCATAGTATAAAGTCTTGTACATGACTTTGAGCGATATGTTTGAAAGTGTGTGATTATGGAAAGTGCATTTTCGATAGAAATACACTTGGGAGAAGCGAATCGGGGGAGTGGAGAAGAAGTGTCCTTGCATCTGTCCGCTAGACGAATGACAAATGCCGGACACATCGTGGCACGACAAGCGAGAGGGTGCGAGCTGACTCGTAACTTTTCGACGGGGAGTTACGCAAATTGCACCGGCGAAACGCAGGCGCGCTCGCGCACACGCGCGCGGTGTAAAGCCCGATTTATGGAAATTGGCCGATGCAGAACGGACAAGCCGGTGTGTGACTTCGGAGCCGCAGATGCGATGTTGCTTCTCACGAAGGCTGCCGCTGTCGCGTTTGACAGGGCCGTGGTTGACAGGCCTCGCATTTCCCATGCAAAACGCTCGAATCTGCACCGCTCATCGACCAATGGAATTGCTCGGTCAGAAATCACTGTAATTCAGAGCGTACTTGTATCTTTGGAAAAGGATTTTCGAATAAAACCGTCCTGTTCTACCATTTTATCCTCTCTTTTAAAGAGTTCTAAATTTAACTGTCCCTTCACCGAACTTCGCTGAATTCTTTTTTATAAAGAACGTACTTTTAGCTTCTAGGTCAATGAGTATGGACCACCATCCGAATTACCTGCTATGGAATTTCGGGCCTCAATTAATCCCGATTCACGAGTGCGTGCTGCTGCCCGCATTTGCAATGCCTTTAGAGAGTCTCTGAGCCATTGCAGAATGACCACGCTCACCAAAGAGGAGGAATGGAAATGTAATGGAAATGTGGCAAAACATCTGAATAAATAGAATGTTGAGTGAAGTGTCCGGCTTTTTTTCCCTGGCATCCACAACACGCGTATATTTCTCTCTCATTCGTGTTACATCAGTTGTATATGTATTCCTGAAGGAAGCCGCGTGATATGTGAATAAAAGGAGAGCGAGAATTGAGAGATAGCAAGTTGAAAGCAGGCTATGAGAAAGAATCAAGCTTTTTTCCCCCACGGAACGTAGTGAAGCGCCTACGATCGAATAATCACGCTGCTGCTCGAGCCGCCCCTACATATTGGCTGTTCATTATCGTTTAATTAAAAATTTCACTGGCCCCGCTAGTGCTTCGCCCGGAAATCCGGCCTTTAATCAGATTGCCCTTTCGGGTAGCTTTTTCTCATGCTACACTTATAATGCGCAGCAGCATCTGCACGCGATCTCGTGTTTCAAACGGAAGGTAGAAAAGAGCGGAATTTCAGAAAGGAAGCTGTCGTCAACGAATAATGAACTCTAAGATCTTACTGTTAGTCATACGGGAGAATGTCGGTTCCATTAAAATGTCACGCTTCCAGAGGCGGACTCGGCGAAAGGGCATAACTGTAGTCGAAAGGGAGGACGAATAAATTTGAGAACGTGCTCGAAAACACGGGGGTCATTCGTAACCCGAAAGCCGCAGGCTGTTTCTACGGAAATTCGTTGCATATCGTCCAGTGCGATATTCCATCCACCTGCAACCTTTATTAATTATAAGTTCGCCGGCTTGAAAACCTGACTTTCCACACGAATAACATCCGACTAAGCCTTGGTGATACAATGAATGCGGAAGTTGTTAGTACAGTATTGTGTAATGTAAATGACTATGTTAATGGAGGTATTAAGCTCAAGTTTTATCGGGGGCACGCATTGCTAGTGGATCTCGCGAGGCCTAGAAGAAAAATGGAAAGGGGCCTTCTCCTTCCAGGAAAGAAATGAGAACGGTGCCACAACCCTCTTGAGAACTTAGCGAGCCGCACTCGGCAAACGGAGAAGGAATGCTTGCAGACTTTTCTTAATTAGCCCCTCGTTTCGCAGCGGCGGTGTGAAAAAACACCGCTCTCTCCCGTCGGCTATCTCTCCAGAGAATTCTCGGTTCCCCTTTTCTTTTCACCAATTTAGTCGGACAATTCTGAGCCAGAATGCAGTAATGTCAGGCGCGCGGAGTTGAAATATATGCAGTCAAGATTTTAGTTAGGAAATGTTGTTGGAGGCATTTGCATTGGGAAGTGTGTGTTCTTGCCCTGAGGCGGGTAATGAGGCTATGGTGGCTTAGAAGGTGAAGGCAAGGAGAGCTGCTGCTGCTGCTGCTGCTGCTGCTGCTACCTATGCTATCGTGCGCAACGTGTTCTATACTATTTCACCCACATATTTCAGAAAGGGTTTCGCCCTACACGTAAGCTTGCCCAGCTCCTACCTTACCCCGTTAAACTTTTACGGCCTTTCTTCGCCTAGACAAACTCTGTAAACTCCCACCACTCTAGTTTCGACGGCTCAACAGAGAACCATGTTCGGTTCTCTCGAGGGTTCCATTTATGTACGTGTTCTCGGCAACTCGGGATAGAAAATGCAACAGGCTTTCTATTTGCGGCGAAATCGGCAAACGCGTTACAACCGATTAGTTAAGTAAGATCGCGTGACCCGATGCACAGGATGGGATTTTCCTCGCCTCCAACCCCGATATTGTTCGATGTCGAGCTCGACAAAAATTGCCAGCTGAATCAGAGCGAAAGGGGCGCGTGCGTTAATAATGTTGCGCGTAACAGTCACAAACGTTAAAGGTCGGATCGTGGTTTTTCCCATATGCTGGCAGTAGTTCCAATTTCCATTAGCAGCAGTCCATTTAAAGCTCTTTGTTCGCGTGCTCGCGGTCCTAGCAAGCTGGTGGCTGTAGTCGATTACTGCATACATACACGGAAGGTCGCGCAACAGTGAAAACTGAAAACTGCGAGAGACCGAAGAAGAAAGTAAACTACAGCTTTTCCGCTAGCGTGTTCCCCGCAGGTGGGCTGCCCGATTTCCATCAGCGAGCCGCTAATAGCTCGAAAACGAGCTGCTCCAAAATTGTTGGCAGCCAGCAAGTGCCCCTTTTCCTCCGCTCCCCCCCACCCCCCTCTCACGCTCCCTCACTCTTTCTCTCCTTTCACCCGGCGAGTATTTCCATCAAACGCGGCATAATTAAAATGAAATACCGAATCTCTTCTCGTCCGAGGTAGTTCATTTCGCGCGATTACACACTTCACGGAGGAACCAACACCCAAAGCTAACCCAGAAATTTGTTCGTTACTAAATTTAGCCGTTAATGTAATCTGCAATCTAGAAATAATTAACCTCGAAATCTTATAAGTATTTTAGATCAATAAGAAAAAGTGTGCTCATGACTATTTTTGTTATTCCTACGAGATTGTGCTATATCTAGTCTATCAACTTGGCTTGCCGAGCGAATTGCAGCAACGAGCGACACTGCCGATTTCACTTTATACGGCGCGAGGACTTGACGAGCAAGCAAACCTCTTGGCAAATCTTACTTCTCTCTATTAGGTCTCCAGTCAAAGTGATTCTACCTACTAGTAACTCATGACGCAACACTGGAAATTGGCGAGACATTGGAGTGCAAGCTGCACTCTAATTCCAAAGACTCGATCCGCCCTTTAATCTGTGTTCGACGGTTCAAAGAGGATTGCGTGTCAAATCTAGTGGTATTGTGACAGATGACAATCACTGCGGTTAAGGACGAGTGGAAACACGCATTTTTATCCGTCGCACGCAACCTGTGCATTGAAGAGTGATGGTAACGAAGTAGGTCGCATCAATGGTACTTCTGCATTGGCATTTCCAGCACTCTATCTTCTCTGACCCGTACTTTGCGAGCGTGTATTGCGCCTAAACACGGAATACCATTGCGCTCCCTTGAAAAAAAAAAACCTTTTAAAAACTAGCGGCCGAAACTCGTCCAATAGAGGCTATGACGAAAGGATTTCGATTCCCATTTCGGGCTAGAGTTAGTATCAATGAATCGTCGGCTAAACTTTACGGTGTTCCATTCGATTATGATTCTGGCCGTAGAATTGGATGCGAGGGTGTGACAAACGGTGGAGAGAGTGAGAGAGAGCGCATATGTGTGTGTATATGTATGACAAAGAGAGAGAGAGAGAGAGCGCGCACTCGTAAAAGTAAGACTAGAAAATCCCCGGCGGATATTACTTGGCGACGGGCTCGATTTAATGTCGAATATATCTGGATTTAAGTAATGTTCCGCAGACGCCCTGAAATCGCAGCTTCACGCGCGATCGTTCCCTCTCGCGGGCTTGCTTCGAGATTTGATATTCCCTCCTTCAAGATTTATGCCCATTCCTTCGGCCCTAGACCCGCCAGAATGTGCCCGGTACACTTTCCTGGCTGGCTAATAAAAGTAGCCACCAGGGAGCTGGCGGCTCTTCGATCTTCTTAGGGTCGAAAGTAGCAGTGATATAAAATATTTACGGCCAACTATGTTCGCGTGTACCACGTACACGCGAGCACGTTACTCCTCGACTGTCGCTTCCTTGTTAAACTTATCGGGTCTATCGATGTTCCAAATAGTTTCGCAGCTAAGATACCGAAGGGAGAGAGAGAGAGAGCTATGGCAATTTCTTATCAGCACGTTGACAGTGTACCGGAAGACCTATCTTTCTTCGGTATATCGAGCGACAATGGCAAGCGCGCGACGGCGGCACGAAAGTATATCGATGACGAATCACACTGCTTGTGTGTTATCCCAACCGAAAATCATTCTGGCAATCGATCAAGAAATACCTTTGGTACAAGAATATAAAACGAGCCAATTGAAAATCGGTGCGCGTCTTTACCTGACCAAGTAAAGAAGACATTGGGAAAGACACGGCGCGCCAGTTGGACGCCTCTTGCCTGCTGCGTGGATTTTCATGCTGGAGGATTCCACGATGATAGTGAATTCTTGAGAAAGCGATGATAGTGAGTACTGCGTTCCGAGCGAGCACCAGATTTCGCGGGTCGCAAGTTCGAAGTTCGAAGAGAAGCTCCGAGATGAGAGAGTGGTACGGTGGACGGGTGTTTATGGTGGCGCGTTCGACGACGGACTGCGCGGCTTTACCCCAGGAGAACGTGCCCTCTCCCTCCTACGGCGAACCTCGGCGCGCCGAGGCCTGCGCCGCTCGCACACGTGACTTCCAACCCTTTCCTCGCGTCTCCCATTCACCACAGACACACGCATACACACGCACCATCCACCTCACCTTTATCACTAAATTCCAATTCCCCGAATATCAGCAAATTCCATTTTTCGAGGCGTCATTAAATTCCCGTTTTTCCTGACATTATTCAATCCGATTCTTTTTAATCTCCACATACGTTCATCCAAGCGAGCATATCGATATCGAAGCTAATACCTACTTTACGTACAATTCCTCTCACAATTTTTCTGCACGCGAAAGTGAAATCATACACAGAGAACAGTTTCGCTGTCCGAAGATGGGAAGGTGGGGGGGCGGGGGAAAAAAAGCAAGGGCGGCAATTAGCCCACCGAATTATGAGCACCTACTACTGCTCTCCGCGAGAGGCAGGAAACGTCTGTATCGCTGATGGCAGATTGCACGCGAATACCACCTCCCTCGCAATCTCGTTATTCTCGGATGGTTAATTACGGAAGCAGAGAGCGATTCCCGCCACGATAGCCGGTGTAAAAACGCCGATAAACTGGCGCGAGGGAAACGGAGAGGCTGCAACTGGACTGGGAAGGGGTTTCGGAGGAACGAAGAGGGTGGTTGGGGTGTTGAGACGAAGGCGAAAGCCTCGAAAAGAAAAATGGGGAGCGGCAATTGCTATGTACATATTCGCGCTAATTACACGCGTGGCCTTCACTCTTTTTCTTTTCTCGCCACTCATACCCTCGTTTCACGCCTAACTGCGTGTCGCATTCAGCGGACAAACCCTTCACTTTTGCTTCACTGATAATCCAACAAATTTTTGACACATTACCGACCGTCCACGAGATACTCCAGCTTGGCACATTTCTAATTTACCGGAGGAAATGTGGAGACTGCGAACCTCTTCTATCTAGAGCGTGAGACCGATTAGTTCAACCCCCTTCGGATGTGATGCGTCTTCGAGATAAGGCACGCGGGACACTTTCGCGTAAGCTAAGGCTTCCTGAGTGCCACGCGAATGGTAAGCCAGATATGACAGATTACAGATACAATTTTCTATTGTACATCCTCTGAAATCGAAGATTCAAAGGAATATGAAATCTGACTTGGATGGTGAAAGTGTGAAAGCTTTTAGAGGCTAATGTCACGTTGATTCCTGGTAAGATTTGAGATTAATTAGCAGGATAAATGTAGAAGGACGATTTGGTGTAGGATGTGTCCACACCTTCGCCAAGACAGAATTGGGTCGTCGGGAAAGAAAGTTGGCGGAAATATAACCTGGGAGAGTCGCAACTCGGGGTTGGGCACAATTAGGAAGGTAATCAGAGCGCGCTGAAATATTCACCGGCGGGACTGCCGATCGCGAACGTCGCATTGCTTGCCAGCCGGAAACACCTGGACCCAGGCTAACTACGCCAGCAATTTACGAATTCCCCGTAAAATTGTCCAGTCCAGCGTGCATTCACGATGACCGTGCGAGTTGCTGATCGCAGAAGGGTATCATAATTAGTGTGGGAAAAGTGGGCGAGTTCGTAGGAAACTTCCTCTCCAGATTCGTGTCAACAGTCAACTTTATACTAAAATTAGCATTGAATCGAGCTATTTCCACGGAGAGCCCAAAGGTCACTATGAATTAAGTTCTCCAGGTCGATCAGATCTTCAAGCACAATTATCTGAATTACGCACGACATTTCCCACAAAGGTCTGCCAGTCCACGGGTGACTCTCGTTTAATGTGGGAGAATGCAAAGGGTAATTGAGCCCTGGAAAATTATCGTGTCTCTTTTCTGTCGGATCTCCAGCTCGCATCGTGGAAATGCATTAATTTCTTTTGGAATGCGACATTTTCCTTGCGCGATAGTAAGTAGACTCTGCTATATTAGAGCAGAGAGTTAAGTGGCGGGTAGAAATATATATAGACGGCTTACTAACAGCTCCTACTTTGCCCGAGAACGTAAGACGATATAATGTTGTGTGTCTCTGTTTCACGCGCGCGTCAACTAATCAGTGTAAGTTCATTCGCCGGTTCGCGCCGTCTCTCTAATGATACCATGCCACATGCAGTATGCTTTCATTATGGAATCTCTAGCGTAATGTCATGTATATCTAACGGCAAGGAAAAATTTGACAGAGACGAAAGCTCTTGAGGAAAGTTTCACCGGACATCAAAGAACTCGGTTAATTAACCTCTCGTCGTGAAGCGGTAGACACTTGGTACCAAGTTTCTGCACGTCGGAGGCTGGGATCTCGTGACAGCAGATAAGGAGGAAGGAAAGTGAATCTAAGAGCGAGGTCTTTCTGGCGCAGTTAACAAGTCCAGCTTCCGTGAGAGTGGCCGAGGCGAAGACCGCCGTTGGATCGGATCGAGAAACCGAAAGTGAAGTTAACAGTTTCCCCTGGCAGCTACCCTGCCAAAGCGGACTAAGCTTCACCTTTGCTTCTCTAGCCAATTCATGCCACTCCCTCTCTCTCTCTATCGTGTCCGGTCACGAAAGAAAGCACACGAACAAACGATACTTATCGAGCGGGCTCCGTGTCAAACGTGTGCCACGCCGTGCGCTGCGCGAACACGAAAACCCGTCGTTAAAGTCGCCGTTAAGTTAGCAATGCAATCGGAGAGAGACTACCTTTCGAACGCCTGGCTAGACCATTGAAACCACTGCTGGTGTCGTCTGGGATCTTAACGTATTGCTTAAGACCACTAAATACCATCCTTCAGTACTGCCAGCATCAACGGTCAAACAGTTTCTGCGAAGTTTCTCTAAAGTTACATCTATCCCTTCATTCTCAGTAAAGACTGCGCTCACCAGTGGAATGATAGCAGGGATTTCTTTAACCCCGTCAGAACTGGCGAGTGTTATGCCACTTTAACCTTGAGGGGTCGAGAGTGTCTAGTGTGGATGTTAGAAATTCCAAGAGATGCCGGGTGAAGCTGATAACAGCGACGCGAGAGTGCCGATGGCTACCGAGGGCGACTCACACATAATTTAGAGCTTATTGAACAACCTGCCATGGTTACTATAGAAACGCCAGGTGGAAATGTGGACAACAAGGGTGCAGCCGTTCCGTCCTCGACAGTTATGAAAGTCAGATTCTTGTTGGCTTGTGCAAACGCTTATGAATCCAATAGAGGCATAGTTAGCCCGAGATGATCGGTGATATTAAGTTGCCTCGGGTATCTTCTATAATCGCCGAAACTTCCCTCATCATCGACGCCCTACGACTTCCCAATTCCCGCCCTGCCTCGTATTTCCTCCTCCTTTGTATGGATGTGGCTCCGGGCAAGTTGGCTGAGCTGAATAGCAGCTATACAGTGTCACACTGAATTATGTTGGTCGCATTGAGTATGTACGTGTGTAGATTGTTGAATGAAGTGTCAAAGTTGGAAGAGCGGAACCCGGAGTAGAATGTAGGCGCAACAGCTGGAAGCAGCTTGGGCTTCAGCATCGATGGGAAGCAGGCTGCTCGGTCAGCCAGCCGTAGCCGGAAGTGAGGATCGTTACTCCGACTAGTATGTAGTCGGGCCGGCGAATCCTACCGCATAAATACCGTCCACCTACAACGGCAACCTCCCATTTACCTCAGTGCCGTGCGAATTTCGAGCGTGCGATACCATATTATTCGGCCGCCCGGATAATCCGGCCTGAACAGGCGTGAACTGTTTAAGAGCTGTGGTCATCGTGGATAACAGGGGTGTTACACTTTAATTGGGACTACGATGAGCTAATGTGGTCAGCACTGTATATACTTGTTCATGAGATGCTCCGCTGGAGACACATCTGGCTGAGCTATAATAGCGGCCAGGTGTGGAGAATAACGATGGGAAAGCATCGCTCTCTGGTATTCCAATTAATTATGTGTTTTCGCTTTTATATGAACTAGAGTTTTCTGACCTTCTGTTATGTCTTCCAGAAGAAGAAACTTCATCGAGAAGAGGATTAATAATAGTGGTAATTGATATTACTTCTAAATTGAGATTATACTAAAACGAAACAACTAGAAAGCAATTGGTGATAAGTGGAAAGACTACAAGGCCAAGGACGGACTTAATGCCTGACGATGGCCATAAATCGTTCGTGACTAGAAAACGCGTGAGTCGGTCGATAGAGACGGAGTGTGTACGGTATAGCTGGTAGGGTAGCAGCTGCACTCGCTGAAAGTCCATTACAACCTTGTGTAATGTGCATTATAACTGCGCACCCGGTCATCCATCCATTTTTCACCGATTAATTTCGTTGGCCGCAATACCGTCGTCGAGAGAATTCCTCGGACACTGCGAGTTGGATGATGCGTCCGGGCCATTTAAAATGCGTCCACCACTCGTTTTTATTGCTAGCACCCCCTCCTCTTCCCTCGCTGTGAATTCCAGATAATTGTTTGCACGGTGAAAGCGCTTAATTTGCATTTCATTCGCGGTCTGTTTAATAATAATGAGTATTTTTAAAATACAACTTTTGGTTGGTTTACGCGGAGTATAAAAGTTGATCTGCCAATAATTTAAGAATTGACGATGAGTTAACAACGCGGTGAAAATGCAACTATAGCCGGGAAATGGTGATAAAGGAGTAAAGACTCGAAGAATCTGGTAGCAGGTGGCTCTTGCTAGGAAGGGGAGGCAGGACTATAGAAGAACGATAAAAGCAGGTTACGTCAGAGTTGGTTCCTTTGGAGTTTGGTTGGTAAGCAGAGGGAGGTGAGCGGGCAACTGGATAGTGTCCAGAAAGTATCTCTTTCTTCCCAGGACAGGAAGCAGAAAGTCGGCTTCGAGCAGGTACGCTGGAATGTCTTTCGGCGTTGCACCCTTGGAATTTCTTCCCACGGCCACTAAACCCTCGAGATCCTACGTCTGCATCTCTCGATTGGAGGACCTCCAAGTACCCATTCGCCGGGACTCGGATGATGACTCTCCTCGAGATGAACCGCCGACTCTACCCGCCATGGAATTACTAGCTCCACTCGTCTATTATTTCTTCAAATGCTCGATGAATTATTGTTGCACTGATATCCAACTATACTAGGTTTAAATTGAAACTGCCAGATCGACTAGTTCCTATACATACATATAGGAAAGCAGGCGAATCCGCTCCAGCTTGAAGAAACTGCATTGGAAAAAGGAACTCGGGCGTAATGATAAATGCTCCTGTCAGAAAGGAAAACCTTTCTCCACTGATACAGCTTATAGCTTCAGCTCCGAGAAAGGAATTTTCGCAACTGTAGATCTCCTTTTTCACGATGTAGACTTCGCCTTCTTGGCACAAGTCGATTTGACGATATAGAATATATTCACGAAGCTTTTAAGGGAATATGTCTAAATCCAACGTATCCTAAAACTAAATTTACAAATTTATTAACCAACAAAAGCCAAGTCGCTTACATCCCTCGAACAATAACAATGAAATTGAAGGTGTAAGTGCAGTGGCTACTAGCACGCTCGTTTCATCGAGTCTTTCTTGTAAGCCGGCGTACTTAGCACCTAAGGAGATTGCAAAAGGTTTCCACGTCGTGCACCCACCTCGACCTACTCTTCTTTTCTCACTGCGATATTTCACAATTTAAGAAGAAGAGAGGCCGAACAACAAATTATCGGGGCTCTCAGCGCCGAACGAGTCTACAGGTTTCTCTCAATACCACTCTCAGGAAGATCAGAGGCCCTCAACTAGCTAGAATCTACAACAAACTCAAGCTTAAATCGACTCTCAGATCTCCCTTTGCCTCTTAAAATTTATCTATCGAACAAATCTCTTAATCCTAATTACGCGATAATTATTAGTTGGGTCCGGTTGCCCAAAAATCTCTAAGCAGCAGCCGATGATAGTAATTCGATAGCCGGAACATGGTACGATCGGCTGACCTTTCGGCGGCTGAGGACAGGGAACATAAGGACGTAGGATAATCCAAGCACAGGATTATCGAACTCCTCGCCAATGGCTTCCACGAAGCCACCGCTGCCCTTCGGAAATCCGGATCAACTTTTTTATGACAAGCCGATCTATAATGCCTTCTCTCCGAGTTAAGCCCGACCATTATTCTATTCATTAGAAGCTCGTTATAGCGCCATTTAAGGATTAAGGATTCCCAGAAGAAACGATAGTAAATTTCTTGAAAATTCATTAACATAGATAGAGTAAGAAAAATTCTTCTCCGAATGCTATCAATTATAATAGAGGCAAGATTAAAAGAATAGTAGAAACCCTTGAGTTTCGGTAGACTTTTGACGGCGTCTTTGCTAAAATGGAGCTTGCGTTTCAAAGGACGATGGATCAGATGGCGACAGGGCCAGTAACGGTATAACACGAGATATTAATAGTCCTGAGTTTACCTTCGGCACGGAAGGGCCGAATTGCTGCTAGGGTCACGGCTACTAGATGTGCGCTCGACCGAGCGACCTTCCACCGCCTCCCCCCACCCACTTCCACCTATGACCTATCAGCACTTCCACGAATTTTTCGCACGCCATATCCGATCTCTATATGTATATGTATATGTGTGCTCGCTCAATTACTGGTTCTCAAAGGGCGTCAAATTACAAGCTATCGTTCTTCGACTAGATTTTGCGTCCACCGAAATCGAGCTGCTCGTAAACATACACACAGAAAGAGAGCTGTGTTTACATAGAAGCTTGGTAGCAAGCTGGGGAAAAAAAGTCGGTACAAAAAAAAAGGTAAACCGCCGGTGCTCAGTAAACCGCAGAGAAATTAGCGCGCGCACCGGTGCCTTTCGCTTTTGATTTTTGCTCGCCGTTTCGTTCAGGGAAATTAGTATCTCGGCGAGCCTTCCTATGACAGGGATGATCGTTACCGAATATATCAATTTAGTAATGAAATGATGGCAACGCGTCCGAAAATAGAGAGAACAGAGTTTCCATACGGAATTCGGCGTCTGAATAATTGAATGCGATCGTTAAAATGAGGCTCGAGTTTCCGTAAACATTGACTGTAATGTAGTTGGAAATAATGGAAAGTGATTCCGAATTAAACTACCCGGATGCAGCGGAGCTCCGTTATAGTATGCACTCGGTCAAGCCATTCCTGGCGAATTCACCCCCCTCACTTCATCCCTTTAACGACTCCCGCTTCCCCTTCCACCCCTGCCGTCATTCTATATCCCGCGAGTATTGTCCCGGCGGTGATTTTATTCTACCACTCTACCTGATCCTCCGCCGGGCGGAGCCTCTGAAAAGGGACACGAATGGGATTCCAACATCGGCAACGGGATCTAATGAAAACAGCTGCCCTCCCGTTGAAAGCATTATGAGTGACTATTGCAGAGCTTGAACTTTAAACGGCCAGTGAGCCAGAACTTTTCAATGGAATAGAATACGAATGCTAATGCGAATACGAAGTCTGAAAGGGAGGGGGGGAGGTGGGTTGGCAGTATTTTACGCGTGGCCTGTCGTAGAAAATCGTGGCCGGCAGAGAGTGAGCCGAGTCTCGCGAAAGTGGCGTAGGACAAGATGTCTCCAGGGGTAGTGCGCGCGGACGCGCGCGCGCGAGCGCGAGGCTAGTAGAAAGAGAGTGAAAAACAGGGAAGCGCAGTTCACCGAGACTTTTGATTAAAGTGAGTGCATCTCCAACTGCGGGAGCGTCGCTCGCAAAGGGCGAAAGAGCCGGCAGCGAGAGCATACCGACTCTACATGTACAGTACATATATAGGAGAGTTCTAGCTCTGAAAGTCGACAGGTTACTACACGAAAAAGGTCACCGAAATGAAGTGCTGGGTGGCCAGATATACACGCGAATGGCACGAAAAATATGAGAAATGCTTCGAGAGGTGTACATACATATCTACTATCCCGATATACATATACATATGTATACTGTTCGTGGAAGCGAAGGAAAGGAGAGTAGGAGAATATCGATACGATACAGGCGATAGTTCATTAAGGGGCTATTCGTACGCCGAGGGGGAAGAAAGCATCGATAGTTGGGGTGGATGCAAACAGTTAGTAAAATGAAAAGCTCGCCAATCACAGCGGACTCGAGAGAGGAGCACTCTCGTTACCAGTCTTTATTTACTTCTACGCTCCATGGAGGCCGAACCTGCTCTAATTAACGATATTAAAAACACGCGCTGGAGCGCCCTTTCCACTCTGGTTGCTTCTCTCTCGAGAAGTAATCGCTTCTCGAAAATTACCGACGGAAAGACTTTCTTGACGAGTTAACTGAAGGCAAGGAAAGAAGAAAAATAGAAACAATCACTAAAGGAAAAGACACGGAGTAAAATGGTTGCGTTAGCGAAGGAAGGAAATTTTAAATTTCACCTTGGCCCAACAGGCATAAGTTTAATAAACCAACCCCCTCTTCAGCCCTTCCGTGACTCGAGCGAGCGTATACTCCTTTTTTTGCCGGGGCTAATTTAACTTGCAAATACCGTCACCTTAGCTCATACCAGGGTTTAACGAGTGATATAGTCGGATGCAATTTTAAACACGTGTTCGGCCTCATGGAACAAGTATATATACGTATAGCTACCACCCTGGGCGATATTACCTTGGCAGTGGCAACAATTCGCTCTAGATCCTATGCAGCGCAGGGAATCAAGTGCGCTATCTCCGGTGTACTGCGCTTCAAAACTTTTTACGAAACTCCAAATAAAAACTTTTTTCCTTTCTTCCCTGTTAAAACTTAAAGTAGCCAAAAGGAAAAGCAGAGAGTTGTGCATTATGAGGCTCTAATACAGTAGGCGGTCCCCTGGGTAGCTAAAGCTCCTTGCACTCCTTTGTCGAAGGGAAGATCGAGGAACTGGTGTCCCGGGGATTCTTACGGTAGTATGACAACGCGAGGAAGAGACGCGGAATATCCGGCAGGGCTTTAGAAGAGGAGAGAGCGAGAGAGTGAGGAGCGATCGACGTAGATCGAAACGAGGATGAGGAGAAACGCACTCGGCGGAGCGAAGGCACGGGCAAATCAATTTTCCGTAGCCCGTAGAGCTATGCTCTCCACTCCTGTCTGCGTGAACCGCCGGCAGCGGCCTCGCTAGAAGAAAGGAGAATGAATATCGACGAGTCCGTGCCACGGAAATTGCACGGAAAAACGAGAACGAGCGAGGCACGACGACAGTGACGAGGCGGAAAACTATCCCCCGAATGATGCGCGCATCCACTCAATCGTGACGAATTTCGCCGCCGGTTATCCGTACGTGCACGTCCGACTCGAATAATCCGCGCGTCGAGCAACTCTGCCTCCGGCATTGGCTCTTGCGCTAACCGACAGAAATTCCCCTTGAACACCTTGAAAAACCTAACTCTCTTCGCATTCTTTCCTTCTCTCAGACTTATTCCAACACAACCAATCATTCTAGTATACGTTTCAGTCTCTTACCGATCTCTTTCGTACCTTATTTTCATACTGCATTGTCTCTTTACTTAAGACTGCGATATGCAATTTATTTGAATTAGAAGAGGGCGGGGGGGATTTACGGGGGCATGCTCGCAAGTCACGAGCAAGTAATCACGGGTAGAACTGGATTGCATAAGAGCAGCAGCAGCAGCAGCAGCACCGTAACGAGGAAGCAGAGACGGCGTAACAGGAGTCACCATTCGGAACGGCGGGCGACGGCTAGCGAGGAAGTACAAATACAAAGGGAGTCAAGTATATTTAAATGGAAGTAATGCATGCCAGCGGGAAAGACGAGCCGACACGTAATGGCTAAGGAGTAACGCGATGGATTACACAGTGTTCGAGCGAGCGGAGGTGGAAGACCCGTTGCGCAACGCGAGTTATTTCACCTGGAGCGCGCCGATTATGTACTGGAGCATCGATTATCCCCGTTCAACTTCCTCGATCACTATTCACCACTCTCTCTCTTATCCAGGGAACTTTATCCATAAGAAGAACAACGAGTACAATAATGAGAGATTACATTCTCATAAAAGCGAAGAACTAGATACTCCGCTCCGACTCCTGAATCGCTACGAGCGGAGTAGAGTCCAAGCAGGCCGAAGTTCGTGCCGTTGAACTCTCGCACGAAGAGCGCACACGAGAGTGCTTGCCAATGATTTTATTCAACGACACGGTGGCCCCGTGCATTCCAGTGCCGTTGAGATAAAAGTCAATCCGTGAGAAAAGACAGTGTACGTACGTACACCGATTTAGTCGAGCATGCATGCGCGCGCGCGCCCCCCTTTTCCTTGGCCCCTTACCGTGCCCTGTAAGGCCCCCTGTCGCCACGGCGCGAGGTCTCGCTAATTTTCGCGCGACTACTGCTTCCTTATACCGCGGGGAATGGGTTCTTGTATATAGTATGGCTTCGTGATACCCTATACCCTTTACTGAATAGGTGAACACACGGAGAAGAGAGAGGAGAGAGAGTGAAAGAGAGAACCCGCTAGAGCTATGCTGCTGCCCACTTCAATAAGTAGCTGCATCCCATTTAGTCCGACTATTTATCGAGGCCAAGTGTCGAGAGGGAGTGGTTTAATTAAAAAGAAAATTATAAAGCCAATCATCGGGTTTCGCTTGGTGAAATAATCCGGAAGAGCCGTAACAGCCGCTGTGGCTGACTCTCGAAATGAAACGGGCCGATCATTTGACAATGCTAATAGGGCGGGGATTCAGTGGGAATCGGATCGGGCGTAATCCAGGTGTGGGTTCGATTCGAGAGAGAGAGAGAACGGCAAACCAACCAGCCGGCCCGATAGGAATGTGCCATAAAAGCGTGTTGATCGCTCGAGCGTTAAATCGCTGATTAGAGGAGGCCGACTCTAGTAATGGAACGGAAGCCACTTGGAATAGACGGTCTCGGGGTATGAGCCATAGTGAAGGGGCGAGGAGGATCACTATAGCCGGGCTTTTCTAGAACCTGTCACCGTGGCCCTCTATGATTAATTGGCCCCTGAATCCGGGGGATGCTACCTCTACGTGCTAAGTCCCCGAAGATTACAGCTCCAGGCTGCCAAGCTCGAGAACGAGCCACTGGTGCCGCTGCCGCCGCTGCCTGCCATCGACGCTGGTGGTCCAATCGAAAACAGATTTATCAGAGTGCACTCGCCCGCACCGATCATCGCTACAAATTCTTCATTTGCTCCTATTAGAATCAAGCCGATCTTATGTATTACGAACCCCGCCCTTGTAATCAGTGTAACATCTTTCACATCTTTCACCGTGTACTCTTTGGGCGTTAATTGATAGAGTAAGCGTTTCATTGACAGTAGAGTGAAATCCCATCTAGTTCCGGACTTGATCAGTACCGAGGAGCGAATAATCTCGAGCGAATGAAAACAGTAGACGCGCGAATGGATGGCAGTGGTTGCTTTGATTATAAGCATAATTGCTTGTCGATAGCAGTGCTACGTCGTGTTAGGTGTATATCTGGTGGATGGAAAGCCAAGCGGGTGATTTCGGTTGCTGAGCATAAAGCCGACATTTCGTTGAGTTGGGCTGCTGCTGGGTTCGGGCGAATCTGACGGAGTGCTATCGAAGCTGGAGAGGAGCGGGCGCGATTCTGCGGTTTCGGGCTTCGAAAGGAAAGGACACTCGATGGATTGTGCGAGGGTATCGAGTGTCCCGCAGGTACGAAACACCGTTGCCACGAAATGCCAGATATCGCGGTACTCGCCGCCTGGCAAAGCCGCGTCTCCAGTGTCGAATTGCAACGTCGGCCGGTTCAGCGCGCGACGAAGCCCGGTTTACATTAATTAAACCTATCCCCGTGGACACTCCGGCTGGGACAACCTGTTTTTTATTCGATCTGACTACCTATACCCTGTGTCGAACCCTCACGCCGCAAAACGACAGCCTGACTGACGTCCCGCCCTCGTTGACGTTGTTACCGGACCTACGTTCTTCCTGCTCTCTTAATTAGACATACTCCAGAAATAATTCACCACTAATTATTGCTTTTTCATGGCCGGAGGAAATATTCTTGTGTTTATTTCTTGAAGAGTGACAATGAATGTACGCTTTGGTCGCATGAAGAAGAGAGATATATCTCCAAGACTAATACAGTCAGTTAACTCTTGCAATTATTAAAGCACAAATCATTGCAGGATTTTTTCTTTCCGCCAAAAGAATATCTACGATATGGTGGAGGAAGTATGAGATAATAGGTAATTCTGGAGAGCTAGAAAGATGAATTGAACTGGGGTTGAGTTATTCGTCTGGGCAGGGGGTCGGCGCGAAGTTCGTAATGTCAATTTGGTGCTTCAATTGGCAGTCTGATCACCGAGCGAACCCCTCGGACGCAGACGCCGAGGGGTGGCTGGTTGTTGGATGGTGGCTGTGCACTCTCTGCAGATAAATCTGTGCGTGGAAAATTACACTTTCGCTAACGACCCACTTGGCAATCTCGCCGAACTTTCCAGCTGGCAAACTGTTTCGATTGTGATCTCGCTGATGATTATCATCGCAGTCGCTCTGCTTTTACACCCGGTTATAAATCAGAGGGAATTCCAAATGAAAACGGGTAGCATCATCCATCTGACTAGCATTCGATCTTTGAATCCCGCGGTTGAAACGTGTCCCCAAATACAAGCTGTTTTAGAGAAGTTTTACATTCCGGGACATGCACACTCGTCTAAGAAATAAACCCGGGATAAAATCTGGCGAGCTGGCAGAAGGCGAAACGCGTTAGAATGCGCGAGGAAACGGCTACCGTTTGTTACACACCGGTGAAATAAAACCCCGGGATATATGAGCCCGCTGCTGTTGCTACTGCTTTTGTCCGTCCTCCTTTTTCCCTCGTGTTCTCGGTCGGCTTTGGCGAAATGGATGAGAGGAATCCGATGTATGTACGCCCACGCACATGCAAGAGTACTGCCAGTACTTCCGATTGTGAATTCTAATACCTTTTATCCGGACGAGCAATAATTCTCCAAGAGCTAGCCAATCGTAATTGCTAGAATATAGTACCAATTTCGTACAATAAACGAATAAACGAATAAACAAAGCAATACGAAATATTTACTATTGATTTCTATTGACCCCAAAGGGTTGCATGAAACGGAAATGAGACAAAGTCAGTGGAATCGAAGTTGCAATTGGATTAAGAGAGGCGAGGCTAGTAGAGTGAGTTGGGACACGCGTGCGTGGCTGTGACAAGCGTGGAAAGTGGGCGTAAATGTCGTTACCAGTGCAAAACAAGCCCGACGAGATTCTGCAATTTGATTTGGCGCAACAACGTTAACTCCGCGTCCCACCCCGTCTCATTCCATCCCGAGGAAAAAGATCCGAATAAAGCGGGGGTGGCAGTGGGCAAGGGTGGGAGGAGGCCCAGGGAGAAAAGCCTCTTCCGATTGCAAGGGGAGTTCATCTTTCGTTCATTGAAGCCAAAAGGCAGTCGCGATGTGAAATAGGTCATTTCACTGCTAAAACCTCCTCGAGGAGACCTGGTGAGTCGAGGGACACAGAAAGCATGAGACTCTTTAGGTCCGCCTGAGAACCTTCCCTTATATCTTCGTCGGCCCTTCACCCCTCTTATCCGGCCACCACGGTCTAGCTATGTACTTCTACTTACTCGGTACTGAAGACAGTGCCAGCTAACTCTGACGGAAAAGGGACAAGTACCAAGAAACATACAAAAATAGCCTTCTTTATACTCTTAAACAAAGCCAAAGTTAACACATGAAACCTTCCAATCGATAATCCATACCGAGAACTTTAAATTACTACCCTTCAAGTATTGATAATTATTTCGATATAACTGTACAATTATCATCATCGTAGATACAAAGAAGAGACGTCAGAGAGTGGAGCATTCTTGAGCAAACAAGTAGTTTCAAGTCTGCAAGATGGAGGCTTGACTATCTCTCGGGTAAGTGAAGCCCCAGAACCGAGGCGGAACTAAAAAGCTGCCAGTAATATTCTTCTTCTAGTGGATGCATACTTCTAAGAATGTTTCGCTTAAGTAAACAGAGAGTGTAATGAAACTGGGAGTTGAGAAAAATTGTATTTGTGATCGGATGTAACAGTCAATCGATGATCCGAGTCGTAAACCGAACGAACTGGAAACCTTATATCTATAGGAATAGAATGTCTGTGTTGGCAGGCAGCGAGAGGACCGTTAGAAAGTATGAAGAAGCAATAGGATCATATCGCATGGACCACCGAGCGAAATAGTACGATGATGATCAAACGCGATATGCATACATTAGCCAGATTGAAACCTGGAACTTCAGTCCAGGCACAATTGGCTGCTCTCAGAGTTCAGCTGACGATGGCGTGAATCTGAAAGTCGCTTGAATTGCAAATCCCTAACTTGCGCATCCTGCAGCCGGAACTTCCTTACGGCGGTCGGAATATCTCCCCAATTCCTTAGCACCTATTGCCACAACGACGTGTGAAATTGCCCTAGCATTAATGCTATTAAAATCTCTCGCGTAAACCGCAATGGAAAGCGCATTGGAGTCGAGAATGTTCGAGAACTCACTTTCTTGTAGATCCACTTGATGCTCCTGCTGAACTTCGCCATCGGCGAGTCGTCCACGAGGAAGCACTTGACTTCTTGCTCATCCTGGAATTCGCCTTCTTCCTCGCACTCGTATTCTCCTTCGGGAATGATTCCAGGGTCCCGTTCCGGTGACTCACTCGATTCACTATCGTCGCTGTCGACTGTTGTTTCCGAGTACTCGGTGATAGTCGACAGTCTCCTCGAAGAGTCACACGATCGATCCATTTTGCTCATCGACGATTAATCGATCCGTCGCAAAACTCGCACCGTAGCCCGACGCGAAGAAACCTGTCAGAGTAACATCATATCCTGAGAGGAAATGGTGCCTTCGGGTGTCTGAGCGGGCGATAGTCCAACACGCGTTCAATTAAATGCCCCTGAAGCCACCACCAACTCGGCTTAATCTCGGCTACGGTGGAAAATCGTGATGCTTTCAGGGCTCCCATCCAATCAGGCTTCAATCTCCAATGATGCACTTTTACATCCCGATTGGGATATCGTTCAGCCGTTCATCTGGTTTTTCCGGATCTAACAAGGATCGCGCCGAAAGTGGAGTGGAAGTTAAAAGATCGGTGGAAATGGCGATTTGTTTATTGGGTCACTTGATAGAGAGCATTTAGCTAGGTCGAGCGAATCGTTTTCGAGGAGGAAGGGCTGAACGAACCCTTAAACGGACGTTGGTCAAGCAGGATATTTGGCCGTGCCGGAATACACGCATTTCCACTTAGGCCTCTGCTCTTCCAACCTCGCACCGAGCCTCTCCCTCTATCTCTCTCGATTTCTCTCTATTCATCTCCCACTCTCCTAGATCAGAGACAGGGAGTACATCATGAAGCTGGATGAATGTGACGAGCTTCTGGCAACCTGGATAATCTCTGGGATAGAATGACCTATTCGTGGAAAATAGTTAAGCTAGCGCGGGGGAAGCGGCCGAGAAATCATGGGAAATCAGACTGGATAGGGCTGGTTGGCCGCTCGGAATGAAGGACGTGGACATTTCCGAGTCGAGTATTACGGTATTAGCCGGTCTCGCGTAAAAGCACGTATGGGCTCGAATAATAGGATGAAAATTCGATAGCCGAGCCGTGTGTGTACTTATTGGGAGCGTTCGCGTCAGGATCGATTAATCTCGCGCCCGCTTCGCGATACATGTATACCCTTGCCACGTGCGCCAGGGTGAACGACCGGCGAACAAGCGGTGTACTCGAGAGCTCATATTCACTCGAGATATTTCAAAACTTTCGTGAGCGCTCTTGTCTAAAAGAGAAATATATGTGAAACAGTATTTGGATTGGATTGGAAAACACTTGCTCTCTAATTGCTTGGTCTATTGAAAACTACGTGCTTTGACAAGTCAAATTCTTAGATGTATTAACAAAACATTTTATACCAAAGAATTCGTACTAGTAGGGTCGGAAAGAGTTCGTAGAACGAAGGTTCTCTTTTCACGAACGAAACGATGCTCCCGTTAATTTAAATGTTGCCTTGCCTGGTAGGGAATAATTAATTGCAGCGTGGGGATCGTCGATCCAATGAGGATAGGACGGCGTGTCTGTCCGTGGTATTTACGGGATTCCTCGAAGTTGTACGATCACGAAGAGACAAGCGATCGCGCGGCTGGCTAAATAGCGCCGGCCCGGCAGCCAGCCGGCTGCCAGCAGGAACCCTTTGCCGAACCCTGAGAGCGTACAACTGACCCTTTCATACCGTTCGATTTAAATGCCGCACTCGGCAAGCTTGGCAAAAAGAGCGAGCTTTCCTCGGGCGTACAATGCCGGCCTTTAAGTCACCCGAAAAAGCAAGAGCACCGGCAAGAAAGTTTTCTGAAGAAACATTCGTACACTCTGCTTTTAGTTCTAACGTTCCTAATGGACGATATGTTCTGCTAATACTCGTTACGTATTCTGTAATAAGTAGTACAATATCTATGAGAATAAAATGAGACCCAAGAGGGTTGAGTTACAAGTTTAATTGGGAGAGTTTTCATAATAATAATAAATGACGTTAAAACGCTTGAATATTACTTTGCGAATTAGTAAAGGAGCTGAGAAAGCAAGGACAACTGAAGATGGCTAAATTGGACATTGGCAGCGTCCCACCCCGATTTTTCTCACTCTCCTTTCTCCAATTACGCCGAAGGAACGATAATTGCCCTTAACGCGTTCTCGATCGAACCGTTCTTACGGCTGGAATTTTCCTCTTTAAGGGGGACGTTCCTCCTTCCCGAACGGAGGCCAATAAATAACCGACTCGAAGTCTAGCCGAGGAATTAATTAAAGGCCACGAGCCACTTTGCGCTTCGACGGAGACCCCACTGACTTCTTGAGAGAAAAATGCAAATAGCATGTGCCTTATGGCTATCCTCTAACGTGACATACACACGTAGTAGCGAATTCTAGAAAACTGTCGATTGTGAAATGCGATTTCACCGAGGAGTCTGGAATTTTAGTGCGAGGAAACGGGAATAAGAGGAAGGTCGATTTCCCCCGAAAATAGACGGGAGTTCCGTACGACAGGAGAGGTTTTCCAGTCGCGCGTCTGTCCTCGCATTTTCACCGAACGATTATGAACTCCTATTCTCGGGCGCAGCCTCATTTCGACCGCGCGACAAATTTCGCTATTTTAAATTAGCAACGCGCCCCAATTTTGCACGTTGGAGCCTGTTGCTAATTTCATTGGGAGCGCGTAGTCAGCGGATATTTTAACTAGTTCGGATAGAGAGAAAGGGAGGCGGCTTTCAGTATGAGAGAAAGTTCAAAGGAGTCACGATAAAACAGCACGAGAGTCCCGGTTAATTACACTCACGCACGGCGCAGCGTCAAGTAGACACGAGCACTCGGCGAATCAAAACCCGGCCCTCTATTAGCACAACACTCCAATATGTGCCGAAGTGTTCCTCACTTTCATTCACAGTGTCAACAGAGCCGTGAGCCGTGAGCGGTCGAGACTAAGCAAGCGAGAGAGATCAGCAGCTCGACGCCCCCAAAGAGCTATTTCCGTTGGCACATGGAAGCAAGCAGCAAGGTTCTCCTCCGCTCGGAATCCACTGAGAGTCTGTGGATCTCGTGGTCCATGGTCACCGCTAGTCAAAGGTCAATTTCAGCCGATTGCTCCAATACGTAACACTTTTCGAACACAATGAACTCGAACTCAGGGTGACTGGAAACTCTGGACGCGAAGCTACGCGTCCAAGACACTGGGATGTTTTGACTAGGTGGTTTCACCGCCCGCTGCCCAGCTCTCCTCCTCTCCTCTTTCTCTCGGCCTCTCTTTCCCTGTCGTTGCCTCTTCCACCGACTGTATGACTACTTTATATTTAGTCGTACACACGCCGTGCTTCATTCCCGATGGTCCGTTCGTGCTAACTCGGCTCTTCCAGCTGCCACTCCACCCACTGTGTTGCTCTTTAACCCTGAGAAACACACCTCGTAGGGAAGCAGCTCGCGAAAGCACATTTCCAACTCCTCCCGTCCTTCTACACGCGATCCTTTAGAGGCCAAAGCCAGAGTTTCAGATAACAATTAAGCTCCGCTCTTGCCAATTACTCCAATTCCGCGGTAATCAAAGGGTGGGCGTGTAGAACAGGCTTTACACGGAGGCTTTAAGGCAAACATCCCGATAATCGGACAAAACAGCTTGCGGACCGACTGGTTTCGCACTGATTAAGCTCTCCGGGACACTGGTAAACGGAACCGGTTGCCTGGCAGTTCGAACGAGTTCGGACTCGTGAATTACATATGACGACTGCAAATTACGTGATACAACCTAGTTGAACCGTTACTCTCGAGATGCTCTCTCTCTCTCTCCCTCTCTGAGGTAACTGGCAAACACCAGATAAACATTACACACGAATAGTGAGAGCCCAGAAATTGAGGCTAAAGTCTCGAGGGTTCTATTTCGAGGCACATACAGTTAACTTCTAACGAAGTGGACAAAGGTGTGTTTTGCAGGTTCCGTCTGATTAGGTTTTAAAGAGAGCGCGCGTATTGGCAGTGGCGTGTGTGCTTTTATTTGGAAGGCTGTCGAGTCCGGTGCGTTGAAAAGTGGAGGTCGAAGCAAACAAGCGTATCTCTCTGGCAAGCGAGGCACGTGCGAGCGATAGGCATAGCCGAGCGAGTCGCGACTTCGTTCTGGCACACGCCCACCACATACGTGACGCGGATTCCCCTATGTCCTGGCTGGACACGGCTCTCATGCATATTCGGTAATCCACTTAATGGCTGCGTGTGTGTACACCACACGGCCGTGGGGAGTCCAATTTGTGATGTGCCGCGGTGGTTTTCGCGTATGCTTCCACTTCCGATGGCCATCGAACCTCTTCCTTCGCCACTCTTTTCCCACCCACAATCTCATTGCATAAATAATTTACTTCCTGCAATTTATCATTTTTTTTTGTGTGTTCTAACACAAGCTCTTCCACACCTTGACAAATGATTGTCGCAATACGAGACAGAGAAGAGCTGTAGCTGGGCTAGCATATCGTTCAGCCAATGGCCGCACATTTCCTAGTACCTTATCTGGAGCAGCTATCGGCACACGGCGGTGCATAACAGCACGTGTGGCTACCACTCTTAAAAGCAGACACACACAATCCTGTGACACCAGGATCGAGCAGACCCGGCGAGCAAGGGAATGAACGAACAAGCGAGAAAGGAGTTCTATTGCATTTAGCGAGGAGACTCGTTGTTGGATATCGCTAGGGACAGCGAGAGATCCGTTCTGATTTATATCACCGTGGGTGCAAAATCCCGCGACACCTACCGCCTCTCTGGCAGTACGTATGTGTATACAGGCGCGACCCGGACAGAGAGCAATATCAACCTAGCCGGTTCATATGTATCCCATCACCCTGTACATTGTACATAGGGAGACCGGAAGAAAGGGTACATAGCTCCGACAGCAACGGCGATGGCGGTGTGACTCATTTCGCCTAGACATTACGGGCCTCCCGTAATTATGTTCCTCCATGGAACACACACTTTATGCCTGGTGGAAGCACTCGCTGCCAACGCTTCCCGCATTTCCTGCACTTCCCTCTCAGATGGACTGCTGCATTACTTTCGGTTATTATGGATATGATTCCACCACCACTACCACCATCAGTCCTCCTCAAATCGAGATGTTCTTTCCACCAGACATCTGCGCAACCTAGACTCTGCTCGCTTTTATCATCGACATTTCAAGCTAGACACTTTTATGGAGTCAGCTTTTAACGACACGCGTGAGAGAAGATGATTTATCGTTCGTCGAAAGCACAAGTTTGCCCATGGCGTACATTGCCAAGGAATACGCTACTCTCTCTCTCTCGCTCTCTCTTTTTCTCTTGCCTTCTCCGCTATGTACGGAATTTATATTTGGATGAGTAAACTCGTAATTGCTCGGTTCCCAATGCAGTCTGGCCGCTTAATTTGCATTCCGCTGAGCGGCGCACATTTACCCCCGATGGAGCGCCCTCTCTCTCTCTCTCTCTCTCTCCAGCTATTAATTGGCAAAGTAAGGCCGCAACGATTCTCAAGAAGCGGGGGAGAAGTTTGTCGTGCACCGACGATCGTAATCGTCCTAGAATGATGGTACTGTACTCGAGCGACACGGCATACAATGGGCTTCTAAAAGTCTCGACAGCAATGCTACCGACTGCTGAGTCCCCTAACCATCGGCGCAACACATACTCGAGTACTCCCATACTTACGCGACGATCGTACATCATTCAGCAGACGCACTCGAACGCGCTTTAGTGCGAGGGGTGAGACCCTTCAATTGGCGCGATCACCCTCTCAGACATCACTTGGACCAAGTAAGGACTCGGACGATCTTTCGAGGACCTACCAAATTCTATCGCAAAGTACTGTGCCGGCTTTGTCGAACATCTATTGTTAGATAACGAAGAAATTCGATAGAGTTGACTTTAGTTTCGCGTCGCATGAAAAAACCCCCAAGTTAGCCCTACTCTGTCCGAAGGTTTATCCATTTCGTCAGAATCGTGCTAACCTTCGAACTGTAATGTCTTCTGTATTTATTCTCCGTGAAATAAACTTTGGAATCCAACACTATTTCGTTCGCTCGATAGCAAATAGTACAACTAATGTTGAGCCAATAGTCTCTCCGCAGGATTGCACCGAATTCGATGGTAGAGGAGGCCATTGCCGCGTGGATGGAATCTTAGGAATAGCTGGAGCGCCGATTAAGGAAGGGAGAGAGATAGTGGGTCAGAGGTGCACCTCGGTATGTAGGTTACAACTGCGAGAATTACTCTAGCTGAGTTTATTCCAGCGTACTGTAGATACAATTAAGTGATACAAGGCTAAAAGGTCCGTGGCTTAATTGTAACATTTATTATTGCGCCCGGTGTGACGACGGTATCGCGTTACACGAGCACCGCGCGATTATGGTTTATGAGCGTGGAGTATAAACTCCAATATGCGAAGCGCGATTTCCTGATTAGCTCGCTCTGTTCGGGGTTGTTAGTTTAATTAACCGGACTAATGCTCTTGGATTATCCGTTCCGATTGGGGAGAGGAGGACGCGGGCCCCGCCTATCTCCCGAACCTCGATTGAAACAAGGGTTGGATGAGTAGGACCCTCTTCGCAAAGGTGGTCCCTTCTGTCAAAAAACCTTCGATGGTTCTCGCAAGATAATAGCGTTTGCCATCGCCAGGAATATCCGGGACGTGTCATTAAAAGCCGATCTAACTTTGGCGAGATGAGATCTTTTCACATTGGGATGACATCCGGTATAATTCTTGGCCCGCCAGCTTGGGAAAGAAGGATATGCCGGATGAGGCGAAACAAAGAAAGAGTATCTTGGATACATCTAACACTACCGTTAGCAACAATCTTGATAGGGTGCGCGCGCGAGAGAGTACTATTCGCTTGTGAAGAAGTCGTGGCGGATAGATAAAGATAGAAAGAGAGCGAGAGAGAAAGAAAGAGAGCTATCTGAACTAGCTTTAGAAGTTCGGTGACTGCTCTCGTCTAGCGGCAAAGACAGTGCCCTCCTCGCGAAGAGAGAGAGAGAGAGAGACTGGTACGCTCCCAGAATGCGCTCGACTTCCGTCAAAAGAAAGCTGCACGCCGACATGCCGCGCTAGGGTACGCTCGGCTATGTGCATTAGAGCCAATGTAACCACCATCGGCGACGACGTCCACCTATGCCCGAGCAACCGGTAGGAAACTGCCAACTCCAACAGTTCTTTTTACTCCCTGCGAGAGAGTTCAATAGACTGGAAATCTCTTGCTGCTGTCCCGCTAGACCGCACGCTGCCTTTTGCCGGAGGGCACAGGATTTCCCGAGTTCTACTGATAGGAGGAAATTTTGTGAAACATTAGCTTCAAGTGGATCATAATGGAGTATAGTATGCGTCCGGACAAGAGGCTGACGTGTGCAATGTGCGAGGCTGGGGATATTAGTGAGCCGAAAGCTAGCTATTTCAGTAGTCGTCTAACTATTCCGTCATCGTTGTCCCATTTTCCTGTCTCGCTGTCGTGGCCCGTGTGTGTACATATATCAGTCGACCCAAGTGCGTAAACGCTAGACCGTCGACAATGTTTACGTTCCAGGTACACGTGGGCCACGTATATCCATAGGCGCTTACTCATGAAAGGGTCCCACGACTTTCTGTTATACCTGGGCATCGCATCACCGTGAGTTACGGAGCTGCTACTTTGATCGATGGCCAATTGTAAAGCAAGAGGGAGAATACTAATCGCACTTAGCATACGTTCCCAACTGGCGAGGAATGATAGCGGTGGTGCTCGATTAAGACTTCAAGGAAATGTTCTTGCGCGATCGATAGCAAGTTGTAGGTACGTATGTAAGTATGTGCTGTGCCATTCGGTACAAGAATGTAGGTAGGTGGATTCCATAGGAATGGCAGCGGGCACGCGCAACGCGACGCGACGCGGGGACGGTAAATCGTGCGGAGGGCAGGGATTTCGGGGGCGATTTTCATTGCCATTAGCGGTACATATTCTACCCCAATATCTGTCAGGTTTTAATGGTCCTTTACGAGCGTAGAATGCGGACGTGTCGTTTGTCAGGATGAAAACAGTGGGTCAAGCTGAACCCCGATGTGTCGCCCACTCGTATATCACTTGCATCGTCTGTCATAGACAGCCGCGAATAATATTTGCATCCCCCGCGCCACCTCTGTTCCCAATTCATTCACTTTCTTTCTCTCTCTCTTTCTCTCTCTTACTCACACAGAGCGATTTATTTCCCTTGAAAAATCGACTTTTCAATCTCAACGTCTGGCCTCTCTTCATCTCTTCATTCTGAGCGACACAGTCAGGCAGAGAGTGAGGGACGATCAATCTGTTCCACGTTACAAATGATAAAGTTGTCAGAAGCTGAGTGAGCACTCAGTGAAATGCGAATACCAATTAAGGCAATTGATGTCGGGACGGTTCATCGATTACAATAGCAATCCGTCTAATACGGAGGGGAACGCCGAACGCTAGAATTTCTGGCTACTCTCGAGACAACGACGAGCTGTTTCGAATGTCTGTCGGGCCGAGTCACTTGGCATGCCAGATATCGAAGTATGCGCGCTATTCACCAGAATATTTCGGGGACGGTGGCATCGGATGGACTGCACTTGGCAATCTTCCTTCAAGGACATCGCGTAATATCAGGAATTTTCGTTTGTTAATCGATCGTACGATTGTTCGATTCTCGAAATATTAACACCGTTGGTGAGATTGTGTCTGACATAATTAAAATAGCACGAGTTTGATAGGCTAGTTTGCCAATGCCAGCTAGGACATGCGATGCTCCGGTTTTGAAGAAGCCTCGCGAAGGATCGAAGCATGGCTGCACGGAGTAAAAGTCATCGACTTAGAACGGGAACTTGAGCAGTTAACGGGTCAGTCCCCATAGGTATCCGCGATAAATCGTGCCGGCCTACGCGCTCCGCTCTGCGATCTATGATGCCGTGTGTCCGCTCCGTGCCTGCCTCGCCTCGCTTCGCCTCTGCTATTGCATAATTAAATTAGTAGCATTAGCACTCTTGGACATAGAACAACCAGATAGGTTGGGAACGGCACGATTAACATGTTTTAGGTGGCTCATCGCGGCCTGCTTTCCCGTCCAATGGGAATGTAAAGTCTGATCCACAGTGTAACTACGCTCACTTTACGTTCTCTTTAAAAAATTATCATTACGTTGATTGAAACAGGATGGTTGGAATTCCAAGTGACACTCAACTCAGATTGGATTCACCACAGAGCATACATAAGTGCGAGAAAATACTTATCTCGTGCGAGGTGTGAGCGTAGCTGTAATGTGAGTCGGGCATAAAATTGCCGGGACGCAGAGACCGAGAGAAAGAGTGAGAGGAAAGCGTTAACACAGCCGAGCTATTAGCGAACTTTCAAAAGCGATATCGCCGCGACTGATAAAGAGATCTAATTTCGGGGAGTACAGCGTAACATGGACGGCACATACACACCGATATAGAGCCTGTCTCGCTATTCAAATGCCAGCAGTTCATGTTATAATTAATCGGGCCCAGTCATTCTCTTTTCTTTACCCTCGTACTTGCCTCTGTATAGCAATAACTCTCTCTCTCTCTCTCGCTTTCCTGCACCTGTCTCTCAACGAATTCACCGGCGAGTTTCCACTGGAATGTTTAATGGCGAGTGGGCAGTGAAGGGGTAAGAATGGACTCTGTTAATATAAATAGGGAACTTGCGCCCGATAAACCAGCTGCTTTCACATGCCGGCAAATTTTACTACGGACATACAACGGCGGTCCAATGAATTTCAAGGGACGCTCGCTCGTCTCCCGATGTTTTGTGCATGCACGTCCATTGAAACGTCGCTCAATCGGCTTCCGGCAAGCAATCATGCCACGCGATTTTGACGAGGTATTGATTCCAGCACGCCTTTACAACACTGTCAATCCGGGCTTGACGCCTGGTTACACCCTGACTACACCCGAGTTAATCGTGAACCAAAGTTTCTAGAGAACGCTGACGAAATCTATGAGAATAATAATAGTGTGATTATGCGGTTGTCTATTTTATTTAATTAAAATTTTTTTTGAAGAATGTAGATGTGATAGTAAAGTGCGTATGGGTTATATTGGGACACTGTGTATAGAGAGACAATGCTCCAAGTGCGGTAACGAAACTCTAAACGGAGGTAGCTCGTCAAGTGAGGTATTACTGTACTCTCGGCACAAGTACGGTCAGTGGATGCATGCGGGTAGACACTTGGCGTCTCTTCCCCTGCACAGCGAGAGCTCTCGGTTTACTTTTCACTTGATCTCACCAAGGTCAATCAACGGGCCGAGCGGCGCGCGTATTACGCTTTCATCGGATAAAAGCCCGTTTGCCCGATGAATCGCTGAGTCAAATCCGACGGCAACTTTTTCTTCTTACGGCTCTACTTATACATACAACATCTACTACTTCCTACTAAACACACCGCGGCTTGCTAATGAGTTCGTAACGCAACTTTTTACTGGTACACAAATTAATTCAATGCATTAGCGGCTCGCGGAGAGAACGCTATGTAAACGCGATCATTACATATTTATGCGAATCTCTCCGTGGAAGATTAATGGTAGAAGCAAGTGAGAAGGACGAGCGAGAGTTCAGCCGGTATCTCGGAAGAAAGTTAATTCAATATTAAAAAGTTGGGTCGACCGTGAAAGCACCGGGGGTACTTTTGAGGTGGTCGACCTGCCTAATTAAATTTCGAAGAAGGGATTAGTGGATCGGGTATAATTTAGTGTGTCAGGTTGAGTGGCCAAATCAGATTAAAGGGAGATCGGCTTAAACATTGAACGCGATCGGAAATTTCTCCGTGATTTTCCTGAGCGTCCGGTCCGCCTGGCCGTGGCTTATTCTACTATGGTCTCCGGAGAGTATTAACCCAGTAGCCTACTTCCTGGCGCCAACAGCCGACGGCCACTCGAAAATACCTTCCAAGCCTACTCGCCTACTCGAGTCATCTCGCACGACTCGCACAGGCCACCGCCGATACACACGAAATCGAGGTGTGAACCAACGATACTAGAGTTTCACATTATCCCCAAAACCAACATGCCTAAAGTCCTCCTGATTTATTGTCACACTTTCGACAGCATGAGTTACTGGCTTCCCATGCGGGATATGCTTATAGAATGTGGCTCGAAAAATCAACTAATTAATTAGGGACACGCTTATCTTTTAATGAAGTCGAAAATTATGTACTCACCACCTCGGCAACGTTGCCGGAGCCCTCCCTCATGCCATCTCTGTCCGTGCGTCCTCCTGCAAAAGAAATAATGTTATAGATATAGAAGCGATCGAAAGGATTCCAAGCTCTAGAGTATTACACGGCCAAGCGCGATTACGAGCACATACATAATAGTACGGGTTTCGCCCCATAAACGAGTGAGGCAACGAGTAGTGATAAGCATGCGCCTGTTACTTAAGTACGCACAACGTAGAACGTTGGATACTGCGTCGATTGACGGCGGCCGACGCGGCCGTCCTGGCTTTCGCCGATCCAGGTCGACCGTCACACTCGACTGGATAATAAATGCAATCGACGGAAGTACCGTGCTAACTGGAAAGCCCGATTAGCATCCACCGATGTGCCGCATCTTTCTGCACCTTCTTCCGCCTGCTTACTGGCCTAGCCAACTACGAGTTTATCTCCAGCTGTTAACTCCCGGCGCACATGTTCGATTCTCATTTCAGGTATGCTGGTACTCCACACTCACAATCACTCGCACTCACGTCCGCTTTGCCAGTTGAACGAATATGTATATGGTTGAACGTGAGTTGAACCTCTGCTGTGAACGTTTCCGTTTCAACTTGACACAATCATTTTTTCTTAGGCGTAAGCGTAGCCGTAATGTGAATCAAGCTTTAATGGGCGCGGGCTCGTAAAAAGGAGAAATTATCGTGTTAACGGGCACATTTTCCCCGTCGCATGACCGCCAGCGCGGAAGAGAGTAAACGAGAGTTTCTCTCTCACGCAGCGCGCGTCGCGTAAATGCGAAGTCTCGAGTGCGCACTGTTCCAATTACGGGCATATTAATCTGGCGATCAGTGCATTAACGAAATGTTAATTGGAACGAGTGGCCGTGGCAAGAGATCGGTGCTAATTTCAAAACACGCTGGGATAGCGAGGCAAAACCGGCGACGCAGTCGGGTTT